>CM076572.1:451196936-452396936 GCA_034641835.2 Pinus albicaulis
TTAAAGGTATGGAAATACTGGGAGACAGAGTAGAGACAATCGAAAGAAAGTCTTCTGGTGATAATCAAAATGTTGTGAGAAACCCAAACTTTAGAAGAAATCAAAACCAAAATACTGGGAAAAATGTCCCTGACTAAAACATCAGGCCACCATTCCAGGAAAATTTTGTTGAAGGTTCAACTTCTGAAGAACCGACCGAGGATGTTGAAATAAATAACGTAACTGAGAACAAAAGCGAACCAGAAGTTTTCTTATCTCAAGAGGATCAAGAAAATCACATTCTTGAAACATTTCAAACTCATTCAGGAGAAACTTTTGATTTTAAAGAAGGCTATGACACAGCAATTTATGAAGTTCATAAACAATACAATTTGAGAAGCAGACGAATTTATGTGCCAGAGAATAGCAAACAGAAAGCTATGAAACAAAACATCAACGGTAAAACTAACACTCCTCCTGTACAAATTCTGTCTAGAACAGGTCCTAACCCCACAAATCCAATAATTGAAGATGTGTCTGATAACCAACCAAATAATAAACAACTTTCTAATACTTTTCCTCCTGTAGGAAACGTAGAAGAAAAAACAGAAGTTAATTCAGAAACACCTTCAACTCATAATCCCACCCATGAAAAAGAGAAAAACGTTGAAGACTCAAAAAACAGAGGAAACCCAACTGTTCAAAACACTAGAGCTCAAACAGAAAAACCTTTCAATCTAGAGGCTGAAATAGGCAAAATAAAGATAGTTGTTCCATTAGCAGAATTGGCTAAACATGATGTCTATAAAAGCCAAATCAATAGATCCCTTAACATTACTGGAATGGATGATTCAGTAAATGTTTTAGATGATCAACCCAAACTCTTTTTTGGCCCTGAGGTAAATGGAAAACCAGAAAGTGGAGAAACTCCTCCATTTTATGTGAGTTTGAATGTTCATGACAAAATACTTCATAACGCCATGCTTGATTCTGGAGCGTCCCATAATTTAATGCCCAAAGCTGTGATGGAAAGATTAAACCTTGATATTACCAGACCATATAAAGATCTGTTTTCTTTCGATTCAAGTCAGGTAAGATGTTTAGGTTTGATTAAAGAACTGTGTGTTACTTTGGTGCAATACCCTACGAAATCTGTTATGATGGATATAGTAGTAGCCGATATTCCTCCCAAATATGGTATGTTGTTGTCCAGATCCTGGGGTGCTAAACTTGGAGGATATATTCAATTAGATATGTCATATGCTACTATTTCAGTATTTGGTCAACCTAAAAGACTATACAGAGAGACCGTGATGAAATATTTAGTCAGTAGCCATGAGAAGCCTGAAAACTTCCCTGTCTATTCAGTACATTTTGATATGGACTCTTTCATCCTTTATAATGCTGAATTGGACCTTCCTACTGAATTAGAAGCACCAGAAATAGAAACTGCAAATAAATCTACTGTTCAAATTGAAGAAATTTCTGAAAACAAAGAAACACCAGACAATCAAGAAATACCAGAAAAAATTGAAAGACCAAAGCCTCCTGTTAAGAAACATATTAAAATAGTTGATGAAGATTATGAACATGAAATTCTGTGGCATTTAGAATTTGATGGTTCAGTGAATAAATTAGCAGCAGGAGCTGGAATTTGGATACATAATGTTGAAAATGATTTTGCCGAAGGCCATGCTTAGAGATTGAACTTTAGATGCACTAACAACATGGCAGAGTACGAAGCTCTTTTGCTAGGGCTTAAACATGTCAAAAAGTTAGGAGCAATTAGAGTATCAATCATAGGAGACTCTGAGTTAATTATTCAACAAATCAACGGTGAATGTTCAACAAAAGACCCCAGATTGAAACAATATAGAGAAACAGTTGTGGAAATTCTCAACACTTTTCTACAAGCTCAACTTGCCAAAATTCCTAGAAAACAAAATTTACATGCTCACAGTCTTGCAATGTTCGCTAGCACCTGTAAGTTACCTTTTGGACCTAATCATCAGTTCACAGCTGAGATTAGACATAGACCTGCTATACCGAACAATCTCTTGAATTGGCAAGTGTTTGTAAATAATAATCAGATTAACAACTTTTTGACCTTAGAAAATGAGTTTTCTAATAGTAGTATAGATGAAGACACAACAATCAATGAATCTGATCAAATTGGTAAACAAGAAACAGATATTTCAGAAGAGACTGCAATTCACATGCTTCACCCAACCACATTCACTGAAAAAGATATGCAGGATTTGAAACAAATGGAAATTGATGAGATCATAGAAGATGAATCTGAAATTATTAATCTGAAAGATAATCATTTACCTAAAGGATTGACTCCTTTAGAAGATCTTTTTGACTCAAATGACATTCCTTTAAAACCCAAAATGGAACCTGTAAAAGCTGATATTGAAGAATTCAATTTAGGAACTCAAGAAAATCCCAAGATGGTTAAGTTATCTAAATCTCTGCCAGAGGATCAAAAAGTTAAATATGTTGAACTTTTAAAAGAATTCCAGGATGTTTTTGCCTGGAGTTATGAAGATCTGAAGTCATACGATACATCAATCATTCAACATACAATACCTTTGAAACCAGATCAGAAACCATTCAAACAGAAACTTAGAAGGATCAACCCTATTTTACTACCATCAATTGAGAAAGAAATTAAAAGAATGTATGAAGCAGGAATTATAGCTCCTATTAGGTTCTCTGAATGGGTTTCTAATCTAGTACCAACAAGAAAAAATACTGGAGAGATTAGACTATGTGTCGATTTGAGAAATTTGAACAAAGTTTCTTTAAAATATAACTATCCTTTGCCTAAAATGGACCATATTTTACAAAGGGTAGTAGGATCTTCAAGGATTTCTCTTCTGGATGGATTTTCAGGGTATACCCAGATTTTGGTTCATCCTGATGATCAGGACAAAACAGCATTTACAACACCATGGGGTACTTTTAAATATGTTAAGATGCCATTTGGACTCAAAAATGCAGGGGCCACCTTTCAAAGAGAAATGGACATTTCATTTGCCAAAGAAATTCATGATTTTCTAGTTATTTATCTAGATGATTTAACAGTTTTTTCTAAAACAGATCAGCAACATTTAGATCATCTAAGGCAAGTGTTTATAAAATGCAGGAAGTATGGTATTTCTTTAAATCCGAAAAAAATCATTATTTGGACTTGAAGAAGGAAAGCTCCTAGGTCACATTATTTCTAAAGATGGCATTAGAATTGATCCGGAAAGAATACAAGCTATTTTGCAGATACCTCATCCCAGGAACATTAAAAACTTCAAGCTTTCATAGGAAAGATCAATTTTTTGAGAAGATTCATTTCTAGTTTAGCTGAATTAGTTAGACTGCTTACTAACATGTTAAGAAAAGATTCAAGTAATGACTGGACCATGGAAGCCAAGCAATCATTTGAAGAAATCAAAATGGCTTTGATCAGAACACCAGTCCTCACCAGTCCAAAATTTGATAGAGATTTCATTATTTTTTCATTTGCTTTTGAACATACAGTTGCAACTGTTTTACTACAAAAAGATGATCAAGGATGTGAAAAACCAATAGCCTTTTTTAGTAAAGCACTTAGAGATGCATCATTGAAATATAATATCATGGAGAAACAAGCTGTTGCACTTGTGAAAGCAATTAAAGATTTCAGAGTCTATATATTGTATTCTCATGTGATAGCTTATGTACCTAATGCTGTCGTTAAAGACATCTTAACTCAAGATTGTATTGAAGGCAAAAGAGGTAAGTGGATAGCTACCATATTAGAATATGATATTGAAATAAAACCAACAAAACTCATAAAAGGTCAAGATTTGGCTCAACTCATGACTGAAACAAATTGCCAAGCCATGGATATTAACGAGCTGGATGACGAACAGGAGATGGCGACTCCACACATCAGTCAAGCCTTTTTAGACTCACCCTGGTACACTGATATCATTTATGTTTTGTTAAACCTGCAAGCTCCTCCAGGGTTATCTAGAACGAAACAAAGGTTTTTGAAAATGACATCTTTAAAGTATTATATTTTAGATAGTGCTCTTTTTTGGAAGAATCGTGATGGAATTCTATTAAATTTTTTATTGAAAGATGAAGCTGATAAATTTCTTAATGAATTTCATACAAGAGATTGTGGGGGACACCTCTACTGGAAGTCAACTGCAGATAAGATATTAAGGGCTGGTTTTTATTGGCCAACCTTATTTTCAGATGTTAAGAAATTTGTAACAGCTTGTCATAAGTGTCAGATCTTTGAGGGCAAAAGAAAACTGTTACCTTTACCATTAAAACCAATTTCCACCGAGAGACCCTTTCAACAATGGGGACTGGATTTTATTGGAGAAATCCATCCCCCTTCTTCTGGGCAACACAGATGGATCCTTACTGCCACAGATTACTTTACTAAATGGATTGAAGCTATCCCATGTAGACAAGCCAATGATTCTGTAATTATAGGGTTCTTAGAAACCAATATACTTTCAAGATTTGGCTGTCCAGAGAAAATTATAACAGATAATGCTGCCGCATTTAAGTCTAAGAAAATGATTAGTTTTTGCAATAAATATCACATCACTTTAGGCCATTCAACAACCTATTATCCTCAGGGTAATGGACTGGAAGAATCTTCCAATAAAAGCCTTATTAATATCATTAAAAAATTAATGGAAGAAAATAAAAATAATTGGCATAAGAAACTTACCAATGCATTGTGGGCAGACATACTTACAACTAAGAAATCAATTGGGACCAGTCCATATGAATTAGTTTATGGTATTGAGGCAAGATTTCCATCATCCTTAGGAATTCCTGTTATGAAATTACTTCAGGAGGCTCAAGTAGAACCAAATGATATTCAGAGAAGAATAAACCAAACAATTCACTTGCAGCAGACCAGAGAAGAAGTGTATCAACGATCCCAAGTCTTGCAGGAAAAGTTAAAGAAAATGTTTGACAAAAGGACTAAAGCAGAAGATTTTCAACTAGGAGACAAATTTCTGAGATGGGATTCTAGAAGGGAAGATAAAGGAAAACATGGGAAATTTGATTTCTTATGGAAAGGACCTTACATCATTCATGCTTTACAGGGAAATAACACATACTTTTTGAAGAATTTGGATGGTTCAGAAGCTAAGGAAGGACCAGTCAATGGTCGAATGTTAAAGCACTATTTTGATCCTATTTACTAGGATGTTCTGATTTTTTTTTTCTAACTTGTACATAATATATCCTTTCTAATGCATCAGTTTTGATTGGATGGTGACTTGTTGGAGTTGAAGCCCAAAGTGAAGGCCCTAAGCTTCAGAAGTTTCACTATCATATATACAATAAAGCTACCAGAAAAAGAAGATTTCATGGTTCAGTTAAACGCATTTTAAGGCATCTGACCTGCTGTTCTTGACTTTTCACCAGGAAAAGCCATCCCCAAGTGGAGCCAGTGTTAGACTCCTATACCAATAGGTGTCATTTTTCATAATTTTCTTATTGAACTATGCAATATGTTCAAACCTTTTTCTTGTGCAAAGGTGTTCCATATTCTTAAAAAATCAAAAAATTTAAAAAATGTAAAGAGGGTATACCCTAAAAGAAAAATCAAAGGGTAAAAAGAATAAAATGGTCAAAAAAGTGAAAGAAATGAACCCCAAACAAAAATAGACTAGGAAAGTGTGCAAGTCCAAATGCCACTACTATTTTATTTTTTGTAATAAACAAAATTGTGTGTAGTTTGTCAAACTTTTGCCACAATTTATGAAGAGTCAAACTGTTTAAACTTGACTCATTCATTTTTCAATTTCATGTTGTAGAATAGAGAATAAATATCCGACCAAACAATTTAATCTTGGCAGATAAGTAGATAGGTAGAGTTAATAAAAGGTGCTCAACATTTTAATCTGAGCCCTTGGATGTAATAAGTGTAGAAATAGATAGATTTGCCATGTAAAAGGAAAAGAAGATTGATAAGGGTTTGCCAGTCTAAGTGCACCCTAATAAAGAAGAGAAAATGGTAGAGAAAGTAGATAGGGTAGGTAGATGGCATTGCAAATTCTCATGTGATGAATGATGGCTTTAAAATGTTTGTAATCTTTTACTTTCATCACCAAGTGCAAAGGCAGAACACCACATTTGCAGAATTTCATAACACAGCAAAGTCAAAATCATTAACTTCCCATCTCACTTTTTCCCTAACAATTTACTAATTTCCCCTAAGTGCTAAGGAATTTGAAGATTAAAGGGGCTCAAGGCATTTCCTTGAATTTTGGAGGGACCGGACCCTCGGCCCAATGATTGGAGAAAACCTTAGTATTTAAAAATATTCATCATCATACTCATTCATTCATAAAAATCTTTTCCTAAGAAAAATCCCATTTTACTTAGGAAAAACATGCAATGATCCATAAAAATCCATTTCATGCAAAGCATAAGTTAAATACATTATTATGGTGTTTTATACTTAGTGCTTTCTCTCATTTTTCATGTTAATTTCTAACTTTATATATTAACTCCTTAGTGGAAATACCTTATCCTATTATATATAATTCCCTTTTATAAATAACCCAAAAAAACATCTTACTATAAGTTTTTAGCCAAAGTATTTAACCCATGTGATTAAATAAAAATCCCACATTACAATGCCCTTTGGCTAAAAATATATCTATATAATTATCCCCGCCCCTTATGGTAAGTGAATCATATCGATTTATTACCATATAATAAAAACATACGAAAAAAAGGTTTAAGCATATGTTTTTTATGTTTTAAACGAAAAAATAAAAAGCTGAAGTTTTATTCAAAACAAACTTCGAAAAATAAACCCATTCCTTACCCCAACCTGTCCTCATACGCAAAGAGATTAATTAATCATCCGGGTTAATTAATAATCTAATCCCGCCAATCAAACGCCTCCCGAAATGATTAATTAACGTTAATTACTTTGGGCCCGCCTTTTAACTCCCCCGCCAACTTCATGTCATGTCAACCGTTGGATCGCTCCATCAGAGATCCACGACCCGCATTCATTCCGCTGGCCTTCCCTCATCCGAAAGTTAACTCGCGAAATCGCAGTAGTTTTTGAATAGTGTCGGGGCCACGCGTCAGTTAATTTGTGGAATCGCTGCCGATTCACATAAAACCACCGTCCTCCAAAGGTGGTGCGGAATAAACCGCTTACCCCCGTTCCCCCGTGACTCGCCTCCCGTACGCTGATTTCATCCCATAAAATAATAAAATATTCCCGACCCGTTTGACTTTGTAAATAAAACAAAAACTCGCGCATTTTTCATTATTCTGTGTACTGAAAGCAACTTTGTCCTCCATGCAAAGAAATTCAAAAATCAACTGTCAACTACTATTCAACTGAATTCTATTGAAAGCTACTACCAGACCAGTGTTCCAGTATTCACTCGCCACCAGCTGGTACCTGTTAATCACAGTTTTTCCCCTAAAAACAGGTATTTACTCCATTTCGCCCTGAACTCTGAAATAAACTTAGCTTTCCTTGTTTTTCCACTAAAAAAGAGTTAAAGTTGATTGCTAGTTCATTCCTTGATCCTAAAAATTGTAAATAATATTCCTGAACTTGTAATTGTACCCGTTTCCCCCGACGAAACCTGTAAATTTGCTCAAATTTTCATAAAAACCCCTGAATTTCCATTTTTTTTAATACACAAGAACCAAAAAAATGGAAGTTCCTGTAGCCTTGAATGTAGCCCCATTGAATGCCCCCCATAGAGATTTGGATTACTTATCATTAGTGGATAAATATTTTCAGATCAAAGACTTAGTTTTCAGTGAAAGCCCCCTTCGAATTCATTGTCGCTGCAGAGACAATTATTTGAATGGCTCAGATATTATTGGGTTATGGGAGTCTGGTCTTCCTAGGTACCTTTTTCCCTCTGTCCATATTTTCCCTGAAATAATCCATTATTTAAATGCTAATTATGATCCAAATCAAAGAGTAGTTTTATCCCCAAGCCAGAATATCCTTTTTCCCATTACTGCTCAGTCCATCAATGATATGTTACATTTTCAGCCTGGTGAAGCCCTTACTCCTTTTTCCATGGGAGAGTTAATGGAGAAATGCACTAAATTATCCCAAGAGGAGTTAACTCGCATTTGCCAAACCTTCATGTGGCCAGAGCATCAGCCTACAGGCCCTCCCCCTTATGCTAGTGTTTTTTTCACTGAAGAAGGTCAAAATATTTTGAGTATGATATCTTTTATAATGGGTTTTAATACCAGTGAGTATGTTGACCATTTAACCCTGGTGTTATTATCTATGTTCACCCATGGACAGCCTCCTGATGCCAAGTATGACTTTTCATCTTTCATTGCAGAAAAAATCCATGATCAATTCATGAGATTAGAGAATGAGAAAATATTCAAGTATTCTACTATCATTTACCATCTCATGCTCTATTACCAGTCAAAAACTTTCCCTTTCTATATCAGAAAACTTGATACCCAAGGGAATTCAAGATCTGTTATCTTTTGGTCAGCCATTACTCATTGTTCCAGAGATTCTCCCTATTCTTATAATGATTTCATTGATCTTTTCATACATCCTACAACTACCTTGCTGACAGGAGTTACCCCTCCAAGACTCAGCAATGAAATCAAGAAAATCCTTCAGCTTTCAAAACAGTATAAGATAGGTGACTGGTACTTCTATCAGAATCATACTGAAATTAGAATTTACAGATGTGAATTGAGCCCTTTCAAGTTGCCCAGATATTTTCCAATGAGACTTTTTTCACTTGAGTATTTCAGACAAATGAACAATTCAGATATAATTCACTTCTATAATGCCAAGAAAAAAGCTCAACTCAGGATAAAGAGTCAATTAGGTCCATTTATCTACAATTCTAGGGATGGAGGAGAAGAAGCTCAAAAGATATTAGAGGAACGTTGCAGATTACAGAAAATTTTCCATTGGGTACCCTATGACCCATTCAACTTTATTTGTGACAAAAGAATGAAAAATAAATCAGCACCCTACATGCATCGAAGAATCCCTGAGATTGAAAAGTATGCTAATACAGATGAATGGGTAGAAGGAACATTGATAGAACAGGATAGTGAGCATGTTGATATAAACAATTTTATGAAATATCTTGCAAAAATACCTGACTTGGATTATTTTACACATGTACAGAGACCAGAGGTTGGTACTTCTTCTGTTGGTACTATTCAGCAGAATTTACAGGAAAGCGTTGCAGTGGAATCCAAGGGAAAAGAGAAAGCGGTTGATTTCCAGGTTACAGAAACACTCATCATGACAAAAAAACCTCAAACATCTAAGGCTCAAGGACAAGTACAGGTTCCTCCTCAAACCAATCCAGTAGAAATTCCAAACTTGCAAACTCCACTAAATATTGAAAAGGGAAAGAAAAGAGAGGCTGAAGGTCCTACTCCTCCCAAGGAATCTTCAAAACAACCTCAGGCTAAAAGGCAGGAACTGAATCCACTTCCAGAAGTTGAATCATTTGAAGAAATCATTGATATTCCAGAAAGAGAAGATAGTCAGCAAACAAGTTCAGTTACTGGTACATACTCTGGTCTTCAAGGAAAGACAATACACAGGCAGCAAAGTACAGAAATATTTTCTTTTAAACCTTCAATTAAAGATGCAGGAGATATAAAGAAGACTTTCATCAGTATAAAAGCAAGGAATGATCCACTGAGGATACAGGTGTATAATCAATATCTTAAAATGGCTCCAAAAAATCAAGAAAGATTAATGTCAGCTTTTGACATTCAACAAGGTAAAATGCTAATGAGCCATTTTAAACCCAAAGTGCAACAACCACAGACAGCAGTTGATTATATCAGAACCAATTTTGAGGTCCTAGCAAAAGATATTCATCCTTTGGACCAGATTGAATTACACAAGCAGACTTGAGAAATGATATATTCTACACTTACTGACAAAGCTATGGCAGCTCATGAATTACAAGATTCTTTGAATAATACAAATACCCAGTTGCAGATTGAGAAAGATTCTTCCCAAGCAAAGGATAATAGGATAAAATCTTTGGAGGAAATAATTATCAGTTTGGGTCATAATCCTAAGGATGTTAAGGGCATTGAAGCATTAATCAAGAGGAAAGATGATGACATTGCTGCATTGAGGAAACAGTTGAAATTACCAGCTTCAAGACACCCTCAAACTGAAGAAGTAATGAAGCAGAATTCTGAAGAAGAGGTAATGGACTTGCTTTTAAGAATAAATGAAAGGCTTGCTGAAATAGAAAAATAACTTGAGAAAGCATTAAAAGACAAAGAATCTATTATCCCAGCAATGACAACACAAGCAGTCACAGAAACAGGAACATCTACAACAGGCCAAACAACAGAGAAACCATAGGTAAAAACTTCTGATAAGAGTTCTGATGAATTAGTCAAATCCATGAATGAATTGAAACTGCAAGTAACAGAAATCCAAAACTTAAGATTTCAGCTTTCTACTCTGGAAAATAAATATGATCAATCAAAAATGAGTGTTGCTGAGAAGACAAGAGAAATCAAAAGACTAGAAAAATCAGTTAAAGCATTGGAAAAGGATATTACAATGGAAAGACCTTTAAGTGAATTAAAAGAAATTATTTGGTATAACATTATTCAATCAATAAATAACGTTTGGTCTTCTATTCAAATAATATATGAACAGCAGGATTTAGTCAGATTGGCTCTGGAAGAAATTGAGAAAGCAAGGGAAGAGTTAGGGAATATGCCAGAAGAAGCCAATAGACTTATCAATTTTTTGAATACTCAGAATAAGCAGCAACTTGCAGAATTTGGAATTCAGGACAGGACAGGAACCATCTTCGAAATCAAAAGAGTTTTTACCAAAAGGACTCTTATGAAAAATCTTGAAAGAAGGTGTTCAGACATACAACAAGAAATTTTTACCTTCAAAGAAAGATTTGATGTTGTGTTAAATAAAGGTTACCCCAGTCCTGTTATTGAAGAAGGTAGATTAATGGATTTGGAAATTTTTGTAGCGAAAGTAAACAAACAGGTTGATGATCAAGCCAGTTCTTCAACCAGTACAGCAGAAGGAACATTGCCAACAGGGAAAAGTCTTTATGAAAAATTGGAGATTTTATTTTATCTTGAACATGAAATAAAACATTTGTTTCCATATCAGCCTAATTTTTTCAAATACACCGAAGCTGATGAAACATTGAGAAAATTGCAAAGAACCAGAGTGCCAGAAGTTCAATGGTGGGATGAGATGATGGAACTTTTATAAAATTTATCCTTGGGTGAATTTTTTTTTACTTTACTATGTTATATCTTGATAAAGGATAAATAGGTAAATGAAGGTCAAAGTGTATCAGTGAAAAATAAAGAGTATCCGACAAGCAAAGCAGTTAAAAAAAATTACTGAAGTTGACAGCATCGAAGTCAAACCATAGGGTTTGCCTCCAGCACATTCTTAAAAGGAGGAAACAGCATGCCAGCAGTTATTCTTTTTCCTATCTACGAGACCATCTGTCTCCATTTTTATTGTAACCTATTCATTAGTCACCCTAAATTATATCTCTTTTGTTATGAGATATTTTTAATAGTTTTTTGTATAAATAAGCCCTCGAAAGGAGTATTGAGGGTGGATTCTTCTACTTTGCTGTAACATTGACTTTTTGGAATAAAAGTGTTTTGGAGAAACTTCTTTGTGGCTTGCTGGATGATGATTTGAAGCTCAAGACTTTTTGCAGGATTCATGTGTCAGACTACAGTTCAATAAGTCTTTTCTATCCCATGTTTTAAGTTTTATATCTGTTTATAATATCACTGTGTTCCATTTCTGAATAATTGACATAAAAGAATAAATCAGAACTTACTTAAGTGTACTCTGATTTCAATTGTGATTATTCTAAATGTTTTCTTCTAAACTGGTTATAAACAATGAATTCTTAATTGCTCTTGTTTCGCTGGTTTAAACATTTTGATTACTATAGTAAATAATTCTTAACTGCTCTTTATTTGTAATCATTCACTTCCTTTTTTTGAACATGTTGAAAGATCCTTAATTGCCTTTCATCCCTTCAAAATCCATTCCATTCATTTTAAGATCTAAAATTGTTCTATGTTTGGCTATATTGCCCTGCAAAGCCATCTTGTGTGTAGAATATTAATCTAGTAAAGCCATCCTTTCGACTCCATAGCCCAATGGCCTAAAATACTCAATCTTGCCCTCAGTTGGCGGATTCCACCATTCAAATTCAAACCAAATTTCTTGGACTTATAACTAGCCTAAAGCTTTCTAAGAACAAAGCTAAATTTTAAAGAGAGAGCCCTCTCTGGATACAGATTGGCTAGATTCTGTATCTGAAGGTTGGTTAGTGGTTACCTCGGGTTTCTTTCCTTTTCTTACAACTTCAAGGAAAATCTGAGTGACAACAGAACCATCATCAAATTTGTAGAGGAGAAGGGATTTTAATAGGAGCAGCGTCTTATTTTTTATTTTCCATTCGAATTTTGAATTCTAATATATAATTTTCTCCAGCATTTTTTATAAATACATATTATTGTTTCCTGCGATTTTTAGAAGTAGATTGGGTTAATATAGGCTTGCTCCAGGAGTGGTAAGGGCCCACCACCACTGGAGACAAGTCCTGTAGCTGAATGATATCATAGATCTCAGAATCATAGATTTGAATAGAATCATAAATATCATAGATTTTAATTTATAAATATAATTTTCGTTTGAAAGGTTGCGAGATTAGATTTCAGAATCATCATTTCATTTCGTACTTAAAACTTTCATTTCACTTCAGTAAGCTCGAATAGAATGTTGTAAATCTGGTTTTCTAATTGTTAAATAATTAAGCGAGAGTCTTCCCTGAGCAACAATCTTGGTATTATTGCATGGCATGGGTCAGAAAATAAATGGAGATAATCACCCTATCACAAGTCTAGAAACGAATTTGTTATGCTCTGTTTAATTACTATACGTTACCAAGTTCTACAACATTATAATTTTGTGATTAATACTCAGGAAATTGTAAGACAATGTTGATTGTGAGTGGAATGTGCAAGTATTGATATGATTACGATAGGACTAGAGTTTTGTTATGGTTAAAAGTTGATAAGAGTTGGCATTTCTTAATCGTTTTAGTTATAGGAATATAATGATTTCTGAGTGATCATAATTAGAACATATTTTAAATTCTTTGAGTTCAAGTATGTTTTGCATTACTTAGTTTCTTTTGAATTTTTGCAGGATTTAATTTCATTTGTTTATGCATCCCGAGACTTCACTCAATAATTAGATCTCTTTTTAATTAGAATCTGTCTTGTTTTAGATCTCTTTTTAATTAGATTCATTCTTGTTTTCATAGTATGATCATTTCTTTATAAATCTCAGTGCGGATTTGATTGTGCAGGTAGAGAGATCAATTCAAATTCAGCATGATTTAGTTACATGATTTGATTTTGAAGAGTGAGGTCGTTTATTGAATAATCCATTTCATTTAGATTAAAATCTTTGAATTAAAGGTTATCATAGATTATTTGCAATGAAATTTTTAATAGGATCTTTTAAGTGTTGTTTTACATGAAGTGAAGTGGATTTCTTCTAGCAATAATTAGAACTGTCTTTTGTTAATTGGAATCTTGAATTTGTAGTTCTAGTAGTCTAAGGTGTGAAGTTGTCAATAAAATAATGTGTGACTTTTTTCTTATCTCAAGATTAGTTTCAATTTAATGAGAGGAATAAATAGATTAGGTTTTTCAAGTTATCATAGGAGATTTAAAAAGTAGAATGCAAGTGCGAAAATGTTACATGATTGAGGATTTCTTTGTATATCCATACAGTTTAATTGTAGTATGGAGTTTTCTTGATAAAATTAGTTAAGTAGGTTCCTTTTTCGAGATTGTTTATTTTCCAGCAATTGTGTGCTTCATTCTAGTAGCTAGTTTATATTACAAAGGAATATATTTATACTCTGACCATTAATCTGAGCCAAGACGCAGTACAAATTTTGTTTATGACTCCTGGATTGATAATTAATATTGAGAGGTTTAATCCGACAATTAAACCGACCAACATTTTGGTGCCGTTTCCGGGGAGTTGTATTTTGGCTCAGGTAAAAATTTTCTTACAGAGTTTCAAGGGTGTTGCAGGACATTAGAGGGTGGAGAGTGTACGGTAAGACGTGAGTGAAGAGCCACGCATCCACTTTTGTGGGTTTCTCCAAAGTCTGGCCATCTTTCTTATCTCTTGAACTTTTATTTCCTTATCTTGCTTATGTGTAGAAGTAGAAGCAAGCTTTAGAAATTTAATTTCCAAATTTCTTTGCTTTTCATAGATTAAATAGTACTTTGATTCAGAAATTTCCTTTTATGCAAGTGTGGTGAGATTTATTTCAGTCAATAGCTTTTAAATTCATTTATCTTCTGAATCCAATCTTCAACGTTATATCATTTTTGGGGTACTGTAAGAACCCTTGTGTACTAATCCATGTGATGACAGAATGTACCAGTTTGATTGTTGAAAAAAAGAAAATGGTATTTTGAGGAATCATTTAATGATGAGTTTTCATGCTACTACAGAGATAGACAAGTCATCTGATGAAGAATTCACAAGTGTAGAATTTAATACTTTGCTTGAACATAAATTTAATATAATTAAATCTTTGATTTCGAAATTGGATGATTTACAGTAACAAGAGAAGGATGAAGAACCACTGCTTATACTTTGCACCAACTGTCAAAAGAAACACTGCCTTGGAAAGTTTCCACTTAGCAATCTAGAAGTTTGCGAAATTTGTGAGGATGGTCATGCAACCAAACATTTCCCATCACTGCCAAAATTACGAAAGGTACTCAGGGAATCAAGTAAGGAATCAAGTAAACCACCAGGTATAACTAAAAACCCAACACCATTTGATACTTGGAATAATGATTATTTTCCTGAGTAGGTTAATCAACATGTTTATAATCCTGTAATTTCATGGCAAACTTCCTAATTCATGGCCGCAATGGCCCTCTCCTTGGCTGTCATCCTCAAGCCATATATCTCCATGGCCTCAAGAATCGTTTGGATCCCTATATCTAGGGCAATCTCCCATGCAAATTAAATCATATGAGCACCAACAACAACCACAATTTCTTTCCAATGCACCACTGAGTTATCCTCCTCCATGGTCCCAACCGTAGGTGCAACCTTACGCTAGCCCTTATCCTTACCCTAGTCCATACCCTAGTTCATACCCTAACCCTCATCCATACCCTAACCCTAATCTATACCTAACATTAGTTCATACCCTAGACCTAACCCTAATCCATACCCTAGACCTAACCCTAATCCACACCCTAGACCTAACCCTAATTCTAATTTAAAACCTCGACCTAACCCTATTCCAAAGCCTAATCCCAATCCAAATCCAAATCTTAGTCCAAGCATTAACCAAAACCCTACCCCAAACCATATTTTAAACCCTAATCTAAACCATGAGGTTGCACAATAGTTTGAGCCACCTATTCTTCCCGTTGATTCCTCTATTCAACATAATGCTACATCTTCCATGTTGGAAAAGGGAATGAATCTAGAAAATTTCCCCATTACCACAAAACATTCACCCCAAGAAGATGTAATTAAGAGAACACCAAAGGAGAAATATTTCATTGGAACTTGTTCTGAAGATTTTGTTGAAACTCAAAAGCCTAGGATCTCTCTTAGCCATTCTTGTAAATTTGAAAATCAAATATTTGAGCCTGAACTTGAGGGATTTATCTTTTCTCTTTCACCAAATTATTTATGCCTCCAAGAGAGTGACTATCAAACTATGGAAGATTTGCATCAGTTGGAGAATCCTAAATATGTGGATTCCATTGAATCCTAGTTTCAAGCAGTCATCAAGCCATATTATTTCCTTAGCATTCGGAAACTCTTGGTACCATATCAATTGAAGCAACTGGTTTCTCATTATTTCATATGTCTTGAAGTCTATTCTTTAAAGCTAAGTGTGAGTATAATCAGAATTTTGTTATGCACATGGATTCATTGGAAGTACTCCTATACTTAAACGAGAGTCTTTCACCTCTTAGGGTAAAATAGGGTAGGAGAATAAATGAATAAAGCAGTTACAATGCTATTATGGTTTTGAATTTTAAATCATTGGTATTAAAACTACTTTGATCCACATTAGTTGTTAACACACAAATTTGTGACAAATATTGTTGAGTACAATTCACTCTAATACCTTATGATTTTGCAAAAGTAACCATGATTAATAACTCTAATAAGTTGTCGTCTTGAATATATATTTTTTAGTTTCCCTTAGAAGGTACTATTGGAAAACCCCTATGGTGGACCACTCTTGTAAAGATCATAATGAGCTATTCAGGAGAACACTAGCATTCTTAACTCAAAGAATCTTTCAGTCATTTTCTGGGATATCCTTAACAAGTCTTTAGGGTAGTGGAATTAGTCAGCAATGATTAGTCATTAAAAAAATTTCACACCATCCTATACTCTTAAGGAGTAGATCTGTCTCCCCACTTATTAAGTAACCTTTAAGGTTAATTATAATCAGATCTTACAAATATTTAGGAAAGGATAAGAGGTCTCATGATGAGCCGACCTACCACAATCATGAGACCTAGCATACATGAAATTACTGCTATTGGTCACCAAGCCAGAGTAATGGCTTTTAGCCAAAACTCTGGAAGACAGGAGGTCTCATCACAATCCAGCCTATTCATTCATGTCACTTCTTGTGAGTGGCACTGCCATCAGCTGGTTACCAAGCCAGGACAATGACCTTCATCTAAAAATTCATATAAGCTAACTCTCATCCATGCCTAGTAAGTGGGACACATACATTTCGATGGGTTAAAAGACATCTCTTCTGAGGTTATGGACACCTGCGGGAAGCAGGGCCATGTCTGTGGTATTAAAGTTAACTGCATACTATGATTTTCTTGGTTATCCTTCTCTTTCCCCAAAACTCATCCTTTTTCTTGGACAATTGTTTTAAGATGGTTTGCACATTATGCCTTGAGTTCTATCTTTCAAAAATTGAAGAATATTTAATGATGTGGTACCCTTAGAGAAGGTTATTCATTGTACTAGATTAAGAGGAAATTTAGTTTTGAATCTGGATGACAACATAATAAAGAGGTTGTTGATTAGTATCATAACTCACTTTAATTCTCATAGTATTCAGAGTAACGAATTACTGAATGATGACTATTCACAAGGTGTTGGTTGCCATTAATGTGTATTGATTGTAATTGTCTCTAAATATGTGTTACATGACCTAGGTACGAGATTGTTATAGTAGGTGCAGGAATCTTGTGTTATATTTGAAACTGCACTTTTTCAACAAAATTTGATGTTTATCATAAGACTTTGGGAAAAACAGGGAATTCATTTGGGACAAAATAACAGGTATGTGCAACACTCTTTTCCCCATAATGTCCACTTTCGGTACCTGATCTTGTTTCATCATTTCACAGGGTTTTAGCTGGCATTGTAATAGTTATGTTGCACACTAATGAAGGCATTCCAATAAATCAGGAATCTTCACCCTTACTTTCTAAAATCATTGTTGACATTTCCCTGCCTTATTTCATCATCTTATAGTTTTGGCTTGCACGAGGACGTGCAAGAAGTTCAGCGTGGGGAGATATTGAGCTGCATTTTTGTCCATGTTTTTACAATTCTTATCAGATAATTTTGTGATTTTACCTAGTGTTTTAATCTATTTTATCTTATTAAGTTGATGATTAGAGGCATTTAGAGTTAAGTTGTAAATTCTTGTTATTAATTAAATTGAATAAGTGTTTGTGTAATAATATCGTTAATAATCGGTTTTGATGATGGCAAGAGGAGAATAATTCTAGCACTAACAATGTTGGAATGCTTCTTGAAATACATGTGTATTACAACAAAGGTTAACAACTGGATTAGCATACTCATGGAATGGATGAAAAGCTTGCTATTTCACCTACCAAGAGCTACTACAACATTTTGTTTTCTTATGTTTTTGTTCATTATTGGAGCACCTTCTTTTCTATCATGGTCTACTGGGCTTCATGCAGTAGAATTCTCAATTAACAAAGTAATCCCAAGAAAAGCTTCAATAAAATGTCAGTTGGATGGGAAAAACCTCTAATCAGATAAGACATCTTATTACAAGGAATAGATGGTGATTTTTTTCTTCACATTCCTAAAAAAGAGACAAAAGTTCTAGTATGGGCTCTTACTTTGAGCAAAGTTGGCTTGGGAGACTACACAATCTCTCCTCCGGTAATTGATTTACAAGAAGAAAAGGCATCGGTCTTTCATGATCGGCTTTTCATTGATTGACCATGCCTGAAAGCTGGAAGTTAATGAAATACTTACAACTGGTACCTACTTATGAGCCATGAAAATCATATATTCTGGGTCACGCACAATAGTGAATTTTCCACAAACAATTCTGGTGGTTAAACCCATGAAAGAAAACCATTGCATTATATATATTTGAATGTGAGTTGGGGATTTGCAGGAATAAAAAGCATTTAGATTCGATGGCGTTGCCTTTATGTCAGGAGAAAGTGGTATTACAGGTGTAAAAAAATCCCTCAACAATGCCATGTGAAGCCAGGTCGAAATTTCACCATAATACATCAAGTTCATGTTAATGCTGAAGGTGCTCTGTCAATTTCTATGAAAAGCCAATTGCAGCACTGAACGTTTCGTTGTTGTATCCATCAATCATGATGGCATGTATTCTTTGTTATTATAGCTTGGTAAGGACAACGGACATTGCAAAATTCAATCTCCAACCAGCGTGTGTAAATAAAACACCATCGGGCCATTTTAAGCAATCAATGCCTTCTCTCAAACAGGTATTTCCCTTTATGATCAGATTGATGTTTTATTTGGTGTACCAGAAGACCAGATTCACGTCAAGGGGTGCACTGACAAAGGATTTGTTGCCAATGGACTCGTACGTCTTATTCCAGAGATACTGGTGCTTAGATGTGGAAAGTGAACTGAGCTTGTAGACCCGAGCATTCGAAATTTCCTTCGATCCAATGGCATTAAATTGGAAGTTTTTGATGTGTGGCACATTTATACATCACAAAATTTAGAAGGTTAGTGCTTATTTCCAATACACGATTGGAACGTTGAGATCGAGGAAAGGATGATGATGACGGATTGGAGCTTTCCAGCTGTGCGATACCCCAACCAGTTGTGCGTTGCCTCTGCCAGCAGTGTGTGAGGACCAAGTTCTTCCAAAATTCGGGTTGCACCAACTCAAAACTAAATTTGAAATAAATTCTCATTGTTTTGATTCGTATTATCCAAATCTCCTAAATTTGTGTTCTATGCAACAATTGAACCATTTAATTAGGAGCATCGCTTCTGTTATAAAGAAGAGGGTTGCGCACTAATTAAAAAAAGGGATTTCTCATAGGAAGTAGAGCGTGAGTCCGTCAATTAGACAAAGGAATTTCTTAGTTGTAGAAGTGGAATTCGTGAGATGTAGAAGTGGAATTCTGAGATGTAGAACCATCATTGATTTTGCAGAGGAGAAGGGATTGTAATAGGGGCAGTGGCTTATGTTGTATTTTCCATTCGAATTTTGAATTCTAATATATAATTTCCTCCAACATTTTTTATACATACATATTGTGGTTTGCTGCGATTTTTCGAAGTATATTGGGTTAATCTAGGCTTGCTCCAGGAGTGGTAAGGGCCCACCACCACTGGAGACAAGTCCTGTAGCTGAATGGTATCATACATCTCAGAATCATAGATTTGAATAGAATCATAGATATCATATATTTTAATATATAAATATAATTTTCATTTGAAAGGTTGCGAGATTAGATTTCAGAATCATCATTTCATTTCGTACTTAAAACTTTCATTTCACTTCAGTAAGCTTGAATAGAATGTTGTAAATCTGGTTTTCTAATTGTTAAATAATTAAGCGAGAGTCTTCCCTAAGCAATGATCTTGGTATGATTGCATGGCATGGGTCAGAAAATAAATGGAGATAATCACCCTATTACAAGTCTAGAAACGAATTTGTTATGCTTTGTTTAATTACTATACGTTACCAAGTTCTACAACATTATAATTTTGTGATTAATACTCAGAAAAGTGTAAGACAATGTTGATCGTGAGTGGAATGTGCAAGTATTGATGTGATTAGGGTAGGAGTAGAGTTTTTTTATGGTTAAAAGATAATAAGAGTTGGCATTTATAAATCATTTTAGTTATAGGAATATAATGATTTCTCAGTGATCAAAATTAGAACATACTTTAAATGCTTTGAGTTTAAGTATGGTTTTCATTACTTAGTTTATTTTGAATGATTGTAGGATTTAATTTGATTTGTTTATGCATCCCGGGACTTCACTCAATAACTAGATCTCTTTTTAATTAGAATCTGTCTTGTTTTAGATCTCTTTTTAATTAGAGTCATTCTTGTTTTTGTAGTATGATCATTTCTTTATAAGTCTCAGTGCAGATTTGATTATGCAGGTAGAGAGATCAATTCAAATGCAGAGTGGTTTAGTTACATGATTTGATTTTGAAGAGTGAGGTTGTTTATTGAATAATCCATTTCATTTAGATTAAAACATTTGAATTAAAGGTTATCATAGATTATTTGCAATGAAATTTTTAATAGGATCTTTTAAGTGTTGTTTTACATGAAGCGAAGTGGCTTTCTTCTAGTGATAGTTAGAACTATATTTTGTTAATTGGAATCTTGAATTTGTAGTTCTAGTAGTCTAAGGTGTGAATTTTTCATTAGAATAATGTGTGACCTTTTTGCTTATCTCAAGATTAGTTTCAAATTAATGAGAGGAATAAATAGATTAGGTTTTTCAAGTTATCATAGGAGATTTAAAAATTACAATGCGAGTGCGAAAATGTTACATGATTGAGGATTTCTTTGTATTTCCTTACAGTTTAATTGCAGTATGGAGTTTTCTTGATAAAATTAGTTAAGTAGGTTCCTTTTTCAAGATTTTTTATTTTCCAGCAATTGTGTGTTTCATTTGAGTACCTAGTTTATATTACAAATGAATATATTTATACTCTGACCATTAAGCTGAGCCAAGATGTAGTACAACTCGTGTTTATGACTCTCGAATTGATAATTAATATTGAGAGGTTTAATCTAACAATTAAATCGACCAACAAAACCCACAACACCATGGTTATCCAGGAAATGACAAGGCTAGGAAAATCCACATGCGTACACCATGCATGCCAAAACTAGTGAGGAAAACATACATGAAACTCTATCCCTGCTATAAAATCTCGTTGAAGCTGCTATTCCCGATGTCCTCTTGTGATTTCCTGCTCTTCCTTTTCCTTCTTGCTCCAAATCATCAAGTATGCCACACTCTCCAAGAGTGCTCCAAGAAAACTCCAAGTATCCAAGAGTATGAGAGAGAGAGAGAGAGAGAGAGAGAGAGAGAAATGAGAGCTCCAAAACTGAACTAACCAAAAATCCTACCAAATGATCCTCAGAAGCCTTTGTATCAATGAGGCCTCTGTTTTCTTCGTTTTCCATTATTTTCCTTCAATTTCCTCCTCACATGCAACCCGTGACCTTTCACCTTCCTTTTCTCCTATTTTCCATTATTTTCATAAATAAAATGTCAATTAATGCCTCGTGCCTTTCCAAATCCTTTTTCATTTCCTTTGTTAATTTCCTTAGCCATAATAAACTGAAGTTAACACACGCTAGGATGTCTTTCCCACCATTCAGCTTGGAATATGTGTCACATCTACCATGGTTATTATTTTTTGCCTATATTAACTTTTATTACATGGAATTTTCATGAAGGTTGTTACAGAACCCTCCCCCTTAGGGGAAACTTTTCCTCGGTGTTCAATGACACCTATAACCAACAATACCATTGAAAACAAAACATACTTCCCATGGAGCTTTATAGACATCTTGTTGCACTATTTACAATGACCACAGCTGAAACATGAAAAATATATCGTTTACTGGAGCTTTATAACATAGCTCATTACGATATTTACAATAACAACCACATATACTCAAGCACATTTGTTTCAACCAGAAAATAACCATATTTTCTCTAGAGATTTATAAACCAGATCGATGAGGTATTTACAATAATATACGCATATACACATTTTATCAACCAGCAAATAAAAGGATACGATTCCTATATCAACAACAAGGGAATCTAAAAGCTCACACCTCCACCCTCAAAGTAATACTAGGATTCACCTCCATTACAGGAAGTCCAAAATCCATGGTTAAATTCAGAGCTGCATCTAATTCCCAATGCTACAATCCTACGCCACTTGTCCTCTCAGTGAACAGTTACTGGCTCATTGTTCTAGAGCACACTCCCAATCTATATTTGATTCCATATGGCAATGCTAATGACCAAAAAAAATCCATCCTCGACCTTCCCTTCTTTGCTACACAGTCCCTCAGGAAATCTAGTAATCCCCCTCTGTGCATTCACTCACCTTCCAAGTTTCGTTGGCACCCCATCCCTTGGCAAGGCTTCCTCACATCGGAAGATACAAAAACCAAGGCATATCCCTCCCTCAAATCATCATACTGGAAATTTCATGCTCATGGCAATCAGTGGATACTACTGGGTACCAGTGTCCCACAATGGCCCTACTCCTAAAGTGATTTACTAGCATACTTCTGCTTATTTTAATTCCCTTTGTTGTCGCTACTAATTATTATATTCAGTTCCAATCATCCAACCATGCATTTCCATTCTTCCTGTACCAAGCAAATGATTTCCATTAGATTCAAAATAAATTTAAATAACTTCAAATCATACCTCATTGGTGTCTCATCAATAAGCTAAAGTTGCAATCTTATTTACTTCCTGTCACAACAAGTAAAATTGGTTGTTTGATCAATTCATCATGTATAAACATACTGTTGGAAATACTGACAGGGGGGGTCAATCACTATTCCTTTCAATTAGAGGATTATTTAATCTTCAATTATTATCAGTGTTTGTACAATGATAGCAGCAAATAAGAGGAACACAAATGCACATAGTTTTCAAGGTGGAAGCCCACTCCGGGACAAAAACCACCCAATGCTTTTCTAATAATTCTTTAATATTCAACTCCAATTGAAAATAAAGCTCCAACTTCCTAGAATCTAGAAAATCATTCTTCTCCGGCTCCCACTGGATGGACGCTCCAATGCCCAAGATTATTCAGTAGTCAACTGAATGGATGCCCCAACACCAAATGAGCTACAACTCACCCTAGCATCACCCTACCACCCTATAGAATAATAAAAGAAGAATGGACTCCCGTACCAGGGAAAATGGTCCACTTTACAATGATATGGAATGATGTAGAAGAAGAAGATATACTAGACCATAACCCAAACTTTGACACAACCACCTAATGATGATCCTAGACCTCCCAACACTGCCTCTTCAACCCTTGGCAGATAGACACTAGTACAATTTTTACAATAATGTATTTACAATGACTTAGTACAATGATACCTTTGCAATGATTGTATGCAGTGCTTCCCACTTGAAGAATTCATATGATGAACTTCTTGCTGCTGTTATGCACCTTGGTTGCTGCTCTTGTCATACTACCTTTTGCTACACCTTGCTTTGCTTTGCTGCCATAGAAATTCTGGTCCTTTGCAACCCTTGACAACACATGATCTAGCGTTTTCTTTCCTTCTAGGAGCTCGATATTTAATCTGGTGTATCTATGTTATTTCAGATCCGCAATATCTGATTCTTGGTCCTATAGTAGTCCTCTGAGTCATCTTTCCAATGCCATAGGTCTGACCGAATTTGAATTCTTCAAGAGAGAGTTATACCCAATATCTCACAATTCCCTAATTATGGAATGTTTCAGCATAGCGCACTTGTACGGCGTGCCACGTATCAATTTTTCTTCATTTCACTCTAAAATTGATAGATAAAAAATTACAGACTATGCAATATCCTCCACTTTTTATGAAATTCCAATCTGATACTCAGAGAAAGAGTTATGACGAATTTACCAAGGTCACTTCTTTGAGATGAATTTCAGGAGCCTGCAAAAACCCTGACTTCCACAGATCATATATCCAAAAATCTTGGGCACCTTGATCTGAAATTTTTACAGAAGCTTCCTCAAGATTTTTGCTTTGCCTCATAAAAATTTCAGCTTCTGAAACTTCGTATAAAAAAATTTAGAGTGCAAATTCCACAATAACCTGTTTCAGATGGTGAAATCCCTTACATGAGGAGGATATGAGGATTAAATGCTTAGGTTGAGAGGGGCTTCAACAAGTGAACGTGGGAGGGATTTTGGGAGCTTAAAAAATATTAATTATTACTTTTCAATGACCCATAACCCAACCCCATGGGGTTTTAGCCCACTAATTGGGGGTACAAACTTCAAACATGAATATCTCTCAAACCGTGAAGAATTACATGGTGTGCCATATATCAACGGAAAAATCTCGACAAGTAGAAACAATGAAAAGCATGATTGACCCAGAGGGGCTTCAACAAGTGAACGTGGGAGGGATTTTAGGAGCTTAAAAAATATTAATTATTACTTTTCAATGACCCATGCCCCAACCCCATGGGGTTTTAGCCCACTAATTGGGGGTACAAACTTCAAACATGAATATCTCTCAAACCGTGAAGAATTACATGGCATGCCATATATCAACGGAAAAATCTCGACAAGTAGAAACCATCAAAAGCATGATTGACCCAGAATATATTAATTTTGTAGGTCAAAATTTCCATGCAATATTGGGTTAGCCCATGGTGCTGCTTGGGTTGACATCAATGACAACCGCTGATCAACAATCTCCCCCTTTGGAATTGATGGCAACACAAGTACTCCCCCTATGATCATGACACCTCTTCCTACAAAATTCTCTCCCCCTTTGACATCAATGGCAAATGGTAACTCCCCCTGAAACACAACCATCCTGAGGACCTGTACACACTTCCACTCCCCCTGACACACAACCGTCCTGTAGACCTGTAATCTAATGAGAACTTGGGAGAATCCCAAGCTTTTGATGAAGATATTCAAATGCTTTACGAGGTAAAGGTTTAGTGAAGATATCAGCAATTTGTTCTTTTGTACAAACATACTCAAGTTTGATATTATTTTCAGTGACTTGTTCTCTAACAAAATGATATTTAATCGGAATGTGTTTTGTTTTTGAATGCATGACAGGATTCTTAGAGATGTTGATGGCACTAGTGTTGTCACAGAATATGGGAATAGGCTCACTGAATTGTACTTGAAGATATTGAAAAGTTTGTTTCATCCAAAGGACTTGAGTACAACATGATGCTACTGCAATGTATTCTGCTTCCACTATAGATAACGAGATTGAGGTTTGTTTTTTGCTCAACCATGATACGAGACAACCACCTAGATAGAATGTTGCTCCACTAGTAATATTATGATCATCAACGCTTCCTGCCCAATCTACATCTGTAAAGGCTTGAATAATAAGATTTTTACCCTTGGGATACCACAAGCCATATTCTTTTGTGCCCTTTAAATATCAAAGAATTCTTTTGATGGAAATAATATGTGATTCTTTTGGTGCTGCTTGGAATCTTTCTACTTGTACAACTGCTTGCATAACATCTGGCCGAGAGCCTGTTACATATAGAAGACTACTAATCATAGATCTATACAACCTTTGATCCACATCCTTAGATGAGTTTTCTATGCTCAATTTGCAACCTGTTACCATCGGAGTAAGGACGGGTTTGCAATCTTCCATTTTGAATTTCTTGGGCATTTCCTTGATGTACTTGGCTTGACATATAAATATTCCTTTCTCTTGCTGAGATATTTGAAGCCCTAAGAAGTATGTCAACTCACCAAGTAAAGAAATCTCACACTCACTTTGCATCTTTGTAGAAAATTTCTTACTTAGTCGATCATCATTGCTACCAAATATTATATCATCCACATATACCTCAACGATTGTTAAATTATCTTTATCTATTTGTACATAAATATTGCTATCAACAGTACCTTTCTTGAACCCTTGTTGACATAGATATCCATCAAGATGAGCATACCATGCTCTGGGAGCCTGCTTGAGACCATATAGAGCCTTGTTTAACCTGCAAACATTGTCTTATTTTTGTGATAGTAGAAAACCTTTAGGTTGTTCGATGTAAACTTCTTCTTCTAATTCTCCATTTAGAAATGCTAACTTAACATCCATTTGGTAGACTTTGATTTTTCTTGAACATGCATAGGCGAGAAACATTCAGATGGCTTCCATTCTGGCAACTGGTGCAAATGTTTCATCGAAATCAATTCCTTCCACTTGTGCATAGCCTTTGCAAACCAATCTTGCTTTGTTTCTGGTAACCTACCCATATTCATTCAATTTTTTCCTGAACACCCATTTAGTCCTAATGAATTTTTTATCTTTTGCTCATGGAACTAATCCATAGGTGTTATTCTTCTCAATTTGATCCAATTCTTCATTCATAACTGCTACCCAATGTTCATTATGGCTGGCTTCCTCAAAACTACTAGGCTCAAAGGTTGCTAGAAAAACAACGTGAGCTTGTTGTGATGAACGAAGCTGACGACCTTCATTTATGTCACTAATGATTTGATTTAATGGATGGTTCTTTTGAATCCACTCTTTTGTTCTCCTTGGAGGAGCTTCTTGTTGTTGTTCTGGTATATCTTGATGATCATTATTTACTTCTCCCTCGTTGATAGTTGCTTCTTGTTCTACAATTTTATCTGTGTCTTTTTCAGCCTCTGTCTCAAGTTTCAAATATTCTAGATCCTCATCATTACTCGCTAGAACACCATCTTCATCAAATGTAACATTTATACTCTCCACTATCTGTTTTCGTCTTAGATTATAGCATTTATAGGCCTTTATTTTGCATGAGTAACCAACAAAGATCCTTCATCAACACGTGATTCAAGGTTACCCAAATTTTGATCTTCTCTTTTGATATAACATTTTCTTCTGAAGATTCTGAAATATTTTACATTAGCTAGTTTTCCTTTCCATAATTCATATGGAATCTTGTTGCAATTATTTTTTAGAAGACTTCGGTTGATAATGAAGACTGCCGTATCAATTTCTTGAACCCAGAATTTTTCATCCAATTTTGAGTCCTTCAACGTTGTTCTACCCATTTCCTGTACGGTTCCGTTCTTTCTTTCAGCAACTCCATTTTGCTGAGGTGTTCGTGCTGTTGAAAATTGCCTTTTTATTCCATTTTCGTCACAGTATTTCTGAAATAATTTGGAAGTGAATTCTCCACCATTATCTGATCTCAAACACTTTATTTTCAAATCAGTTTCATTTTCAACCAACTCCTTGTAGATCTTAAAGCACTCAAATGCTTCAAATTTTTTCTTTAGGAAATCGATGGCTTTCATCCTGGTATAGTCATCTATCATTAACATGAAATATAATTCTCCGTCTAAGCCTTTTGTTCTCACAGGACCACATAGATCAGTATGTATCAATTCCAATGGATGTGATGCAAAGTGTTCTTTTGTTTTAAATTGGATTTTTGTCTGCTTGGCATGCTGACATCCCTCACATAGTGTGTTGGAATGTTTTGAGATTTTCGACATTTCTCGTACTGCTTCCTTTTTTCTTATCCTGACAAGATTGTCAAAGTTTATGTGACCCATTCGTTTGTGCCATAACCAGCTTTCATCTTCTTTAGCTAGTAGACATGCCTTAGTTGCTTCATCCAGAACATATATGTCGTTTGGAGCTCGACTTTCTGTCGCCACAATTTTACCATACCTGCCTTTCCTGATTTCACATTTTGTGGAGTTGAATAGCATTATGTGTCCTTGATCACACATTTTTCCAACACTGAGTAGATTGTGATTCATGTTTTCGACCAATAGAACATTCTTGGCTATAACATATTTGCTTCCAAGAGTGACGGTACCTGATCCTATAACATTTGAAGATCCATCATTTCCAAAGGATATGGTTCCATCCTTCTTCTCTTTCAGAGATACAAATTTCCTTCTATCTCCAGTCATATGCGTTGAGCAACCGCTATCAACATACCTCACATCTTTATTTTTTTTAGCCTTGAGAGCGAGAGCACAATTATCAGTCTTCTTCTTCTTCCATGTTCGTTCATTCTGTGGCTTCGAAGATTCTTCTGGAGGATTTTCAAGTCTGCAGTCTCTGGCTATGTGTCCAAAGTTCTGACATTTTTAACATTCCAAATTATTTCTTAAATGTTCAAATCTATTTATGTTTCATTGAGCCCTGGGAGGTTCATATTTGAATAATCTCTTGGAATTGTATTGGTTCCTAGGGTACATGTGACATTCTACAGCTTTATGACCAAATTTTCCACATGAATAACAATAGCCATGAAAAATATGTTGGTACCTGGATGAAAATCTTCGTCGAGGAATCGTCTTCCAAGGATGTGCTTGTGAATCTTGTCCAATGAAGTCTACATGTATGTCAGATCTCATAGGTTCATTGTATTTTTTTGTAGAAGGTCCTGCTTCTTCTTCTTTGTAACCAAGGCCAGTTCTGTCGTTGTACGATCATTGATTGTTGATGAGTTCTTCCAATGCCCTTGAGCTGTTGGCATAGTTTTGGACAATTTTTCCCTTCTTCACTTCCTTATGTAGCAAGACTACTTTGGCTTCTAATGCTTCCCTTTCTTGGTTTCTTTCTTCCAACTTCTTTTGAAGTGACTCTTCAATACATTTGTGTTCTTCAACCTCAATTTTGAGACCTTGAACTTGTTCTTCAAGAGTATTGGAACAGATCTTCTCAGCATTGAGCTCTTTTATAAGCTTGATTGCCTCCTCATAAAATTATTCTATGGTCAACCCTTATTCTTCATTGTTTGATACTTCTTGTTTATTGTGCTTGGCCATAAACAATACTTTCTCATTGGCTTCTTCTTTGCTGTCACTTTCTTCATCGGATGATGAGCTATCCTATTTAGAGAGAAAGTTCCTTTTGGATCCTTTCTTTTTTCCTTTCTTGTTGAATTTGTTAAAGCCTTTCTTTCCTTTTGAGTTTCCATCACTTTTGTTCAGACATTTTTCTATGAAATGCCAAACCTCACCACAACCGAAACATATCAATGGAAGTTTACCTTTGAATTTTCCCTTACCAGGTTTTAGTTTTCTCGTAAAGTAAGCATATTCTTCATCTGAAAGACCTTCCCCATCATCTCCCTTTTCTTCACACTTGCAGGTGCATGTCATTTCAATTGAAGGTTGTTTTTCCTTATTGGTTTGCTTAGATGCAACGAACATAGTTTCTAGATTTGAAGTACCCTTTTCTTCATCAAGTCTCATTTCATATGCTATGAGAACTCCATGTAATTCTTCCTTGCCAAGTTTTTCCAAATTTGCACTGTATTCTAAGACCGATACCTTTGTGTTGAATCTCCCTGGTAACGTTCTAAGAATATTCCATATAATAGTCTTCTCGTCAACTGGATCTCCCAATCCTTCCAAAGTATTGGTTATTTCATCAACGTATTAGAAGTATGCAAAAATGTTGCAATCTTCTTTCATTCTGAGTTGCTCAAATTTTGCTCTATAGATTTGAAGCTTTGCTT
This sequence comes from Pinus albicaulis, assembly GCA_034641835.2. Lineage (NCBI taxonomy): Eukaryota > Viridiplantae > Streptophyta > Pinopsida > Pinales > Pinaceae > Pinus > Pinus albicaulis. Next base: position 451,226,529 of record CM076572.1, read on the forward strand.
CTTTGACATTTGAGTCACCTGCATATATATTCTCAAGCTTGTCCCATACATTTTTGGTGGTTTTACAACCCAACACCTTATGATAAGCAGATTCAATAAGTCCACTGATAATAATATTCTTTGATTTTGCATCATTTACCAAATTCTTCTTACCTTGTTCATCCGCGGTTGATGTAAATACATTTTGAACAGTGTCCCATACTTCGTAACCTTGCGCCAAGAGATAGACCTCCATTCTTCCTTTCCATAGTGCATAATTATTTTCATTTAATAGAGGTACACCATTCTTGCTATGCTCAATGACCTCCTTCCAGTTGTTAAACTGCTATTGAAGGAACCAAGCTCCGATACCAATTGTTGGAAATAATGAGAGGGGGAGGGGCGGGGGGGGGGCGTGAATCAATATTCCTTTCAATTAGAGCATTAGTTAATCTTAAATTATTATCAGTGTTTGTACAATGATAACAACGAACAAGAGGAACATAAATGCACACAGCTTTTAAGGTGGAAACCCACTCCGAGACAAAAACCACCTAATGCTTTTCTAATAATTCTTTAATATTCAACTCCAATTGAAAATAAAGCTCCAACTTCCTAGAATCTAGAAAAGCATTCTTCTCCAGCTCCCACTGGATGGACGCTCCAACACCCAAGATTCTTCAGTAGTTAACTGAATGGATGCCCCAACACCCAATGAGCTACAACTCACCCTAGCACCACCCTACCACCCTATAGAAGAATAAAAGAAGAATGGACTCTCGTACCAGGGAAAATGGTCCACTTTTACAATGATATAAAATGATGTAGAAGAAGAAGATATACTAGACCAGAACCCCAAATTTGACACAACCACCTAATGATGATCCTAGACCTCCCAACACTGCCTCTTCAACCCTTGGCAGATAGAAACTAGTACAATTTTTACAATAATGTATTTACAATGACTTAGTACAATGATACCTTTACAATGATTGTATGCAGTGTTTCCCACTTGAAGACTTCATATGATGAACTTATTGTTGGTGTTGTGCACCTTGGTTGTTTCTCTTGTCATACTACCTTATGTTGCACCTTGCTTTGCTTTGCTGCCATAGAAATTATGGTCCTTTGCAAGCCTTGACAACACATGATCTAGCTTTTTCTTTCCTTCTAGGAGCTCGATATTGAATCTGGTGTATCTCTGTTACTTCAGATCCTCAATATCTGATTTTTGGTCCTGTAGTAGTCCTCTGAGTTTTCTTTCCAATGCCATAGGTCTAACCCAATTTGGATTCTTCAAGAGAGAGTTATACCCAATCTCTCACAATGCCCTAATTATGGACTGTTTCAGTAGAGCGCACTTGTATGGCGTGCCACATGTCACTGTTTCTTCATTTGGCTCTGAAATTGATAGAGAGAAAATTACAGATTGTGTGTTATCCTCCACTTTTTTCGGAATTCCAGTCCGATACTCAGAGAGAGAGTTATGATGAATTTACCAAGGTCACTTATTTGAGATGAATTTCAAGAGCATGTAAAAACCCTGACTTCCACAGATCATATCTCCAAAAATATTGTGCACCTTGATCTGAACTTTTTTACAACAGCTACCTCAGGATTTCAGCTTTACCTCATAAAAATTTCAGCTTCTGAACCTTTGTATAAAAAATTTTAGAGTGCAAATTCCACAATGACCTATTTCAGATGGCGAAATCCCTTACATGAGGAGGATATGAGGATCACAATTTATATAAATTCTTAGGTTGAGAGGGGCTTCAACAAGTGAACGTGGGAGGGGATTTAGGAGTATAAAAAATATTAATTATTACTTTTCAATGACCCATGCCCCAACCCCATGGGGTTTTATCCCACTAACTAGGGGTACAAACTTCAAACATGAATATCTCTCAAACCGTGAAGAATTACATGGCATGCCATATATCAACGGAACCATCTAGACAAGTAGAAACCATCAAAATAATTATTGACCCAGAATATATTAATTTGGTAGGTCAAAATTTCCATGCAATATTGGGTTAGCCCCTGGTGCTGCTTGGGTTGACATCAATGACAACCGCTGATCAACACATATCACATTTGGTTAGCTCAAAACGCAACCATAATACATTAAAATCATGAAACCACCATAAACCATAATCATAAATCACAGGTAACCATCATAAGTCAAAATCATAGATCACATGCATAACAAGACTAAAATAAAATACCGATAATTATCCTTCATCGATCCTTACTTCTTTCTCTGTTCTTTATGTACACACATCAAATTGTTTTCCACACCCGACAAGAACCCAATGCCCTTGCTCCTCACATACACATACACACAATGTACATCAAAACACATACATCCACTTAAGGTGTACAATACCACAAAATACACACACCCACACCCGTTGTACAACACAACACAATATATACACCTATACCCAGTGTACAACACAATACATGTAAATACACATACATCTGGTGTAAAACAAAACATATACACCTACAGCCGGTTTAACACAACACAACACATATGCATATGCATAATACAACACAACGAATACACATGTCACAATACCATGACTACAACATGCACATACATAGTACCGCATTCCTGCAACACATCATGTACGACATAAACACAATACCACATGTATATTTGTACCATATGCACAACATGTACACAATACCACATGTACACAACACTACTTGCACAATGTGTACCCAACATCACATGTGCATGACACCACCTGCATAATGTGTACACAACGTAAAATGTACACCACACCACCTGTACAATTTGTACACAATACCACATGTACATAGTGCCACATGCACGACATGTACACGACACCACCTGCACACAACACCACATGTAAAACATGTACACAACACCACATGCACACAACACCACGTGTAAAATCATGCACACCACACCATATGTACAACACACACACAACACCATATGTACATAGCACTACATACACAAAATGTACATAGCACCATACGTACACAACACTGCATATCCAACATGTGCACAATACCATTAGAAACCTACACTGCATATCCAACACATGCATAGTACGGTATGTACACAATACTACATATCTAACATGTGCATATCACCATATGTACAACACGCACACAACACCATATGCACACCACACCACATATCAAACAAGCCAACAGTATGGTATGTACACAACATTGCATATCTAACATGTACATAGCACCACCTATACCTAGCATTGCATATAAAATTTACATTTAACACCATATATACAAAAGGAATATAACATCATATGTACACAATACTACATTTGTTACATGTACACATCAGCATAGGTACAATCACTGAATATACAACATGTGCAACACATACACAACAATAACATTGTACATCCATAGACCACACACTTACCCCACAAGCAACCTTATTTCTAGTGTCTTTCCACTATCCATTCTTATCCTAGCATGTCACAAATCACACTACTTTCACTTCTCTGATGTGCCCCTCAACATTACATTTCCATAACATAAACATAGTAATAGTACAAGCATATAACATTAAATCGTATCCACATGATACTGAAATCATAGATTTGTCAAGGATACTCGTCCACTTGATTCCTCATAACCAATAACCTCTTCATGCCATTTACCTGCATAATAAATCATTCCTCCAGAAGAATGATCCTTGAAAACCCTGCCATACAGTGATATAGACACATACATACATACATATATATAATCATTAGCATAAAACAATCATGATTCTATCATACATACATACATACATACATAAATATATACATATATAAACATCAACATAAAGCAATCATGATCTCATTAGATAGAGACATGCATATATATACTTATATAGGCATCATCATAATTATGATCACAACATGATTACAAGATATCATAAGGTCTAGGTTGAGAGAAATTCCTTTATCCATCCACAATATGCACAATTTTGAGAACAACAGTTCCCAACATAGCCAAGGCATCTAATATCTCAAATCCATTAACTTTACCTTTCTCATGATTGTCCTATCACCGTCCATTTACAACAATGGACTCAACCAATCCATATGGATGTCATATTCTTACCTTCCGTTGTGCTTACTCATGCACTAAGATCCATTCAGGTCTTACATTACCTATTGTATTTCATTCAGCTCTTCTTGAGCTCCCTTAAATTACTCTTTCCCCAACCAATTCCCGAGACTCTCAAGACATAAAAGACAAACACAAGAAAAAAATAAGGATACCATGGAAAACCAATAGCAATAATACACCAAAAAAAGTGGACTCCCCTAGGACTTACCAAGAGTTGGCACAGTTATCAAGAATCTATCAATGGAAGGGAAAAATTTCCATATTGGGAAAGACTCTAGTCGGATTTGGTGCAGGAGGAGTTCAAATGGAACACCAGAGATGGATCTTCATCTAAGAATGAGGTTGAAGAGGATTTTGATTTGGATGCCAAGGTGAGGAAGGGGAAGGGGAAGAAATTCCATTCTAAATTTGAGTCCAATAATGGAAAGAAGAAGAACATGTCCAAGGTGAAGTGTTTTGACAATCACGAGCATGGGAATTTTGCTACTAACTGTCCATAAAAGAAGAAGAACAAGAAGGTTGTTGGATCTGCAGCTGGTGAGGCCCTTGCCTCGCAATTTGAGCTTGAATTCTCATTGAAAGCATGCATGGTTTCCAATGCGTTGGGATCTGTGTGATATTTGGATAGTGACGCTTCCTTTCACATGACGGGAGATAAAGAAATTTTCAGTGACTTGGAGGAGAAAGATCTCTAGATGCATATTGAAATGGGCGACGACAGATGGTACAATGCTACCAAGATTGGTACCATTACCTTTCATAGGGAGTCAGGTAAACCATTTCAATTAAAATAATTAATGCATGTACCAGGTCTGAAGAAAAATTTGGTCTTAGTCACAATGTTGGAGGATAGAGGCTATGAAATTGTTTTTAGTGATGGAAAATCTTTCCTGTGACATAAAACAAGGGGTCAATCCAAGAGGTTAGGGATTCGAGTTAAGAATCTCTACAAGCTGGAGGTAGATGGTTGCGTAACAATTATAGGCAAGGCATATCAAGTGGTGAGCCGGGATAAGGATGAATTATGGCACAGGTGATTGGGCCATCTTCACCATGGAGCCTTGAAATTCATGCAGGAAATTTCTACCAGTCTTCTCAAGGGTACACTTTCACAGTCAAAAACATGCAAGGGATGTACTATGGGAAAATATGTAAAGGCCACCTTTCATGAGAAGGAAAGCCAAGCTTCAGGGATCCTTGAGAGAGTTCACACAGACGTGTGTGGTCCTTTCTTGGTTGCTTCAACAACAAAACATAAGTACTATGTAATCTTTGTTGATGACTTTTCTCGTAAGTGTTGGATCTTATTCATGCAGAAGAAAGATCAAACATTCTCTAAGTTCTGTGAGTTTAAAACACTGGTGGAGAAAGAGTTGGGGAAGCAAGTGAAGGCTCGTAGGAGCGATAATGGTGGAGAATACACCTCTAACGAATTCAAGAAATTTTGTAGCAAAGAAGGAATTCGAAGAGAACTCATAGTGCCTCATAACCCATAGCAGAATGGTGTCATGGAGAGGAAGAAAAGAACTATTATGGGTGTAGTAGGAGCGATGTTGCATGATCAAGGCCTATCGATGCATCTGTGGGCGGAAGCATGAAATAAAATGGTACATGTGAAAAACCATTGTCCTTATAGAGTATTTGGTATGAGTACACCTGAAGAGGCTTTCACTAGTAAGAAACCTGATGTTTCACACTTTAAGATTTTTGGCTCATATGTTTATGTGAATGTGACTAAGGACGCCAGGAAGAAATTGGAACCAACAACTGAGGTTGGGATTTATGTGGGGTACATTGAAACACCCTATAATTATTGTGTTTATTTTCCAAACAACAGAATCAATGTTGTGCGATGGGATATAAAGTTTGATGAGGAGAAAGCCATATGGTTGTCCCTTGAGAGGGATCTGGACTTGTATGCAGAGGAGGAGCTATTGGTTCCCAAGGATGAGTCTCAAGATGTGGATCAACCACATGAGGATGTTCATGGAGTGGAGGAAATCACTCATGCAGATCCATCCATCAGAAATGGCAGAAGGCACACCACAGAAGTTGATAAGGTAAGACTTGATGTTGCACAAAATGTAGGATCCCCTACTTCACAGAGCAAAAAAAGACGGTCTTCTGACCAATTTACTGGATACATGAATATTATGAGAAAATGTATTGTGACTTAAACATATTCATTTCAGGAAGCAGTGCAGTAGCCTACTTGGCTTGATGCAATGGTGGAGGAGTATGACTCCATTGTCAAGAATAGTGCATGGGAGATAGTTCGAAGACCCGTCGAAAAATCAGTGGTTGGATCGAGATGGATCTATAAGGTAAAAAAAGTTGTTGATGGGAGTGTGGAGAAATACAAGGCCAAATTTGTGGCTCGGGGATTCTCACAGATCGAGGGGATAGATTATGATGAGACTTTTGTGCTTATCGCAAGGTACTCTTCCATAAGATCCATCCTTTCACTCTCAACACAGATGGGTTGGCACATTCATCAGATGGATGTTAAAACTGTGTTTCTCAATGGGATCATTAAGGAAGATTTGTACATAGAGCATCCTAAATGTTTCTATATATTCAACAATGAGTCGCATGTATGTAGACTCAAAAAAGCATTGTATGGGCTAAATCAAAGCACCCTGTGCTTGGTACACTCAGATAGACAACTATTTCACCGGAATGGGCTTCAGAAAAAGTGAAGCAGATTCAAACCTGTACCAGATTATGGTTGAGGGTAAGCTATTGATCATTGTTATTTATGTTGATGATATAATTTTGATTGGTGATGAGCAGCTGCTACACTCATGAAAGGGAGTTCGAAATGAAGGATATGGGCCTCCTTCATTATTTCCTTGGATTGGAAATATGTCAATGGGATGGTGAAATTTTTGTGACTCAAGGCAAGTGTGAAAAGGATATACTGGGTAAGTTTAACATGGAGAGTTGCAAACCCATGAATACTCCTCTTCCAGGAAATTTGAGGAAAGAGGATGCTACTTCTGGAGAGGTAGTGGATGCTATTGTCTATCGACAGTTAGTGGGTTCGCTAATGTATCTAGTGAACATGAGAACGGAAATTTTCTACGTAGTTAACCAGCTGAGTCAAGCTATGGTTAAGCCTACCAAGCTCTTTTAGAATGCGGGGAAGCATGTCCAGAGATACTTGAGGGGCACATCAGAGTATGGTATATGGTACAGAAGGACATATAGACTGAAGTTTCATGGCTTCATGGATGCAAATTGGGCTGGAAATACATCAGACAAAAACAACATATTAGGGGGGATCTTTAACATTGGATTGACTGCAGTTTCCTAGTACAGTAGGAAACAACGATCCGTGGCACTCAGTTCAGTAGAAGCGGAATACATGGGAACAAGTCAAGCTGCATGTGAGGCTATCTGGATGAGAAATATCTTGGTTGGTTTTTTTTTTTTCCTCAGATGGATCCGACAGTGATTCATTATGATAATCAGAGTTGCAGTAAACTCTCGATTAATCTCGTGTCTCATGATAGGTCCGAGCATATAGATATCTGGTACCATCATCTCAAATATTGTGTGTAGAGGATGATCATGTTGCTTTAGTACATTCCCATGGAATATCAGGATGTAGATATTCTGACGAAGGTGCTCACCAGGAGAAAATTCGAATACCATAGAGACAAGACTGGGGTGAAGGATAATTCATTTCTTGTTGAGATGGATTGTTGCGATTCAACAAGAATATTCAACACCCACACCTAGTGCATTAAGCACCCACAAGGGTGGGGCCCACAGTGTTATTTTTGGGTGTATGTCTATTTTTATTACCCCTTAATTTAGATGGACATTAAACTGTAATCTATTCTCAAAGTGGACTTGAATGAGTTATCTGAAAGTGATAAATTCAGTTAGCTAGTGGATTTCAAGTTAGAGGTTGGTTGGTAGGACATGTAGAGTAATTATAGTTGTAACAGAGTTCGAAGTGCAGTGGTGCATGAGTTGGTGCAAGTTGTAAACAGTTTAACTCAGTTGTGCTAGTTGTAACTGAAGATACACTAGTGAGAGATCTAGTGAATTAAATATTAATTAATTCGCAATCAGTGATCTCACATGCAAATGATGATTTACTGTTATTAGTTTCATGCATGTTAGATCTAGTGGAGACCTAGTTGAGTTCTAGGTGAAAGGGAAGTTGACTATTAGTTTTAGGATTATCTGCTTGCAAACATGCATGAAAACACCCATTGGAGTTCCCATGATACTTTCACAGTCAAGGAAGGAAATAATTCCTATCTTTTAGGGATATTTACCCTCAGGGATTACGCAAGAAAGGCAGGTTGTCTGGAGGCTGAGAATTGGCTATGTGTTGGTCAGTTTTTCATATGACAATGTGAGATAATTAGCTGAGTACTAGAGGGCTCTTGTGAGAAGAGTTTTGTATGTAATTGTTTCATGATCCATGCTTAATATACAATAAAATATAGTGGGGTTTTTAGCTGTAAGCTTTCCCTGGGAAATTATCTGTGTTGTGTGTGATTCATCTTTCTTCATGTTCATGTGATTAGCGATTGTGTTTTTAATTCCGCAAAATATTTGTAGAAGAGATTCAATATTTAACTTTAGTACATAGTTATATCGGATGAATCCAACATATACATGCTTGTTGTATAATTTCTACAGTCATTGCTTTTTCATTGCTTCCTTGAGTTGATCCTTATTTTCTGCATCGCCCTACACCGTTCTACACCTTTCTGCACTAGCCTTAGAGAGTTTGGTCTCTAGTCCTCGGTATCTCCTTTTATTTATTAACTTTGCCTTGGATATTTCTTGGATTCTTCTTATCTTGCTTTCTGCCCAAGACTGTAGTACATATTTCTGCACTGAATCTTCAAAGACAACCCTAGAATGAACTTGTAACATACCTTATTTACATTATGAATGCCTTCGTCCTTCCTGATAATATGCGTGTAGGAAACAGATCTTAACACATAAAGGTATCCTTTCCTTATATCACTAGCTTCCTTCTATGCATTTTTTCCTATTGCATTTAGAGTTCTGAACTTTCATCAATTGCAGGCCTTGATCCGACTTCTTCTTTGTTGATTTGTCTCTTTTATATGTATAGGACCATAGTCCTAAACTCGCACTTATTACAGTTGTGAAATCCATACTTATTTATGTCCTAAAATCTGCACTTATTTATGTACTGAAATCTGCACTAAATCCCATAACACTTTACTGAAATTCTATGACAAACTGAAATCCATAGGTTCCTTTAAATAGTTGATCTTGTCTGTAAATAATCTGACCTCTACTTTAGATATGAGGCTAACTTGTTCAGAGGTATGTAAGTTGTGTTCATTACTCATTGGAATTCTAGAGGAGATGTTTAACGCTGGTCTTGTGCATCATATGGAGTTGTGTCTTCAAGGCTTATATGGCAAGGTATTGAGCATACTTATTTGACTAGACTCTTCATATACATGACTCTTAATTAGTAAATTTATAACAAGCTGAAAAATTCCTAAAAGAAATAAAGAAGTAGTCTTTTGACCTATAATAAAACCTTTCTCATGAAACTCATGAAGCAAGCATAGAAAAAATACATTTTATTATCTTTGTCTTATTTATTACATAGATACATAATTACATAGTCAATATGAACACTGAACCTAGTTACACTTTCCAACAGGCCAAGATTTAGAGATTCATCAGTGGAATACCAGTAGCATACAAAGACCATATTGATTTTGATGAGCCTGATCACTATAAGAAGTAATTTGAAAGCTGAAGTATTATTACGAGCAGTTAAAATGCAAAGTTGAGCCTAAGTGTGAATTGAAAGGAAATGAGAAATCTAATGGAAAATGGCCACCAAATCGGGGAAGCCTTCAAGATGCAGGTGAGAAAGAAAATTTGGTTCCTTAAAATAAGTTCAGTACAACTAAGAAGGGACATGTATCGCAGCTTAGATAGTAGAAAACTAGAGGTGAATGGTAGAGAACCGTTGCAGTGTTGGATATGTGGCAAGGATAATCACAAGAGGAATTGTCAGCAATATTAGGGTGGTAGACCCCAGATCTATAATGCTTAGGAGGTGAATACAGTTGGGGATGTTGGTCATAGTGTTCCTTGGATTTATGCAGCTATGGAAAAAAAGCAGGGAGATCACCATGCATCTATCATTGAGATGGACGATAAGCTTTGTGATAAATTTATTTCTATTTTGATTGATACTAGATCTAATTATAGTTATGTTAATCTTGACCTAGTGGATAAGTGTGGCTTGAAAAAATAAGTGCATGCAGAATCTTGGTTAGTGCAGTTAGCTACAGGTACGAAGAAGAGATTTCACCATTGGGTAAGAGAATTTTCATTTGATTTAAATGGTATGCCGACAAAATCACATTTGAATGTACTGCCATTGGGATCGTATAGCATGATTTTGGGTATGTATTGGTTGTACCTTCATAAAACCAAAGTAGAATGTTATGACAAGGCCATTGAGTGCCTGAATGATAATGGAGAAAAGAGAATTTTGTAGGTAAATAAGAAGCCTACATCAGTGAGGATGGTTACTGCTATGCAGGCTAAGCATAGTTGCACAAAAGGTTGTGATGTTTGCAGTGCATATTTCTAGTGATAGGGGTAAGGATGTTGAGGATGCAGAAATATTCCAAAGGTATCTTGTATGGCAGTAGTACCAAGATGTGTTCCGAACAGAGATTCCATAGTTACCTCCTCACAGGGAAGTGGAATTTTCTATTTAGTTGGTACCAGGGACACCACCAACATCAAAGGAAACTTACAGGATGAGCACACCAGAGTTAGTAGAGTTTAAGTTACAACTGAAGGAAATGCTTGAAAATGGATACATTAGGCCAACTGTATCACCTTGGGGTGCACTAGTGTTTTTCATAAAGAAGAAGGATGGTACCCTGAGGTTGTGCATTGATTACAAAAAATTGAATAAGGTGACCATCAAGAAAAATTATATGTTGTGGAGGATTGATGATTTTTTTGATAAGTTTAAGGGAGAAACAATATTCTCAAAGATCTATTTGAAATCGGGATACCATCAGGTACACATTAAAGCGAAGGAAATCTATAAGATGACCTTCAAGACTAGGTATGGGAATTACGAGTTTGTTGTAGTTCCATTCAGTTTAACTAATTCCCCAACTACATTTATGTGTTTTATGAATAGTGTGTTGCGTCCTTATCTGGATAAGTTTGTTATTGTATTCATTGATGACATTGTTGGCCCTCATTTTTTATCTCTTTTTGTTTATGAAATACAACTTATTTTTCCATATTATCCATCTATTCACCATAATATCCACCTTATATTGACCAAAATATGCATATATAGGTATTTAAATTATGTTTTCAATTATTAGATGTTTTTGTAAAAATTGAAATTTAAGTGCATTTTTAGATAGCATCAGAAATTCTTGTAATAGAATTATGGTTTGCATATGTGCAGGACACTTGGACTTGAGATGGATACATTTCTATAAGACTCGGAAAATAATAATAAGATTACACCTATTGTTACATTCAAACCGAGCTTTAATAGGCTCAGTCAAAGGCAGTCAAACATGATCTGTCTTTATGGAGGATCCCTATAAACTAGGTCAAAACTCTTATTTTGTGGGATTTTTTATATTTTGATGGATATGATGGATGAATTCGACTTGATTTGATAAGATAAGGATATTTATGACTATTTTATCTATTTTAGATGATTTTTTTAGATACATTATCTATTTAAGCCTCAAACTTTGAAGGGTTTGATATGTAGAACTTGTATGACTTAATATTATTATTTCTGAGACTTGGAGACATAATTGAAGATCTCTTCTATCATATTTGTTGCTATTATATGCTGGTTTATTGATTGAATTCTTAAGTAGCTTAATTCACCTTCAGTGTGCGAGGCAAGAGTGGAGGGCCCCTACACCGAGCTAAGTGTACTTCTTAGTTTATTTTGTAGCTGCAATTTCTGAATTAGCTTGCTTATGTTTAATATGTTTATGCTGATTATTTCTAAGTATTGATGAATCTAATGATCATTATTAACCTGCATATGAAAGGACAATTTTTTTTTAAAGTTAAAGATTCTTTCTATCTAATCAATATCTTCAGTTAGAATTCATCTTTACATGATTTTACATGATTTTACGTGATTTTAAATGATTTTACATGATTTTAAATGATTTTTGATGGATCTTAATCTTGTTTCTATTCTGCATAGGAAGATTCAACCCAGTATTTAAGTTAAATACTTCTTCTATCTGATTAAGAGACTAAAAACTAAGATTCATCTTTCCTACTTTTCTGAATTCATGTTTTTAACAATAACATTACTGATAAATGAATATATGATGAAGGACAATCAGGACCTCTTCATTGACGAACCTCTTCAATTATTAAGTCATGTATCTTAATCTATTGTTTGTTTAAGTATTTTTTTATTTCTAATTCACATGGTAATCTTGTTAGAGTAGGACAAACAAATCTCTTAAGTCAGGAGATTATTCTGCTTCTAATTACACATCTGAATTTAGAAATTGTTTAAGTAAGATTTATAATTGTAATATGCATTTCCCTAATCATTAATAAACCATCTTATGAATTTATCACAACTGAAACCCATATACTTTGGGGATGATTCTAAGTTCCACTAACTCGGATTGATAATAAATATTTGTGTTAGTTTACAACAGTAAATTGACCCAACAAACATCTTGGTATATTCTAAGAATGAGGAAGAACATGTCAAGAATTTAGAAACAGTGTCGAGATTGCTAAAATAACATCAGTATATGCTAAAATTCACAAGTGCAGTTTCTTTCAGACAAAATTACACTACTTGGGACACGTTGTTTCCAAGGAAGGCATAACACTGGATCCAGAAAAGATAAAGGTCATCATGGAGTGGGTAGCTCCTAAGGATGTGGAGGAAGTTAGATAATTTATGGTATTAGCAGGTTACTATAGAAGATTCATCGGGATCTTCTCATGCATTGCATATCCTATTACATATTTGCAAAGGAAAGGTAGGAATTTTGAAGTGGACAAAAGAATGTGTCGCTAGTTTTGAGCAACTGAAGTAGTTGTTGACCAATGCTCCAATTCTTAAGATCACAGATAGGGATAAAGAGTTCGTAGCATGTAAAAATGCTTGTAAAAGAGGACTTGGTGGAGTCCTTATGCAGGAGGGATAGGTGGTATGCTATGAGTCCAGGAAATTGAATGAGCACGAAAAAAACTACGTGACTCACGATCTTGAGTTGGTAGCTATTATTCATGCTTTGAAGATGTGGAGGCATTATCTTCTTGGAAGCATATTTGTACTGATGAGCGATCACAGTGGTTTTAGGTATATATTTGACCAACCGAATCTGAATGCCAGGAAATATATATCGTTGGCCACCCTTAGTGATCTTTATTTCGAGATCAGATGCATCAAGGGAAAGGAGAATAGGGTTGCAGATGCTCTCAGAAGGAAAGTATAGGAGAATCATATAGCAGCTATGATATCCTATGGGACATACTTACATGATCAGATCTTATAGAAAGGTCAATAGGTTGAAAGGCATATGGAGCTAAGGCATAGGTTACAATAGAGTACATGTATAGGTACAGGTACAAGTGCAAGCACAGGTGATCAGGATGCAGGCTATCGTCTCTTGGAAGATGGTTTGGTGAGATTTAGGGACATCATATATGTGCCAAATGATAGTGATCTCAAGAAGCTTATCTTGAGGGAATTTCCTGTCAATCCATACTCTGGTCACCCAATATATCAAAATATATTAACGACGATGAAGAAGTTCTACTATTGGCCGAATATGAGGAAAGAGGTGGCAGAGTTCGTCACTAGACGTTTGGATTTTATGAAGGCGAACGGCATAAATTAAGCATTCAGGTGGTCTACTATAACCTATTTCGATTCTGGAATGGAAATAGGAAGCAATATCCATGTATTTTAATATAGGTGTTCTGAGGACATCAAGGCAACATGATTCTATCATGGTTGTAGTAAACAGGTTGAGAAAGGTGGATCACTTCATTTCATTGAAGACTACATATTCAGCTAGTGAGGTGGCATGGGTCTTCATTAGGGAGATTGTGAGATTAAAAAGTGTTTCGAATAATATTGTGTCGAACAGGGATTCCAAGTTCAATTCCAAGTTTTGGAAGGAGGTTTTTGCAGGTTTGGGGAAAGAGTTGGACTTTAGTACAACCTATCATCCACAAACAGATGAATAGACAGAGAGGGTCAACAGGATCCTAGAGGATATGTTGATGATGTATGCGATGCAGAAGGAGAGGAAATGGGAGGATTTCCTATCATTGGTTGAGTTTGCATACAACAATGGTTATCATGATTCATTGACGGTGAGTCCTTTCATGGAACTGTATGTGCGAAGTTGTAATACTCCCATCAGCTGGAGTGATCCAGTGAATAGGGTACTTATTGGATTGGACATGTTAGCAGATATGGAACAAGAAATGCAGGTTATAAAGAAGAATATAAAGGCAACATAGGACAAGCATAAGAGTTATACAGACAAACACAGAGAATTTAAGGAGTTTAAGGTTGGGGAGCATGTGTATGTGTGCATCAAGCCCAAGAAAATATCCTTAAGAATTGGATCATGTTCCAAGTTGGAACCACGGTATTGCGTGCCTTTTGAGATCCTTGAGAGGATTGGAACAATGGGCTATCAAGTTGCACTGCTTCCAACAGTGAAATTCCATGATGTTTTTCATGATCCATTGCTTAAAAGGTCTATAAAGTATGTTAATCATGTTATTGATTGGTCTGTATTACGAGTGGAGTAAGAAGGAGAATTCCAACCGAAACCTTAGTGCATATTACAGCGGAAGCAACTCATGCTCAGGAATAGATCCATAGAGAAATTTAAAGTGTATTGGAAGCACTTTTCTCCCGAAGAAGCTAAATGGGAGATGGAGGATGATCTGAAATCTATAGGATTAATTATTTTGCAGTTAACTAAGGTCACATTTAAGTGAATGAATTAAATAAATTGAGATGTTAATATGCCTAAAACATAAACTTAAGAATAGTAAATAAGCATAAACAACATATGTAAGAGAAGCAAACGCAGAATTTTTTTTACGGAGATTGTCCCTCCTGGACTACATCTCTGGGTCTGCTTCCAAGTGGCGTCTGTTATATTAGGAATGCTCCAAAAAGGTTATGTACATAGAATTTCTTCAGACGAACTATGCATGCAGGCACTGTTGGTTATTATAAAAAACAAGACCTCTGTCTCAGCCTTCAAATGCTTATATTCATTCTCAAAAAGGCCCAAGGATGGGCAAGGTACACTCAAAAGAATATTTACAGACGCAAATAATACTCTGTTCTGAAGCTCACTGTTCAACCCCCTTTGTATTGGTGCAATGGAAACTTTTTATAATGCCTCGGGAAGTTTCTAGGGTCAAACCTCATGGGCTATACATAGAAATGGTATTGTTTTAGTTGAAATGCCATTTACATGGTGAAATTAGATTAAAACACCAAGTGCAAAGGCTCTAACCATAAAACAACATAATATATGGCACATATAGTTTACCTATTCATAGCACATAAAATATGGTTATAATATATTTTTTATCCCTTGGCGCAAACATACCATACCACATGGAATTTATCAAAAATATATCGGTGCTTTTAATATGGAGGTCAACCAAAAATCTGACCCGTGGCATGTGATAACTGATCCTGGCAGTTTTTGGCTTGGTAGTGACCTGCTCCCTGGTGGTCACAACAACTCCAGATAGATCACACAACCCATGGCATCCATCGTGGCATGATAATATGATCTAGTGCTTGGATTGACCCCGTGGCCTGGTGACTAATAATTCCTAGCAGATCCGTGCTGACTATATGTATTACGCACTGTATGTACTGCGCGCCATGGTTCATCGTTGGTGGGTTGAAACTTTGGCTTATACTGTTTCCAAAAATCCCACTCCAATATACATATGCACCATAGTTTAATACAACAACATTTGAAATAGTTTTTTATGTGCACCCTCTTTGTAATGTTCACCATTTTTATATGGTTTATAAACATAATTTGTAACCCAATTCTCACCATGCACCCATAAATATATATATGAACCTTAAAACCCAAATTTTTTAACCTTTTTCACTACGTTGACTTGGCCAGCTACCATGTGTCAAGTTGTATGAATGCCACTTGACCAACAAGGCCCCTTTTGCACATGTTTTCCATAAAATTCAACAGTTTGTTTCTCCTTCATCTGAAGGCCAAATGAGAAAACCAAAGACACTGCCCGATTCACCGCGATGAGCCCTACAACTTGGCGCTATTTCCTAGAACATCTACGACCTTTAAAATTGGATCATTTTGAGGATCCTCCTGGATCATTCCTCTCCACTGGAAGATTTTGGACCACCAAAAGTTTGGTTTTAAGCAGACATGAGGTGAGGGTACAACTCCCTCACCCTTCCAATATCCATCCACCTTTCTTTGCTTGGATTCATGCCTTTGAGTCCCACTCGATGATACTCGACATATCAACACCTGGAAGTGCATACCTTTCTTTTACCTTCACCTTTCATCCTTGTTTTTCTGATGTAAAACCATACTTGATCACCAACTTGGAAGTGATGATCCATCTGATGCTTATCATGACGCATTTTGAACCTGTGAACTATTTCAATCATCTGGGGAAAATAGAAAAACCTTTGTAGTTGTGCCATTGTCTTGATTACACCAAAATTCCCCGAAACACGAGAAGAATGTGCTTCTATGATGACATGCACTTTTTCTCCCTGTGGTATGCACAACTTGCCAAGATGGTACAATAACCTGTTATGAACATGATAATTGGGTTCTTCCACTTGAGCACCATGTGTTAGTGATTCATAAACATCTTTGAAATTAGTATCTTCAACATATTTTTCAACATAACTATCATGTGTTGAAGAAATATTTTGCAGAATAACTAAAGCATTCAAAAAAGGTCTTGATAGCATATCATCTACTTTGTTTGTGATACCTTTCTTATATTTGAATACTAAGTGGAACTGCTGAAAAAAACCCATCATCTATAATGTCGAGATTGCTGCAACTTAGTTTGATATTGAAGGTATTGAAGTGGCTAATGATCTGTATGAATCACTGTTTCTTTTCCCATTAAGTAATGTTTCCATTTCTTGACACTTTATACTAATGCATATATTTATTTATCATATGTTGGATAGTTAGAAACTTCTTTATAAAATGTTTTTGAATGAAAAAATAGGCCTTCCTTTCTGTAATAGCACACCACCCATTTCATACCCACTAGAATCTATTTCAATTGGCTATTGAAGGTATGGTAGAGCTAAGATTGGAGCTGGGACAATTTTCTACTTTAAAGTGTCCAAATATTTTTGTTGTTTTCCTCCCCGTCAGAAAGAAACTTTATAACTTGTTAAAGCATGAAGTGGTGATGCAATAAAAGAGAAATGAAAAAAAAACTTCGTCCAATATTGAACTACACCCATAAAAATTCTAACTTCACAACATGAACTAAATATAATAATATCATCCAGATAGACTATGAAAAACCTATCAATAAAAGGAAGAAAAACAACATTCATCACCCTCAAAAGTTGTTGGAGCATTGCATAAACCAAATGGCATAACCGGCCATTCATAAAGCCCCTATATAGTCTTAAAAGCAGTTTTCCAAAAATCATTCTCTGTAATACGAATCTGATGATAACCATTTCTTAAATCTAGTTTAATGACTGCTATACGATACATGCCAATGTTAGGAATAGGAGCATCAGTTTGTAATTAAATATCATGTTGTATTTCTCATTTAGGAGGTATAATTTTTTGTTCTTTAAAAAATTCCTGATAATAAACTATTATTTCAACCAATTTTACCTTAAACTGAGAATCACATCCTTGAAAAGTATCATACTTATCGTTACGTTGTTTCTTAACAAACATGGGAAAATAATTTTTACTCAAACTTATGAGTCTTTTCATTTGACTAACATTGATTAAATCCAAGTTTGTCTTAAGTATGTGTTCTCTGACAACATATTCAATTCCATATTTAAAGAGATGATAATTATGCTCCTTTATATAAACTATGGCATCTCAATCATAAATATAAGGACTACCCAACACAAATCCACATATGTCCAAAGAAATCACATCTAAATCAACTTCATCAACAAAATTAGTTGTGATTGCAAACCTTAATCGGCACTGTTTTGTGACATGCATCTGAGTGTTTTCCTTTAACCATCCTAAAGGGTAAGGTTTTGGATGATATTTAGTTTCCAATCCCAATTTCCTTACTAATTTCTCAGATATTAAATTTTCTTGTGATCCACTGTCAAATAATGTGTCAATTTTAGTGTGCTTGGATATTATCCTTATGTGAAACAACTCAATTCTCTTCTTTTCCTCAACCAAATTATTAGATCTTGAAGAAGATGCAGAACAAGTAGAACTATAACTAGCTTTTGAAGGATTACTTGTCAGACCCATCGTGGCTATCTTCTTTTCGTCACCGGAGTCAGATCCCAAATCTTGTTGGACTGCATCATTAGCTTTCATTTCACCCTTCTTCTTAAGGAACTTCTTTGGCTTGAGTTCTGGATGAAGCTTCCAATACTAGGATTCATCATGTCCAACCCCATGACAATGAGTACACGTAGGCATTTCTCCTTCTTTCTTAACTGTTTTTTATTTCTTTCCCTTGTCTTCTTTGGAATCCTTGTTCTCTAAATTCTTGAATTGTTTCTTTGAAAATTTTGACTAAAATTGTCTACCCCTTGCATCAATATGAATGGCTTGTGCACACACTTCATCAAAGTCGGTTGGATTAAACATAAGCAATGTATGTTGCAAATAAGAATGCAAACTTCCAATTTAGTTTAACAAATTTTCCCTTGTGTTTAATGGAATATCAAGGGCTAATTCCTTTTTCCTGAATTCCTGTGTAAACTCTTGCACACTCTGTCCTTTACCTTGCCTTAAACGCTACCAATCCATTACAGCTTGTTGCGTGTATCCTAAAGGATATAATTTCTTTCTAAGAGCTTTAACAAACTTAGACCATGAATAGATAATTTTTCCTTTATGTTTTAAATCTGATTGGGTTTTACTTTCCCACCAAATCAAATTTGTTCCCCCCATTTTAAGTGTAGCTAACTAAATTCTTGTAGAACCATCATCAATATTCTGAATTCTACAATATACTTCAAGTTTTTTAACCCAATTATCTAAATTTGCAGGATTCATTTCACCATTATATATTGGTAATTCAAACTTAACATCAAGCTTTAAAAAAGGATATTTATTTTTCTTCTTCGATTATGAATCTGAATCTGAACTATACTTAGAAGAGGATAATGAATAAGAAGAAGACAAAGATGGAAAAGAAGGAGATCCATTACCATCAACTTTTAATTTTCCCTTTTTCTCTTTCGAGGCTTTAGAATATGAAGTTGCATCTATAGTATTCTTGTCTTCATAAAGCTCTGTAATCATTTGTTTAATATTAAGGAACATTTGCTGAATTTGATCCTCACTCTTTGTCTCAAGAGCTTCTCCTTCATTTTCACCTGCCATATTTCGAGTGACTTTCCTCTTTCCAATCTCTGGATTTGTCTCCTCAAGTTTCCCTTCTCCACGCCGCGACTTGGATCTAGTCAATATTCATTGGAAAATATCCTGATATATATGATCAACCTCACTATGATACCAAAATATGATCTGAAATCTACAGGATTGATTATTTGCGCAGTTAATTAAGGTTGCATTTAAGTGAATGAATGAAGGAAATTGAGATGTTAATATTCCTAAAACATAAAATTGAGAACAACAAATAAGCATAAACAACATACATAAGAGAATCAAATGAAAAAAATTGTTGATGGAGTTTTTCCCTCTTAGAGTACATCTTCTTGTTTGCTTCCAAGTGGGCATCCATTATATTAGGAATTCTCCAAAAAGGTTCTTTACATAGAATTTATATAGTTGAACTATGCACACAGGAATTTCTGGTTAATGTAAAAACAAGACCTCTTTCTCAGCTTTCCAACACTTGTCTCCGTTCAGAAAAAGGCCCAAGGATGGCCAACATACATTCAAAAGAATATTTACAAGCACAAATAATACTTTTTTTCTGAAGCTCAATGTTCAAATACTTTTGCATTGGTGCAAAGGAAAAAAAATTATAATGCCTAGGGCAAGTTCCAAGGTCAAATTTCTATAGTTGAACTATGCACATAGGAATTTCCGGTTAATGTAAAAAATAAGACCTCTTTCTTAGCTTTCCAACACTTGTCTCCATTCAAAAAAAGGCCCCAGGATCGCCAACATACATTCAAAAGAATATTTACAAGCACAAATAATACTTTTTTCTGAAGCTCAATGTTCAAATCCCTCTGCATTGGTGCAAAGGAAAAAAAATTATAATTCCTAGAGCAAGTTCCAAGGTCGAACCTCCCAAAATATACATAGATTTTTTTTTTAGTTGGACTGAAATTTACATGGTGCAATTGGATTAAAACACCAAGTGCAAAGTCTGTAACCATATAACAACATAATATATGGCGCATATAGTTTAACTATTCATAGTGCATAAAATATGGGTATAATATATTGTTTAACCCTTAGCACAAAAAAACTATACCACATGGAATTTATCAAAACGATTTCGGCGCTTGTAATCTGACAGTCAACCAAAACTCCGACCCGTGGCATGTGATAACTGCTCCTGGTGGTTTTTGGCTTGTCGGTGCTCCCCCGTGGTCACAACAACTCTTCGACCCATACTTCGGTTCTTAGATCGACCCCGTGGCTTGGTGACTCATCGCTCCTGGCAGATCCGTGCTGACTGTCTGTACTGCGTGTCATGGTTCATCGTTGGTGGGTTGAAACTTTGGCTTATACCATTTCCAAAACTCCCGCTCCAATATACATATGCACCATAGTTTAGTACAACAACATTTTCCATAGGTTTTTATGTGCACCCTCTTTGTAATGTTCCCCCTTTTTATATGGTTTATAAACATAGTTTGTAACCCAATTCTCACCATGCACCCATAAATATATATATGCACCTTCAAACCCAATATGTTTAACCATTTTGACTACGTTGACTTCGTAAGCTGCCATGTGTCAAGTTGTATGAATGCTACTTGACCAACGAGGTATTTTTTTCACCTTGTTGTGCTATTCAACAACCCCCATTATTTTAGTATATTTACCTCTGAAAAATAATAGGGACCCTTTCAAAATTTTTAGAGTAGAATAAATAAAACCTTTAAGTGATTAATTTAAATAGAAATAGGAATGAAATGGGTTAAAAACATTGAATTTTCATTTTAAAGACACTTAAGCAGAGAATGTAAATCAATCACAATATCAATATCACAAAATCGCATGAAAGACATATGGCTCTTAAGAAGCCACTCAATACAAATTGCGATGCGAAATAAAAAAAAGCCCTTTAATAAAGGAAAAAGGCATTTTCCCGAACAAAATTCTACGAGAAAGAAAACGCGGGACCCACTTCTTCCAGATTGTCAAATCACAAATCGTATTTCACATTTTTATCATGACAATCTTAAAATCATCCTCCACATTTCCCTAATGCGATATAATCTATCACATTACACTTTCTCTTCGTGACCACTCTTGCCCTCCATTCATTTTCGCTGAAATTGTGATTGTGATATCACAATTGGCAAAAGGTAGCCGATCGACATTCTATAAAGCTTTACACATGACTAAAATCCATGATGCGATGTATCTCATTTAAATGTTGGAATGATTTCACGGGCACATCAACCCATACTTTCCATTAATGCCATAACTTAAACAGTTTTATAAACCATGCTTCCAAAAATGATTTGACTACAAGAGCATTGATTTATGTATTAACTACATACCAAGTTTCATTCACTTGATAGTTTCCATTATTACGATACTTTATTATTTGTAAAAAAAAATTCCCTCTTTCTACTTATCATTCTTCATTGTTCATAGGCAAGTCAAAATAAACATAGCTCTTCGGAAATGTCGAAAGCTGTGAAGAAAGCTAAGAAACCTACGGCACCCACAAATCCTATAACTATTGTAAGTGAAAGAACATAAATGCTTCCTCTATTCATAGACACAACATGCGGGCCACAAAGTGGTTCTTCCTCCTTGGAAGCGATGTATAAGTTATTTGAGGATGAGAAATCCCATAGGGTTCAACAGAAAGCTATTGCATATGCTTCAGATTATTCATAAGCTACTTTAGAAGAAATTTCCAATTCTTTTTTACACCGGGTTGTTGCACGCCCCAAAATTTTACCATGTGCTAATATGGTAAGATGGATAATAGAAAACCTCAATATTGGGTACAATAATTTCCTAACCAGCAGAGGAATAATGATAGATTCTTTCAAAGCAGAAGACTTGAAGTCAATGTATCACATTCTAGACCCAGAGAAGTTCTACAACAAAGAATTCCCGGTGCAATTCGCTAGCGAGAATGAGTTGAAGTCAAATCCTATCAAGAAATGGAGGAGCAACCCGAAAAAAAAAAAAAAAATTATGATAAGGGTATGTATTTTATTAACTCCCTTGCTAGTCCCTATTGTTATGTTGCTGCAATGATGTCTAGACTCTTCGGTCAGCCCGATACCACCAAATTTTCAGTTGAATAGGTATTAGTTTCCCCTATTGGAAGCAATAGTATATTCTTATATCATGGACCAGGGAACCATTTTGTCCAAAAATATCGCCACTCAGAATATGGAATATAGGAACAGTAGTTATATTTCGTCCAAAAATTTTCCCCCATTTTACATGAGCGCTTATATTTTGGACAATGTATGTTTCACTTCATATTTTCCAACCATGGGTTGGAAATGGACTACCCAGGACCCTCTCCCCATTCATGTCTATCATAGCATGTTATGGGAGTCAAAATATGAAAACCACTTCTATAAAATCTGCCATGGAGTAATGCTCCCTTTATTTCAAGCTTTGTTCAATGAGAAAGGTCCCATGTTTTCTAAGGAAGCTCAAGGTGACTTCTCCTCCATTGGAAAATGGTTCGAAGAAAAATTATTTACCTATGTCAGAGTCTTTGGAAGCTTGGCTTGGCCACATGTTTTACCATTATATGTTCCAAATAAGATTCTCTCAAGATAAATAGCTTATCAAATTGTCGGCAATGGATTAACTAAGTTTCTGAAGGAAGCCAAGAAAGCTTCGTGGCCCTCCTTTCCAATTAAATGTGATGTCTACGCGTTAGAAAACTATAAGCACTCAGGATTAGAGGTCAACCAAATTGAATGTTTGAAATTGTTTACAATTTCAAACAGACAATATGATCCAAATCAAGTTGCCAATGAATTCACCACTCAAGTAAAAATCTAAACTTTTTTGCATGAAGAAGATGATTTCAATGATTTGTTTGAGTCAATCGACACCTATTTTACAGTTCAAAAGTTAGCAACATCATGCCTCAATCCACAACAGTTGTTAAATTTCAAGTAGTATAGGAACAAAATATTGGAATGGATTCCTTTAAAAATTCTAGAGGTATCCCAATGCATCACACAGAAAGAACATAAAAAAGAAAAAACACCTAAGGATACTGAAGTCCTAAAAATAACTGAAGAGGATAAATATGTTGATGTTCAAACCATGGATTTAGAGTTTCCAAGTAACCAAAATGATGTATGGAATGATTTTAATCAAAAACTCCAAGGAGACCAAGAAGTGATGATCACCGGTTATCAACAAATTGTGAAAACACCTGAAAGAAAAAGTCAGAACCCGTTTACTGTTGGGCCATCTGACAAGTTAGTGAGCAAAAAACAAGTGGAATTCATCCTTTCCTTCCCTACTTGATAAAATGTACTGAAAATTGAAGAAATAACTCCTCTAGACATATTTTATAGTCCCAAGCATAAATTTGTTATGAGAAGGCAAAGAAAAATAAGGAGAACAGAGCAGTATCAACTCCTTGTTCCAGGAGATGTTCCAATGGAGGTAGTTTGGAAAGATTCACAAGCAGATCCTTCTCAGTATCTAACTCATCTGAGTCAGTTTGTAGGAGCCTATGAATCTGATACTATAGATAAGGCCACCGAAGTTCAAAAACTAATCAAAGACAAGGATGAAAAAATACTACAATTAGAACAAGAAATACAAGCAGAAAAGTCGAATGTCAATAAAAAACTATAGGTACAAGTATTGCAGCTCCAAGAGAGCATTGATAAATTGAAGCTACAACACAAAAATGAAATTGGTGCTAAGGATACTCAAATTCATCAATTTTAGTTCACTGTTGAGTAATTGAAAGACACTCTGAAAATAGATGAAATCAGGAAATAAGCATTGGAATTGAATACCCTGCTGGCACAATAGCAAGTTATTTTCTATCAAAAGTTGTCAAGTATCATTGAATTATGTGAGAAAAGTGATTCATTGATGAATCGAATAGCGGACCAAAGAATTAGCTTCGATGAGATCGACGACAAAGTTTCACAGTATGCCACCTAGCAAGATACTACTGATGGTCGAAAGTCTAATCTTCCCAGGATTGAGGATTCCAAAAAGGGAATTTTATTCACTGATTGGGACATAAAATTGAAAGAAGCTGAAAGGGCCATCTGTAGAGCTATAGATGTGGTTAATAATATTGTTGAAACAGTTAGTCAGAATCTCATCAATGCCAATATTATTAATAGATTCCCTCCTGGTTCTCCTGCTATTGTTAAATATTTGATAAGGCAATGGAAGGAAGTCTCCAAGGTCAAAGAGGAAAGCATCAGAAAAATGGAAAAGCTAGATTGGGAAAATTATTGGAAATATTTGGTAAAGCCACATAGCCAATGGCTCATGTTTCTCTGTCTTACAGATACTTCTTCCTATATGATGCATCCACTTTCAGATGTGGTTTACACTGGACAACTATGCATCAGGCCATACAAACTTCTTGAGGTTAAGCCTATGCTCAACATCCTTCAACTGAAGGAATTAATGGCTGATGAGATACCATGGAAATCTTCAAGCAAGTCGTTTATGTTTTTATTTTCACTTTTTTTAAGGAAATTTTTTTAAACCTCCTCATATTTTATTGTAATTACCATTTTTAAACTCTATATTTTATTATATAAACCCCTTCATGTCTTTTAAGAAGGGGTCCTGAAATTTTGAAAGGAAGACTTTACATAAGTCACACTTTTGTACTCTTAAAGTTTTCTTAATAGAAAAGGCTAGACGAAATATTGTTTTTCAAATGAGCAGAGTTAGCGTATATATGGTACTTTTATCTTATATGTTAATTTTCTGTTCCAAATGAGAAATGCTTAATTTTTCTTAAGGTGTTTCGTTTTATATCTTTTTAAAACAATCAAGCATTAATTCACTTTTGAACATGTTCGATTGCCATATTTTGGTACATATTCAATACATTGAGTAAACAGATGTGATATAGGCTTATTCAATTGATTTAATTAACTATTTAATTAAATCAGTTATTTCAAATTGTTTTTATATCTCTAAGTGTTTGTATAATCTTTATTTGTATTCGCTGAAAGGTCATATTTTTAAATCGCACAGAAAAGATAATTCGTCTCGGGATAGATATAGATAGGTATATTTATTTACTTCAAGCTTGTTATCACTCCACAATACCAAGTTACAGTCAGTTATAATACCATCCATTCACCCAATTATATTTCACTGGTAAACTGTTCCCATAAATCCAGTCGGAGTCACCATATCAAACGGATAAGGGAGGGTTTTCAAGTCCCCTACCGGGTGGTTTTCCCTGATGTTGTTGCACCTATTTTTGGGGCCTCGACACACCTATTTTCCATAAAATTCAATGGCCAGTTTCTCCTTCATCTGGAGTCGAAATGAGAAAACCAAAGACATTGGCAGATTCAATGCAACGATCCCTACAACTTGGTGTTATTTCTGGGAACATCTGCGGACTTTGAACTTGGATAATTTTGAGGATCATCCTAGATCAGCGGATCAGATATGGGCAATGTATCCTTCATTGTTTTTCGGATGAAGCAAAGCAATTTTGGTTTTTGTACATATTTATGTATGGTTTCTATTGTAAATAACACCATGAGCTAAGTTATAAATCTCCAATAAGTGGTATGGTTGTTATATTTTCATGTTGTCATGATGTTTTTTATTTTGAGCAGGCTATTCATTGTAAATACTGCATTGAGCTAAGTTATAAAGCTCGATGGGAAATATGTTTTCCTTTTAGCGGTTTTTCTAAGGTATAGGTGTGGTTTAACACCAAGGACGGTGTTCCCCAAGGGGGAGGGTTCTGTAATAGACATGGGCTAAAAGTTCATGTAATAAAAGTTAATAAAGGGAAAAAATGACCACGATTAAGGGACACTTATTCCAAGTTTAATGTTGGGCCAATATATCCTAGTGGGCATTGCTAGATGTATTTATGGCTAAGGGTAAATTGGCTATGGCTATGGCATTAAAAAGGAAAAAAGGTATTTTAGCACATTTATTTATGAAAATAAAGGAACTTAGGAGAAAATGAAAAATAGAGGTCACATGTTGCATATGAGGAGGAAATTGAAGGAAAATAATGGAAAATTGAAGAAATTAGAGGTACGAATGATAAAAAGACCTTAGAGCATCAGTTGGTATCTTTTTGTCAGTTCATTTTCATAATTACACTTAGAGGAGAAGAGAACTAAGAGGAGAAGGAGATCAAGCAAGAAAAGGAAAGGAAAAGTAAGAAAATTAAGGACAAGGAAAGGAAAGAAAAGAAAAGATCAAGAATGGAAGAGCAGGATCAATTAACTTTAGCATGAATACTTCCACGTAACAGATCACATATATAATTTTCTATCTAGCTTTGACATACATGGTATGTGCATGTTGGTATTTGGTTCTTTTGTTGTCAATGGCATGGTTTTGCCAGATCTTTACAGTGGTTTTCAGCCTTGCCTTGAATTTTTATGGATAGTCATGTTGTGAGGGGATTGTTCTTAGTTTTGAGCTTTGGAATTGCCGGATGGTTTTGGAATCCAGGGTGGAGGTGGTCTCAGGAAAATTCCTAAAGGACTAGGAATCCCTTAACCAATTTTGGTGGGATACATGGTAAAGCTTGAGGGTGGAGTCTCGGTAAGGTCCTAGTGATCCAATGTGGATTGCAGTAAGGCCTAGAGACAAGGAGAAATAAAATTCCTCAAGGATTGTGATGAGATCTAGAGGAATTCCAAGCTTGATTTGGTTTAGTGATCTTGGTGCCGATTTAGGTGAGATCATGGTATGGTGAGGGTGGAGGTGGTTTAACATATGGATTCCATTAGTTTTTTTTGGATTTTTTTATCCATGAGATCCAACATTCATGATTGGAATATGGCACGGGGATGACTGGCTGAAAGAAATATTTGGTTCAGCCATGTCTATGGTCAGATGGTACGTGGAAGTCCCAAACCTGGTTGGATTTTTCCTATGTTTAATGAAAGCTAAGTTCTCTTGATTTTGTGCTTATTATTATGTGGATTTAATTGTTGTTATCTTATTGTTATTTATGTGCTTATATGCTGGTTATAAGCATGATTATGTGATTGGTTCTAGTCATGGTTCATTTCATGTTTTTACTTGTAGCTGAAAGAATAATGTATGTAAGACCTAAGTGTTGTTAAGAAAACTCAAGAGAGGGGGTGGTTATCCTTCTTGTTAAGTCTCATATGAATTTCCATTCCCTTATGCTCAGTCTTGTATTCTTGACATGTAGGTTACATTGTTTCCAAGTGTTTGACAGAATATCAGTCCCAGTAAGGGATGGTCAGGTGTAGTCTTGGTTTCAAATTTTGGTTTATAATCATTGTTGTCATGTATTACATGAGTTCTAGAAGTTATATGGATTTTTGGGTAGAAGCTCATCCCTAGCCCTGAAAACTAGCCTTAAATTCTGAAGTCACTGGCACAACACTGAGCAAAACATGCCATAGTCACACTTATGAAGGCCTATGGGAGCGACTGGGGGTTTCCAGTCACATGGAGGGCTTGGCAAGGGAGAAATTGAGGCTCAAGCTTAGGGAAAAGTCAGGTTGGCTCAAGGGATGGACACCTGGAGGAGTTGGGTTACTCCTGGAGGATATTGTGGCACCCGAGGGAAGACAGTAAGGTTTTTCATCTACTCCATTTCCTTAAGGTCACCTAGGAGGTTGAATCTTGTCATAGCGGCCCCTCATCTCATGTTTACCCTGGGTAAGTCGGTCGAAGGGGGTAGATGTGAGGGGAGGTGCGTTACATGATCCAAGTGTTAGATTTAGTTTTGTTGATGTGGGACCATGACCCAAATTTATGAAATAATGAAATGAAATAAATAATTAAACAAAAACACAGAGATACAATTAAACAAAACTTCAATCAATAAATAAAAAAATGTTGGAAATTGTTTCCATGCAGAATGAAAACAAACTAGCTCAGGAAATAGTAGCTTATCTCTGAGAAGAGATGGGATGGATACATGCCTTTTAAAATATGTGACAATGAGGCTCATAGGCCTATTTATCATGAATAAACATTTAGAAACCCTCAACATACAAAACATAACCATAGGAGATGAAGCACCAAAAGGTATGGGCCTCAATGTGGTTAGTTGGAATATCAACTTCCTAGGGTCATAACTTTGGTATACGATATTCATTTTACGTTCACGATAGAAATTTAGAAAGGTGTATTAGAGAACAAATTTTTTTTACTGTAAACATAAGAAAAGACTTACCTTTTCTTGTTTCCCCAAAAATTCCATATAGGGCCTCAAAACGACTCTGTAAGTTGAAGACCCGAAAACTGCCAAAAATAGAAAATCTTCGTAATAGGAAACTGTGTTGAAAAATAAGAAACTAATCAAAAAAAGTGTTGGGGGTCCAAGTGGAATAGGTGGGTGGCCACAAATATCCACCTGGATCAATCCTTTCCCCTTAGGAAGTAATGGTCCCCATTACATTAAGTGCCTCCATGAGGTGAGGAAACTTTTGATGAAATTAGTCCCTGGTGAGCCACTTGCCTTGGTGCATGAGATGGCTGGCTTTGACAACCCAATATAGTTAAATCCTTTGTTTTTTATTGTTCTTAATTTGTGTGTCCACGATCTGATCAGTTGTGGCATGTTCAATGCAATATGGGTTGAGCTATGTTGGTGTCAACTACTCAACAATGTATGATGTGTCCTACAATTGTGGAAAGTATGGCTGAAGGCAATGCACATTGAATATTAGGTGTAGAAAAATAATAGGGGGATACTTAGCTCAAAATCAATGTCACCCACAACCTTGGTGATGATGTAAGGCCCATATCGGAGTTCTTGAAGCTTATGATGGGCTTCAGCAAAGCATTCATTCTGAAAATGAAACCAAACCTTATATCCCACTTGAAAGTGGTACCCAATGTTGATCATGGGTTTTTTTATACTTAAAATTAGCTTTATCCAAGATATCATGAACCCGGTGGCCGATGTGTTGAATTTTTTCAATAAAATTGATGGCTTTATCATCCTTAGACTGAACATGAACATATTCTTCTTGGGTAGTTGCAAGAGGCATTACAACATCAATGGGACACAATCATTGGAATCCCAGGCCCACATAAAAGGTGTTATGTCCAGTTGAGCTATGGAGAGCTTTGTTGTAATTGTGTTGAACATAAGGCATACTCTCATCCCATGTTCATGGATTCTTATATTTGTACATGCGCAATATGTCCACTATAAAATTTTTGATGACCTCTGTCAGTACATTGGTCTGGGGGTAGAAGGCAGTCCAATTGGTGAGCTTGGTGTGTAAAAATTCTTAGAGTCTCGACCATAATGCACTTAGGAACCTGGTATCCCAATATGGTATAATGGTTTGTGGGATCCAAAAAGGTACCCACACTCATTCAAAGAATATCTTGGTAGTGGCTTCTGTTTTCATAATCTTCTTCCAAGCAATCAATATGGACATCTTAGGAAATATATCAATTACCACAAACACAGTCATTACCATGCTTGGTAGAAGGAAGACAAGACATATAGTCCATGGATATGGATTCCCAAGGTTGGCTAGGAGTAGGCAGATGGGTGTATAGGCCTTGCTTCTTAATGGTTGGCTTGGCGATGACATAGATCATTAAGGGAATTTTGAGGTCTAAAATGGGCCTCCTAAGGAAATTATAAAATAACAGTGGAAATAATAAAGTAATATTTGCTGACATCATCAAATTTTAGAGGGAAAAAAGAAAAAACTACTTTTTCAACTTGTATTTTCAACTTATCTCCCAAAGTTTTTACTCAAATTTTGAGCAGGAGCACTCATTGGATGAAAATTTTAATTCCTCATCCAAGGAGTATCCATGTTGCATACTTTTGATGGACCCTTCTACACGAAAAATGAGAAATACATGAAAAACGTGATTGCAATCACATTTTTTCATGTATTTCTCATTTTTCGCATAGCAGGGTCCATCAAAATTATGCAACATGGGTACTCCTTGTATGAGGAATTAAATTTTGCATCCAACGAGTACTTGTTCTCAAAAATTGAGTAAAAAAATTGGGAGAAGTTGAAAATACGAGTTGAAAAAGTAGTTTTATTATTTTATTATTTTTTAATATTTTTACCCTTTTACTTAAAAAATGGTGAATCACCCCCCATGGTTGACATCATCATCTTGAATCCTATTGGTTCTTATAAATTTTATATTGGTTGTACATTTTTCTTATGAGGCTCATTTTTGACCTCAAAATTCCCCTAATGAGTCCAAGATCTGATATATTTTCCAACACCCTGTTAGAGTTTTTTCCAATAAAAATACTTTTGCAGTACTTCCACTAAATTATCCACACCAAAGTGTCTTGCAACTTGGTTGAAATGTGCCTCCCAAATCAACTTGGCACACTTGCTTGAAGGAACAGAGAGATGTTCCATATAGCACAACAACCGATCCTGAAGGTGGAAGTATGGAACTGGCTCTCTAGCCATCAACATCTTGTAGGTGAGTGATTTCTAGGACATCGTCATATGGCCATCCGAAGGTCTCATACCCAAAAGAGTTGAGAACAATGCTCAATTCCACAATCAGGGGTTGACTGAGGTAGTATGTTATGTGATTAGTGCTTCCCTTCTTGTATTTAATGTTCATATGGGATTTTATGTATATGTGGACCATTTCTCATGGAAATCATTTTGAAACTTCCCCTATGTATGCATATATTAGAGAGGTCAATGATCTGTGTGGATGATATTTTCCTTCCCTAGAATATAATGCTTCCATTTTCAGAAGGCCTACAAAATAGAATACAATTCCTTATCAAAGAGTGTCTCATTATGATAGGCCATTGGATGCCCTTGTGGAGTGGGGACTACACCAATAGCATAATCGAGTATAGAGCAAAGGCAGTGTTTCAGGTCAACGAATTTTTTGTTGTTGTAACGCAAACAAAAATAAACTTTTCTTTTGCTCTACCCTTAGTAACTTGACTTAAGGGAAAGTGATATGAGAGAACCACAACATGAATCTTCGGTAGAAATTAGCAAGGACCAAGAAGTTGCGCAAATCTATTAGAGTCGCAGGCTAGCCAATACCAAATGACTTGGATCTTAGCTGGATCCACATACACACTTTTCTCATCAATTATGTAGCCCATATATTGGACCGAATCCATGCCAAAGGAACATTTCTTTAGGTTGGAACAGAGCTTGTGTTGCCGCAGTGTTTGAAGGACATGTCGAATATGTTGCAAGTGCTCTTCCCAAATATTGTTTAAGTTGGGGATATCATCCAAATATAAAACCATGAACTATTTGGTGAAAGGCCACAATATTTCATCCATCAAACTCATAAAATTTGAGGGGGAATTTGTTAACCCAAAGGGCATGACCAACCACTCAAAGCGACATTCCTTGGACTTGAAGGTAGTCTTCCATACATTTGTGGGTTCTATTGGAACTTGGTGATAGTTAGACTTGAAATCAATTTTGTTGAAGTATTTATCCCCCTTGAGTTGGTCAAGAAGGTCGTGAATCTGTGGGATTGGGTATTTGTTCCTGACTGTGATTTTGTTCAGTGCCTAATAATCAATGCAAAGCCTCTAGGTCCCATCTTTATTATGTACGAGTACAATTGGACTCCCACAAGGTGAAAAAATTGGTCGGATGTGCCCTTTTTTCAGCAACCCTTCGATCTACCGCTTGATTTCCTTGTTTTCCATAAGAGAGTAGAAATAGATTGGCCCATTAGATCTAGGTTCTCTAGGAGTCAAATTTATCAAATGATTGAACTTATAATGTAAAGGTACCCTTATGGGTGAGAAGAAGATGTCCCTACACTATTCTACGGCCTTATCCACTTCCTTTTGTTGCTTGGAGGGGCCATTTCTAGGGCTCACAGATGTGGCCATGATATTTCCCTTAATTTGAGAGAGAATTAGGAAGAAAATAATTTTCCTAGTATACGAGATGGTCTTACTACATTTCTTAGCATAGATCAAAGAAGTGGCAGTAGGAAGGGCTACCTCCGGTATCCTATATAGATTTTTGTCCAAAGTAATAATAATAGTATGAGGTGTGGAATCATAAATAACATGATGCTTCCAAAAATAGGGTTGGCCTAATTAAACATCACAAAATTCAAGAAGAGAAACATCATAGAGTACCTCGTCCATGAAATGCTTGATGTTGTAGGGTAGGCGACACTACTGAATGACACGGAGATCTCGCCCTTGGTGGATCCACCCTAGGGTGTATGGCTATGGGTGTGGTTGTTATGGAAGACCCAAGAACTTAAAAACCTATGTTGAGATGAGGTTATTTTTGCTCCCACTATTGACAATGAATTATGATGGGGCACCCTTCACCCACATCTATGAGTGGAAGAGCCGCTTACCCTCTTTTGTATCTTCGAGCTCACTTTTCTTGACCTTGGTCATGGCAATGGTGCCACTGGGTTCTGCATCAATGATATATTTTTGTTTTTCAGGTTCTGGATCAAAGTTAGAACATGCATGTGACTCTGAAGCTTTCACCTCAACCACTAGTGACTACTTTGCGCGACATTCATTTGTGTTGTGATTGGGGCTCTTTTGGAACTCACGCCAATCTCACGCCAATTTTGTGTGTATTTCTTTGTCTTCCCATTACCATCATTTTCTTGTGGATTTGACAGATTTTCCTAGGTCATTCCACCTTGGATCTGTCCTTAATTATATGGTTTCAAGGTACCTTTTCCCTGCTTTGGATTCAAAGATCCAAAGTCTCACTTCTTCCGTTTAAATATTTTCTCAATCCTGACAACATATTGGTATGTTGTGCCAAGCGAGGAAATTTCCAAGAAATCCATTTCATCTTGGATTTATTTGTGTAGGTAGCCACGGTACTTGAGCGCCAAATGTCACTCAGAGTCCTTGATGCATATCTTCATGCATAGGGTATGAAAGAAATTTGTGAACTGTGACACTTCTTGGTCCCTTTCTTGTTGAAGTGTGGTTCATTTCATGTAATTTCCTTCATAGCTCCTAACAGGGTAATATTTTTCCTTAATGACATCTCAAAAAGATTCCTAAGAGGGTGCAATTGAAAATAGTGAGGATTCCGCCTCATCCTTTTGCTCATAGTAAGTTTCCCACCAATCATTGAAATGGGGGGCAAATGAAAATAGTGAGGATTCTGACTCATCCTTCTGCTCATAGTAAGTTTCCCACCAATCATTGAAATGGGTGACAGCCTTAAGGAGTGCAATAGTAATTTTTTCTCTATCAGAAAATTTTTTGACTAAAAAAAATATCCTTCTAGGAGATTTAGCTGTCTATCTAGAGCATTTACATCTATCTGGCCGTAAAATATAGGAATTTCAAATTTAACTTGTACCTTAAAGGTGGCAATGCCTCTGAAGTGACTTTTGGATGAAGATGTTTCACCCACTAGCATCCATAGAAGGATATGGGAAAAATCATCCATAATCTCACTCCTTTGTGACTCAAGGGAACCTTCAAAAGGATATCCTACTCCATCGTCTTTATTTTCTTCCGCCATGGAATGTTTTCATGGTCGATGAGGTCGGTCTTGCAAGGGTTCAACCATTTCTAGTCCCAACTCCTTATACCCCGACCTCCTTGAGGAGATGCACAAAAAAAAAGAGAGCAGACCACTCTAATACCACTGATCCATATTTATCAACGAATTAAATGAAATACATATTTAAACAAAAACACAAATATACAATGAAACAAAGCTTCAATTAATAAATATCAAATGTTGCAAATTATTTACATGTAGGATGAAAACAAATTAGCTCAGGCGATTGTAGCTTATCTCTAAGAATAGATGTGATGGCTACATGCATTCCAAATTTTGTTAAAATGAGACTTGAAGTCTTTTTTATCATGAAGAAGCCTTTTGAAACCCTCAACATCCAAAACCTAACCCTAGGAGATGAAGTGCCCAAAGGTATGCGTCCCGATGGGGTTAGTTAGAATGTCAACTTCCTGGGGTCGTAACTTTGGAATACGATATTCGTTTAGTGTG
This sequence comes from Pinus albicaulis, assembly GCA_034641835.2. Lineage (NCBI taxonomy): Eukaryota > Viridiplantae > Streptophyta > Pinopsida > Pinales > Pinaceae > Pinus > Pinus albicaulis. The sequence continues at coordinate 451,261,210 of CM076572.1, forward strand.
CACGATAGCCCATTAGAAAGTTCTAAGGGAAAGAAATTTTGACTACAAATGTAGTTCAAGACATAGGTTTTCCCGTTTCCCCAAAAAACATCGTTTAGGACCTCAAAACGGCTCTCGAAGTTCTAGACCCGAAAAATACCAAAAATATAAAATTTTTGAAATAGGAAATGGTGTTGAAAATAGGAAATTGATCGAAAGCAATGTTGGGCATCCAATTGGAATAGGTGGGTGGCCAACAATATCGACCTGGATTATACCATGTAAAAAACCTTAGAGGAATTGCAAGAATTCTCCTTCGTTGATATTTTGTGATTGTAGGAAATTCTTGTAGTTGTTGATTTTTCAAATTAGTAACTTAATAAATGTTTCTAACTAAAATTTATAATTAAAAAGAGAAAAAAATCTATGAAATATAATTACCTTTATTATGACCTTTTCATGCCATTACCCTCATAAAATATGTAAAAAGTAAGGATTTTTGGTTCAAAACTTAGGTTAAAAAGGTTCAATAGGATGGTAAATGGTATCAAAATTAACACTCAACAATATCCCCACCTTCATCTGAGGTGGTTTTTTCCTCTGCAAAAGGAGCATAATCAGATCCATTTCCTTTCTCAAGAGTTTTATATCTACAATCCTTTTTGTAGTTCCCTTCTTTTTTGCATTTCCAGCATACCTTTACAAATTTTCCTAGATATTTAGATCTCCCTCTAGATTTAGGTCTCTCACTTAAGAAATTATTCCTATTTCTACTATGGGAGCATCCTCTTACAAACAAGGAATGTCCATTCTGGCTCTCCATGACTGATTTTTCATTATATTCCTTTCAATGTTACAATACATTATATACATGTTGAATCATTCATAAACCCCCAATCCATTAACCCTGGATTACAACATAACCATATTTCCCTTGATAATATCTACCAAATACGATAGGAAAAGCCATCATGCATAAAACCATTGTCAAAACCATGGGTGGGTCCACCCACTATCTTTAGGTCAGCTCAAGCATCCTTGGGTCTTCCCAACCAACCATAGTCAAGAAAACAATATAGCACATACCCAACAACTTCACTTACCGCCATTGCAGTCATATTTTACCCCTTGACATTTGCATCATGCCCTACCTTTGCTTTGTGACCTTACCTTTCCTATAGAGACCACTACAATGTGTAGATTTACCTTGCAAGTCCTTAGGATAGTTCCATGAATTCGTAACTATATGCTTCCCATACCACTCATTTCTCTAGGATATGCTCCCTTTTCATTATTTTAATGTTCATTAACGAATGAAAGGTGATAATTTTACTCTTCTCCATTTCCCTCGCTCATTAAAATAATGGGAAGGATACCAAGCACAAAACTGCCTCTTCTTTGAGCTCATTAAACCATGAGTAAGAAACTTCTTGGAGCATATTTTTACCTCTTTTTTGAGCTCGCTAAAATATCACAAAAAATATGCCCTATCAAATATCCTTTTACCTCTTTTCTAGGCTCGTTAAAACCTCATTAAAAAAACACCCTATCAATTATCATTTTATCTCTTTTTTCCGGCTTGTTAAAACTGAACAAAAATGAAACCATCAAGCGTACTTGTTTTTTCTTTCATGTTCATTAATATATGAAGGAGATACAAAAAAGGGCGGATGGAATATTCTAATTTATTGTCAAAAATAAGAGGGTAGTGTCAATCGCATCTGATCCGGATCTTTTGTGGAGGTCCCAAAGTTCTAAAAAATTAAAATGGATCTGGAAAGATCTGCAAAATTAGAATGCTAGAAAAATAAGAGAACATAACAAATAAATCCACAAAGAAACTTGTTTGATTAAAACAAATAATAATTGTAGAAGCCACATTGTGGTGGAGAATCCGTCCTTTTACAAAATGTGACTTGTTACTTATAGCCTTTTTTGTTACAATACCATAGGTAAATTCCATGGGTGGGTAAATACCATGGGTGAATGAATACCATGGGTGGATGCCACTTAAAATACCATAGATAAATTCCATGGGTGGATAAGTACCATGGGTGGTTGAATACCATGGGTTGATGCCATTTACAATACCATGGTTAAATTCCATGGGTGGATGTCATTTTCCATTCGGATAATTCCTCCCTCCTTAAGAATAAATGGTCCCCATTGCGTGAAGTTCCCTCCGAAGAAACCTTTGTTGAATATGAAGATCCATTGAAGAGAAGGGTTTTGTATGGTTAACCCATAATCGTGATGAACGAAGATATGAGGATAGAGATACCCTGTAATTCTTGTGACCAACTGTGATACTAATAATGTGCGGCCTAGAAAATGGAATTTGATGAAGTGTGGTTTTTTGGATGAACCATAACCATGAAAAACGAAGATCCGAGGATAGAGATACCCTGTAATGCTTGTGACGAATTGTGAGGCTAACAGTGTGCGGCCTTGCAAATGGAATTCAATGAAGTGTGGGTTTGTGGATGACCCAAAACCATAAAAAATGAAGATCCGAGGATAGAGATACTCTATAATGCTTGTGACCAATTGTGATACTAATAGTGTGAGGCCTAGCAAATGGACTTCGATGAGAAGGATTTTGTGCGGTTGACCCATAACTGTGACGTTGACTGTTGATGAAGTAGTAGATGCCTACATAGCCTGGGGTGGGATGGAACATATCCAAAGAACCCAAGATGAGCATTGCTATTCTGAAACTAATGAATGTGAAGCAGGTGCATACTAAAGCGAGGTGGGAGGGCACGTCTCTAAAGGGAACCTACTACAAATGCTGCTCCAAATTTAAAATGGGCATAACTCGGTCAATATAACTCAGAATATTTATTATAACCTATTTTTAGAAATAGAATGATCATTTTTCATCTTCTTGTGTGTTTGAAATTTCTATTTGAAAACTTTATACTCTCAAATTCGCGTTGTAATTGTCGTGTTGTCACAAAATTTTTGAAAAAATAGTTTATTTTAAATCAACGATAACTCCCTCGTCCAGAATCTAATTCGATCGATTGTTTTTTTGAAATCTGGTGATTTTCAAGAGGAGATGGATCTATAACCATTTATCTAAAAAATTTCACTAAGAACTGCAAAAATTATAGGAGAGTCGTTGTCCATGGATCGTCGTCAAAATAATTTCTACAACACAGTTAATTTTAAATAAGCGATATCTCCCTCATCCGAACTCTGATTCGATCGATTGTTTTTTTGAATGTGGGTATTTTTTTGAAAGGAATCCAGATCTGTTATTTTTTTGGGTAAATTTTGCACCAAAATTTTCATATCTGATATTCAAACTCGCCGCCCCAAAACAATTCCTGTAAAAAAATAAAAACAAAATTCTTCTCGCTTTTCCCAAGAAAGTGTTCTATGGAGGTCGTAGAACATGCATGAAGTTTGTTGAATATTGCTACAAAAATTTCAAATTGAAATATGTGTCAAAAATTCATTCCTGTGGAATCATAACTTGAATCTGGAAAGATCTGCAAAATTAGAATGCCAGAAAAAGGAGAGAACACACATCAAATAAAAGCACAAAGAAACTTGTTTTATTAAAATAGAGAATAACTATAGAAGCTACATTGTGGCGGAAAATATGTCCTTTTACAAAATGTGGCTTGTTACTTATAGCCTTTTTTTGTTACAATACCATAGGTAAATTCTATGGGTGGGTAAATACCATGGGTGAATGAATACCATGGGTGGATCTCACTTACAATACCATGGGTGGATGCCACTTAAAATACCATAGATAAATTCCATGGGTGGATAAGTACCATGGGTGGTTGACTAACATGGGTCGATGCCATTTACAATACCATGGGTAAATTCCATGGGTGGATGCCATTTTCAATTTGGATCAACATCACCCTTAAACATGGATTTTTTTTGCATCATTTTCCTACATATGGGTTATATCTTTCCTAGGAGTTATACCATACATATGAGTTATTTTAATCCTCTAGTTGGTTACTCTTATAATCATTATGGAGAATGATTTAATGCCTCCTGCATTTTTGCATGATATCATGTGGTTCTCATTAGTTAATGTTTCCAAATCACTTTTGTGTCCTGCCACTATATTTTTGAAGGAAATCTAAACCTCAATCGACCATTTGCATCCCTTGTTGATATTTTGTGTTGGTCATCCCTTTGTTAGTTGTACTTGATGTCCTCATCTGTTCACGTCATCTTTCGATATGTTTCATGTCGATTTATGGTGGATACATTAAGATCATCCTTTGACAAATATCCTCCTATCACTATCAACTCATTATCTAGGAGTGGGGTCTAGAAAATAGTAGTAACTTGGATCTTGTAGTCCTCATGGAAGGTTTCCTCGTGATAAACAGTGGGTTTTACTCATTAATCCCTAATTAGTTGATTCCAAGAGTGTTCGACATCATCTCTTTTATTCACGCTTAGCGGATTGTGCTAGGTACCTTCGAGTCCATTTTATTTATTGGTGGGTCCCCTCATGACTCTTAAATATATACCATATTGACATCTAATCAGGTGGTTTATACCATGCTTGAAATAAACTTATCTATTTGCATGATGTAGATTTGTACCATTAGGGTTGGGATGAAGACCTTGGGATTGGTAATTTCTCACTCTTATATGGCACCCATCCTAATTTGTTATGGATTATGTATCATGTCATGTATTTTGAGGACCACTATGGGGAGCCTTTATTCTATGTGCCCTATATCCCACTGATGTATATTATGACATAGATCCACACTGTACTAATTGGTGGCTATAATCTCTTTCTTGATGGCATGGATCTCTTCTTCCTTCATGGCCATGTATTTAGCATTTCAAGTCATGGATTGTTAGTGTATAGTTATGGAAACTATGCTCAGTTATTTCTTATTCCAAGCATGGGTTTTCCCACTTCTAGGATGATCTATCTATGATTGATTCGTTGTTGTTTGGATAATTCCTAACTAGTTCCTTGGTTCTTGGTTCCATGCATGCACTTCTCCTTAACTAACATATCATAATACATTTTGGCCATGAGTTTATATTTTGGACTCGTACATTAAGGGGCATCTATTATCAAATTATTTTTCACCCTTAGGGTTGGAAAGGGACATAATCTTAACTCACATTAGTTGAGGGCTAAGATGACATTCCCATATCCCTAGATGGGTACCTCTCTTAGGAAAAAGGGAATTGAAATGGTTTGTGCTAGTTACCAAGGAGAAATGCAATTCTTCCCATCATTACTTGCCCTTAGTAAAGAAGCAATGAAGGGTAAAAACGTCTATAATTTTGTTTCTCGAGATGATGAATTCAAACTAGGATAATATAACTTAGCATGGGGTTAATAATTGAATCCCGTATCCTAAATTCTCTTGACCCCAAGTGTCATTGTTCATCCTCCCAGTTCTATGAGAAGCCTAAATAGTGAGACCCTTCAAGGGGGAGAGAGATATAGAAAAACACAAGTTCACACCCTTGTGCTAGTGGATGTCTTAGGAACACTTCCTTATATTGTTGTGGTGAGCTTGATCACAAAAAGTAAAACAAGGAAGACAGGAAACCCAGTTATTAAGGAAGGAATTTTTCTACACCAAGGTATAATTGTAATTTGTTATGCAGACAAATCCCTCTTGTAGACAAGAGCGATCTAGGCTAGATTTTAAAGAAAACTAAAACAAACATATAATTGAATAAATCTTTCCCTAAGCCTACTTCGTTTGAATCACAAATACAAGAGAAGGAGAATGAAACCCTTACCTATTTGCGAAATGCTTTATGGAGATCCCCACTTCGTCCCAATGATGCTCCTCAATGCTAAAAGATACCTGCAATCACAAATATAAAAGAGATAAAAGGCATATGAAATATAGAAATTCAAACAAGATTAATCTAATGATCAATTAGATTAGAAATTTATATCATATTAATGAATAAACAAAAGGAACATAAATCATTCATATTTCAGTAATACAATGCAATGTAAATAATTATTCATTTGTATTATTTCAGAGATAAAGAAGAGCCTTACAACCTTTTCTTTGATGTCATGAGGTTCCTCCCAAATTCTTCCAATCATCTCCATGGATGATAAGCTTCCTAATATAAATCCAACAACAAAATACTACCTATTGTGAACTCCCATAACCCTCTAGCATGTATTCAGTTTATAGGCCAAGTAGAGGAAGTTTCAAATCCATAAGAGAAGGATGAGATCCACTAATAGTGGGATTTTCCTTGATGAAAGAGAATTATATCCATGTTGTGAGGGGTAAGGCTTGAATAGATATGACCTAGAAGCTTTCAACTGGGATATATTCACCCAACAAGGCTTCTATAATTCACTTTTTATTTTAATTCTTCATTGAGTCATTTGTGCGATCTACAATGGAAGACAATGTAGTTCTATATAGGTTTCAATGGTAGAAACTACGAATGCGTGGAAACTGACTAGGAAAAGCATGTAGGTAATAATAAACAAGTTAAACGACCTTGTTACCCAAAATTCATATTTTCTTCAAGGGTTTTTATATTATTGACTTGCAAGGGAGTGCTCTAGTACATGTTTACGGATGGCGAGATTCCATTTTAACAGTCAAGTGTCATAGTGACAAAATGACGTGTAACAAATTCCCCCCTAAAGTGTGAAGTCCGAAGATTCACTTAAAGATTGAAGCGCTTTATCATGCCAAATATTGGATTGGTGACAATGGTCAGAAACCTACAAAAATCATTCAAGGATTACAATGAAAAATATAATCATCACTGCGGTAGGCATTCCCATACTCATAGTATAACTAACTCGATGAAAAAGTACATAAATACCCTAGAGTCATATCAATAGTAGACACAGTATGGACGCAACCATAAATTTTGAATTTGTTTACATAATCATGAATACGTAAATCCTTGCAGCCTGGAAGGATGAAACTAGATCTAGGGTCTTGATCTCCATATATCGATTCATAGTATGAATCTAACCATCTGAACAAATGTCTTGATGTCAAACTTCGCAGACACCATATGATTACCGGTCCATCGCAGGAGGGCCTACGACACGAAACTTCATGTCAATTTTTGAAGAATTTTTTTGCAATGACTGACTCAGGGATGGTCGACGCAATTGAGGGCTAAAATTTGCAAAGGAACATTAACTGGGGTTGAAATTCTCTTGAAAACATGGAGACACGACAATTTTATTGGAAGCATTTGACTCAATGATAATACCCAAAACCAGTTGAATACTTTCAATGAAGTTCGATTAACTGTAAGAAAAATGGATTATTCAACCCAGACACATGTGTGATGGAGTTTCGTGTTCAAGAGTGACATATTTCCTTATAATAAATGCAAAAATGAATACCTTTCCCCAATCCCCCCCCCACCATTTCTAGCAAGTACCTCTTTATTTTTGTCAAGCTTGAGGAGGATAAAATTTTCTTGTCCTGTAAGCTCATCCTTTAGATGATTCCTTAGAAATACTTTTAATGAACCCTAAGAAGGAGTGGTTCATTCCCGTCATGATTGACGAGTCCTGCACTATTTATATTTTACAAGTACAGTGTAGGGTCAACTCAATGTTGTTTTCATGTTTAAAGAGTTTGAAAAGAAAAAAAAGGAAAACTCATTCGGTTCTTTCAACGTATATTTTTAACAATCTCAGAGAAAGTGAAACTCAGTGTTTTTCAGTTTTAAAGAGTCAATATAAAAACATAAGTAAACTCCATAGTGTTCTTTTTCGTAAATTTAGTCCCTCAAACTCAAAAAAGGATAAAATAATGTAGGAGAGAATTCTATTGACCATTATTAGTCAATGTATACCTTTTTCGTAAATATTCTAATTCAATGTGGAAAAGGGGTAAACTTATACTGAATATATGACTATTCATTTACTTTTATGAGATCAAATATTCAAGTACTCGATGATATTTTCATGTTTAGAGAGTCTGAAAAGGGCTTAAAAGAGAACTTTAGGGTTTCGCTTTTTCGTAATTTTCAAGAGTCCGAAAAAGTGATAAAATTTTTCTCATAGTCAAAATGATCCATTTTTATGTTGTAACCTGTATTCTATACATTACACTCAATAAATTATCAGAACTGCTCAAAATTATAGTAAAAACATCAAAATTTTACTTTTAAAAGGTCAAAGGCATAAACAAATAATATTTTGTTGACCTAAAAACTTATAAAAGTTGAAAAAGTATTTTCAGTTTTACCATTTTAAGTTTTAATCAATTTGAGAGCAGAAAAGAGGGTTTTCACCGCAAAAATTCATAGGTTGATTCTCAGCAAAATTGTGGACTAAATCGTGAATTATTTTCTCCAGGTAAGAGATATCTTCAATATCTTCGTTTTCATCCGATTAATTTTTTATTTTAACCATTCATTTGATTTTTTTGGGGGGTTTATCTTTTGAAAATTCACCCTCAGATGTGCATGGTTTTCCTTGATTGAGACCGCACACATTGGTGATTTTTTCACACAGAGAAATGCAATCTGCGCAGTTTCTCTACTGAGAAACTACCCAAATGCGCTTTTTGTGCTAAATAGCGGTCACGCAAGCGCTAATGGTTTTAAAAAACAATGAAAAATGCACCCCAAAATTTTCAAATTTCTCTCAAGTGTTGATCTAACTCTCCTCAACTCTCATGTTTAGGACTTTTTATTGTTCACAATGGAGTAGAGATTGAGAGAACATGAAAACCAAGATGCAGAAGCTTTGTATAACACCCTCTTCCCACATATACACAAGTAACTGGCCAACCAAGTTAAACATGTGACGAGAGGCTACTAATATGAGATTCAACCTCCTAGATAACTTTGAGGAAGTGGAACTAAGCGAAACATGACAAACAAGTCTTACACTGCATCATTGACATCCCCAGGAGGAAACCCAACCTTCCAGGGCCCTGTTACCTGAGGGGGAACTGATTTTTAACCCATTTGAGGCTAAACCACGAGCATGTAAGGGAAAGGGAGCAATTATATACCCTTAGGCACAGACTTTTTTTGTCAAGGTAGCGGCTAAGGCCCCAAAAGGTCAGTTTTGTGCCTGCGGCTCCAAGATTTATGCCACATTTTTAGCCCCTGATCCAAGTTACTGCCCATAAATTCATGTAACTTTAGGAGAGGGTAAATAACATTAAAAAAAAATACAAGGAAGCAATCATAACATCAGGAACTCATCCGGACCCCACCGAACCATGGCAAAAATTTCGTCAAACATGTCACAAAAATTGCATCTACAAGGATAAAAAATAGATTTAAACATGGGGGTCTATTACAAATATGAGAATAGCTAATAATAATTGATCCCCTACATCATAAGCTAAAATACAGTCTATTTTACCATAAATACATTGGGTATTCATTTACAGGTAAAAACATAGGTAGAAACATACATCATCATTGATCAAACACATACTTATAACCAACATAATAACAAAACAAATACCATGGATATAATAGAAAATAGATCCATAGATAAACCAATACATTTTCATACTGAATGCCATAGGAATGAGCTCTTCATTTATGAGTGTAAAACCCAACCGGAGGTGGGAATTCCACGTTCCACTCGACCATAGATTAACTAAGCCAATTTTCACTTCAACAAATCATCCCCATGCCATATTCCAAGCATGAATGTGGGACTTTATCAAACACATCAATCAAAACCAAACCAAGGCTCCAGATACCAAATCATCTCAACCCCAAAACTAGTGATTCCACCTCACGGTCACACATCACTAAACATCATGGATTTCCCTTGACCCAAGATTCTCTAGTGCTCCAGATTGTTTGTTCCAACCAATGCTCCAGGACTAGTAACTCAAACCCAGTTTTTCCTGGGCCCTGGAGCGTTTGTCCAACCAAGGCTCCAGGACTAGTAACTCAACCCACCTAGGGCTCTAGAGAATTTTTCCAACCATGGCTCCAGGAATAGTATCTCAACCTAACCGTTGTCTATCGGGCTCCAGAGCGTTTTACTAGCCAAGGCTCCAGGAACTAATAACTCAACCCAACAGCTAAGGGAATCATGAGAACCAACCAGAAAACAATCAATGGAAATAAACCCACAATACCATGGTTGTATAGGAAATGGCAAGGCTAGGAAATCCACATGCATATACCATGCATGCCAAAAATAGTGAGGAAAACCTACATTCAACTCGATACTTGCAATCAAATCACGTTGTAGTTGTTGATCCCAATGTCCACCTACACTTTCCTACTCTTCCTTGGCCTTCTTGCTCCAAATCACCAAGTATCCACACTCTCCAAGAGTGCTCCAAGAAAGCTCTAAGTATCCAAGTGTATGAGAGAGAGAGAGAATAATGAGATATCTCCAAACATTCACTGAAAAAAAAGTACCAACTGATCCTCAGAATCATTTTTATAGAAGAGGCCTCTATTTCCTTCATTTCCCTCCTCGCATGCAACTTGTGACATTTCATCTCCCTTTTCTCCTAATTTCCATTATTTTCATAAATAAATGTTCCAAAGATATTTTTTTCCTCTTTAATGCCTTAGTCATAGCCTTTGCCAATTTCCTTAGCCATAATAAACAAAATGAAGACCCACTAGGATGTTTTTCCCAAATTTCAGCCTGGAATATGTGCTCCATCAACCGTGGTTATTATTTTAAATTTATTACATGGAATTTTCACCAGGGTTGTTATAGAACCCTCCCCCTTGGGGGACACCATCCTCGACGTTCAATCACACATATACCTCAACAACATCGTTGACAAGCAAACATATTTCCCATGGAACTTTATAACATAGCTAGATGCAATATTTACAATGTTCACCCTACTGAAAATAAAACCAACATGACAACATAACAACATGAAAACTATAATGAAATGACACTAGTACCGCTTATTGGAGCTTTATAACATATCTCATGGCATTATTGACATTCATATACATATGTACACACTTTCAACCATCACATCAAAACATATAAGAAAGCATCACCAAAAAATATATAGAAATTTATTAATACTGATAGTATTACAAGATTTTCCTGATCTAAAAAATTAATCTTATGTTAAATACATAATCCTTCCACTTAATTCTTTGCGGAAATTAAATCGCCAATTGCAAACACATATGAAGAAAATCGATCGCACATAAACACAGTTGTTTAATGGGAAATCTTAAATCTAAAAACCCCAACTATCATATATTATGTATATCAATGGATTATGTAATAATCTCATACAAAGATTAGTACATCAAGCTCTCAATACAATCACCAATCATTACACACTGTCATGAAGAAATTTCCATATCTATGCACCAATTTCTTGCCTCCTGACAACCTGCCTCCACTGCACAATCCCTGCTGAAGAAGACCTCTGAATGAATTCGAATTGGCCTTGCCTTGACTGCGCAATCCTCATTGGCATCTCCAATGTGTGTCAGATGCATTGAATGCATCACTATAGTCACAATAGATAGTCCATCTCACCCTTTCACCTATCTCTCCACTCGGTTTCCACTGGAACTGACATGCAAGTAGTTAACTATTGTATTTGTTCAGTTGCAAGTGAGTCTCTAGTTATGAATTAATTAAATAATTAATTCACTAAAAACTCACTAGTTTATCTTCAGTTAGAACTAGATACAACTAGCAAAACTGAGTTTAACTCACTTAACTAAGTTAAACTGAATAAAAACTCCCATAACTACTCTTCCAACTCTGTCACAACTTTGCCACTTCAGTTCTAACTGAGTCCTCCATGCATGAGTCACCAACCACCCTAGGAATTGCGTAATTCCTTCAACCCACTGATTTTCCAAATCTATTCACTGAAATAAAGTGCTCCAAGAGAATAAGTTGACATTTACTGTCGGATTATTATTAAGGGCTAATAATAATCGACATGCATCTATTTTTAGATTGACGATATATAAATAGACTTCGCCTAACATTCTAAAAATAGAATCTCATCTATTTTTCACATTTTACCAACCATATACAAATAGCATCCTGTAACTTATAGAATATGCTAAGTATGTCTAAAAATAGACATACACCTAAAAATAGCCTGTGGGCCCCACTTAGTGAAGGTGCTTAATTTTCACTAAGCTCATCATCTTGTTGAATCTCAACAACATATGCTAAACATAACCAACATCACACCAAAATTGCTTTGCCTCAACCTACAAACAAGGAAGGATACATGGCCCACATATGATCTGCCATCTCCCATGTAGCTTCATCAGACCCAAAGTGCTTACATTACACTTTAACTTGCTCGATTGCTAGATCCCAGAACATGAGCATCTTTTTCTGCAAAATGCACTATGTTTTTAGCTTGAACTCTCCTTCTAGCTCCACCTGCAATACATACCAGTTAATAACATGATCAAGATATTTAACATATTTCTTAAGAAACGATATATGAAAAACATCATGGAATTTCACTATGGAAGGCAGTGCAATTCGATAGGCTACTGTCCCAATCCTCTCGATGATCCTAAAGAGTCCACAAAACCTTGGTGCCAGCTTGGCACATGATATAATCCACAAGGAGATCTTCTTGGGCTTGATATGCAAGTACACTTGATCCCCAACCTGAAACTCCTTGAAAAACATGTTCCTATCTGCATAACTCTTCTACCTATCTTCCATTGCTTTCAAGTTCTACTTGATCACCCGCATTTCTTGTTCCATTTCTGCCAGCACATCTTGTCCAATCAGTACCCTATTGACTGGATCACTCCAACTAATAGGAGTACTTTTGCAACTTCACCCATACAATGCCTCAAATAGAGTCATCTTCAATGACTCCTGATACCCATTATTGTAGGAAAAATTTACCAGTGGAATATACTCTTCCCACTTTCACTGATGATGCATCACATACATCCTCAACATATCCTCTAATATCTTGCTGGACCTCTCCATCTGTCCATCTATCTATGGATGATAAGATGTGTTGAAGGCCAATTCGGTGACCAAACCTGCAAACAACTCCTTCCAAAACTTGGAAGTGAACTTTTCATCCCTATCGGACACAATCTTCTTCAGAAAACCATACAATATGATTATGTCTCTTATGAACATGTGTGCTACATCCATAGATGAGTATGTAATCATCATCAGAATGAAATTTGCAACCTTTTTCAACCTGTCCACCACAACCATAATGGAATCATGTTGTATATTTTTCCTAGGAAAACCTCTAATGAAGTCCAAGGAAATTACCTCCTATTTACACTATGGAATCACAATCAGCTGTAGCAGTCCACCTAGATTTTTACTCTCTGCTTTAACCATCTGACAATCCAAATAGCTGGCTAAAAACTCTACCACATCCCTCTTCAGATTCAGACAATAATAGAATCTATTCATGACATCCAAAGTCTTATAGTAGCCTAGGTGACCCGTATACGGTTTCGCATGAAACTCCCTCAAGATCACCTTCTTAAATCATTGTTGTCTAGTACATATATCAAGTCTCAAAATTTGACCAATCCATTTGCCGTGAGATGGTAGCCCAAATCCTATACACCTTCACCTGTACTGGTACCTATACATGTACCACTGCATGTACTGCCACCTGTACCTATACTACTACATGTACATGTACATGTACCTATACCAACACCTGTACCTACACCTATGCCAACACCTGTACCTATACTATGTTTCAACATGTGCACAATATCCATATATCTGTGATCCAGCTGAACTATGTCCTATCTTGTAAGTCTATCCCGTAGGAGCTCATAACTTCTATGTGATTTACATGTGCCTTCTTGATAAGAGAATTTGCGACTATGTTTTCCTTTCCCTTGATGTACTTGATATCGAAGTCAAACTGACTAATCGTGGCCAATGATCTAACCTACCTAACGTTCAAATTCGGCTAGTCAAATAAGTACCTCAACCCAATGTGATCACTCATAAGTACAAACCTCCTGCCAAGAAGATAATGCCTCCACATATTTAGTGCATGAATGATCGTTTCTAGCTCGATATCATTTGTTGGATATTTATTCTCATGTTCATTTAGCTTCCATGACTCATAGCATACCAATTGTTTATCCTGCATAAAGACTCCACCAAGTCCTCTCTTTCAAGCATCTGTGCACACTACAAAATCCTTGTACGGATCTGCAATATTTAGAACTGGAGCATGAGTCAACAACTGCTTAAGTTGCTCAAAAATAGCCTCACACTCATCTGTCCACTCAAGCTTCTTACATTTCCTCTGCAATGATGTAATAAGATAAGAAATTTGTTAGAAGTTCCTGATGAACCTCCTATAATAACCTACCAATCCCATGAATTATCTCACCTCATATACACTCTTAGGAGGTACCCACTGCATGATGGACCTTATATTCTCTGGATCTACTGCAATGCCCTCCTTCGAGACATCATGTCCCAAGTAGTGTACCTCAATGTGGGAGAAAATGCATTTTCCGAGCTTAGCATACAACTAATGCTCTCTTAATAACCTCAACATTATTTCCAAAAGCTCGGCATGTTATTCCTCATTTTTAGAATACACCAATATGTCATCAATAAACACAACCACAAAATTGTCCAAATAATGATGCAACACAGTATTCATCAAACACATAAATGTAGTTGGGGCATTAGTCAAACTGAATGGAACAAAAACAAACTCATAATGCATGTACCTAGTCCTAAATGCAGTCTTGTAGATGTCTTTCTCTTTTATGCGTGCCTAATGATAGCCCGATCTCAAGTCGATATTCGAGAACATTTTTGCTCCCTTCAATTGATCAAAAAAATCATTAATCATCGATAATGGGTACTTGTTCTTGATAGTCACTTTTTTCAACTGCCTATAGTCAATGCATAGTCTAAGAGTGCCATATTTCTTCTTCACGAACAACACCAGTGCACCTCATGGCTATACACTTGGCCTAATGTACCCTTTGTCCCACATTTCCTTCAACTGCAATTTCAAATATACCAACTTTGGTGTACTAATCCTATAAGGTTCCTTTGATGTTCGATCTTCCCCTGGTACCAAATCAATAGAAAATTTTACTTCCCTGTGTGGTGGAAACTTTTAATATATGATGGAAACGCATCCTAGAACGGTTGCAAAATTGGATTCTTGTTCAACACATCTACATCCTCAACTTCCTTACCTTTGTCACTAGAGATATTAACTTCAAATAGCACACACCCTTTCCTATGACTTCATTTTGCCTGCATAGTTTTCACCATCCTAACCGATGTGGCTTTATTTTTTCCCTGCAATATTCTTGGTTCCCCATTATCATCCAAGACTCAATAGATTTGTCATAGAAATCTACCTTGGTCCTATGGAGATATAGCCAATCCACACCCAGTAGAATACTATATGATCCCAAAGGAAATATGTTCAAGTGTGATGCTCTAGGCATGCCATTTAACTCAAATTCACAATCTCTTACCCAACGGTCAACTCTTTTCTCCATACATGAGGCCAACTACACTAACCAATATTATGCATGCATTTACTTACTCAAACCACACTTATCCACTAGGTAAAGATTAATATAACTATAGTTAGATCTAGGGTCAATTAAAATAGAAACAACTTGATCACAAATCTTATCGTCCATTAGAATGATAGAAGCCTAATTATTTTCCTGCATGTTGTCCACAACTGCATAAATCCAAGGAATGTTATTCCCAACATCTACCACTATTTGTGCCTCTTTTGCACTGTAAATCTATGGCCTGCCACCCTGATATTGTGGAAAATACCTCCTATGATGATCTCCTCCACAATTCCAACACCTGACAGGTTCTGTATTCTCATTCTTATACTATTCCTCTGACCAAAATCCTTTTCCTCTACCATATTTATTGAACTTCTTCGGTGGTGAAACATTCTCCTTATTACTTTTATCTTGAGGCGTTGCTTACTTCTTGTCCTTTTTTCCTTTGTTCCTTGTATTACCCTTCCAATTTGTCTTAGTCTATGATCTACGCTTTGATTATTCAAAACAATGCTTGATTTTCTGGATGGCCTCCTCCAATGGTCTAGGCTCATTGAACTCAATCCTATCTCTAAATGAAATTGGCATCCCACTAATAAATATTTGAATCTTGGCCTTCTCCTCCTTGAGGTAAGGCACGTATCTCAGTAACTCAAATAACCTACTAGTATACTCCTCATATGTCATGGAACCCATATTCAACTCATAAAAATCCTTTGCCCTGTCATTTTAGTATCTCTCTGATAGATACTTCTTTTGGAATAGCCTTTCGAACTCACTCCAAGTCAAATTCTCCTCAGATAAATCTTTGAAATTCTTCACATCTTCCTACCAAATGTCTGCTCTACCTCTAAGGCTGAAGGTGGCTATCCTAGCTTTCATATTTTCTGAGTAATCATGCAATCTGAAAAAAACTTTCATGCTAAGCAACCATGTCTCTGCATCATGTGCTTTCTTCATCTCTCAGTCAAATGTAGGTTTTTTTTCCCTTGTAAATTCTTACGGAAAATAGCCCCTGTCATTCTTTCTATAAGGATGATACCGATGACGATCATGATGTCTATCTGAACCAAAAATAGAATGATACCTGTGCTCATCAATCCTCCTATCCGGAGTGTTCAATAGTCTGCCATCTTTCACTGTATCATCTCTCTCTTACATGTTCCTTCCAGGAGACCTACTTCCATATGCCCCATTAGTTCTATCCTCTTTCCCATAATTGATATTGAGTTGCCCCTGCTCCTGTAACTTTGACATACTTTGAAGGATGGTTGCATTAACCTCTTCTTACTTTTCATATCCCTGTATAAGTCTATCATTGTATGCCTTGCAACTACTTACTTTTTCCTTTAGAATTATCAATGTATCTGCTAAATCAGATGAATGTCCAACACCATGTTGCTGATATGAATCATAGGGAGACTCTTTGTCATCTATCATTCTACTATTCATCTTTGATTTCTTCCTGCAATGTACATATGTAAGATAAAACAATTCATAAATAAATCAACGTAACTTAGTGTAATTTTGGGAGAATACTTCATGCAAGATCAACCAATCGACGTAATACATGTATAGATATAATCATGATAGCATATAAACATATAATGTCTAGGCATTCAAACATATAAATGTCATTCTATTTGGAGCCCAGTCACCCATGGATGACCATACCAAATACACACTAATACAAGCTTGACCATACACAACCATAAGCACGGACCATATACTAACACAAGAAACATGTAACCCAACATGAACGACCAATTCATATTCAACACATGACATGGATCAAGCAAGCATACATGGACAACACACAACATGACCAATATGTGACCTAGCATAAAAAATTGATGCACATAAAATATGTAAAAAGTGTGAACGGACAATAAATAAACATAAACAACACAAAATCAGTGATATACTCATAACAACATGTTGATGGCGACACCATAAGCACTTCCATGGTGATACCACTGCCACCATGGCCAACACAAAATGGATGCATCAACCACATACATCATAGGTATGGAAACACATAAGAAACCAATAGAAAATCATGATTAACACACTACCCATCCATTCCGGGAGTTGAACTTGGCTCTAATACCACTCTGTAACACCCTCTTCCCACATCTACCCAAGTAACCAGCCAACCGGGGTAAGCATGTGATGAGATGCTACTAATATGAGATTCAACCTCCTAGATGACTTTGAGGAAGTGGAACCAACAGAAACATGACAAACTAACCTTACATTACATCATTGACATCCCCAGGAGGTAACCCAGCCTTTGAGGGTCTTTTTCCTTGAGGGGGAACTGATTTTTAACCCATTTAAGGCTTACCCGCTGGCATGTAAGGGAAAGGGAGCGGTTATATCCCTTAGTATGTAGAAATTATACAACATGCATGTCTATCTTGGATTCACCCGATCTAACAATTTTCTAAAGTTAAATACTGAATCGCTTATACAAATCTTTATAGAATTAAAAACACAATCTCCAATTACATAAGCATGAAGAAAGATCAATCACACACAACACATAATTTCCTGGGGAAAAATTGTAGATAAAAAACCCACTATATTCTATTTTATATTATATCATGGATCATGAAACAATTACACACAAAGATCTTCTCACAAGAGCCCTCAACACGTCAGCTAATTTTCTCACACTGTCATACAAAAATTGGAAAATCCCTTAGCCAATTTACTGTCTCTAGACAGCCTGCCTTCACTACGCAATCCGTGTTGAATGCAATCCCTAAATTGATGCAATCCTGCCTGCCTTGATTGCACAAGTATCATGGGAACATCCAATGTGTGTGTGCTTGCATATGTGCAAGCGGATAATGTCACAACTGATAGTCAACTTCCCTTTCACCTAGAACTCAACTGGGTCTCCATTGGATTTGACATGCATGCAGCTAATATTAGTAAATCTTCAGTTGCATGTGAGATCATTGATTGTGAATTAATTAATATTTAATTCGCTTGATCTCTCACTAGTGTATCTTCAATTACAACTAGCACAATTGATTTTAACTCACTTAACTGAGTTAAACTATTTACAACTTGCACCAACTCATGCACCACTGCACTTCCAATTCTATTACAACTAGAATCACTCAGTTACAACTAGAATTACTATGCATGTCCCACCAACGAACCTCTAACTTGAAATTCACTTAGCTAACTAATTTTCCACTCCAGTTAACTATTTTAAAGTCCACATTGACAATATATTACAGTTTAATGTCCATCTAAATTAAGGGATAATAAAAATAGACATGCACCTAAAAATAGCCTGTGGGCCCCACCCTATTGTAGGTGCTTAATTTCCACTAGGATCATGGGTGCCAAAAAATTCTTGTTGAATCTCAACACTCCCTCTCAAAAATAAAGGGATTATCCTTCACCCCAATCCTATCTCTATGGTATTCAAATTTTCTCCTGGTGAGCGCCTTCATCAAAATATCTGCATCTTGATCTTCCGTGGGAATGTATTGAAGCAACATGATTCTCCTCTGCACACAATCTCTGAGATGATGGTACCAGATATCTATATGCTTGGACCTATCATGAAACATAGGATTAATTGAGCATTTAATGCAACTTTGATTATCACAATGAATCACTGTCGGATCCATCTGAGAACCAAACAAACCAACCAAGATCTTTCTCATCCAGATAGCCTCACATGCAACTTGACTTGCTGCCATGTATTCCACTTTCGTTGAACTGAGTGCCATGGATCTATGCTTCCTGCTGTACCAAGAAACAATTGCATATCCAATGCTAAATATCCCCCCTGATGTGCTCTTTCTATCCGATAGACTCCTAGACCAATCTGCATCCGTGAAGCCATGCAAATTCACTCCATCTGTCTGTCTGTACCATAGACCATACTCTGATGTGCCCTTCAGGTATCTTAGGACATGCTTCCCCATCTTCCAAAAGATATTGGTAGGATTAACCATAGCTTGACTCGGCTGGTTAACCACATAGCAAATGTTTGGTCTCGTGTTCACTAGATACATTAGTGAACCCACTAACTATCGATAAACAGTAGCATCCACTACCTCTCCAAAAGTAGCATCCTCTTTCCTCCAGTTTTCTGGAAGAGGAGTATCCGTGGGTTTGTAGTTCTCCATGTTAAACTTACCCAGTATCTCCTTTGAATACTTTCCTTGAGACAAAAAAATTTCACCATCCCGCTGCCATATTTCCAATCCAAGGAAATAATGAAGGAGGTCCATATCCTTCATTTCGAACTCCCTTGCAAGATCCTCCTTGCATGAGCGTATCAGTTGCTCATCACCAGTAAAAATTAAATCATAAAAATAAAGAATAATTATTTATAGTTTACCCTCAACCACAATATGGTATAGTTTTGCATCTGCTTCACTTTTGGTGAAGCCCAGTCCTGTGAAATAGATGTCTATCTGAGTGTACCAAGAATAGGGTGCTTACTTCAGCCCATACAACACTCTTTTGAGCCTACACAAATGCGACTCACTGTTGAAGATATTGAAACCTTCAGGCTTCTTTATGTACAGATATTCCTCAATGATCCCATTGAGAAACACAATTTTCACATCCATATGATGAATTTTCCAGCCCATCTGCACTGACAGTGCAAGGATGGTCCTTATGGAAGATTACCTCACGACAACTACAAAGGTCTCATCATAATCTATCCCCTCGATATGTGAGAAGCCCTAGGCCATAAATTTTGCCTTGTATTTCTCTACACTCCCATTAATAGCTTGCTTTACCTTGTAGATCCATCTCAAACCTACCACTGATTTGTCAACCGGTCTTGGGACAATTTCCCATGCATTGTTTTTTACAATCGAGTCATCCTCCTCCACCATTGCATCAACCCAAGTAGGTTGTTGCATTGCTTCCTCAAAGGAATATGGTTAAGTCACAATACATTTCTCATAAGAGCCATGTATCCAATAAATCAGTCAGGAGATTGTCTCTGTCTGCATTGTAAAGTAGGGGCTCCTACATTCTGTGCAGCATCAAGTATTAGCCTATCAACTTCTGTGGTGTGCCTTTTGCCGTTTTTGATGGATGGCTCTGCATGAGTGGCTTCCTCCACTCCATGAACCTCCTCATGTGGTTGATCCACATCTTGAGGCTCATCTTTGGGAAACAACAGTTCCTCCTCTGCATGCAAATCCGTCTCCCTCTCAAGGGACAACTGCATGGTTTTTCCCTCATCAAATTTTATATCCCGTCGCACAACAGTCAGTTTTTTTTTTGGAAAATACACGATAATTATGGGGTGTTTCTATGTACCCCAAAAAAATCCCAACTTTAGCAGTCGGCTCCAGCTTATTCCTGGTGTCCTTGGTCACATGCACATAAACAGATGAGCCAAAAATATTAAAGTGTGAAACATCTGGTTTCTTAGCAGTGAAAGCTTCTTTAGGTGTACTCATGCCAAGTACTCTACGAGGACAACGATTTTTCACATAAACTGCAGTGTTGCATGCTTCCACCCACAAATGCATTGGTAGGCCTTGATCATGCAACATCGCTCGTGTTGCACCCATGATCGTTCTATTCTTCCTCTCTGCGACCGCATTCTGCTGTGGGTTATGAGGCATTATGAGTTCACTTCGAATTCCTTCATTGCTGCAGAAGTTCTTGAATTCGTTAGAGATGTATTCTCCACCATTATCACTTCTAAGAGACTCCACTTTCTTCCCCAACTCTTTCTCCACCAATGCCTTAAACTCACAGAACTTAGAGAATGTTTGATCTTTCTTCTGCATGAAGAAGATACAACATTTACGAGAAAAGTCATAAACAAAGATTACATAGTACTTATGTTTTACTGTTGAAGCAACTGAGAATGGCCCACACACATCTGTGTGAACTCTCTCAAGGATCCCCGAAGCACAGTTCTCCTTCTCATGAAAGGTGGACTTTACATAATTCCCCATGGTGTAACCCTTTCACTAATATAACTAAGAAAGTGTTCCCATTGGAAGTACAATATATATTTTCTACATGAATTTCAAGGCTCCATGATGAAAATGGCCCAATCTCCTATGCCATAATTTTCCCTCATCTCGGATCAGCATTTTTTTTTTCTTTCCCATCATGGAAGCGCAGCCATCTACCTCCAGCTTGTAGAGATTCTTAACTCGAATCCCTATCCTCTTGGTTTGACCCATTGTTTTATGTCGCAGGAAAGCTTTTCCATCACTAAAAAAAACGTCATAGCCTCTGTCCTCCAACATTGCGACTAAGACCAAATTTTTCTTCAGAATTGGTACATGCATTACATATTTTAATTGAAATGGTTTCCTAACTCCCTCTGAAAAGTAATGGTACCAATCCTGGTAGCACTGTACCTTCCATGTCGCCCATCTCAATATGCATCTGGAGATATTTCTCCTCCAAGTCACTGAAAAGTTACTTATCTCCCGTCATGTGAAAGGAAGCGCCACTATCCAAATACCACACCGATCCTAATGCAATTGAAACCATGCATGCAATTAAGGAGAATTCAAGCTCAAATTGCGAGGCAAGGGCCTCACCAAATGCAGCTCCAACAATATTCTTGTTTTTCTTATTTTGTGGGCAGTTAGTAGCAAAATGCCCATGTTTGTGATAGTGAAAACACTTCACCTTGGACATGCCTGCTTCTTGCCTTTGGACTCAGATTTAGAATGAAATTTATTCTCCTTCCCCTTCTTCACCTTGGCAACCAAAGCACAGTCATCTTCATCATCATTCTTTGATGAAGAGCCATCTCTAGTTTTCCACCTGACATCCTCCTATACCAGATCTGACCACAGTCATTCCCAATTCAGAAAATTTTCCCGTCCGTTGACAGAGTCTTCACAGAGCCAAACTCACCAAATCATCATTAGCGACTATTATTCCCACTCTCCCCAGTTCATCCCGACATTGGAAAAACTTTGTGAGATACTTTGGAATGGTGTCGCCCTTTTCCATCTTGATCTTCCTGAGTTTATCTTTGAGTGCCAATTTCCTATGGTTGTTGCAGCTTTGGAATAGATTTGTAAAAAACTTCCACATAACATATGGTGTGGCTTTCCCATGGAGGCTTTAAAAAAAACTTCCACGTAATTCACTTGATCTCTCACTAGTGTATCTCTATTTACAAATATCACAACTGAGTTTAACTCACTTAACTGAGTTAAAATATTTACAACTTGCACCAACTCATGCACCACTGCACTTCTAACTCCGTTACAACTAGAATCTCTCAATTACAACTATGATTACTCTGCATGCCCCACAAACCAACCTCTAACTCGAAATTCACTTAGCTAACTGATTTTCCACTTCAGTTAACTATTTTGAAGTCCACATTGAGAATAGATTACAGTTTAATGTCCATATAAATTAAGGGATAATAAAAGTATACATGCACCTAAAAATAGCCCGTGGGCCCCACCCTAGTGCAGGTGCTTAATTTCCACTAGGATCATAGGTGCCAAAAATTTCTAGTTGAATCTCAACATTGTAGTGGGATTGTCTTGTCAAGGTAGCAGCTATGGCCACAAAAGGTTAGTTCTATACCTGTGGCTTCGAGATTTGTGTCACCTTTTTAGCCCCCGAGCTCAAGTCATTGCCCATAACTTCTTGTTACTTCAAGAGAGGGTAAATAAATTTAAAACAAAGACAAGGAATAATCACATCATCGGGAACTCATCCTGACCTCACCCAACCATGACAGGAATTTCATCAAACATGTCACAAACATTGCATATATAGGTATAAAAAACAGATTTAAACATGGGGGTCTATTACAAATCTGATAATAGCTAAGAATCATTGCTCCCCTACATCATAAGCTACAATACAATCTATTTTACCATATATACATTGGATATTCATTTACAGGAAAAAACATAGTTAGGTACATACATCGTCACTAATCAAATACATGCTTATAACCAACATAATAACAACATAAATACCATGGATACAACAACAAATAAATCCATACATAAACAAATATGTTTCATACTGAATACCATAGAAATGATCTCTTCATTAATGAGTGTAAAACTCAACTAGAGATGGGACTTCCACGTTCCACCCAACCATAGATTGGTTGAGCCAAGTCTCACTTCAACCAATCACCCCTGTGTCATATTCCAAGCATGAATGTGGGACTTTCTCAAACACATAAATCAACACCAAACCAGGGCTCCACAAATGAAATTGTATCAACCCAAAAACCATTGATTCCACCTCACAGTTGGACATCACTAACCATCACGGATTGGTCTCCACCCAAGCTACTCCAGGGCTCTAGAGTGTTTGTTCCAACTGAGGCTCCAAGACTAGTAACTCAACCACAGTTGTTCCCTAGCTCTAGACTATTTTTCCAACCAGGGCTCCATGATTAGTAACTCAACCCAAAAATTGTCTGCTAGGCTCCGGAGCATTTTTCCAACCAAGGCTCCAGAAACTACTAACTCAACCCAACAGCTAAGGGAATCATGAGAACCAACCAGAAAACAATCAATGGAAACAAACCCACATTTCCATGGTTGTCTAGGAAATGTCAAGGCTAGGAAATCCACATGAATATACCATGCATGCCAAAACTAGGGAGGAAAACATACATGCAACTCAATACCTGCAATTGAATCTCATTGTATTTGTTGATCCTTATGTCCACCTGTACTTTCCTACTCTTCCTTTGCCTTCTTGCTCTAAATCACCATGTATACACACTCTCAAAGAGTTCTCCAAATAAACTATAAGTATCCAAGAGTATGAGAGAGAGAGATAATAATGAGAGAGCTCCAAAAATGCACTGAAAAACAAGTACCAACTGATCTACATATGCCTTTTTATAGAAGAGGTCTCTATTTTCTTCATTTTCCATTATTTTCCCTCATTTTCCTCCTCACATGTAACCGGTGACCTTTCATCTCCCTTTTCTCCTAATTTCCATTATTTTCATAAATAAATGTGCCAAAAATAATTTTTTCCTCTTTAATGCCTTAGCCATAGACTTTTACAATTTCCAAACCAAATGAACACCCCTTAGGATGTTTTCCCCAACATTTAGCTTGGAATATGTGTCCCATCAACCATGGTTATTATTTTAATTTTTATTACATGGAATTTTCACTAGGGCTGTAACACTTTGGATGATCCAAAAACTCTACAAGCATTGAAAATTTGTGGCCTCTGCAAGTATTGGATAACTCTGGGAATGGAAGCTTAGTTAGAGCTCATGACATGGATGGTGAGGACTTGGGATGTCTAGGATTAGTGTTTCATGATAGGGGATCATCGCCTCACCATAGATGTTGATGATATGTAATTCTTGACTTGGCTCTCCCGTGGAGGGATTGTTACTTCTTTATATGGCGAAATACTAGGTGGAGAGACTACTGCTTCTTATTTGAGGTAGTAATGTGTTGATGGGGCTTAGCTCAAGGGTGGTAGGATTGACATCAAAACAATCGAGAGACTCGAGTTGAGGACCATTTATTTTACAATCACCAAACTATGTGGAAGTGCAACATTTCACTTGGCTACAAAGGCCGAGATACATATTGTCGTGGAGTGTTCACAGTCCACTATTTTAAACTAGTGTGAAGGAGTAGTTGCCAACATGTAAGGGAAACTAACTAGAGCCAAGAATTGTAAACTGTATAATTTTTTTTTTTTTCTCAATAAGACTAATTCTATTAAGATAAGAAAAGTATAGTACAATCAAGCTTGCATGCAAGTGAAACAGAGAAGCATGGGAGCCATAGGTGAAATTTTTATCCACCTCGCTCCTGATAGACCATCAGGGAATGAGCAAAAGAAAACACGGGAATACAAAAAGTTGGCTCTGAACAAAGGAGCCTACCCAGAGTGGGCGGTTACTGCCACACGAATTTTTTTGCCTTTTTTCTTGCTTACTTTGACCCAGCCAGTGGGGTTTGGATGAGCCATAACAAGTTGTAGACTATTCTGCTCTGGCGGCGGAATATCCTTATCAGAATCTAAAGATGAAGATACATGAGAACATTTCTGGGAGAACGGCGAGGCTGAGGGGATTACCGGGCTGACCGAGGGAACGTCCAGCGGAACCCCATCATTCTGCCCATCTGCATCAATTTCCTCCTCATCCAAAATAGAGCAATCTGTATCTTCCATAGGGGGGATACAGGAATTCCAGCTCTTGGATTTGGGTTTGCGATTCAGATTCTTCTTTTTGTCGAGGAACTGGGAACAAGTACTCTGGAGGTGCCCAGTTTGATGACAATGTCGGCAACGAAAGGTTGTATTTTTGTAATATAAGGTTTGTGTCCAGTGGAAATATCCAATCTTGAGGTTGATCTGCACTGGCAGACCTTTGCTGATATCTATTTATGCACATATTCTGCCATAGTTGTAGAGTCCATTTTCCTTTCTTGAGGATTCTGTAGCTAGAAAGCGTCCTAAGGTGTCTCCAATGGCTATGAAGACAGAGATATGCCACAGATGTGCCGGAAGATTCAGGAGCCTGAACCAAATGGGAAGCTTGGTGATGATAGCTGTAGAAGGGTCGAAATCTAGAAACCAAGGGGTGAGGAAAAGTCCAGCCAAACCCCAGAACCAAGGGCCTCCCGTTAAGGCCTTCTGGTAGTCTTCATTTAATTCAAAAGCCATGATGAAGAAACCTTTTGAACATAATAAGATCTTGCTTATTTTAGTCCAATTGGTATGGATCCATTGGTATACATCTACTGTGCATGGCCATAGCCCATTAAATCGGCATATGATTGCGGATTCTGCAAAAAACTGGTAGCGTTCGTCAATCTCAGAATGAGAGAAATTGATAGTGGGAACATCTTCCGATTTATCAACCAAAAACGGATTTGGAGCCATAGTTGGTTGAGCTACTCTCGCAGAGGACTGTGGATGGGTGGCATCTCTGCAGACTGCGTCTTTGAAAGAGAGAGAAGGGCCAGAGGAGGCTTGCCCTATGGAGCCACCTCTTAAACGAAAGGTAGTTGTAATAGAGGCATCCTTTTGAATGTTGTAATGGAAGAGGGGAAGGGGGTTCATAAGTTGCTTACCCTTATATAGCAGTCTCAGGTAGATGGAGGGGATCCCCAGCCTACGTTCGAGCTTTTGCAGAATATCCTGCACAAGATCTGTTGCACGCACCCACTGCATTGTCGTCTTACCCAAGAGTGTGACTTGGATCTGAAATGCAAGTGCTTCTTCTGGCAGATCTGGCTGGTTCAAAAAGGCATTCTGCATCTGGGAAATAGTGGAAAGATCCATGTCCAAACTCGCCAGGTTTCCAGCGATGGCTAAATCTTGACGAGGAGCACAAATACAGTCGGTTTGAATTAGCATCCTTGTCGCCTCTACAATCCTATCTGGCGGATTCAAGACGCAGATCCACTGCTTGCATGTGTCGGAGAAGAGATCTAAGGGAACTTCAGGATTGCCCCCGATAGAAACGTGAACAGATTTAAAAGCATCGTCGTTAAAGCCGACCTAAACCTTTTCCAGGAGAGCAGACACCCAGACGACGACAACATCTATGCTGAGGGGGGCCCTAAGCAAAGGCATGCTAACCTGCAGATTCAAGTCTGCAACCTAGTCCAAGAGTGATACCAGCGTTGGTGTTTCGGCCTGCCGATTTGGTAGGTTCGAGAGGCAGATTCGTTGCTGCCTTGCTGCTGAGATGAGATCTGAGAAGTCTCCAGAGAAAATATTTTTTGCTCTGTGATCAGCAGTGAAGGCGGCAGCTCCAAAGTCGTCTAGATCATCTGTAGGGTATGTAGTCACCCAGACGGTGGCGGTATCTCTTCCCTGGACATCCCTGCGCAGAAGCTTGCAAGCCTACCGATTCATGTTTGCGATCTGAACCCTGAGCAGAAGGCGGCTGGCCCTTTGAGAGGCCGAGCCGGCACCGACCAGTGAAACAACGCTGCTGCAAACCCTATTCCCATCTTTTGCCATCGCTCTCTTCCTCTCAAACTCCTTCTTTTTCAACTCCCTAAAAACTCATGACTTAACATCCGTAAACTGTATAATTTCAGTTATGGTGCCATTCTCATTTCATTTTCTCTAGAGAGGATTCCACAATTTAACCCACAATAGATTCTAGTAGATGAGTCAATACCTCGAGATCCACGAATGTTGCGGTGGATTTCGCTAATAACGTGCCATGGAGGCGATGGCCCAGTGGTAAAGTATACTCAGTTTTTTGTGTGGATGGGAAGACAGATCATCATGATCAAGGATTTCCCATAAAAAGGTATGAATTATAAAGGTGACCCAGATATCCCACTCCCAGCAGGGATGCAGTGGGGTGATCTAGGTAAAAAATTCTCATTTTTATGTTATTAAATTTTTTATTAATTTTTAACATCCAAAGCTAATTATCTGAAATTTTAATGCATATGTGGGCCCAATTCGACCAACAAAGCTACATCGTTTTGACAGGCGAGGGGACTAGCCTTAGCAGATGTAGTACCCCACTCAGATGCAGCCGAGGCCTTGACCGAGCTAGAGCACAATCTAGAGAGGTTGAATATAGATATACTAGAGGCACACACTGATGATTTTCCTCTCTAGTACCAGTGGCACGTGGTTGAGGTTCCAGGATCGATCAGGCAACTGCTACATCGAGTAGCTTGCGCTATAGTTTGCTATCATGATCATCATCATGGAGAGTTGCAAGTATTTTATGGCTACATTTTGATTTTTGTATCGACCTGTTCAGATAATAAAGGCCACGGGGCCTCATGTCTTTTGATGAAATTTTTTGTAACACACTTTTTACATACTATATTACCTAATGGGAACTACTACTTTTATTTTCAGTTTATCTTGTTCAATCTATGGATAAATATTGTGTTTTATTTAGAAATGTTGCAAATTTCTAATTAACATGTGATTGGCCAATGCATCAATTAATGTCTTTAAATTTCTTGGAACGTGTTATATTTCAATGTAATCAAACTATCTTTCCAAGAGACGGACCTGTAAAAACATTCTTAACATTGATGAACTTCTGAATATATAGACACAATTTAAATGCAATACTATGAGTTGTGAATCTAACCTAATGATCAAACGTTGAATTCCAAATGCAATGGTGTCGGATAATATTTCAATGACTGCACTATTGTAACACCCTTCTTCTACATCTACCCAAGTAACTGTCTAACCGGAGTAAACATGTGACGAGAGGTTCCTTAATTAGATTAAACCTCCTAGGTGAACTTAAGGAACTGGAACTAACAGAAACACAGCATACATTTCTTATACACCAACAATAAAACCCCTAGGAGGTAACTCAACCTTTCAGGCCTCTTACCCTTGGGTCATACTGTAAATTTGACCCTTTAGAGCCAAACTCGTAGGCATAAGACTACATCCTTGCACCCAGGAGGCTATAGCCCCAGGCACAACACTACATGCTTGGAGCTAGGGCCCAAACTGCCCAGTTTTGTGCCTACAAATCTGGGATTTGAGCCATCTTTTTAGGCCCAGAGCCCCGGTAACTACCCATAACTTCATGAAAACTCAAAGGATGATAAATAACATTAGAAAAATGATACATAAGAAATGACATAAAAAATAAATCATACATACCCCTCCTATCCATGACATGAATTTCTTCAAACATGTCACAAAAATTGAATCTACAGGTGTAAACAACACATTTAAGCATAGGGGTCTCATAATTATATGAGAATAATTAAGAATAATTTCTCCCTTACACCATTAGCTTCAATACAATAAAGTTTTACCATAGATATATTGTGCATTAATTTACAAGTAAAAATATGGATAAAGCCATACATCATCACTGATAAAATACATGCTTATAACCATCATAATAATAGTAGAAATACCATGGATACAAAAGTAATAGAATCCACATAATAAATAGTAAAATTTCATACCAAATACCAAAGGAATGAGCTCTTCATTACTGAATGTAAAAACCAACTAGAGATGGGACTTCCACGTACCACATGACTATAGATTGGCTGAGCCAAATCTTACTTCAGCTAATCACCCCCATGCCATATTCCAAGTATGAATATGGGATCTCATCAAACACATAAATCAAAATCAATCCAAGACTTCCATAGGCCAAGCCACCTCAATGTAGAAATTATCCAAAGGTATTCAATATGATCTTGTGATGTACTAAAACACAATATTGAATCCTTCTACAAATTTGTGGAAACCAAATACGATCGCACAATCACATAACAAGTAAGAGAAAAAATTATGAATCTCACAAAACAATATGTATATGGGGAAAGAAACTTCTCAAAATCATGCTAGTTGTATATTGCATAAATTCAAGACCATGAAACAATAAAATGTTATTTCCCTCACTGAGAAACCTCTACACTTTGTTGACTGTCTCACTTTGATCTAAGAAAAATCAGTCAAATACTTATTCAATTCTCATAAGTTTTCTGACTAGAATTTCTTACGCATATCTGGAGGAATTATGTCCTTATTAATAAGGAATTTCCCCACAATTGATTGGGCAATTCCTTCAAGGCTTCATGATGACCTCATGCATGACCTGTATAATTTTCTAATTATAAAACTGATAGTTATCTTCCCCTTCACCTCAATCTGAACTGGGCCTTCCTTAGAAATGACATGAAACATATATTTATAGTGAATTATCAATTAAATAATTGAACGCTACTTGTGAATTAATTCATATTTAATTCACTGGACCTATCACTAGCTCATCTCTCAGTTAGAACTAGTAAAACTGACTTTAACTCAATCAATTGAGTTAACTAATTACAACTCAAAAATAAATATAACTAGATCCCCTAAATTCATGGGAGAACTCTACATGCCTCCTCTTTGGCCCTCAAATCTAATTTCCTAAGCTAACTAAGTCTTCCTGACTCGATTAAATAATACTAGTTGTAATGAGATGAAATCACAATTTCTCTTCCAATTTAATTAAGGGAAAAATAAATCAGAAGCCCCCTTTGGGTTCCATTTCAACACTCAACCCTCAACCAATGATTCCACCTCATGGTTGGACATCATATCACAAATTGGTCTCTATCTAGGCTACTCCAGGGCTCTAGAGTGTTTGTTCCAACCAAGGCTCCAGGTCTAGTAACACAACCCCAGTTTTATTTGGGCTCCAAACCATTTGCCCAACCAAGGCTCCAAGACTAGTAAATCAACCCAACAGTTATCTTCTAGGATCTAGAGTGTTTTTCCAACCAAGGCTCCATGAACTAATAACTCAACCCAAAAACTAAAGGAATCATGAGAACCGGCCATAAACAATCAATGGAATAAACCCACAACACCATGGTTATCCAGGAAATGGAAAGGCTAGGCGAATCCACATGCATACACCATGCATGCAAAAAATAGTGAGGAAGATATAAATGAAACTCGATCCCTGCTATCAAATACCACTATAGTTGTTGATCCCGATGTCCTCTTGTGATTTCCTACTCTTCCTTTTCCTTCTTTCTCCAAATCACCAAGTATGCCACTGTCCAAGAGTGCTCCAATAAAACTCCAAGTATCCAAGCGTATGTGTGTGAGACACACAGAGAGAGAGAGAGAGAGAGAGAGAGAGAGAGAGAGAGAGAGAGAGAGGGGCGGGGGGGGAGGGAGAAATGAGAGCTCCAAAACTCAACTTACCAAAAATCCTACCAACTGATCCTCATAAGCCTTTTTATCAATGAGGCCTCTATTTTCTTCATTTTCCATTATTTTCCTTCAATTTCCTCCTCACATGCAACCTGTGACCTTTCACCTTCCTTTTCTCCTATTTTCCATTATTTTCATAAATAAAATTCCAATTAATGCCTCATGCCATTCCAAAACCTTTGTCTTTGCCTTTTTTGATTTCCTTAGCTATAATAAACTGAAGTGAACACACAGTAGGATGTTTTTCCCACCATTCATCTTGGAATACGTGTCACATCGACCATGGTTATTATTTTTTAATAGTATTAACTTTTATTACATGGAATTTTCACCAAGGCAATTACAGAACCCTCCCCCTTGGGGGGACATCATCCTTGGTGTTCAATAACACCTATGACCAACAATATCATTGAAAACAAAACATACTGCCCAAGGATATTTACACACAACTTGTTTGAGTATTTACAATGACCACTGCTAAAACATGAAAAACATATCATTTATTGGAGCTTTATAACATATCTCATTATGGTATTTATAATAACAACCACATATACTCAAGCACATTTGTTTCAACCGGCAAATAACCATATTGTCTGTTGAGCTTTATAAACCAACTCGATATAGTATTTACAATAATATGCACATATACACATTTTCTCAACCATCAACTAAAAGGATATGATGCCTATATCAACAACAAGGAAATATAGAAGCTCACACCTCCACCCTCAAAGTAATACTAGGATTCACCTCCAGTCTAGGAAGTCCAGGATCCACTATTAAAATCAAAGTTTCATCCAATGCCCAGCTCTACAATCCTATGCCACTTGTCCTCTTAGTGAATAGTTAGCGGCTTATTATTATAGGGCACACTCCCAATATGTATTTGATTCCCTCTGGAAATACTAACAACCAAAAAAATCCATCCTCGACCTTCCTTTCTATGCTACACAGTCCCTCGGGCAATCTGGTAATCCCCCTCCGTGCATTCACTCACCTTCCAAATTCCGTTGGCACCCCATCTTGGGCAGTCCATTCATTGGCAAGGCTTCCTTGCATCGGAAGATAAAAAACCAAGGCATATCCCTGCCTCAAAACCATCATACCGGTCATAGCATGCTCATGGAAAGCAGTAGGCACTATTGGGTACCAGTGTCCCACAATGACCTTGCTCATGAAGTGCTTTACCAACACACTGTTGCTTGTTTTAATTCCTTTTGTTGTCACTGCTAATTCTTGCAGTCAGTTCCAATCACCCAGCCGGGCATTTCCATTCTTCCTGTACCAAGCACATGATTTCCATTAGATTCAAAATAAATTGAAATAACTTCAAATCATACCTCATTGGTAGCTCATAAATAAGTTACAGTTGCAATACTATTTACTTCTTGTCACAAAAATTCAAACTGGTTGTTTGATCAATTAATCATGTATAAAAATATCACATTTTGTTAGCTCAAAACACAACCATCATACATTAAAATCATGAAACCACCATAAACCATAATCATAAATCACAGGTAACCATCATAGATCACATGCATAACAAGACTGAAATAAAATACTGATACTTATCCTTCATCGATCCTTACTTCTTCCTTTGTTCTTTCTGTACACACATCAGATCGTTTTCCACATCCGACAAGAACCTAGTGCCCTTACTCCTCACATACATATAACGCACAATTTGCATTAAAACACATACATCCACTCAAGTCGTACAACACCCGGTGTACAACACAACACAATATATATGCCTATATACAGTGTACAACACAATACATGTACATACACATACATCTGTTTTACAACACAACATATACACCTACACCTAGTTTGCCACACAACACAACACAATATATATATATATATATATATATATACATAATACAACACAACTAATACACATGTCATAATACCATGACTACATCATGCACATACATAGTACCGCATGCCCGCAATACAACATGTATGACATGCACACAATACCACATGTATATCAGTACCATATGCACAACATGTACATAGTACCACCTGTACACAACACTGCCTGTGCAACATGTGCCCAACATCACATGTGCATGACACCACCTGCACAATGTGTACACAACGCAAAATGTACACCGCACCACCTGTACAATGTTCACACAATACCACATGTACATGACACCACATACATGACATCTATGGAATGCCACATGCACAACATGTACCCAACACCACCTGAACACAACACCACACGTACAACATGTACACAACACCACATGTAAAATCATGCATACCACACCATATGTACATAGCACCTTATGTACAACACGCACACATCACCATATGTACATAGCACTGCACACACAACATGTACATAGCACAATACGTACACAACAACACATATCCAACATGCACACAAGACCATATGCACACCACATCGCATATACAACACGTGCACAGTACGATATGTGCACAACGCTGCATATCTAACATGTACATAGCCCCATCTATACCTAGCACTGCATATGCAATATACACTGAACACCATATATACAAAAGGCATACAACATCATATGTACACAATACTATATATGTTACATGTACACATCACCATAGGTATAATCACTGAATATACAACATGTGCAACACATACACAAAAATAACGGCGTACATCCATATACCACACACTGACCCCACAAACAACCTTGTTTCTAGTGTCTTTCCACTATCCATGCTTATCCTAGCATGTTGCAAATCACACTAATTTCAATTCTTTGATGTGCCACTCAGCATTACCTGTCCATAACATAAAAATAGGAATATTACAAGAATATAACATTAAATCATATCCACATGATACTTACCTCATATATTTTTCAAGGCTACTCTTCCACTTGATTCCTCATAACCAGGAACCTCTTCATGTCATTTACCTACATAAGCAATCATTCCTCCAAAATAATGATCCTTGAAAATTATGTCATACAATGATATAGACACATACATAAATACATATATATATATATATATATATATAATAATTAGCATAAAAAAATCATGATCCTATCAGATAATGTCATACATACATACATACATACATATACACATATATAAACATCAACATAAAGCAATCGTGATCTCATCAGATAACGACATATATATCTATCTATATATATATATATATAGATATAAAATCATGATCACAACATGATTACCATATATCATACGGCCCAGGTTGAGAGAAGTTCCTTTATCCATGCACAATATGCACAACGTTGAGAACAAAAGTTCCCAACATAGCCAAGGCATCTGATATCTCAGGTCCATTTACTTTACCTTTCTCA
This sequence comes from Pinus albicaulis, assembly GCA_034641835.2. NCBI lineage: Eukaryota > Viridiplantae > Streptophyta > Pinopsida > Pinales > Pinaceae > Pinus > Pinus albicaulis. Next base: position 451,295,688 of record CM076572.1, read on the forward strand.
TGATTGTCTTGTCACCGTCCATTTAATACAATGGACTCAACCATTCCATCCGGCTGTCATATTCTTACCTTCTAGTGTGCTTACTCATGCACTAAGCTCCATTCGGGCCTTACATTAACTATTGGATTTCATTCAACTCTTCCTGAGCTCCATTAAATTCCTCTTTCCCCAACCAATTCCTGAGACTCTCAAAACATAAAATACAAACACAAGAAACAAATAAGTAGACCATGGAAAACCAATAGCAATAAGACACCAAAAAAAGTTGTATGGACATACAGTAGACGCAATCAAAACCACAAATAAATCACAACCAAATTTCAAAATACCAAAAGCACAGGACTTTACAACAAACACCATGACTCAATCCCCATGGTTCCCAATGCCTCCAAGTGAAATCTAAACCCGAGCCTTCTTTACGATTTCATGGAAATCTCCTTGCCATGCAAACCCCTGCATCATATTGTCATAAACAAATAACTATCAATGCATAATAAATATAACAATATACCAGTTATCTCACCTTGATAGTATTGAGTCTTACTATATGCTATCATATCACCATGTTTTTAGTTATATAAACAATTAAACTATTACCTTGTCATGCTAATACCAAGCATGTTTCCCTGCAACTATTCACACATCTCAATTACATGTTACAAATGTCAAGACATCATATCTATAAACTAAAATCAACATTTACCAATACTAGCAGTCATGTCATAATCAATTATTAGTCAAAATCACAACACTACAACTATCACCTACTTATACTCAAGTACACATCAACTATCTCAACACATATTGTGTTAGTACAACCATCTTAATACCAAATAATTTCTTCATGCAATCTTATAGACACATACTCATATCACGCAATTAATCAAACATTCAAAAATAAATGACATAATAGACACCAACACTCAAACAAAAAATATAAGACATAATCAAACATTCAAGTAAAAAGTAAACAACATAAGCAAGCTCATACCTTAATGTATTTTAGGGGAGGCTATCTTATCTACACACTAAAGCCAGTTATCACGACATCATATCAACTCAAACGTAAATAAGGTCATAATATCCATAATAGTAACTGACTAGCATGTTCACATCATAAGCTCATAAACATTTGTCGTTCATGTATAATAACCACAATTGCACAGTCAACCTAGATGAGTATGACATAATATCACAACACATTAAATCATACATGAATGTCATAACTCTAACCATTTGCATAGGACAATCCAAATTAGCATGATACATCTAACATCAATATCTTAACACAATAACCCTATCATCAAGCTAACTAGCATATAACAACAACAAGTTAATAATGTAACATAATCATCAACATAATATAGCATAGACATCAAGTTAATTAACATAAAACATCAACAAGTTAATGATATAACATAATCTTCACGTTAAATAACATAACACAACAACAACAATGCATACGACCATAGGTTAATATCATTCTTGACTATATGACACATGTGAATATGACTACACTAATCAACTAGAATTTATCACACGTGTAACCACAATAACAATAGAATGAGAAACATATAAGTAACCCTAATGTTTGCAACAATCATGAATCACATACCTACATGCTTGTATGATGATCTTTTCTTACAACAAAGTCCATTTTTGCAACTTCACTTTACTGATTTTCATCTCCTACTCTATCTCAACGAACACATTAGCACCATAACATACCAATATCATCATCGTGACCTAATTTCATACAATGACCTAACGATGCATGACTACATCAACCATGCCAACTTTCATGGATAGTACATAAGCATCAATGGCATGTGTCGACCAAAGATGAACAATCAATGCATGTATGACATGTACACAAGCATGCATGGACAAAACCCAAGCATGAACATCATGTAACCAAGCATAAACAAACAATGTATGTACAACATGTAGAAACATGTAATAAAGCATACAAAGTCAATGCATAAACATGAAAAACACATAAATAGTCATACACACATGACGACACATGTCCCAATGACACCAACAACTTTCCCATGGCGACATCACTGTAACCATGAGAAAATACATGCGAATGTAACAATCACACATAGACCGCAAGAATATTACACACGCATGCAACCAATATAAACACATGATCCACACACCACCCATCGGTCTGAGAGTTGAACCATGATCTGATACCACTTTGTAACAATTTCCTCCCACATCTACCCAAGTAACCAACAACTGGGGTAAACATGTGATGAGAGGCTACTATAATGATATTCAACCTCCTAGGTGACCTTAAGGAAGTGGAACTGACGAAACCAAAACATACATACCTTGTAAAACAACAATAACACCCCCAAGAGGTAACCCAACCTTTCAAGCCTCTTACCCCTGGGTCATACTGACAATTTGACCCTTTTGAGCCATATCCGCAAGCATAAGACCGAATTCCTGCAGCCATGAGGCTATAGCCCCGAGCGCAACACTGAATGTTTGTGGCTAAGGCCCAAAATTCCCAGTTTCGTGCCTGCAACTCCAGGATTTGATCCACCTTTTTAGGCCTAAAGCCCCGTTCATTTCCCAGAACTTCATGAAAACTTAGGGGATGATAAATAACATTAGAAAAATGATACAAAAGCAATCACATCAACAATAACTCATCCAGACCACTCCTATCCATGACATAAATTTTGTCAAACATGTCACAAGCATTGAATATATAGGTGTAAATAATAGATTTAAGCATAGAGGTCTCATACTTATCTGAGAATCGCTAAGAAGAATTTCTCCCTTACATCATTAGCTTCAGTACAATCTATTTGACCATAGATACATTATGAATTCATTTGTGATTAAAAGAATGGATAGATCCATACATAATCATTGATATACATGCTTATAACAAACACAATAACAACAAAAATACAATGGATACAACAACATATAGATATCTACATACTTCCAACCATCACATCAAAACATATACCGAAACATCTCCAAAACATATGCTAAACAAAACCAACATCACATCAAAATTGCTTTGCCTCAACCAGCAAACAAGGAGGGATACATAGCCCACATCTGATCTGTCATCTCCCATGTAGCTTCATCGGCCCCAAAGTGCTTCCAATGCACTTTCACTTGCTCGATTACTAGATTTAGGAGCATGAGCATCTTTTTCTGCAAAATGCACTGCGGTTTTGGCTCGATCTCTCCTTCTAGATCCACCTACAATAAAAACCAGTTAATAACATGATCATCATCTTTAACATATTTCTTAAGAAATGATATATGAAAAAAATCATGGAATTTCACTGTGGAAGGTAGTGCAATTAGATAGGTTATTGTCCCAATACTCTCGATAATCCTCAAGGGTCCACAAAACCTTCGTGCCAACTTTTCAAATGATCTAATCCGCAAGCAGATCTTATTGGGCTTGATACACAAGTACACCTGATCCCCAAATTGAAAATCCTTGAATAACCTATTCATGTATACATAACTCTTATGCCTATCTTGCGCTACTTTCAAGTTCTACTTGATCACCTGCATTTCTTGCTCCATATCTGCTAGCATATCTCATCCAATTAGTACCCTGTTGACCGGTTCACTCCATCTGATAGGAGTGTTGCAACTTTTCCCATAAAATGCCTCAAATGGACTCATCTTCAATGACTCCTAATACTGGTGGTTGTAGGAAAACTCTACTAGTGGAATATACTCTTCCCACTTTCACTGTTGATGCATCACATACATTCTCAACATTTCCTCTAATATCCTATTGGACCTCTCAGTCTTTCCATCCGTCTGTGGATGATAAGATGTGTTGAAGGCCAACTCGGTGCCCAAACCTGCAAACAACTCCTTCCAAAACTTGGAAGTGAAATTTTCATCCCTTTCGGACACAATCTTCTTTATAAAACCATGCAATATGATTATGTCTCTTATGAACATCTGTGCTACATTGCTAGCTGAGTATGTAGTCTTCACCAGAATTAAATTTGCAACCTTTTTCAACCTTTCCACCATAACAATAATGGAATCATGTTGTATAGTTGTCCTAGGCAAACTTGTAATGAATTCCATGGAAATTACCTCCCATTTACACTCTGGAATTGCAAGTGGATGTAGCATTCCATTTGGATGTTTACTCTCTACTTTAACCATCTAAAAATCCAAATAGATGGCTACAAACTCTGCCACATCCCTCTTCATATTCGGATGATAGTATAATCTCTTCATGATAGTCAAAGTCTTTTGGTAGTCTGGGTGACCCGAATACGGTTTTGCATGAAACTCTCTCAAGATCACCTTCTTGAGCTCACTATTGTCTGGTACATCTATCATGTCTCAAAATCTTACCAATCCATTTTTCGTGAGATGGTAGTCCACATCCTGTACACCTTCACCTATACTAGTACCTATACCTGTACCACTACCTGTACTTGTACATGTACCTGTATTTCCACCTATACCTGTACTACCACATGTAACTGTACATGTACCTGTGCCAACAACTGTACCTGTACTATGTTGCAACCTATGCAAAATATCCATATACCTATGATCCAGCTGACCTATTTCCTATCTTGTAAGTTTGTCACATAGGAGATCATAGCTTCTATGTGATTTACCTGTACCTTCTTGCTAAGAGAATTTGTGACTCTATTTTCCATTCTCTTTATGTAGCTGATATCGAAGTCAAACTCACTAATCATGGACAACCATCTATCCTGCCTAGCGTTCAAATATGGTTGGTCAAACAAGTACCTCAAACCAATGTGATCACTCATAAGTGCAAACTTCTTGCCAAAAAGATAATGCCTCCACATATTTAGTGCATGAATGATCGTTGCTAGCTCAAGATCCATTTTTGGATATTTATTCTCATGTTCATTTAGCTTCCTTGACTCATAGCATACCTCCTGTCCATCTTGCATAAGGAATTCACCAAGTCCTCTCTTTCAAGCATCCCTGCACACTAAAAATTCCTTGTCTAGATCTGAAATCTTTAGAACTAGAGCATGTGTCAACAACTGCTTAAGCTACTCAAAACTAGCCTCATGCTCTTCTGTCCACTCAAGCATCTTAGCTTTCCTCTGCAATGATGTAATCAGATAAGAAATTTGTGAGAAGTTCCTGATAAACCTCATGTAATAACCTACCAATCCCATTAATTGTCTCACCTCATATAGACCCTTAGGAGCTACCCACTCCATGATGGCCCTTATATTCTCTAGATCTACTGCAATTCCCTCCTTGGAGACATCATGTCCCAAGTAGTGTAACTTAGTGTGGGAGAAACTACATTTTCTGAGCTTAGCATACAACTGATGCTCTCTCAATAACCTCAACACTACTACCAAATGCTCGACATGTTCTTCCTCATTTTGATAATACACCAATATGCCATCAATAAACACAATAAAAAACTTGTCCAAATAAGGATGCAACACATTGTTCATCAAAGACATAAATTTAGCTGGGGCATTAATCAAACCGAATGGAACAAAAACAAACTCATAATGCCTGTACCTAGTCCTGAATGCATTCATGTAGATGTCTTTCTCTTTGATGTGTGACTGATGATAGCCCGATCTCAAGTCGATATTAGAGAACATTGTTTCTCCCTTCAATTGATCGAACAAATCATCAATCATCGGTAATGGGTATTTGTTCTTGATAGTCACTCTTTTCAGCTACCTATAGTTAATTCATAGTCTAAGAGTGACATATTTCTTCTTCACGGACAACACCGGTGCACCCCATGGCGATACACTTGGCCTAATGTACCCTTTTTCTAACATTTACTTCAACTGAAATTTCAACTCTACCAACTCTGGTGTACTCATCTTGTAAGGCACTTTGATTTTGGAGCTTCCCCTAGTACCAACTCAATATAAAATTTTACTTCCATGTGTGGTGGAAACTCTGAAATATCTTATGGAAACACATCCTGAAACTACTGCAAAATTGGATACTTGTTCAACACATCTACATCCTCAACCTCCTTACCTTTTTCACTAGAGATATGAACTAAAAATAGCACACACCCTTTCCTCCAACTCTGTTTGGCTTGCATAGTTGTCACCATCCTAACTGATGTGGCTTTCTTCTTTCCCTGTAAGATTCTTTGTTCCCCATTATCATCCAAGAATCAATAGCTTTTTCATAGAAATCTACCTTGGTCCTGTGGAGATATATCCAATCCATACCCAATAGCATATTATATGATCCCAAAGGAAATATGTTCAAGTGTGCTATTGTAGGTATGGAATTTAGCTCAAATTCACAAGCTCTTACCCAATGGTGAAATATTTTCTTCGTACATGTCTCCAGCTACAATAACCAAGATTATGCATGCATTTCCTTACTCAAACCACACTTATCCACTAGTTTAGGATTAATATAACTATAGTTAGATCTAGGGTCAATCAAAATAGAAACAACTTGATCAAAAATATTACTGTCCATCTGAATGATAGAATCTTAATTATCTGCCTGCATGTTTTCCACAAATGCATAAATTCGAGGAATTTTATGCCCAACATCTCCCACTATATATGCCTATTTCACATTGTAGATATGTGGCCTTCCACCATGATATTTTGTACAATCCCTCCTGCGATGATTTCCTCCACAAGTCCAACACCTCACTGGCTCTGTATTCTCATTCTTATACTGTTCCTTTGATCGAAATAATTGTCCTCTACCAAATGTATTCAACTTCTTCGGTGGTGAAACATTATTCTTCGTAATTGTATCTCGAGGCCTTGCTCACTTCTTGTCCCATTTTCCTTTGTTCCCTACATTACCCTTCCAATCCAACTTATTCTTTGATATACGCTTTGATTTTTCATAACAATTATTGAGTTTCTAGATGGCCTCCTCCAGTGATCCGGGCTCATAGAATTCAATCCTATCTCTGAATGCAATCGATATCCCACTAATAATTATCTAAATATTGGCATTCTTCTCCTTGATTTAAGGCACGTATCTCAGTAACTCAAAGAACCTACTAGTATACTCCTCATATATCATGTAACCCATCTTCAGCTCATAAAAATCCTTTTCCTTATCATCGTAGAATCTCTCTGATAAATACTTCTTCTGGAATAGCCTTTATAAATCACTCCAAGTCAAATCCTCATAAATATCTTTTATGTTCTTCACATATTCCTTGAAAATGTCTAGTCTACCTCTAAGGCTGAATATGGCTATCCCAGATTTCATATTTTTTGAGTAATCATACAATCTGAAAAAATTCTTCATGCCAAGCAACCATGCCTCTATATCATGTGGTTTATGTTGAATTCCAACAAGAAATTACAGCACCTACACTAGTGTGGGACTAGGAGGTCCAAGCAGCACCTACACTAGTTTGGTGCAGTGTCTATTTTAATTTTCCCTTAATTAAGATGGACAATAAAATGTAATCTTATCTCATATTCACTTGTAATAGTTAAATGAGTGTGATAAAATCAATTAGCTCATGAATTTTGAGTTGAGGGTAGTTGGTGAGGCGTTCAGAGTAATTCTAGTTGTAACAGAGTTCGAAGTGCAGTTGGTGCATTAGTTTAATGCATGTGTAATCAGTTAACTCAGTTATGTGAGTTAAAGTCAATTGCGCTAGTTGTAACTGTTTGTTGCACTAGTGAGAGATCAAGTGAATTAAATATTATTTAATTCACACTCAATGATCTAACATGCAACTGATGATTTACTATTATTATTTCGATGCATGTCAATTCTAGTGGAGACCCAGTTGAGACAAAGGTGAAAGGGATGATAAATATATGTTGTAGGATTATTGGGTTGCACCCATGAAACCAAACAGTCATTGGATTTCCCACGATCCTTTCACAGTTTAGGATTGCCAAAATTCCTAAAGAATAGGGATTGCATTCATCAGGAATTGCGCAAGCAAGGTAGGTTGTTTAGAGGCTAAGAATTGGCTAAGTGTTGGTCAGTTTTGTCTAGGACAATGTGAGACAATTAGTTGAGTAAATGAGACTCTTGTGAGAATATTTTATTGTAATTGTTTCATGTATCCATGCTGAATAAAATAGAATATAGTGGGGTTTTGAGCAACAAGATTTCCTCGAGAAATTATCTGTGTTGTGGTTTGATTGATTCTTCTTTGCTTCATGTGATTAGCGATTGTGTTTAATTTCCGCAATTGATTTGTAGAAGTGATTCAGTATCTAGCTTTATTACATTGTTAGATCTAATTGAATCCATGATATACATATTTTTTTTATAATTTCTACGTGATATCAGAGCACAGGAAATCACAATAGTGGAGGAGAAGCTGAGTTTGTGACTGAATAGAATTTGAATTTACAGAAGACTTTCTTAGTGCCACAGGTGATTCAGGATCGAAATGGATTTCAATGGCTTGATATTGGAGTATGCACTCGAGGGAAGCTCTAACTATATTTCTTGGAAAGATAGAATGGAGGCAGTAATAGAGGACAATGGATTGAAGAATTCATTGGCAATGATGTTCCCAAACTCATTGTGACAGATGGTGAAAATTTTGATGCATGTAAAAAGAAAGTTGCAAAGGTGAGGAGGATCTTATTGGAGGGAGTACAAGACCACATTGTCTCAAATATCCATGGAAAATCCACACTATATGCAATGTGGAAATATTTGACAGATCTATTTCAGAGCAGTAGTGATCATACGAAATTGGCACTGAAAGATAAACTCGAGAATATCAAAATGGAGAAAGGCGACTCCATGCCAAAATATTTAACAAATTTTGTCTGATGTCAAGATGAGCTTGGGAGTGTTGGAATTACTGTCACTGATGATGATTTGGTGAGCCTAGCTCTTCTAGGACTTCCCAAGAGTTGGCATAGTTATCAAGGCTCTATCAATGGAAGGGAAAAGATGCCAGATTGGGAACGACTTTGGTCATATTTGGTGCAAGAGGATTTCAGACAGAATACCAGAGATGGATATTCATATAAGAACGACAATGAAGAAGATGGTTCTTTGGCTACTAAGGTGAATAAGGGGAAAGGAAATAAATTTCGTTCCAAATCTGAGTCCGGTAAAGATGGAAATAAGCGTGACATGTCCAGAGTGAAGTGTTTTCATTGTCACGAGCATGGACATTATGCCACTAACTTTCCACAAAAGAAGAACAACAAGAAGGCTTTAGGATTGGCATCTAGTGAGGCTTTGGCCTCGCAATTTGAGCTTGACTTATCGCTCATTTCATGCATGGTTTCAAGTGAAATGGGATCAATGTGGTATTTGGATAGTGGTGCATCCTTTCACATGACGGGAGACAAAGAAATTTTCAGTAGCTTGGAGGAGAAGGACCTCCAGATGCATATCAAAATTGGTGATGGTGGGCGGTATAGTGCTACCAGGATTGGTACCATTACCTTCCAAATATAGTTAGGTAAACCCTTTCAATTAAAATATGTAATGCATGTACTAGGCTTGAAGAAAAATTTAGTCTCAGTTGCAATGTTGGAGGATAGAGGCTATGATGTTTTTTTCAATGAAGAAAAATATTTCATGCGGCACAAAACAACAGGACAAGCCAAGAATATTGGGATTCGAGTTAAGAATATCTATAAAATTTCTTATGTGATTTCCCGGAAGATTTATTTTAATATGATATGGATTACAGAAGTTTACACTCTTAAATATCTATAAACTTGATGTAGATGGCTACGCAACATTGATGGGTAAGGCGGGCAAAGTGGTGAGCTGGGATGAGAGTGAGTTATGGCACAAAATATTGGGCCATATTCACTACAAATCCTTAAAATTCATGCAACAAATTTCTACGGGTCTTCCCAAGGGTACACTTGCGCAGTCAGACACATGCAAGAGATGTACTATAGGAAAATATGCAAAGGCCACCTTTCATGAGAAGGAGAACCGAGCCTTTGGGATCCTTGAGAGAGTTCACTCATACATGTGTGGACCATTCTCTACTTCTTCAAAAGCAAAGAACAAGTACTATGTGATATTTGTTGATGAATTTTCTCGAAATTGCTGGATCTACTTCATGTAGAAGAAAGATCAGACTTTCTCAAAGTTTCTTTAGTTCAAAGCACTAGTGGAGAAAGACACGGGGAAGCATGTGAAGGCTCTTAGGAGTGACAATGGTGGTGAGTACATCTACAGTGAATTCAAGAACTTCTTCAGCAAAGAATGAATTTGGAGATAATTGAATGTGCCTCATAACCCACAACAGAATGGGGTTGTAGAGAGAAATAACAGAACAATTGTGGGTGCAGCAAGAGAATTGTTTCATGATTATGGCCTACCGTTTTATCTGTGGTAGGAGGGATGCAACACAACAATATTTTTGAAAAATTGTTGTCCTCATAGGATACTTGGCGTGAGTACACCAAAAGAGGCTTTTATTGGTAAGAAACCTGATGTTTCACATTTTAAGATTTTTGGCTCATCTGTTTATGTGCATGTGACCAAAGACACTAGGAAGAAGATGGAACCAATTGCTGTGATTGGGATATTTTTGGGGTACACTGAAACTCCCCACAACTCTTAGGTGTATTTTCCAAACAACATAATTACTCTTGTGAGATGGGATATAAAATTTGATGAGGAGAAATCCATGCAATTTTCCCTTGAGAGGGAGATGGATTTTCATGTAGATGAGGAACTCTTGGTTCCAAAGGATGATCCTCAAGATGTGGAGAAGCCACATGTAGAGGATCATGGAGTGGTAGAAAACACTCATGTAGAGCCATCCACTAAAAATGGCAGAAGGCGCACCACAAAAGTTGATAGATTGAGACTTGATGGAGTAGAGAATGTAGGAGCCCCTACTTCATTGCACAGATAGAGACATTCTCCAGACAGGTTTACTAGATACATGGATCTTATGAGAAAGTGTATTAAGATAGAACCATCTTCCTTTCAGGAGGCAGTGCAGCAACCAATTTGGGTTGATGCAATGGTGGAGGAGTATGACTCCATTGTCAAGAACAGTGCTTGGGATATTGTCCCAAGACCGGTCAGTAAATCAGTGGTTGGATCTAGATGGATCTATAAGGTAAAGCAAGCTGCTGATGGGAGTGTGGAGAAGTACAAGCCTAGAATATGGCCCTAGGATTCTCACAGATTAAGGAGATAGACTATGATGAGACTTTTATACCAAACACGAGGTACTCTTCCATTAGATCTACCCTTGCACTCTCAGCATAGATGGGGTGGGACATTAATCAGATGGATGTGAAAATTGTGTTTCTCAATGGATTTATTGAGAAATAAGTGTACATAGAGAAACTAGAATGTTTCAAGATATTTGACAGTGAGTCGCATGTGTGTCAACTTAAGAGATCATTGTATGGGCTGAAGCAAGCACCTTGTGCTTGGTACACTCAGATTTTTCAGCTATTTCACTGGGTTGGGCTTCAGTAAAAGTGAAGCGAATGAAAACCTGTACCAGATTGTGGTTGATGGTAAGCTATTTATTATCGTGATTTCTTTTGATGATCTAATTTTTATAGGTGATGAGCAGCTGATACACTCATGCAAGGAGGATCTTGCAAGGGAGTTCGAAATGAAGGGCATGGGAATCCTTCATTATTTCCTTGGTTTGGAAATATGGCAGCGGTATGGTGAATTTTTTGTTTCTCAAGGAAATTATGCCAAAGAGATACTGATTAAGTTTCACATGGAGAGTTGTAAACCCATGGACACTCTTCTTCCAGGAAATTGGAGGAAAGAGGATGCTACTTCTGGAGAAGTAGTGGATGCTACCGTCTATAGGTAGCTAGTAGGTTCACTGATGTACTTGATGAACACCATACTAGACATTTGCTACGCAGTTAACCAGCTGAGTCAAGCTATGGTTAAGCCGAAAAAGCTCTTTAATAAGGCAGGGAAGCATGTCTTGAGATAGCTCCAGGGCACTACAGTTTATAGATTATGGTATAGATGGAAAAAGGGAGTGAAGCTTCAAGGCTTCACGAATGCATATTGGGTAGGAAATCCATCAGAAAGAAAGAGAACATCAGGAGGGATCTTCAGCATAGGATCAAAAATAGTTTCTTGGTACGGCAGGAAGCAACGATCTGTAGCAATCAGTTCAGCGGAGGCGGAGTACATAGTAGTAAGTTAAGCTGCATTTGAGGCCATCTGGATGAGAAAGACCATGGTTGGTTTGTTTTTTTTTCAGACGGATCCAAGAGTGATACATTGTGATAACTAGAGTTGCATGAAATTATCGGTTAATCCTCTGTTCCATGATAGGTCCAAGCACATAGAAATCCAGTACCACCATCTGAGATATTGTGTTCAGAGGCACATAATGTTACTTCAGTACATTCCCACGAAAGATCATGATGCAAATATTCTAATGAAGGCGCTCACCAGGAGCAAATTCGAATACCATAGAGGTAGGATTGGGGTGAAGGATAATCCCTTTCTTGTTGAGAAGGAGTGTTGAAGTCCAACAAGAAATTGTAGCACCTACACTAGTGTGGGACTAGGAGGTCAAATCAGGGCCTACACTAGTGTGGGACCAGGAGGTCTTAGTAGCACCTACATTGATGTGGGCTAAATTTGGTGCACTATCTATTTTAATTTCACTTAATTAAGATGGACAATAAAATGTAATATTATCTCATAATAACTTGTAATAGTTAACTGAGTGTGATAAACTTAGTTAGCTCATGAATTTCAAGTTGAGACTAGTTGGTGAGGCATGTAGAGTAATTCTATTTGTAACATAGTTTGAAGTGCATTTGGTGCATTAGTTTAATGCATGTGTAATCAATTAACTCAGTTGAGTGAGTTAAAGTCAGTTGTGCTAGTCGTAATTGTTTGTTGCACTAGTGAGAGATCAAGTGAATTAAATATTATTTAATTCACAATCAGTGATCTAACATGCAACTAATGATTTACTATTATTAATTGGATGCATGTCAGTTCTAGTGGAGACCCAGTTGAGACAAAGGTGAAAGGGATGTAATTCAGTTGAAGGATTATTGGGTTGCACCCATGCAACAAACCACTCATTGGATTTCAAATGATCCTTGCGAAGCTTAGGAAGGCTAAAATTACTAAAGAATAGGGATTGCATTCATCAGGAATTGTGCAAGAAAGGTAAATTGTTTAGAGGCTGAGAATTGGCTAAGTTTTGGTCATTTTTGTCCAGGACAGTGTGAGACAATTAGCTGAGTATAGGAGATTATTATGAGAAGAGTGTATTGTAATTATTTGATGTATCCATGCTGAATATACAATAGAAGATAGTGGGTTTTTGAGAAGCAAGCTTTCCCTGGGAAATTATTTGTGTTGTGGTTTGACTGATTTTTTTGTAATTCACGATTGTGTTTAATTTCCGCAATTTATTTGTAGAAGCGATTTAGTATCTAATTTTAGTACATTACTAGATCAGATTGAATCCATGATATACATATTGTTTGTATAATTTCTACAATTTCTTCACATCCTTCAAATGTAGGTGGTTTTTCCTTTTAAACTCTCCGAAAAATAGCCCCTGTCATTCCTCCTATAAGGATGATATTGATGATGATCATGATTCCTATCTGAACTAGAACTAGAACGATACCTATTCTCATCACTCCTCCTATCTAGAGTGTCTAATAACCTGCCATATTTAACTGTATCAGCTCTCTCTTACATGTTCCTACTAGGATACCTACTACCATATGCCCCATTAGTTCTATCCTCTTTCCCATAATTGATCCTAAGTGGCCCCTGCTTCTGTAACTCTGACAGACTTTGAAGGATGGTTGCATTAACCTTTGCTTACTTTTCTTGTGCCTGTATAGGCCTATCGTTGTCTTCCTTGCAACTCCTTATTTTTTCCTTTAGACTTATCAGTGTATCAACTGAATCAGATGAAGGTCCAACACCATGCTGCTCATATGATTCATAGGGATAATCTCTGCAGTCAATCATTCTACTATTCATCTTTGATTTCTTCCTGCAATGTACAATATGTCAAATAAACCAATTCATAAAGAAATAAACGTACCTTAGTGTAATTTGGGGAGGATACTTCATGCAAGATCAACCAATAGATGTAATACATGTATAGATATAATCATGATAGCATATAAACATATAATTTCTAGGCATTCAAACATATAATTTTCATTCTAGTTGGAGCCCAGTCACCCATGCATGACCATACCAAATACACACCAATACAAGCTTGACCACACACAACCACAAGCACAGACCATATACTAACATAGGAAACATGTAACCCAACATGAACGACCAACGCATATTCAGCACATGACATCACTCAAGTAGGCATACATGAACAACACACAACACAACATGAACAATATGTGACCTAGCATAAACAAGCGATGCACATACAATATGTAAACAAGTGTGCACGGACAATACATAAAAATAAACAACAAAAAATGAGTGATATAATCATAACAACGTTTTGATGATGACACCATAAGCACTTCCATTGTCATAACTCTGCCACCATGGCCAACACAACACAGATGCATCAACCATGTTATTGTCCAAAAGTTCAGCGATCAAGAAAACTCTTTTCAGATTTACTTAGTAATGGTCCTAGATAAAGATTTTATGTTTAAAGTCAATTTCAAATAAATAAAAAATTCATTGAATGTGTCTATGTATGAAATTCTACTCCCTTCACTCCATTCATCATCATCATCTCAAAGGTCATGTCATCCAGCAATCACCTAGGGCCATAGATCATTCAACATGCCTCCATCTAGGGTTATGGTCTAGGTCTCATTTGTTTTGCCACCAGTGCAATCATGTCATGAAAGAGAGAAAAAAAGAGTCATCTTTACCATACAAAGAATATTCATTGGGGGTTAGCAAAGATAAGTAATAAAATAAAGGCAACTTTTCCTTTTTCAAGAAGTATGTTACATGATCAAAATGGTTCCTCTCTCATGCTCACAACTCTCTACAACCATCCAAAGATTGGTAGTTTTCTACGATTTTGGTTCCAAGCTTAAAAAAACCATCCAAGGTTTAAATCAGCTTGCACAAAGGTTCAGAGACCTCCAAAATAGTAATTGAATACTCTTCATACCTTATTCAAGTCAAATTCTTAAGAAAAGGGTGGATTCCCTCCTTAGGGTATTCTTCACTATGTTTTTTATTTCCTCCATGCTTGGCTAGTTTCAGTTAGAAAAACCCTCATACCATCATCTAAAACCTTCAAATATCTTCCACAGACCATACCCTAACACTTCCTATCACTCAGAGCCTTATTTTCCATCATTTTCATAAAAACCCTAGTTTTCACTACAATTTTGTAGGAAACCTAGGAAATACTTGTGTTTTGACCTTTTGGGCACCTTCCTCATGCTCATTTCTAGAAATTTAACTTGGATTGTAAATCCAACTCATTACCCTACCTCCCCAATTTTTTAGGGATTTTTCCCTAGCTTCCTTCCAACCCATTTCTACCCCTAAAACCACCCTACCACTATCCCCTGTTTTCCTAAATCTTCACTTTCCCTACCCATTACATCTAGCTAGGGTTTTATCTTGTTCAAAAACACTATGTAGGGAGAAAATAAGATTCATAAGGGAGGTCATAATTCAAGGTTTGAGCCAACTCATACCCATGGCATATTTTTTAGAGATTCATTATCATTTATTAGGGTTTACATTGCACACAGGGACAATTTTGCTTCAAGATCATTTTCTGAAGTAATGGAGATGAATTTTACAAAAGTGAAGGAGGTTTTTGTCAATAATAAGACAAGGAAAAAAATTCCTTCATTTTATGCACAAGTGTTATGATTTTAGATAAATTCCAAAAATACGGTTGCTCTAGGTCATTTTATGCACTTTTGAACAGGTTGTCTTCAAGTCAAATTTTCAGGGGTTTGGAGCAAGGGTTTACGGTTCTTGATGACTCTATTTTTTAGTAGACATCCTATTTTTTCCAGCCATACCACTTTAATACCAAACTTCCTCTGGGAAGGCCTCCAAAACCCTTCTCAAAGTAGGCATGATGCTTCTTCTCAAAGTGCACTACGCTTCTGCAAATGTTTAGTGATCAACATCAAACTTGGATTCTGAGAAAATGGGAAAGTATTTTGGCAAACGCGAGGAGGTTTTTGTTCATAACATGCTATATAACAAAAAAATATCTCAAGTTTTAAAACAACATTATGGTTATAAATATAGTGATCCATATTTAAGCCCTATGTTTGCAGACATGTTTTTGGAAATTCTGGAAATTTGGCTTTCACAGAAGCATCGCGTAGCGGCGCGATGCTTTCTCTCAGAGCACTCAAATGAAGAATGGATTATGTTGTTGGATTAATTTTCACTTGAAAATTCCATATCATGTCCTAGTTTTTCATGACACCCCTTTATTTTGGATAAAAGGCCAAAAAGTTGCCTCTTTTTCATGTTCCTGCCAGTGTTTTTGACTAGGCGCGACGCTTCTGGAGTGAGGTTGGGAGAATAAAGTTTGAAGGTCTTCCCATGGATATTTTATAATTTTTGAAGGTGCATTGGAAATTAGACACGTAGGGATATCTAGCACAACCTTCATAATTGCAAATTTACTCTTTAAATTGGGTCAAATTCACCTCTGAACAGGCACGACGCCTCTGCTAATGGCGCTACGTTTCTGCATTGGATTCCCTTGAGATAGTTGTCAAGCCAGGAAAAATTTAGAATTCAAAGCTAATCTGTCCCATGAGGTATCATCTGAGTATTTGAGTTTTTTTTTCCTCTTATGATGAGGAAACATGTAATTTAATTAAGGAGACACACACTCCTAGTCTTTAGCTGAATTTTAGGGAATAGTTTCTAACTTCCCTAGGTTATAGGAAGTGACTCATTTGATGTAATTGTGATGCTTTTTGGTTAGGATTTCGACCCTATGATGTGTCATGACTCTTATTTTCCTATATTTAGTCCAATTCAAGCTATTTTTAAGGGTTTTATAGTTTTTATTTGAAGTGGATATATTGTAGAAGTTTTTTTTTTTTGAATGAAATCAAAGACAATGTTGCAGACATATTGTTGAGATTCTATTGGTATTCCTTTGAGAATTTTTTTTCTCTATAAAAGTATCATGTTGAATGCTATGTTATCCATATTTCATATATATTATTCTTTATGTTAAGTATTTTTAGTTTATAGAAAAAAATCATGCTTTCCATGCTCTATTTTTAAAATATTTACATGAACATGTCACTGGTCTTCTGATGAATGAATTAATTTTAATGCTCATTCTGATTCTCTCTATGTTCACCCTATACACAATTACAAATTAAGCATGCTTCTAAGCTTACCTACCTAGCCTCATCCTTTCCTCTGCAATATAATCATTGAAATATTACCTAAACCCTAATTCTAGTTCCTTCTCATTCATTCCTATCCAAAAAATTTCAAACAAACAAAAACCCTAATCTACTGAGCATAATAAATAGCCTAATATCAATATATTCAATCATCTCATTGACTGAAAAGTGGCATTGAGAGAGATCTCTCTAGTTGTGGTAGGGCTAGCAACCTCACCTAAAGGTTGGTTTGTGGTTACCTTCCTTCAGCTCCATTCTCAGTCTTGGGAAGCAGGGGGAGTGATAACATTTTTGGCGCCATTTCTAGGGAGTGAAGGTTAAATCTTTCACAGGAAAGAACGAAAAATATTAGATATGATTTCTAATGGTGAACAATGGTTAGACACAATAAGGTTTTGCATCTTTCACCTGGCGAATCCAGTGTCGAAGAATCCAAAAGTTCATAGTTTTTATGGCGACACCACTGTTCAAAAAAAAATAGCTTGAAGAAATTTTTGGTGAATTTACTATTTTCATGATGATTTATCAGTCCGGAAGATATGATCCTATGCATCTAGATCATGTTCCAGGTTTTCCAAATCATATGCCTCAGGTAGATTGGAAAACATACTTGCCAAAAATCAGATATGGAAAAGTTGATGATGTTACACTTCATTTAATAAGATTTCATATCCATGTGTGTAAGCTAAAGATTAATTTTCATGAATATTGTTTAATGAAATGTTCATGATCATGTTAGAAGAAAAAACACAGTTTTGGTATGAAAGCTTGCCTCCTGCTTGTATTTATTCTCTTAAGGATTTTCACTCAGTATTTTTTTAGAATTATAGAGAAACCTATCCTTCTTTTCTTTTGATTGAGGATTGTTGTGATCACCTTGAGAATTTTATTCAAGAGCTAGAAAATGCTTATGGCGATGAAGCATTTATGGATGATGAACTCTTAGATGCTTTGAATGAAAACCCTTTTCACAACCATGAGAAGATCATGGATTCTACCCTTTCTGACAACAAACTTGAGCAGAATTATTCAAAGGATGACATTGATCTCCCATCTTTCAAAATTGATGATAACTTGTAGCAGCCTTTCCAATCTTCAAGCGATCAAGATATATATGAAGATGTTTTATCCAGCTACCCTTCATCCCTTTCCTCTTCTAAGTTTTTCATTTAGGAAGAAATATGTGGAGATCAAAATTTTTATTTTTCTTGTATAGAAACTCTAGAGAGTCATGATTTAACCATTGAGGTCAAAAATAGTGTACAACATGTTTGTTGTCTTGAGTTTGATGGACATGTTCAGTAGCCTTCAAATGATCAAGTTATAGAACTTTTTAAAATAAAATATAATTATCTTTCTGATATACATGAAAATCCACTTATAGATATTTGTGTTGATGCTGATTTGGCTACCTCAATTGAAGATCTACAAGAGCATACAAATATTGTGTCTGATATGGATGATATGGAAGATAACATTGGTGCATTTTTATTTAAGAAGGATCAACCAAATGAATAAGAACAATCATACATTATATTTGAAATCATATCCCTTATTTTTGTTGATTAACAAGAGGTAATGCTTGATGATTTTCAAGACCCCTTGGAAAGTATTTGCAAGAATCACAAAAGGTGGAGTTTGTTTTGTTCACCAACATAGGTTTTGGGCTTATATTTCATTTTTATTTTTTATTTACTCAATATCTCTTTATGCCTGTTGGAGCTTAATACAAGCACCAGTCAAGTAGTCATTTACTTGATTGGTTACATTGGATCTTCGAATTCACTTGATCAAGTGATTTATGGATAAGTTAGAGTAGGTAAGGGTTGATTTGAGACAGTTTGAGGATTCTAGCTATAGTGACTCCATTGCCCAATGGATGAGGCTACTTGGTCTACGATGTTCTTGACACCTCTTGAAGGAGCTTCCATCCCCATCTGGATCCAATTTTATTGCCCAATTTTCAATGATAAAAAATACTCTTTTCATATTTACTTAGTAGTGGTCCTAGGTCAAAAGTGTATGCTTCAAGTCAATTTCAAATAAAATTTTGTTTACTAAATATGTCTAGGTCTAAAATGATACTCCCTTCACTCCATTCATCATCATAATCTCAAAGGTCATGTCATCCATCAATCACCTAGTGTCATAGATCAGCCAGCATACCTCCATCTAGGTTATGGTATAGGTCTCATTTGTTTTGCCACCACAATGTCCAATCATGTCATGAAAGAAAGAAAAAAAGAGTCATTTCCACCATACAAATCATCCTCATTTGGAGTTAGAAAATATAGGTAATAAAGCAAAGGAAACTTTTCCTTTTTCAAGAAGTATGCTAAATGATGAAAAGGGCTCCTCTCTCATGCTCACAACTCTCCACAACCATCCAAAGATTGGTAGTTTGCTACGCTTTTGGTTCCAAGCTTCAAAATAACCATCCAAGGGTTAAATAAGCTTCCAAAAAGGTTCATATACTTCCAAAAAAGTAAGTGAATTATCTTCATACCTTATTCAAGTAAAATTATTAAGAAAAGGGTGGATTCCCTCCTTAGGGTTTTCTTCACTACGTTTTTGGTTTCCTCCATGCTTGGCTCATTTCAGTTGGAAAAACCCTCATCCCACCATCTAAGACCTTCATATATCTTCCAAAGACCATACCATAACACTTCCTATCACTCAGAGCCTTCTTTGCCATCATTTTCATCAAAACCCTAGTTTCCACTACAATTTTGCAGGAAAACTAGGAAATCCCTGTGTTTTGACCTTTTGGGCACCTTTTTCATGTTCATTTCTAGAAAATTCACTTGAATTTTTAATACAAATCATTACCATACCTCCTCAATTTTTTATGTATTTTACCCTAGTATCCTTCCACCCCATTTCTGCCTCTAAAACCACCCTACCACTATCTCCTGTTTTCTTAAATCTTTGCTTTCACTTTCCCTACCCGTTACATCTACCTAGGGTTTTATCTTGTTGAAAAACACTATGCAGGGAGAAAATAAGATTCATAAACGAGTTCATTATTCCATGTTTGAGCCAAATCAGACCCATGGCATCATTTTTATATCTTCGTGATCATTTTCTAGGGTTTACATTGCACATAGGGACAATTTTGCTTCAAAATAAGTTTTCCGAAGTAATGGAGATGAATTTTAAAAAATTGAAAGTTTTTTTTGTCAATAACTAGACAAGGAACAAAAAAATCCCTCATTTTATGCACAGGTGTTATGATTTGAGAGAAATGCCAAAAATACAGTTGCTCCAAGTCATTTTCTGCACTTTTGAACATGTTGTCTTCAAGTCAGTTTTTCAGGGGTTTGGAGTATGGGTTTGCAGTTCTTTATGACTAAATGTTTTAGTAGACATCCTAATATTTCCAACCATACCTTTTGTGTCCAAAAATTCCTCTGGGAAGGCCTCCAAACTCCCTCTCAAATTAGGCGTGATGCGTCTTCTCATAGTGCACTACGCTTCTACAAATGTTTAGGGATTGACTTCAAACTTGGATTATGACAAAATGGGAAAGTATTTTAGAGAACCAGAGGAAGATTTTGTTCATAAAATGCCCAAGAACAAAAAACTCTCTCATTTTTACAAAATATGTTATGTTTAGAGAAATAGTGATCCATCTTTAAGCCTTATTTTTGCAAAAAACGTTTTGGAAATTCTAGAAATTTGGCTTTCATAGAAGCGTCGTGTAGCAATGTGGCGCTTTCTCTCAAAGCAATCAAATAAAGAATGGCTTATGTTTTTGGATGCCTTTTCACTTGCACATTCCAAATCAGGTTTTTTTTTTCATGATACCCCTTTATTGTGGATACCTTCCTTCAACTCCATTCTCAACCTTGGGAAGCAGCGGGAGTGATAACATTTTTGGCATTGTTCCCGGGGAGCGAAGGTTAAATCTCTCACAAGAAAGAACAATTTTTTTTAGCTTTGATTGCTGATGATGAACAGTGGTCAGGCACAAGAAGGTTGTGCATCTTTCCCCTGGTGACTCTAGTGTGGAAGAATCCAAAAGTTTAGAGTTTTTATGGTGAATTCACTATTCAAAAACTGGTAGCTTGAAGAAATTTTTGGTAAATTTATTGTTTTCAAGATGAGTTCTCAGTACAGAAGATATGCTCCTATGCATCGAGATCATGTTCCAATGTTTCCAAATCATATGCCTCAGGTAGATTGGCAAAAATTCTTGCCAAAATTTAGAGATGGAAAAGGTGATGATGCTACACTTCATTTTATAAGATTTCATATGCATGTGCGTTGTTAGTGTCAGTATTTACATCTTGTCACCAGTGATCAAATGTACTCTTTCAAGATTAGTTGATAGGGTCCTAGGTCAAATTTTATAGTTTCAAATAATTTTTCAAATAAAATTTGATCATTGGTAGTTGTCTAGGTCAGTGCTTCTCCCTCCATTCACCATGGTCATCATAATTTAATGAGTCATGTTCACCATTATCATATAGAGTCTTAGGTGAGTCACCATGTTTTCACCTAGGTCTGTCTAGGTGTCTTTCATTTCGCTACCATAAATGTCCAAATTCTGACATAAGAATGCAAAATAAGGGTCAATTCATCATTTCTTAAAGGTTTAGGTGCTTCCAAAATAGTAAGTGAACACTTATTACTTCTCCTTCAAGTGAATTTCTTTAGCAAAGAGTGGATTACCTCTTTTAGGGTTTTCAAATTAGTTTTTGGATTGTTGGGATGCTTGGTTGATTTTAGTTGGAAAACCCTTAGTTTTATCACATAAAAAACTTCATAGATCACCTATATGCCTCACCAAATCATTCCATATCTTTCATACCTCCCATTACTCCCATTTTCACTCAAACCCTAATTCTCACTGTGTTTTTGCAAAGATTTTGGGTTAATACTGTGTTTTAGCCTTTTTCCCCTCTTTCCTTTATCCATTTCAAGGAATTCCACTTGAAATATGTTCCTAAATCACTCCCCTATCTCCCCTAATTTTTTCATATTTTTCCCTAACTCCTATCCCCTCCATTTCCCTCTCTAAACTTGATGCCCTATTTTCCCCTGTTTTCCTAGATTCCACCCTTTCCTTCCTTCCCATCAAGCTAGGGTTTCTATCATACAGACAAAAAACATGGAAAATGAGAAGAAAAATTAAAACAAAGGATGGAAAGTTTCCAGGTTTGAGTCAACTCAGACCCATGGCATCATTTTCAGAGTTTTTTTTTCATTTTCTAGGGTTTATAGTGCACACAAGGACAATTTTGCTTCAAAACCATTTTCTGAAGTAATGGAGATGAATTTTACAAAAGTGAAAGAGGTTTTTGTCAATAATAGGACAAAGAACAAAAAAATCCTTCGATTTATGCCCAAGTTTTATGGTTTGAGATAAATTCTCAAAATACAGTTGATCCAGATCATTTTTTGCAATTTTAGACAGGCTGTCCTCAAATCAGTTTTTCAAGGGTTTGGACAAGGGGTTTGCAGTGCTTAATGACTCCATTTTGTAGCAGACATCCTAATATTTCCAACCATACCACTTGCAACCAAAAATTCATCTATAAGTACCTCAAAAATCCCTCTCAAAGTAGCACGACCCTTTTTCATTATCCTTTTTGCACAACAAGACCCTTTTGCGCAATCCATTTGTGAAAATTTCCAGAAAAATCCTATTTTAGACATATTTTTTCAGAGAATATTGTGAATAATGGGAGCCGAAATTTTTGGAAACTGGAGGAGGTTTCTATTCCTAAAAATCCAAAGAAAAAAAACCTCTTTCAGTGTTTATACAAGTATTACAGAATGAGATATCATTTCACATCTTCACAACCTATTTTTCTGACTGTGCAATTTCCTGGTTTAGTCACCTTTTTGCAGAGAATATTGTGGACAATAATAGAAGCATATTAGGAAAGTGAAGGAGGTTTTTGTCCCTAACATGCCCCAAGAACAAAAATATCTCTCATTTTTGCAAAAAATTTCATGATTAAAGCAATATGACTCCATATTTGAGACCTTTTTTTCCATAAAACACAGAAATTTTGCAGAAATTGGCACACGGAAGCATCGCGCAATGGGCATGACCCTTTTTCCCTAGGCATCAAAATGAACTTTTTTCTACATGAATGAATAGATAATGATGAAAACATGCCAAATACCAACTTATTTTTTCATGACAACTTCTTATTTTGATCAAAATCTCAAAAAACATCACCTTTTTCATGCTTCTGCCACTAATTCTGGATAGGCGCGACACTTCTGAATGAGGTTGGAAAATTAAAGTTTTGGAGGCCTTCCCATGGGTATTTTTTGGAGCTTGATGGATCATTGGAAATTAGACACGTGGGGATACTATATTTAGTTTCCAGAATGCATAATGGACTCCTAAAACTTGGCCAAAATTAGCCCTCAATTGGTGCGACGCTTTTGCAAAAAACTTGCTACATTTCCAAAAATTTATCGTGAAATTTTGTAATTTGAAACTTTACTAGGGTAAAAAGTTAAGAGGTGAATGACGAAGGGTAAATTTTCAAAATTAAATGTAATTTTTGTCAACCTGAGTTAGTTAAATGTCTTATCATGTATTAAAAGATTTGAGAAATTAGCTCAAGTGGTTTAGAAAAAGGAGGAAATGGTTAAGTAACCTCCCTAGTGTGTAGCAGTGATCAGATAGGTGCATGTATTTGACTTTCTTGCTGGAAAATTCGACCTCTGAGGGAGGGATTTGACCTCAGTAGCTATATGAGGGGTTTGAAGTGCTTAATGACTCCATTTTGTAGCAGACATCCTAATATTTCCAACCATACCACTTGCAACCCCAAAATCCTCTTGAAAGACCTCCAAAATCCCTCTCAAAGTGGTGTGACCCTTTTGCGTGACCTTTTTTGTATGACGTGACCCTTTTACACGACCCTTTTGTGAAAATTTCCAGAAAAAAACCTATTTTAGACATCTTTTTTTAGAGAATATTGTGAGTAACGCGAGTCGAATTTTGGGAAAATGGGGGAGGTTTTTGTTCCTAACATGCAATAGAAAAAAAACCTCTCTTAGTTTTTATACGGGTATTACAGAATGAGATATCCATTCACATATTCACAACTTATTTTTTTAACTGTGCAATTTCCTGGTTTAATCACCTTTTACAGAGAATATTGTGTGCAATAAGAGAAGCATATTAGGAAAATGGAGGAGGTTTTTGTCCCTAACATGACCCAAGCACAAAATAATCTCTCAATTTTGCAAAACTTTTCATGGTTAAAGCAATATGACTCCAAATTTGAGACCTATTTTTCCATAAAACCCAGAAATTTTGCAGAAATTGGCACACATATGTGTCGCGCAAGGGGCACGACCCTTTTTCCCTGGGCATCCAAATGAACTTTTTTCTACATGGATGGATATATAATGATGAATAAATGCCAAATCAAAACTTATTTTTTCATGAAAACTTCTTATCTTGATAAAAAAAACTCAAAAAACCTCACATTTTTCATGCTTCTGCCACTAATTTTGGACAAGCGCGACGCTTCTGAGTGAGGTTGGAAAAATCAAGTTTTGGAGGCCTTACCATGGGTATTTTTTGGATCTTGATGGCTAATTGATAATTAGACACATGGGGCTACTTGACCTTGTTTCCAGAATGGAGAATGGAATCCTAGAAGTTGGCCAAAATAATCCCTCAACTGGTGTGATGCTTTTGCAAAAAACTTGCTACATTTCTAGAAATTTACCCTGCAATTTTGTAATTTGAAAATTTACTATGGTAAAAAGTTAAGAGGTGAATGAAAAAGGGTAAATTGTCAAAATTAAATGTAATTGTGGTCAACTTGAGTTATTTAAATGTCTTATCATGTATTAAAAGCTTTGAGAAATTATCTCAAGTGGTTTATAAAAAGGAGGAAAATGTTGAGTAACCTCCCTAGTGTGTAGCAGTGATTAGATAGGTGCATGTATTCGACTTTATTGCTAGAAAATTTGACCTCCAAGGGAGGATTTCGATATTAATAGCTATATGAGGCCTTTTTTAATCATTTTCAAGGGTTGTATGTTGTGGAATTTACCTTGGAACACTAGTGTATTTTGTGATTTTTCAGGAACTAATAGATAGATTTTACAGCTATTGTGGTGGGATTCATGTGGTATGTGTTTTAGCAGTGTTTCTTCTTATTTTATCATATGTTTGAATGTATTGTACCTTCCATGTTCATTTCCATGTCTTATATTTTCCAGAATATTTTGATATCTTTGAACTTCAGTCGCATGTGTGTCGACTCAAGATATCACTGTATGGGCTTAAGCAAGCACCTCGTGCTTGGTACACTGGGATTGACATCTATTTCACCGAGTTGGGCTTCACCAAAAGTGAAGTGGATGAAAACCTGTACAAGATTGTGTTTTATGGTAAGATCTTGATTATTGTGCTTTATGTTGATGATCTAATTTTGATAGGTGATGAGCAGATGATACACTCATGAAAGTGGGATCTTGCAAGGGAGTTCGAAATGAAGGACATGGGACTCCTTAATTATTTCCTTGTTTTGGAAATATGGCAGCGATATGATGAAATTTTTGTTTCTCAAGGAAAGTATGCCAAAGAGATACTAGGTAAGTTTCACATGGAGAGCTATAAACCCATGGACACTCCTCTTCCAGGAAATTGGAGGAAAGAGGATGCTACTTCTGGAGAAGTAGTGGATGCTACTGTCTATAGGAAGCTAGTAGGTTCACTGATGTACTTGGTGAACACCAAACCAGAAATTTGCTATGAAGTTAACCAGCTGAGTCAAGCTATGGTTAAGCCGACCAAGCTCTTTTGGAAGGCAGGGAAGCATGACTTGAAATATATCCGGGGCACTATAGAGTATGGATTATGGTACATATGGGAAGAGGGAGTGAAACTTCAAGAATTCAGAGATGCAGATTGGCCCGTGTGGAAAATTTTAGGGGCTAATATTCGTAGGTGGGATAATTTTCCATGGTTTTTCCCAAAAAAATATTCGCCAATTTCCATTTATAAAAGTGATTCACCCAAATTTTACAATATAAAATTATTTTACCTTAAAAATCACCAACATTATATAGACAATATATATAATATCATTATAAATTTGAAGAATTTTACAAATACATCAATAAACATTTTATATTTTTCATATTAGGGACTAGTGAGATTCACCAATTTTTTAAACTTCAAAATAATTTTCCATCCTTAAAATTTTCCTTGAGATTGGGCAGGCAGTTCATCAGACAGAAAGAGCACATCAGGAGGGATCATTAGCATAGGATAGACAACATTTTCTTGGTACAATAGGAAGCAACGATCTGTGGCACTCAGTTCAGCAGAGGTAGAGTACATGGCAGCAAGTAAATCTGCATGTGAGGCCATCTGGATGAGAAAGATCCTGGTTGGTTTGTTTGGTTCTTAGATGGATCCGACAGTGATACATTGTGATAACCAGATTTGCAATAAAAGCTTGGTTAATCTTGTATTTCATGATAGGTCCAAGCACATATACATGCGGTACCACCATCTTAGAGATTGTGTTCAAAGGTGCATAATGTTACTTCAGTACATCCCCACAGAAGATGAGGATGTAGATATTCTGACGAAGGCAATCACCAGGAGAAAATTTGAATACCATAGAGGCAGGATCGGGGTGAAGGATAATCCGTTTCTTGTTGAGAGGGAGTGTCGAAGTCCAAAAATAAATTGCAGCACCTACTCTAGTGTGGGACCAGGACATCTTAGCAGCACCTACACTAGTGTGGGACGAGGACATCTTAGCAACACCTACACTGGTGTGGGCTAAATTTTGTGCAATTTCTATTTTAATTTTCCATTAATTAAGATGAACAAAAAATGTAATCTTATCTCATAATCACTTGTAATAATTAACTGAGAGTGATAAACTCAGTTAGCTCATGTAGAGTAATTATAGTTGTAACAGGGTTAGAAGTGTAGTTGGTGCATTAGTTTAATGCATGTGTAATCAATTAACTCAATTAATTGAGTTAAAGTCAGTTGTGCTAGTTGTAACTGTTTGTTGCACTAGTGAGAGATCAAGTGAATTAAATATTATTTAATTCACAATCAGTGATCTAACATGAAACTGATGATTTACTATTATTAGTTGGATGCATGCCAGTTCCAGTGGAGACCCAATTGAGACAAAGGTGAAAGGGATGTTAACTATCAGTTGTATGATTATTGGGTTGCAACCATGCAAACAAACACTCATTGGATTTCCCATGATCCTTGTGCAGTTTAGGAAGGCCAAATTCATAAATAATATGGATATCATTCATCAGAAATAGCGCAAGAAAGGCAGGTTGTTTAGAGGCTGATAATTAGCTAAGTGTTGGTCAGTTTTGTCCAGGATAGTGTGAGACAATTAGCTGAGTACAGGAGACTCTTGTGAGAAGAGTGTATTGTAGTTATTTCACGTATCCATGTTGAATATACAATAGAAGATAGTGGGGTTTTGATGAGAAATATTTCCCTGGAAAATTATCTATGTTATGGTTTGATTGATTCTTCTTTGCTTCATGTGATTGGTGATTGTGTTTAATATCCGCAATTGATTTGTAGAAGTGATTCAGTATCTAGTTTTAGTACATTGTTAGATTGTATTGAATCCATGATATACATATTGTTCGCATAATTTCTATATTTTATTCATATCTCCATCAAATTTAGGTGGCTTTTCCCTTTTAAACTCTTTCGGAAAATAGCCCATGTGAGGAATAACCAGAACTAGAATGATACCTATGCTCATCACTCCTCCTATCTGGAGTTTTTAATAACCTACAATATTTCACTGTATCATCTCTCTCCTACATGTTCCTACCAGGAGACCTACTTCCATATGCCCCATTATTTATATACTCTTTCCCATAACTGATCCTAAGTGGCCCCTGCTTTTGTAACTCTGACAGACTTTGAAGGATGGTTGGATTAAGCTCTGCTTACTTTTCCTGTGCCTGTATAAGCCTATCATTGTCTACCTTGCAACTCATTATTTTTTCCTTTAGAATTCTCAGTGTATCTACTAAATCATACGAATGTCCAACACCATGCTGCTAATATGACTCATAGGGAGAATTTGTGCAATCTACCATTCTACTATTCATCTTTGATTTGTTCCTGGAATGTACAATATGTCAAATAAACCAATTCATAAAGAAATCAATGTACCTTACTGTAATTTGGGGAGGATACTTCATGCAAGATCAACCAATCAATGTAATACATGTATAGATACAATCATGATATCATATAAACATATAATTTATAGGCATTCAAACATATAATTTTCATTCTAATTGGAGCCTAGTCATAGATGCATGACCATACCAAATACACACCAATACAATATTGACCATACACAAGCACAAGAACATACCATATACTAACATAAGAAATATGTAACCTAGCATGAACGACCAATGCATATTCAACACATGGAATCACTCAAGCAAGCATACATGGACAACACACAACATGACCAATATGTGACCTAGCATAAACAAGCGATGTACATGCAATATGTAAACAAGTGTGCACGGACAATACATAAACATAAACAACACAAAATCAGTGATATACTCATAAAAACATGTTGATGATGACACCATAAGAACTTCAATAGTGATACCACTACCACCATGGCCAACACAACACATATGCATCAACCATGTTAGTGTCCAAATGTTCAGTGATCAAGAATACTCTTTTCAGATTTACTTAGTAATGGTCCTAGGTAAAAATTTTGTGTTTCAAGTCAATTTAAAATAAAATTTTGTTCACTAAATATGTCTAGGTATGAAATTGTGCTCCCTTCACTCCATTCATAATCATCATCTCAAAGGTCATTTCATCCATCAATCACCTAGGGCCATAGATCATTCAACATGCCTCCATCTAGGGTTATGGTCTAGGTCTCATTTGTTTCGCCACCAATTCTATCATGTCATGAAAGAAAAAAAAAAGAATCATTTTAACCATAAAAAGAATCCTCATTGGTAGTTAGCAAATATAGGTAATAAAACAAAGGCAACTTGTCCTTTTTAAAGAAGTATGTTACATGATCAAAAGGGTTCCTCTCTCATGCTCACAACTCTCCACGACCATCCAATTATTGGTAGTTTGGTATGCTTTTGGTTCAAAGCTTCAAAAAAACCATCCAAGGGTTATATCAGCTTGCACAAAGGTTCAGAGACCTCCAAAACATTAATTGAATTATCTTCATACCTTATTCAAGTGAAATTCTTAAGAAAAGGGTGGATTCCCTCCTTAGGGTTTTCTTCACTATGTTTTTGGTGTCCTCCATGCTTGGCTGGTTTCAGTTAGAAAAACCCTCTTCCCACAATATAAAACCTTAATATATCTTCCACAGACCATACCCTAACACTTCCTATCACTCAGAGCCTTCTTTTCCATCAGTTTCATCAAAACCCTACTTTTCAATACAATTTTTTAGGAAGCCTAGGAAATCCTTATGTTTTGACCTTTTGGGCACCTTGCTCATGCTCATTTAGAGAAATTTCACTTGTAGTGTAAATAAAACTCATTACCCTACCTCCTCAATTTTTTATGGATTTTTCCCTAGCTTCCTTCCAACCCATTTCTACCCCTAAAACCACCCTACCACTATCCCCTATTTTCCTAAATCTTCACTTTCCCTACCCATTACATCTAGCTAAGGTTTTATCTCGTTAAAAAAAATTATGTAGGGAGAAAATAAGATTCATAATGGAGGACATAATTCAACATTTGAGCCAACTTAGATCCATGGCATCATTTTTAGAGGTTCGTGATCATTTGCTAGGGTTTACATTGCACACAAGGACAATTTCGCTTTAAAATAAGTTTTTGAAGTAATGGAGATGCATTTTACAAACGTGAAAGAGGTTTTCGTCAATAATAGGACAAGGAACAAAAAAAACCTTCATTTTATGCACAAGTCTTATGATTTTAGAGAAATTCCAAAAATACAGTTGCTCTAGGTCATTTTATGCACTTTTGAATAGTTTGTCTTCAAGTCAATTTTTCAGGGGTTTGGAGAAGGGCTTCCTGTTCTTGATGACTCCATTTTGTAGCAGACATCCTATGATTTCCAGCCATACCAATTTAATCCCAAAATTCCTCTGGGATGGCCTCCAAAACCCTTCTCAAATTAGGCATGATGCTTCTGCTCAAAGTGCACTACGCTTTTGCAAATGTTTAGCGAACAACGTCAAACTTGGATTATGAGAAAATGGGAAAGTATTTTGGTAAACGAGAGGAGGTTTTTGTTCACAGCATGCTAGAGAACATAAACCTCTCTCAAGTTTTCAAAAATAATTATGGTTATTGTTGGGCTGCTAGTTTGTCATTATTATTATCACTTTTTAACACCTATTTCATCCATTTCTACCATTCTTCATCACGTCGTTTATCATGGTTTATCATATAATTCCATTTTATAATTATTTATGCTCTTATGGATAAATACTATTTCTTCTCCTTTATTTTTAATAAATTGATGATTATTATGCATGATTTTACCAATGATGGTTTATTAATAAATTTGTTGTAACATCACTCACCATTTTAGCCTCCAAGATATTTTTCAGATTGCAGATTTGATCTCTAGCTCATCATTAAATATTCCAACTCAGAAATTCTCTAGAATAAGAAGTGACAGTTTTTCATTGGATGTTTTGGGCAAATGGAGAAGAATCTAGAAAATCCGAAACATGAGTTTTGTCCAAAACGGACCGAATTAACTTTAGTAAAGAGCCGTTTTCCCAAATTCGGTTCGTATTAAGCGAAACGGAAGGTTCTCTGAAGACGATTTTCTTAGATTCACTATTGCAGCCGTTTTCCAAATTATCTCAGTTCCAATACCAAATTCAACCTGTTCTTGTTGAATGATTGATGGAAAGATATTTCATATATGATCTTGCTGATCAATTTGTTGTGAACAATCTAATTTTGTTATGGGAATAATTTTGTAATCATCTCTGTTGTAACTTCTCTCTGCTCTCTGTGTATTTAAATGAAAAACAGAGATCAAAGAAGTAGATTTTTTATGAGAATAATTATGGATTATTATGAGATTATTAGATTAGATAGGATAGGAGGACATAGCAGAAAGTGGGGAATGTAAATGAGACTGTATCATATATTGTGTCATGTATCTTTCATTTACGCAGCATTTGTAATGAAAAAAACGTAGTTTTGAAAGACAGATTTGTATTGTAATTGCTGCAATGATTAATACATAGTTTGTGTTGCTATTCATTCGATTGTTCTGGAGTAACTAAGCAGTGTTCGCTGGCAGCTAAGGGCCCGGTATCTGGTGAATTTCGTTGCTATTCTTTGTGCTATACCTTTCCATTTACTGCAAGTATACTATGCTTTTCTGCTTTACAGTGAATTGCTTTTGATGATTTAGATTTTTGCATTTATTCCGTTGCGTGCGCATTTCCAATTTATTAGTTGTTTGTTAAAATAATTGGTTTTGATTATTTAAAGCATAGACTGTTATTTCCATTACTTTCCTTTTGTCCGATTGTGTAGATCCAACTGAAAGAGCTTGGTTAATGCTTCAGTGCTCTCGGTTGATTATCATTTGAATTAGATGAATTAAGAATGAATCACAGTTCTTGGTTATAATACTTAGTGAATCATTTTATTTTAAGCTTCAGATTTATGATTGCATCTATATTAAAATGATTGGCTTTAGCATTACTCTTTGTATAAATAGCTTGCACATATTGGGTACACTCTTGAAACAAAAAGACTTACCCAGGTTGATAATTAATGTGAGGCAGTTAGGAGTTTTAAAAGACACCTTTTAGCACCCAACATTTTGGCACCGTCATTGGGGAGAGTGTTCCCATTTCACAGAGAGTGATGTATGTTTGATATTTGTTGGTGGGAAAGAATTGGGTATTAAAAACAGAAGGTAAGAACCTATGTAACAAGCAAGTAAAGTGCTTGCTCCTCTGCCCGGTTTTCAGCACAATTGCATAGAAGTTGAAGTAGGTGTTTGATGTTTGTCTGTTGTGAAAGAATTGGGTATTAAAAATGGACGGTAAGAACTTGCGTAACGAGCAAGTAAAGCGCTTGATCCTCCGCCTGATTTTCAGCAGAATTGCGTAGGAATTGATGTTTGTCTATTGTGAAAGAATTGGGTATTAAAAACGGAAGGTAAGAACCTGCGTAACGAGAAATTAAAGCGCTTGCTCCTCCGCCTGCTTTTCAGCAGAATTGCGTAGGAATTGAAGTAGGAATTTTAGAGTTAGAATTTTTGAAAAAAAATTTGTAATTCCACTCGAGTGGTGATGTAAGCACCACCCATTTCACTAACCAATTGACAGGAACATTTTAATGAGGATCCTCAAAGAAACACATGAAGAACATCTACTATTATGGTAAGAAATGACTCACACTGCAACTTTTGAATTCCCTATCAAAGATCTAGGAGGGGTGACACAAATGTACATAATTCCCCTATCGTCTATACCAAATTTTCATGGTTTGACAAACGAAGATCCAGATACGTTCTTATTTGAGTTTAAAATACCTTGTAGAGGATATGACTATTGTACTAATGATCAAAGGTTGAAAGTGTTTCCTCTTACTCTAAAAGGAGCAGCTCTCCGATGGTTCATGAACCTTGGTGGGAATTGCATCCAAACTTGGGAGGACATGAAGAACACATTCTTGAAGAAGTACCAAGACTATTGCAAGGCCAATGAAGATATTTTCAATATGATACAAGGGGAAAATGAAAGCTTGGAGGACGATTTCAATACAACCTTCAAAAATCAAAGCATAAGTATTTGGAAAAAGAGATTTTAAAAACACTCCTACTCAAAGGAATCAAAGATGAATTTTTAGAACTCTTAAATATGATCGGAAAAGGTGATGTTTTTCAGTTATCATATGATGATGTTTGTGAATTATGCATAAGGTATTCAAGAGGAATCTCCAAGGCTTGTAATAATTCTGGAGAAGCTTCTTATTTCTGTTCCAAATCTACTACAAGAAGAGGAGACATAAGAGTTGAAATCAATGTTTTATTTGAAAATTTTAAATAAGATTTTATTAGCTCTCTAAATTCACAATTGGATGTTTTATAGGTTCATAAAAATCAAGAAATTGAAGAAGTTTTTTTCCCTCATTTCCAAAAGGAGCATCCCATAGATACTCACTCTTCCTTATCTAGGATGGAAGTAGCATATCAAAGAGATGGGGAAGCTGCAACAATGTTTGGAGCAACAAATTTGTAGGCTTGTTGACTTAATTAATAAAATACACAAGAGGTATTGTAATAATAATATATTATATATAAAATGTATAAGATATGATGATCAAATGTTACAATGAAGCCCTGCTTATATACATACGCAGGTGGCCTTTCATTAATGGGCATGTCTTTTAGACATGCCCTTTCACTAACTTAATGACTACTTACATAATCCCTATTTAACTATTAATAACTATATTAATTATATCTATTATGAATTATATTCATAACATTTCCTTCCTCTCGAAAATATTTGTCCTCAAAACTTAATTTTCCGACAATTTTCTTCACTTGGGATTATCTGCGTGGCATGTCATTGAGCACTGGTAGCCCACCTTTGTATAATTCTCTCTCGTAATGTTGTTTTTGAAACTAAGGCTTTTGTTAATTTTGTATATATATATATATATATATATATATATATATATATATATATATATATATATAATTTTTTAATTTAATTAATTAATATTAAATAAATAAATTAAATTAATATTTAATATATATGTTTTTAATATAAATATATATAATTATAAATTTATATAATATATATATATATATATATATATATATATATATATATATATATATATATATATATATATATATATATATATATATTGTATAAATATAGAGCATATAGGTTATGAAAACGTATATCCAACTTAACCTAACACACCATCCAACGAAACGTTACATCTTATCCATCCGAATGGAAGTAATTGTCCACCATTTTTAATTTCACCACTTTGTATTTGAATTTCCCACGCTACAATTTTTCGGTTACGTAAATTTAAATCGTTCAACATCCGTTGCAGAGTTAGCTTTTCATATGTCCCTTTCACAGCTCTGTAATTGAGAATGGGGACAATAGTGTCTCTTTGGTCATTTTATTTGGCGTAGCACCTCACCCAGGATGATAGCTGGCCAGTCAGCGTTGTCGACGTGTCCTTGAAACCATCGAGATTCTGATAAATGCAACACGTTGCCAAGCTGTCGGTGCTGACATGGTCATGTAGATGGTAGTTTTCCTCATGGATAAGTCTATGGAGGATTATGAGACAATTGAGTGCCACCGCCAACTTCTAGATATTCCTCAGCCGCCTCGTCAACTGTGATACACAGAGAGAAATTAAATATGGCGGGATGTGATATCTCATAGGTGCCACTAAAATTAGCTCCCCAAAAAGGTGGAAACGCTCCAGATTAGGAAGCCTCGACAACACGTTCAATAGAGGGACGACAATCCATTTTTCGTCGGGAAATTTATGCGCAGTTTTGATGGTAAGCATTTTCAGTGATCTCAACGTTCCCACTAATTCAAGAAATCTGTTGGCAGAGAGAGTACTGTATGCTGAAGACCATCTTGAATCCAACGATAAGCCAATAAAATTACTTTCGAGCTCCATTTCGAGTCCTGTAATTGATGACGAAAGCTCTTGAAATTCGATTACATTCACTTTCAGGTCATTTGTGGTAGTATTCAGAGTTTTAAGGTTGGGACAATTCACTGTCAATCCCTGCGTGTCACAACCATCTACATTTTTGTTGTTAATAGCTTTCTCATTATCAATACGCTAATTTTTACCCTTAGTTATGTCTTCTAAAATATCTCTTACTTCCGACGTTGTAATGGTACCTTCGGTATTCTCAGCCACAACAATCTTATCTGATTCTGCAATTTGTCTGATGGAGTCCTAAAATTTATTAGCACCCACCTATTCAATCAGCGTATCAAGCTTCTCTTGCAATGTAATAATCTCTCATGCCACAGATTTTCTCACCTCTCGCAACTGGACGTAAGCCCTGAATCGTATCCAGCTGAAGCAATAGGCCCATGAGAGTATCATTAAATTTCCTTCTAGCTTTAGAATCTCTGCTCATCTCTTCAATGAATTTGAGACTTGACATTTGTTGTCTAAGATCCTCGACCCGTCCTTTAATTTTCTTAATCTCGCAAAGTTTTGTTAGAGGCTAAAACTTTCGTACCTGATATCCATGATAAGGGGCCTGAATTTTCATGGTGGCTTGGTCCTAACCCGTCTCTATTTTTTTTTTCACTTGTTTTTTACCTTTACCTTGCAGATTGGTTTGTTGTTCAATATTTTTGGTTTCCTTGTTATATTTATGGAGTTTCTCATTCAACTTTCCTTTGAGTTTTTCCTCATTTTCAGCCCATACAAAGCCTGAAAACTCCAAGACGTTATGTTTCATATGAATAGCTTTCCCCCTGTTCCCGTAAAGAAGCGTGTAAACAAATTTTATAATTTCGTCCGATGTACTCCTTTTGCATACTCTGTTTATGACAATTGGGATATCCTTGAGAGGTGTCCCTCTTCCCTTTTCAATAGTGAAATTCTTAGTGGGCTCCTTCTTTTTAACGCTAGTATCAATGAAACGCTCAATCATCTTTCTTAGCCGAGATGGTCGACTGGCTACAGGCCTAAACTTCAACGTCCATCTTTGGTACTTCAACCTCACCCTCTAGAACCTTTTCAACAACTTTGAGATTACGGTTAGCAGATGAGCCAAAGGCGACAACTTCTGTCACTATCTTTGTCTGCTTAAAATCCACTGTATTGGATATGTTATTAACTATATCATAATCCACTTTCTCTTTCTCAAGCATGTTATCTTCATAATTATCTTTATTGGAATTTGAAATTTTCATAACTTTACCTTCTTCAGAATGTATTGATTCTTCGTGATTATTTTCTGAATTCTCTGAATCGAGTAAATTGTTCTGTTGACTTCAATATTCGGGAATATTGGTTTTTTCATTAGATTTATCTTGTCCAAAATGGCGTTCATCTTCTGCATTTCCTTTTTATGATTGTCTCTGGACTCGCTACGGATTTTCAACATTTTTCTTTCTATCTGATTTTTTGTGTCTTGAATTTGTTTGATGTCGTCAGAATTTCCTGTAACCTTATCCTCAAGATTGACTAATTGTTTAGTGAATTTATCGGAATTATTGATCTTACTCTCAAGTTCGATCAACTTTTTGTTGAAATCGTCTATCGTCATTAATGAAGACATCGAGAGGTAGAAATTTCAAGGCACAACATGTAACAACTGAAAGTAGCCAACAGTGGCGTAGGTTCTTCCTTCCAGGCGAGAAGATCGCTCCTCTGATACCAAATGGAGCAACAAAGTTGTAGGCTTGTTGACTTAAGTTATAAAATATACAAGAGGTATTATAATAATAATATACTATATATAAAATGTATAAGAGATGATGATCAAATGTTACAATGAGGCCCTGCTTATATACCTACGTAGGTGGCCTTTCATTAATGGGCATGTCTTTTAGACATGCCCTTTCACTAACTTAATGACTACTTACATAATCCCTATTTAACTATTAATAACTACATTAATTATATCTGTTATGAATTATATTCATAACAATGTCAAAACAATGGAAATTGTGGCCTACATGTATGGTTCAAAACACTTCCCCTCCATTTTCTTACTTGTATAATCCATTATGGAATACTCATCTGTTAGGGCAGCAATGTCAATCTTGATATAACCCCCACCAATCGTATCTACAAGTTTGGCATGGTTCATATTATGATTGCATGACTACTCTCCCGCATCTTGTAGCACAAACACATCCTCCATATTCTCCACCAGCTCTTCCACAACATCTTGCTTGCCTATCAAAATCATCCACTCAACCCAATCAACTACATCATCAAAATGCTCCATTCCCTACACAATTTCTTGCTCAACTCATTCCACATACTCACCATAATAAACCAGTACAACATGCTTACAGTGTTGAACTACAAAATTTACCCACCCTTTCCACCCATTCTATCTCGCATGCACCATTGGATAAAACTTATACTGAGATTCAGAATGTATCAAATCCAAAAATTGTCGAGGTTTTGAAGGAAAATGAGGTTTCTTCTAGCCTGCATCAACAAGCCGTTTTAAACACTCAAGAACTTCATGATATGACGGCTATGGGAAATCAAGAAAGTAAGGGATACATTTAAGATTGGTTTCACTCCATTTGTTTGCAGCATCAGTCCATACTTCAGCAATTTTTGGCACCATATTTTCAAGGGAAGTTGGCTTCTCATACCCTACTATTTATTAACATGCATTTTTCAAATTTGGGTATGTACATACTGGAGGCCTTATTTCGAAAATGGCTCCACTGGAAGTACTCTTATACGTAAGCATATTCAATTTTCAAAGAAGAGTAGGTTAGTGTAGAAAATAAATAAATAAGGACATAAATAAATACATTTTTATTATTATGCAAAAATAAATTTTTTTGTTGCAACACGCTGTGGAAATCAACATCGGTGATAAATATTTTAATTTCTTTGTGTATGTAGATGTATTATATTGAAAATAACAGTTCTACAAACACTCATATTCATTTTTATCACCAATATGGAAATTTTTTTTGAATATCATATTTTTTTGGCTTGCGGGCTTGATGAAATTTCTGAAAACAGAGTCGGGACAGTCATGTTTTGAGGGAGAAAAAGTGAATATTTAAAAAAATGTTTCTATATTAAGTAAAAATTTATGTCTACTTTCCAACCCAATTTTAATCACTCCATTTGGATTTGAAACGAAAAAGTTATAACCAAAACATTGACAGGGTGTCTAGTAGGCAGCTCAGGAACATAGTCGGGATAGTCATGTTTTGAGGGACCAAAAGTGAATATTTTAAAAACATGTTTATATTATAAGTATCCCTTGATGTATACTTTCCAAACCAATTTGAATCACTCCATTTGGATTTGAAATGAAAAATTTAGACCCAAAACATTGACAGGGCATCTAGTAGGCAGCTCAAGAACAGAGTTGGGACAGTGAGTTTTTGGAGACCTAAATGACTATATTTTTAAAACATAATTCTACGGTATATTCCTATATGAATCTAGTTTACAATACAATTTGAATCACTTGATTTTGATATCGTATGAGAAATATATGACCCAAATACTGGTTGTATATCCTTAATCAACACTCTTAAAACTTTGTTTTTCCAGCTGTTCATTAAAGTATTTGACCCATAAATTCTTCTTGTCTTCAAAACCTGTTTCTATTAGAGATAAATAAATGAATCTACTTTCATTTTCAACTTGAATTAGCTTAATCCGTCATCAAACGAAAAAGGTATGCTTAAGATATCCATTGTTGGTCTAAGATGGGTAATCGAAAATGACTCCGTTATGTAGGTTGTTCTAAGTAAAATTGACATGTCATATCATTGATTTTTAAAAAAATCTATTTCTATTGGTAATATATATTTCAATTAGCTATCATTAGGCTTTTGAATCACTCAAATTGGACGAAAAACAAATAAGTTATGATTAAAACACTGCAGGTTAGCATGATTGGTCACTGCTCTCCCGCAGGTAATAAATTAATTTTACTTTGTTCGTGGATTTGTTTTACAGAGTAACTACTTGTTATTTTTTTTGCATAGTTCTTGGATTAGGGGAGCCTGATCACCTCTCTTTATCCATGATTTAATGTTTTATTGCAAGTAGACACTCGTTTTTTTGCAAGTCTTAGGAGAATAAAGAAGGTCAAATTATGGACGAACGATTCTTGAAAGAAATTTTAATGAAACAAGGGAATTTCATTCAATTCATTACGTGACGGATTCATAACAAAAAAAATGAAGAATTAATTCCCATTCGAAGATTCATGTCACTGCTGCCAAAACATTTTTCCAAGAAATCATTTCTTTTTCCATTGACAGATTGATATTCTCTTAGGAAATAACATCATAGCTGTTGTAACTTAATTTATTTATATCCTGTTTTTAAATAAAGTGTTGTTTATTTTCTGATTTCTCTTATGTTTTCATGTTTCAGGTGTTGCTTCGTTCAAATTGTAGTTTCCTCTCCATTGGCGATTGAACAATGAGGACCCCACCATGCAAGTTTCAGTTGCCGAAGGAAATTTTTTGGCAACACCAATTCTATAAAAAGTTACTTTTTCTTTAGATCTGTACATAAAATCATTTTTTATCTATTTTTTCTATTGTTCTTCTTTCTGTATCATCGCTCTTCTGTTGTTTAGAGTAGGAGAGATGATTTTTTTTTTCTCTGTGTGTTTTCTCTTGTTGTTCCATATAGGGAACATCACTTTTTTGTGTGATTTTTCCTTGTTGTTCCATATAGGGAACAACTTCTGTTTCATATGGGGAACAACACTTTTTTGTGTGATTTTTCCTTGCTATTCCATATAGGGAACAACTGTTGTTCCATATATGGAACAACACTTTTTTGTGTGATTTTTCCTTGCTGTTCCATATAGGGAACAACACCTTTTTGTGTGATTTTTCCTTGCTATTCCATATAGGGAACAACACCTTTTTGTGTGATTTTTCCTTGCTGTTCCATATAGGGAACAACTGTTGTTCCATATAGGGAACAACACTTTTTTGTGTGTTTTTTCCTTGTTGTTCCAGATAGGGAACAACACTTTTTGTGTGATTTTTCCTTGTTGTTCCATATAAGGAACAACACTTTTTTCGTGTGATTTTTCTTTGTCGTTCCATGTAGGGAACAACACTTTTTGAGAGTTTTTTCCGTTCCCTCTGAGAACAACACTTTTTTTAGTTTTTGTTGTTCCCTCTCTGGAACAACACTTTTCTGTGTTTTTGCTGTTCCCTTTTGGGAACAACACTTTTTTGTGTTTACTGTTCTAACTTTGGAACATCACCTTTTTTTGTTTACTGTTCAAACTTTTGAACAACACCATTTTCTCTTAGCGTGTCTTGCTATTCCCACTTTTGAACAGCTGTTGTTCCATCTTTGAAACAACATTTTTGCTTCTTCTAAGTTTTGTGTTTTATGAATAGCACTTCCTTCCTCTTGTGGAATTATTCCTAGCTCATCTCAACCCCATTTTTCTGATTCTATTTTATGACATGAAGTACAATACTTCTATGCAGACAAGAATTATGGATTCTATTGAAGCAGGTGAATATCATTAACATTATGATCTTTAACATGACAACTTCTGGATGAGAGATTCTTTTTAAGAAAAGGGACACATTTATTTATATACTAATTTACTGCATCGTTTTCTATTGTACATGATATTGATTGATCATCTTAATACCATGCTGGTTCCACCCTTTCTGGTTATAATCTTCTCTGTCTGTAATAAATGAGATTATGGGTATATTTTTTTTTCTATTGACATGTTCAACTTCTTCCACCATCCCTACTCTTAGGGAGTACTGAGCCTCCCTATTTTTATCATAAAACTATGTAATCACAGCAAAATTTTGTTTACAGATGAAGGATAGGGGGTCTCATTATGAGCCAGCCTACCATGTTCATAAGGCTATAACGAAGTGACATTCCCATTATGGCCACCACACCAGGGTTATAATCCATTGGATAGCCAAAATATCCTTGGAACATGAGGTCTCATCATGAGTCGGCCTGATCATTTTTGCTACATCCCAATGAATGGTAGTGTGGTTATCTGGTTACCACGCCAACACACTGATCTCTTCCGTAGAACATCACTGGAACTCTCCATTTATAAATTGAGGATCCTGGCTCATACGGGTTAAAAAGCAAGCCTGCCGAGGCTATGGACGCCTGTTGGTAGTAGAGGATCTGCTTATGGTATTGAAGTTATATCTTATCGTCAATTATTACTATAATACCCTTTTCTTATTCTTTTTTTTATCGGAGAAGTTATTTCCTTAATTTTTCCCTGTTTTCAACCTTTACGCATGAGAAATTGTTTTCTGATCAATCGCACCATTTTCAGCTAGAATACTGTCAGCAAAGCATCTTTTTGGCATATTACTGTCCTTTTCTTTTTTTCATAACTTATCATCAATCCAAAGTGTCCTATCTCTTATTCATAACTATCTTTACACACTCTGATATCATTATAACCATACCTCTTGCTGTCCTATCATTGATATGTGTACTCTTCTTCATTTACTGTCGTATTGATCATTCACTTGCCTTTCCGTCATCACAACACCTTTCATATGCTTTATGGTCATGGAATCCCTTTTCCAATTGAAGGGGTGAATGTATGCGATATAATTACTCAACTCTACCATAACTTGATGATTTGACAAAACATTAGTACTGCATTTATACAAAAGTTTTTCTGATTAAAATTTTTGCATGCATCTTATCTGTTACTATTCAAAACTAAAACTGTGGATTCAAGAAATTTACATGCAAAATAGTGACTTGTTACAGGAGAACAACAAGTATGGGGGGAATTCTATTCGCAACAAGGTCACACAATTTCCCCTAACAACAAAGGCTCGCGCAACTTGCAACCGCGCCTAATTATTCAGACATGATGTCCTTGCATGGATTCCACATTTTGCATCACTTTTAGTATCCGCTCAGCCTACATCAGCTTCAACAAATTCCAGTCTATAAATATCATTCCACATTTTTTTTGGAGGTAAAACTTGAGGTAAAATAACATACTTTTCTGATTTATTACGAATTTAGGAGAATTTCATGCAAAATCCATTGAGCATTATTTATCATCATTCATTCCACATCTTTACCACTTCCCATTATTCAAAGACAAAATATTTCAGTTTGGGGGAGTGTTTCTTTCATTTATTTATTTATTATGACCATATTATTCATTCTCAACACCTCCCTTCTTCCATATTGTTTTACACCAAGCATAGATTTCAACAGATTGTAGCAACCACCTCTATTCGTTTTCTAGCATTGCATGAGGGCATGCTAATTATTCGGTTTGGGGGAGGCATTGCTACACATGATGGATGTTTTCTACTTTCTTTCTCATTTAAGGCATATATTTCATTTTATACTGTGCAAAAATTGATTTGCATATATATTTAAAACTATGAACTGAATTCTTGTGATTTCTGGATAACAATGAGTTATCATTAAAATACACAAGCCCAGATAATTTCACGCTAAATTAATTCATAAAATTTCGAAAATCATGCACTATCACTGACAGCCATTTTGTTTATATCTCATGATCCATGCATCAAAACGATTTGATTTTTGGATCATAGAAGCATTAATATAGTAGAAATCTAGTTTTTGAGAAAATGGTTAATGAAGTTTGCTGTTACATATATCATATTTTGTTGCAACTTCATATAAATATAATTGAATGTCAAATGTAAAAATTGTTACGCCTTCATCAAGATTGCTAAAATTGAATATTCATTATTTGAGGAAGAATTCATTTGTTCCATCCATTTCATGAGTTGGGATGAACAATTTTTGTATTATTGCTTGGTTAATAAAGAGGCTTTGGGTTTCATGAGGACATGCAATATATTCAGTTTGGGGGTATGTTGGGCCGCTAGTTTTTCATTATTATTATCATCACTTTTTAACACCTATTTCATCTATTTCTACCATTCTTTATCACGTCATTTATCATGGTTTATCATATAATTCCATTTTATAATTATTTATGCTCTTATGGATAAATATTATTTCTTCTCCTTTATTTTTAATAAATTTATTATTATTATGCATGATTTTACCAATGATGGTTTATTAATAAATTTTTTGTAACATCACTCACCATTTTAGCCTCCAAGATATTTTCCAGATTGCAAATTTGATCTCCAGCTCATCATTAAATATCCCAACTCAGAATTTCGCTGGAATAAGAAGCGACAGTTTTGCATTGGACATTTTGGGCAAATGGAGAAGAATCTAGAAAATTTGAAACATGGGTTTTTTCCAGAACGGATCGAATTAGCTTACTTAAGAGAAGTTTTCAAAAATTAGGTTCGTATTAAGAGAAACAAAAAGTTCTCTAAAGACAATTTTCTCAGATTCATTGTTGCGGCCATTTTCCAAATTATCTCAGTTCCAATACCAAATTCAACCTATTCTTGTTGAATGATTGATGGAAAGACATTTCAGATATGATATTGTTGATCAATTTTTTGTGAAAAATCCAATTTTGTTATGGGAATCATTTTGTAATCATCTCTATTGTAACTTCTCTCTGCTCTCTGTGTATTTAAATAAAAAACAGAGATCAAAGAAGCAGATTTTTTATGAGAATAATTATGGATTATTATGGGATTATTAGATTAGAGATGATAGGAGGACATAGCAGAAATCGAGGAATGTAAATCAAACCGTATCATGTATTGTGTCGTATATATTTCATTTACGCATCATTTGTAATGAACATAACGTAGTTCTGAAAGACAGATTTGTATTATAATTGCTGCGATGATTAATACATAGTTTGCGTTGCTGTTCATTCGATTGTTCTAGAGTAACTAAGCAGCATTCGCTTGCGGCTAAGGGCTTGGTCTCTGGTGAATTTCGCTGCTATTCTTTGTGCTATACCTTTCCATTTACTGCAAGTATACTATGCTTTTCTGCTTTACAGTGAATTTCTTTTGATGATTTAGGTTTTTGCATTTATTCCTCTACGTGCGCATTTCCAGTTTAGTAGTTGTTTGTTAAAATAATTGGTTTTGATTATTTAAAGCATAGACTGTTATTTCCATTACTTTCCTTTTTTCCGATTGTGTAGATCCAGCTGAAAGAGCTCGGTTAATGCTTCATTGTTATCGGTTGATTGTCATTTGAGTTGGTTGAAT
The DNA here is from genome assembly GCA_034641835.2 of Pinus albicaulis. NCBI lineage: Eukaryota > Viridiplantae > Streptophyta > Pinopsida > Pinales > Pinaceae > Pinus > Pinus albicaulis. Next base: position 451,339,883 of record CM076572.1, read on the forward strand.
TAAGAATGAATCACAGTTCTTGGTTATAATACTTAGTGAATCATTTTCTTTTCAGCTTCAGATTTATGATTGCATCTATATTTAAACGATTGGCTTTAGCATTACTCTTTGTATAAATAGCTTGCACATATTGTGTACACTCTTGAAACAAAAATACTTACCTAGGTTGATAATTAATGTGAGGCAATTAGGAGTTTTAAAAGACACCTTTTAGCACCCAAAAATTATAAATATATTTATCCATATTTTAGTCTTATGTTTGCAGAAATTATTTTGGAAATTATGGAAATTTGGCTTTCACAGAAGCATCGCGCAGCGGCGCGATGCTTTCTCTCAGAGCACTCAAATGAAGAATGGCTTATGTTGTTGGATTCCTTTTCACTTTCACATTACAGATCAAGTCCTGGTTTTTCATGACATCCCTTTATTGTGGATAAAAGGATAAAATACTGCCTTTTTTTCATGTTCCTGCCAGTGTTTTTGACCAGGCGTGGCGCTTCTGGAGTGAGGTTGGGAAAATCAAGATTTTAAGGTCTTCCCATGGGTGTTTTCTAAATTTTGAAGGTGAATTGGAAAGTAGACACGTAGGGATACCTATACCAACCTTCGTACTTTCAAATTTATGCTTTACATTTGGTCAAATTCACCTTTGAACAGGCATGACACTTTTGCTGGACAGGCGCAATGATTTTGCTAATGGTGCTACGTTTCTGCATTGGATTCCCTTGAGACAGTTTTTAGGCTAGGAAAAATTTAGAATTCAAAGCTAATTTGTCCCATGAGGTTTAATTTGAGTATTTGATTTTTTTTTCCTCTTATGAAGAGGAAACATGTAATTTAATGAAGGGGACACAAACTCCTAGTCTTTAGCTGAATTTTAGGGAATAGTTTCTACCTTCTCTGGATTATAGGAAATGCCTCATTTTATGTAATTGTGATGCTTTGTGGATAGGATTTCAACCCTATGATGTGTCATGACTATTATTTTCCTATATTTAGTCCAATTCAATCCATTTTTAAGGGTTTGATAGTTTTTATTTGAAGTGGAGATATCGTAGAAGGTTTTTTTTTTCTTTTTTATCTAAATGAAATCAAAGACAATGTTGCAAACATATTGTTGAGACTCCAATGGTATGCCTTTGAGCATTTGTTTTTCTTTGTATAATTATCATGTTGAATGCTATGTTATCCATATTTCATATATATGCTTCTTTATGTGAAGTCTTTTTAGTTTATAGACAGAAATCATGGTTTCCATGCTCTATTTTTATAATATTTACATGAACATGTCCCTGCTTTTTTGATGAAAGAATTCATTTTAATTCTCATTCTGAATCTCTCTATGCTCACCCTATACATAGTGAAAATTTAAGAATACTTCTAAGCTTACCTACCTAGCCTCATCCTTGCCTCTGCAATCTAATCTTTGAAATGTGACCTAAACCCTAATTATAGTTCCTTCACTGTCATTCCTATCGAAAAAATTTCAAACAAAAACCCTAATCTACTGAGCATAATAAATAGCCTAAGACCAATATATTCAATCATCTCATTAACTGTAAAGTGACATTGAGAGAGCCCTCCCTGGTTGTGGTAGGGCTAGCTACCTCACCTAAAGGTTGGTTTGTGGTTACCTTCCTTCAGCTCCATTCTCAGTCTTGGGAAGCAGGGGGAGTGATAACATTTTTGGTGCCATTGCTGGGGAGTGAAGGTTAAACCTTTAACAAGAAAGAACGAAAAAGATTAGCTATGATTTCTAATGGTGAAAAATGGTCAGACACAATAAGGTTTTGCATCTTTCACCTGGCGAATCCAGTGTCGAAGAATCCAAAAGTTCAAATTTTTTATGGCAACTCCACTGTTCAAAACCCAATAGCTTGACGAGATTTTTTTTGAATTTACTATTTTCATGATGAGTTCTTAGTCCATAAGATATGCTCCTATGCACTGAGATCATGTTCCAGGCTTTCCAAATTTCATGCCTCAGGTAGATTGGCAAACATACTTGCCAAAATTCAGAGATGGAAAAGGTGATGATGCTACACTTCATTTAATAATATTTCATATGCATGTGTGTAAGCTAAAGATTAATTTTCATGAAGATTTATTAATGAAGATGTTCATGATCACGTTATAAGAAAAATCACATTTTTGGTATGAAATCTTTCCTCCTGCTTGTATTTATTATGTCAAGGATTTTCACTCAATATTTTTTAAGAAGTATAGAGAAACCTAGCCTTATTTGCTTTTGATTGAGGATTTTTGGGATCACTTTGAGAATTTTATTCAAGAGCTTGAAAGTTCTTATGGCAATGAAGAGTTTATGGATGATGAACTCTTGGATGCTTTGAATGAAAACCATTTTCACCGCCATGAGAAGATCATGGATTCTACCCTCGATGACAATGAACTTGAGCATAATTATTCAAAGGATGACATTGATATTCCATCTCTCAAAATTGATGATAACTTGCAACAGTCTTTACAATCTTCAAGCGATCAAGATATAGATGAAGATGATTTATCCAAATAACCTTCATCCCTTTCCTCTTCTGAGTTTTTAATTCAAGAAGAAATATGTGCAGATTAGAATTTTGAGTTTTCTTGTATAGAAACTCTAGAGAATCATGATTTATCCATTAAGGTCAAAAACAATGTGCAACAGGTTTGTTGTCTGGAGTTTGATGTACATGTTAAAAAGCCTTCAAATGATCAAGATATATAATTTTCTCAAAGCCAAGATAATTCTCTTTCTAATATACATGAAAAGCCACTTGTAGATATTTGTTTTGATGTTGATTTGGCTACCTCAATTGAAGATCTGCAAGAACATACAAATATTATCTCTGATGCGGATGATATGGAAGATAACGTTGATGCATTTTTATTTAAGAAGGATCAACCAAATTAAGAAGAACAATCATCCATTATATCTTAAAGCATATCCCTTCTTTTTTCTTATCAACAAGCGGTAACGTTTCATGATTTTCAAGACCCCTTGGAAAGTATTTTGCAAGCATCAGAAAAGGTGGAGCTTGTTTTGTTCACCAACATAGGTTTTCAGCTCATATTTCATTTTGAGTTGTTATTTACTCAATATTTCTTTATGCCTTCTGGAGCTGAATACAAGCATCAGTCAAGTAGTCATTTACTTGATTGGTTACATTGGATCTTAGACTTCACTTGATCAAGTGATTTATGGATCAGTTAGAGTAGGTAAGGTGTGATGAATAAGCTCAACATTCTGAGCATATTTTTCAATGTCAGATTCTATTAGAGTTCGCAGTTGATGATGTATTGTTCAACTTTTATTTTGATTTGAGTCAGTTTTAGGATTGTAGATGTAATGAATCCATTGCCCAATGGATGAGGCTACTTGGTCTATGGTGTTCTTAACACCTCCTAAAGGAGCTACCATCCCCATCTGGATCCAATTTTAGTGCCCAAATGTTCAATGATCAAAAATACTCTTTTCATATTTACTTAGTAGTGGTCCTAGGTCAAAATTTTATGCTTCAAGCCTATTTCAAATAAAATTTTGTTTACGGAATATGTCTAGGTCTGAAATGATACTTCCTTCACTCCATTCATCATCATCATCTCAAAGGTCATGTCATCCATCAATCACCTAGGGTCATAGATCAACCAACATACGTCCATCTAGGTTATGGTCTAGGTCTCATTTGTTTCGCCACCACAATGTCCAATCATGTCATGAAAGAAAGAAAGAAATATCAATTTTAACCATATAAAGCATACTCATTGGGAGTTAGAAAATATAGGTAATAAAACAAAGGCAAATTTTCATTTTTCAAGAAGTATGCTACATGATCAAAAGGGCTCCTCTCTCATGCTCACAACTCTCCACAACCATCCAAAGATTTGTAGTTTTCTACGCTTTTGGTTCCAAGCATCAAAAAAACTATCCAAGGGTTAAGTCATCTTCCACAAAGGTTAAAATACTTCCAAAACAATAACTAAATTCGCTTCATACCTTATTCAAGTCAAATTCTTAAGAAAAGGGTGGATTCCCTCCTTAGGGTTTTCTTCACTACGTTTCTAGTTTCCTCCATGCTTGGCTTGTTTTAGTTGGAAAAACCCTCATCCCACCATATGATACCTTCATATATCTTCCAAATACCATACCCTAACACTTCCTATCAGTCAGAGCCTTCTTTGCCATCATTTTCATTGAAAACCCTAGTTTTCACTACAATTTTGCAGGAAAACTAGGAAATCCCTTTGTTTTGACCTTTTGGGCACTTTCCTCATGCTCATTTCCAGAAATTTCACTTGCATTGTAAATAAAACTCATTACCATACCTCCCCATTTTTTTAGGGATTTTACCCTAGTATCCTTCCACCCCATTTCTGCCCCTTTAACCACCCTACAACTATCCCATATTTTCTTAAATCTTCACTTTCACTGTCCCTACCCATTACATATACCTAGGGTTTTATCTTGTTGAAAAACACTATGGAGGGAGAAAATAAGATTCATAAGGGAGTTCATCATTCCAAGTTTGAGCCAAATCAAATCCATGGCATCATTATTAGAGCTTCATGATCATTTGTTAGGGTTTTCATTGTACATAGGGACAATTTTGCTTCAAAATAAGTTTTCTGAAGTAATGGAGATGAATTTTACAAAATTGAAAGTGTTTTTTGTCAATAATAGGACAAGGAACAAAAACCTCCTTCATTTTATGCACAGGTGTTATGATTTGAGAGAAATTCCAAAAATACAATTGCTCCAGGTCATTTTCTGCACTTTTGTACAGGTTTTCTTCAAGTCAAATTTTCATGGGTTTGGAGTATGGGTTTGCAGTTCCCGATGACTAAATTTTGTAGCAGACATCCTAAGATTTAAAACCATACCAATTGTGTCCAAAAATTCCTCTGGGAAGGCCTCCAAACTCCCTCTCAAAGTAGGTGTGATGCTTCTGCTCAGAGTGCACTACGCTTCTGCAAATGTTTAGGGATCAACTTCAAACTTGGATTATGAGAAAATGGGAAAGTATTTTGGAAAACCAGAGGAATTTTTTTTTCATAAGATTCGCAAGAAAAAAAAACTCTCTCAGTTTTTCAAAACACGTTATGTTTAGAGAGATATTGATCAATCTTTAAGCCCTATTTTTGCGAAAAACGTTTTGGAAATTCTAGAAATTTGGCTTTCATAGAAGCGACACGACGCTTTCTCTTAGAGAATTAAAATGAAGAATGGATTATGTTTTTGGATGCCTTTTCACTTGCACATTCCAGATCAGGTCTTGGTTTTTCATGAAACCCCTTGATTGTCGATAAAAATCCAAAAAACTGCCTCTTTTTCATTTTTCTACCAGTGTTTTTGAACAAGCGCGACACTTCTCGAGTGAGGTTGGGAGAATAAAGTTTTGATGGTCTTCCATGGGTGTTTTCTAAATTTTGAAGGTAAATTGGAAAGTAGACACATAGGGCTACCTAGCCCAACCTTCAGACTTGAAAATGGATGCTTTAAAGTGGGTCAAATTCACCTCTAAACAGGTGTGACACTTCTATTAGACAGGCGCAATGCTTCTGCTAATGGCGCTACGTTTCTGTGTTGGATTCCATTCAGACAACTGTCAAGCTAGGAAAAATTCAGAATTTGAATCTAATTTTTCCCATGAGGTTTCATTTGAGCATTTGAGTTTTTTTTTCCTCTTATGAGGAGGAAACATGTAATTTAATGAAGGAGACACACACTCCTAGTCTTTAGCTTAATTTTAGGGAATAGTTTCTAATTTCCCTAGATTCTAGGAAGTGAATCATCTGATGTAATTTTTTATTTTTTTTTATTTTTTTTCTGAATGAAATCAAAGACAATGTTGCAAACATATTTTTGAGACTCCAGTGGTATGCCTTTGAGCATTTTTTTTTCTCTCTAAACTTATCATGTTTATTTCTATATTATCCATCTTTCATATATATGCTTATTTATGTTAAGTGTTATGAGTTTATAGATAGAAATCATGCTTTCCATGCTCTATTTTTATAATATTTACATGAACATGTCCATGCTCTTCTGATGAATGAATTCAATTTAATGCTCATTCTGACTCTATCTTTGTTCACCCTACGCACAATGACAAATTAAGCATGCTTATAAGATTACCTACCTGTCCTCATCCTTGCCTCTACAAACTAATCTTTGAAATATGACCTAAACCCTAATTCTACTTCCTTCACTGTCATTCCCATCCAAAAAAATTTCAAACAAACAAAAACCCTAATATACTAAGCATAATAACTAGCCTAATATCAATATATTAAATCATCTCATTGACTACAAAGTGGAATTGAGAGAGCCCTCTCTGGTTGTGGTGGGGGTAGCTACCTCACCTAAAGGTTGGTTTTTGGATACCTTCCTTCAACTCCATTCTCAGCCTTGGGAAGCAGGGGGAGTGATAAAATTTTTGGCATTGTTTCCGGGGAACGAAGGTTAAATATTTCACAATAAAGAACGATAAATATTAACTCTGATTTCTGATGGTGAGCAGTGGTCAGGCATAAGAAGGTTGTGCATCTTTCCCCTAACAACTCTAGTGTAGAAGAATCCAAAATTTTAGAGTTTTTATGGCAACTCTACTATTCAAAAAATGGTAGCTTGAAGAATTTTTTGGTGAATTTTTTGTTTTCAAGATGAGTTCTCAATCCAAAGATATGCTCCTATGCATCGAGATCATGTTCTAGGATTTCAAAATCATATGCCTCAGGTAGATTGGAAAACATACTTGCCAAAATTCAGAGATGGAAAAGGTGATGATGCTACACTTCTTTTAATAATATTTCATATGCATGTGTGTTGTTAGTGTCATTCTTTACATCCTGTCACCAGTGATCAATTTTACTCTTTCAAGATTAGTTGATAGGGTCCTACGTCAAATTTTATAGTTTCAAATAAATTTTCATATAAAATTTGATCATTGGTTTTTTCTAGGTCAGTGCTTATCCCTCCATTCACTGATGGTCATCATAATTTAATGAGTCATGTCCACCATTATCATATAGAGTCTTAGGTGAGTCACCATGTTTTCACCTAGGTCTGTGTCTAGGTGTCTTTCGTTTCGCTACCATAAATGTCCAAATTATGTCATAAGAAGGAAAAATAAGGGTCAATTCATAATTTCTTAAAGGTTCAGGTGCTTCCAAAATAGTAAGTGAACATTCCTTACTTCTCCTTCAAGTGAATTTCTTCAGCAAAGAGTGGATTCCCTCTTTTGGGGTTTTCAAACTAGTTTTTGGATTGCTGAGATGTTTGGTTGCTTTCAACTAGAAAACCCCTTGCTTTATAACATAAAAACCTTCATACATCACCTGTATGCCTTACTAGATCATTCCATATCATTCATACCTCTCATTACTCCCATTTTCACTCAAACCCTAATTCTCGTTGTGTTTTTGCAGAGATTTTGGGTTAGGACTGTGTTTTAGATTTTTTCCCCTCTTTCCCTTATCCATTTAATGTAATTCCACTTGAAATATGTTCCTAAAACACTCCCCTATCTCCCATAATTTTTTAATATTTTTCCCTAACTCCTATCCCCTTCATTTCCCTCTCTAAAATTGCTGCCCCATTTTCCCCTATTTTCCTAGATTCCATCCTTTCCTTCCTTCCCATCAAGCTAGGGTTTCTATCATACAAACAAACACCATGGAAAATAAGAAGAAAATTTTAAAAAAAGGAGGGCAATTTTCTAGGTTTGAGTCAACTCAGACCCATGGCATCATTTTTATAGTTTTTTTTTCATTTACTAGGGTTTACAGTGCAAAAAAGGACAGTTTTGCTTCAAAATCATTTTTTGAAGTATTGTAGATGAATTTTACAAAAGTGAAAGAGGTTTTTGTCAATAATAGGCCAAAGAACAAAAAAATCCTTTGTTTTATGCCTAGGTGTTATTATTTTGAGAGAAATTCTCAAAATACAGTTGCTCCAGATCATTTTTTGCACTTTTAGAAAGGTTGTCTTCAAATCAATTTTTTAGGGGTTTGGACAAGGGATTTGTAATGCTTAATGACTCCATTTTGTAGCAGACATCCTAATATTTCCAACCATACCACTTGCAACCCAAAACACCTTTGGAAATACCTCCAAAACCACTCTCAAAGTGGCGCGGCCCTTTTGCGTGATCCTTTTGTGAAATTTTCCAAAAAAATATGTTTTAGACATATTTCTCAGATAATATTGTGAATAACGGGAGCCAAATTCTGGGAAATTGGAGGAGGTTTTTGTTCCTAACATGCCAAGGAACAAAAAACTCTCTCAGTTTTTATACAAGTGTTATAGAATGAGATATCCATTCACATCTTCACAACCTATTTTTCTGGCTTTGCAATTTCCTGTTTTAGTCACCTTTTTGTAGAGAATATTGTGGACAATAAGAGAAGCATATTATGAAAATGAAGGAGGTTTTTGTCCCTAACATGCCCCAATAACAGAAACCTCTCTCATTTTTGCAAAACATTTCATGGTTAAAGCGATATTACTCCATATTTGAGACCTATTTTTCCATCAAACCCAGAAATTTTGCAGAGATTGGCACACAGAAGCACCGTGAAAGGGGCACGACCCTCTTTCCTTGGGCATCCAAATGAAATTTTTTCTACATGGATGGATAGATAATGATGAAAAAATGCCAAATCCCAACTTATTTTTCATGTAATTTCTTATTTTGATAAAAAAAACTCAGAAAAACTCACCTTTTTCATGCTTCTGCAACTAATTATGGACAGGCGCGACGCTTCTGAGTGAGGTTGGAAAAATCAAGTTTTGGTGGCCTTCCCATGGGTGTTTGTTGAAGCTTGATGGCTCATTAGAAAGTAGACACGTGGGGATATTTGACCTAGTTTACAGAATTTAGAATGGACTCCTATAAGTTGGCCAAAATAAACCCTCAACCGGGGTGACACTTCTACAAAAAACTTGCTACATTTCTAGAAATTTACCCTGCAATTTTGTAATTTGAAAATTTACTATGGTAAAAATTTAAGAGGTGAATGACAAAGGGTAAATTATAAAAATTAAATTTAATTGTGGTCAACTTGAGGTATTTAAATGTCTTATCATGTATTAAAATACTTGAGAAATTATCTCAAGTGGTTTAGAAAAAGGAGGAAATTGTTGAGTAACCTCCCTAGTGTGTAGCAGTGATCAGATAGGTGCATTTATTTGACTTTATTGCTGGAAAATTTGACCTCCAAGGGAGGATTTAGACCTCAGTAGCTATATGAGGGGTTTGCAGTGCTTAATGACTCCATTTTTTAGCAAACATCCTAATATTTCCAACCATACCACTTGTGGCCCCAAAATCCTAATTCTCGTTGTGTTTTTGCAGAGATTTTGGGTTAGGACTGTGTTTTAGATTTTTTTCCCCTCTTTCCCTTATCAATTTAAATGAATTCCACTTGAAATATGTTCCTAAAACACTCCCCTATCCCCCATAATTTTTTAATATTTTTCCCTAACTCCTATCCCCTTCGTTTCCCTCTCTAAACTTGCTGCCCCATTTTCCCATGTTTTCCTAGATTCCACCCTTTCCTTCCTTCCCATCAAGCTAGGGTTTCTATCATACAAACAAACACCATGGAAAATAAGAAGAAAATTTAAAAAAAAGGAGGGAAAATTTCTAGGTTTGAGTCAACTCAGACCCATGGCATCATTTTTATAGTTTTGTTTTCATTTACTAGGGTTTACAGTGCAAACAAGGACAATTTTGCTTCAAAATCATTTTTTGAAGTAATGGAGATGAATTTTACAAAAGTGAAAGAGGTTTTTGTCAATAATAGGCCAAAGAACAAAAAAATCCTTTGGTTTATGCCTAGGTGCTATTTTTTTGAGAGAAATTCTCAAAATACAGTTGCTCCGGATCATTTTTTGCACTTTTAGACAGGTTGTCTTCAAATCAATTTTTCAGGGGGTGGACAAGGGATTTGCAGTGCTTAATGACTCCATTTTGTAGCTGACATCCTAATATTTCCAACCATACCACTTGCAGCCCCAAACTCCTCTGGAAAGACCTCCAAAATCACTCTCAAAGTGGTGCAACCCTTTTGCGTGAGCCTTTTTGCACGACGTGCCCTTTTGCACAACCCTTTGGTGAAATTTTCCAACAAAATATGTTTTAGACATATTTTTTCATATAATATTGTGAATAACGGGAGTCGAATTTTTGGAAACTAGAGGAGGTTTTTGTTCCTAACATGCCAAGGAACAAAAACCTCTCTCAGTTTTTATACAAGTATTATAGAACAATATATCCATTCACATCTTCACAACCTATTTTTATGACTTTGCAATTTCCTGGTTTAGTCACCCTTTTGTAGAGAATATTGTGGACAATAAGAGAAGCATATTATGAAAATGAAGGAGGTTTTTGTCCCTAACATGCCCCAAGAAAAAGACCTCTCATTTATGCAAAAAAATTCATGGTTAAAGCAATAATACTCCATATTTGAGACCTATTTTTCCATCAAACCCAGAAATTTTGCAGAAATTGGCACACAGAAGCGCCACGAAAGGGGCACGACCCTCTTTCCCTGGGCATCCAAATGAATTTTTTTTACATGGATGAATAGATAATGATGAATAAATGCCAAATCACAACTTATTTTTTCATGAAAACTTCTTATTTTGATTAAAAAAAACTCAAAAAACCTCACCTTTTTCATGCTTCTGCCACTAATTCTAGACAACCGCGACGCTTCTGAGTGAGGTTGGAAAAATCATTTTTTGGTGGCCTTCCCATGGGTGTTTTTTTTATCTTGATGGCTCATTGGAAAGTAGACACGTGGGACTACTTGACCTAGTTTACAGAATACAAAATGGACTCCTAAAAGTTGGCCAAAATAAGCCCTCAACTGGGACGACGCTTCTACAAAAAACTTGCTACATTTCTTGAAATTTACCTTGCAATTTTGTAATTTGAAAATTTACTATGGTAAAAATTTTAGAGGTGAATGACAAAGGGTAAATTTTCAAAATTAAATGTAATTTTGGTCAACTTGAGTTAGGTAAATGTCTTATCATGTATTAAAATATTTGAGAAATTAGCTCAAGTGGTTTAGAAAAAGGAGGAAATTGTTGAGTAACCTCCCTAGTGTGTAGCATTTATCAGATAGGTGCATGTATTTGACTTTATTGTTGGCAAATTAGACCTCCAAGGGAGGATTTTGACCTTAGTAGCTATATGATGGGTTTGCAGTGCTTAATGACTCCATTTTGTAGCAAACATCCTAATCTTTCCAACCATACCACTTGTGGCCCGAAAATCCTCTAGAAAGACCTCCAAAATCGCTCTTAAAGTGGCGCGACCCTTTTGCGTGATCCTTTTGTGAAAATTTCCAGAAAAATCTTGTTTTATACATCCTTTTTCAGATAATATTGTGAATAACGAGAGCTGAGTTTTGGGAAAATGGGGGAGGTTTTTGTTCCTAACATACCAAAGAACAAAAATGTTTCTCAGTTTTTATATAGGTATTATAGAATGAGATATCCGTTCGAATCTTCAGAGCCTATTTTTATGACTGTGCAATTTCCTGGTTTAATCACGTTTTTGCAGAGAAGATTGTCGACAATAAGAGAAGCATATTAGGAAAATGTGTAGTAGATCTGACAATAAAATGTATAGAAACGGAAAATATGCCCAATAAATAACACCATAGAAGATAAAACTTCAGATCTTCATTAATATCAAAACCCTTAAGGTAGGGCAACACCATACATTCACTCCTTAAGGAAGGAGATCACTCCACAAGCCATATGCTTACCCATACAATAATCCTTGACATATCTCAATGGAGAGTCTCTAACCTCTATATAGGTTTCATACATGCAATACCATGAGTCTCTCAATACCATACATCCAATACAATGGGCTTATCACTTTATTCCCTTGCTACATGTGGTCCCTTACATAATGTGGGTTAACCACTTTATTTATTAACTATGGCCCATTTATTTATCATTCTTATATTAATACATCATATTATTCCCTTGGGTACCTCCCTCTGTACCCTATATTATCCCCTCTAGGTACACTACATTACACCCCTCTTAAACATGTTTCGTCCCCGAAACATGAGAAGAACACAAATAATAAGATCTACTCAAAAGAGTATTCCACTGGTACCATTCATGTGCATCTAGCCATCCAAGGGAAAGGTGAACACTTGATCTAGTCGGTGCCTTGCTCGCTTGAGATGGAAGCGGGTTCTGGTGGTTCTTCATTGTTGATGTGTTGTTAGTGGATCGTCGCACCTCTCGATGTGTCGTCCAGGGGTTGTTGTCCTTGTTGCTAATTCGTTGCCACCTTGTTGGTTGTTGTCTTGCTGGGTGATGTGGGTGGTGATATGTTGAAGCTTTAACTGATGTAATATCTTTCCTTAATTCCTCCATGATTGGTGATGGAGTGGTGTCTGGTTCCTTTATTGGTACTTGCTTTGATGTCTGTGTTTGGCTGTCTACCATCAAAGGCTCATCATCTGATGTGTCTGCGTCATTAGATATTTTTTCTTCTTCTTCCTCGGTCTCTGCATGGTTCCTAATGCAAATATCGTGCAATGTAATTTTCTTCTTTTTATACCAGAGCTTCATGAATTTCTTTTGCACATTAAAATTGACAGTACCAATGGATTCCATCCAAGGATGTCCCAAAACAACATCCACAACAGCCATATCTGAAGCATAAAAATCAGAATGCAACACATACTTATCCATAGAAATCTTCAAATCTTTATAAATTTTAACATCTTCATTATCAACCTGTGTGTTTTCAATATGCTTTGCTGGAACTTGCAATTTTTTAGCCAAATTCACATTGATACAATTATGCTTGCAACTAGGAATGATAGACACAACGATGTTTTATTTCTGAATACTTCCATGAATCCGTAATATGGAAATATTAGTAGAAAATAAGTCTTTATGGCTCCTGTTATCCTTCTTTCCGGCTTGAGACCACTTTTCCAAAAGGACTTTTTCAAGTTTTTTCTCGGGAAGTTTCCTCACTGAGCTGTCAAGTGAGGTCCACCATTTATTTGCCTCATCTTTCATATGAAGCCCTACGGAGCATATCCAAAAACTTGCATATTGAGCCTTGAGATGCTGTAAAAAATCTTCAATAGTAGGGCCATCATCTTTTCCTGTAAACTTCATCTTGCGAGAATCCATAAAATAAAGTAAGGGTTTTGAAGAAAATCACTTACTTTGGCAAAAATTTAAAATGGACATTACTCGGTCAATATAACTCAGAATCCTTAATATAACCTGTTTTTGAAAATGGAATAGCCATTCTGCATCTAACCATATGACTGAAACCCCAATCTAGGCACTCTGGAAACACAGATTTGCGCTACCACTGTCCCGGCGTCACAAAATTTCTGAGAAAATGACTGATTTTAAATCAGTGATAACTCTCTCATCCAGACTCCGATTCAACTGATTTTTTTTTTGAAATTGGGTATTTTTCCGCAAGGAATCTAGATATAATATTTATTTCTGAAAAAAAATTCATCAATTTTCCATATCTGCTCTACAAACTCGCCGCCCAAAAATTTCCTGCAAAAAATGAAAAAACAAATCTCCAAACTCTGCCCAAGAAAGTGCTCCGATACCACTTGTAGTAGATCTGACAATAAAATGTATAGAAATGGAAAATATGCCCAATAAATAACACCATAGAAGATAAAACTTCAGATCTTCATTAATATCAAAACCCTTAAGTTAGGGCAACACCATACATTCACTCCTTAAGGAAGGAGATCACTCCACAAGCCATATGCTTACCCATACAATAATCCTTGACATATCTCAATGGAGAGTCTCTAACCTCTATATAGGTTTCATACATGCAATACCATGGGTAGTCACCACGGGTCTCTCAATAACATACATCCAATACAATGGGCTTATCACTTTATTCCCTTGCTACATGTGGTCCCTTACATAATGTGGGTTAACCACTTTATTTATTAACTGTGGCCCATTTATTTATCATTCTTATATTAATACATCATATTATTCCCTTGGGTACCTCCCTCTATACCCTATATTATCCCCTCTAGGTACACTACAAAATGGAGAAGGGTTTTTTTCCCTAACATGCCCCAACAACAAAAATATCTCTCAATTTTGCAAAGTTTTTCATGGTTAAAGAAATATGAATCCATATTTGAGACCTATTTTTTAAATAAAACCCAGCAATTTTGCATAAATTGGCACACAGAAGCGCCGCGCAAGGGGCGCAACCTTTTTTCCCTGGGCATCCAAATGAATTTTTTCTACATGGATGGATAGATAATGATGAATACATGCCAAATAAAAACTTATTTTTCATGGAAACTTATTATTTTGATCAAAAACTCAGAAAACCTCACATTTTTCATGCTTCTACCACTAATTCTGGACAGGCACGACGCTTCTGAGTGAGGTTGGAAAAATCAAGTTTTGGAGGCCTTCCCATGGGTATTGTTTGGAGCTTGATGGTTCATTGGAAATTATACACGTGGGTCTACTTGACCTAGTTTCCAGAATGCATAATGGACTCCTAAAAGTTGGCCAAAATAAGCCCTCAACTGGTGCGATGCTTCTGCAAAAAACTTGCTACATTCCATAAATTTACCCTGCAATTTTGTAATTTGAAAATTTACTATGGTAAAAATTTAAGAGGTGAATGACAAAGGGTAAATTGTCAAAATCAAATTTAATTTTCGTCAACTTTAGTTAGTTAAATGTCTTATCATGTATTAAAATCTTTGATAAATTAGCTCAAATGGTTTAGAAAAAGGAGGAAATGGTTGAGTAACCTCCCTAGTGTGTAGCAGTGATCAGATAGGTGCATGTATTTGACTTTATTGCGGGAAAATTTGACCTCCAAGGGAGTATTCGACCTCAATAGCTATATGAGGCATTTTTTAATCATTTTCAAGGGTTGTATGTTGTGGAATTTACCTTGGAACACTAGTGTATTTTGTGCTTTTTTCAAGAACTAATTGGCAGAGTTTGCAGCTATTATGGTGAGATTCATGTGGTATGTGTTTTAGAAGTGTTTATTCTTATTTTATCATATGTTTTAATGTATTGTACCTTCCATCTTCATTTCCATGTCTTATGTGATTTATTTCTAAGTTGGATAAGCAGAATTCATTGATTCAATGCTATGTTTTGGAGAAGCTTTCACACTTATGTTCATTTTCTTCTAATATAAATGAATTCATGATATTCATGCTCGTTTTGAATCCCTAACAATCTTACATATTCCCCAGAGACCTTTAAAGTGCTAAAGTGTGTGCCTACCTTGCCCCATTACATCTCTGCAAATATAATTTTCAAAGCCATGACCTAGTTTTTCCTAGACCTATTTCACCATCCATCACAAACTTTCAAAAGACAACCAAACCCTAATTTTCACATCTAGCCTAAAATATCCATGATCTAGTCAATTTGGTTGTGAGATCGTTGAGAGAGCCCTCTCAGCCTATTAGGGCTAGCTACTAGGACAAAGTGGTATGTGGTTACCTTTGTTGGTCTCCTTCTCAGCCTTCGGAGATCCGGTGGAGTGCTAACATGTGTAAGTTGAAGATTAATTTTCATGAAGATTGTTTAATAAATATGTTCATGATCACATTAGAAGAAAAAGCATGGTTTTGGTATGAAATCTTGTCTCCTGCCTGTATTTATTCTCTAAAGGATTTTCACTCGGTATTTTTTGAGAAGTATAGAGAAACCTATCCTTATTTTCTTTTGATTGAGGATTGTTATGATCACTTTGATGATTTTATTAAAGAGCTAGAAAGTGCTTACAGTGATTAATATTTTATGGATGATGAACACTTGGATACTTTGAATGAAAACCATTTTCACCGCCATGAGAAGATCATGGATTTTACCCTGGATTATAACGGACTTGAGCATAATTCTTCAAAGGATGACATTGATCTTCCATATTTCGAAATTGATGATAATTTGTAGCAGTCTTTCCAATATTCAAGTGATCAAGATATATATGAATATATTCGATACAAATACCCTTCATTCATTTCCTCTTCTGAGTTTTTAATTCAGGAAGAAATATGTGCAGATCAAAATTTTGAGTTTGCTTGTATATAAACTCTAGAGAGTCATGATTTATCCATTGAGGTCAAAAAAATTGTACAACAGGTTTGTTGTCTTGAGTTTGATGAACATGTTCAGCACCCTTCAAATGATCAATATATATAATTTTTTCAAAGCCAAGACAATTCTCTTTCTGATATACACGAAAACCCACTTGTAGATATTTGTGTTGATACTTATTTGGTTACCTTAATTGAAGATCCTAAAGAACATACAAATCTTGTCTCTAAAATGGATGATATGGAAGATAATGTTGCTACATTTTTATTTAAGAAGGATCAACCAAATTAAGAAGAAAAATCATCCATTATATCTGTAATATTCCCAAATTTTCACATGATATTTGGAATATTAGAGTTCTTAATAAACCTAATTAATTAAGTAAATAAAAGGGTGGAGGGACCCATAATCCTCAAAGATGAATAAAATCCACTTTTGATGTGTGTATGTGGATATTTCAGATCTAGATCTACATAATGGAGTAGTAGAGCAACTAATTAATGTGAAAGGAGTGGAGATCACGTCTCATTAATGAGATAGATCATGGAGGTTGATACAGTCAACTAAGATCATGGAAAGAATCAAATGTAAGATCATTAAGCATTCATGATGAGATGATGGAGGAGTGGTGCATTTAATGCACACATGATGGAGAGGGTGATCATTACATTCACACATGATGGAGATCATGAAAAGACAACGCAGTCAACATGGAGACCTATGTCCACATGTACAACGTATTTATGAGGAGGGCCAAGGCATGAGAAGGCTCATAATATATATAAATAAGATGAAGGCACAATAGAAGGGATGTTGATGATTATTATTGATGTATGATCTATTTAGATCTGGAATTATCATGTGACATTCCATGCTCTCTTTGGCTGTTTAGCTAAGATTTCAAGTGTTGTTTAGCACTGGGTGTTCCTGGTCGAGAAATCCCACCTCTTTCATTAATTATCTCTTGAAAGAGTATTGTAATTCATTCATAATCAAGCATTGGTGCCATATTGTTCCTATTTTCTGCAGAACATCCATATTCAGAAATTTCACATTTCCGAAGATTAGTTTGAGAGGAGGAGGTTGTCCTTCAATATTTAAGTTGAGGAACCGGTGAAGGATTCATCCTATCACCTTGAGCTTAAAGATCAACCTTCCAGTGATTCAGATCTATATCAAGCATCAGGCCATCTATTATACATCTCCCAATAGCAGCAATCCCTTTAGGAATTACGCAGTCCATTATTGTAGATCCAAAGGAGAAGGGAAGTTGCTAGCATTTCAGCTAGTAATCCAGTGGAGGACCATTCCTTCACATTGTATACATTATTTCCATCATTCCTTAGCTATATTTCACATCTTAGTAGTAGGCTAGAGAGCCTCCTTCCTTTATAGTGCACTTTTCATGAGTAGTTTTGTAGCAGCAACTGCAACCTTGTTTGGGGGATTGAGGAGCTAGATCTTGAACTCCTAGCTTGTGGATCTAGTGAAGGGATCAGCCCTTCAAGCTTATATATGATCTTGTGACATATTACAGCCATCTATTTGTCATATCTAGCTTCATATCTGCATAACCCAGCACTCAAAGGATCAAAGTCAAGGAGGGTTATTTTCCAAAGTTGTAGATCTGGAAAATCCTTTCTGGGTTATCTTGGGTATCCAACATAGAGCCTAGATATTGATTCTTGGCATCATTAGAGCTCCATATTTCCATAGATATGAATTTTACTTTTCATCCTGCAGTCATATTTTCATATTCTACTGAAGGGACATTGCAATATTTGCTTCCAGTAGCTCTCTAGTTACACAGTGCTACTTGTAGCATGTTTGCAAGGTGATTCTAGGCCATCTCTTTAGCTAGTTCCACTCACCTTTTGTACATAGTGTAACTGAATCTTCTCATACATAATAAAATGTCTTAGTTATTATGTCTATATCTGTGTTGATCATAAACTTACATGTACATTTTCTGTGTTACAAATATTATGTTTTTATATCAATGCATTATTCCATTTGGGGGATATTATAGTGGTATCAGAGCATGATCTTTGGCTCAACTTGTGGACATTTTGAAAACATAAGAAAAGAAGATAGTAGAGATATACTATGGAGGGATTAATTTTTGCCTCATCTTCATTTATATCTATGAAGGATCTCTATAAGGAGATCAATGAATCAAGAAGAGAAAGGCAAAGAGAAACCTCAAGAAGGTTTCAAGATGAAGAAGGTCCCAAAACTTATTTTCAGCAACAACGAAGACTAGAGAAGAAAAGAGCTTCACATTATTCCACTAGATCCACTTTCTTTGAGAAAGAGAACTGGTCTAAATATGATGAAGGCTTGGAGCATGAGACCCTAAGTGAATATTTTTCTGAATACAAGTCACAACCTAGAGAATTGAAGGAGAATCTCTCTCTCCAACAGTTTCTGCAACTCAAAGAAGAGAGGAGATCCAAAAGCAACAATAGAAGAAAGAGGCATAGATTCTTCTTTCCTGCATTTGATGGAACTTCCAGAAGCACATTAAGGGCTTGGAGGGAAGAATTATTTACATTCTTTCTGAAATATCCTATATCAGAAAGAGAGGTCGTGGAGTTTGCAGCACTACACCTAGATGGTGAAGCAAGAAAGTGTCTACTTATGCAGATTTTATGCAAAGACTAAAGAAGAGATATGGTAGGGAGAAACCAGAGAAATATCACATAGTGACATCTCCCATCATCAAGGATATAGTGCATGAAGATTCAAGAGAATATGTTCTCATTATCACTCAAGAGGAGGAGCCTCTACCACCACCAGCTGTAGATGTGCTTACATCAAGAGGAGGATCACTTGCATCTTTGCAAGATGGTCTTGAGTTCTTGACATTTGGAGCCCCATGCATGATTTATGAGATGCATGAGGAGGAGGAAGAGACAGATACCAGCGCTGGTACACTTGTAGAAGTGCATCCATCACTCTTACTAGTAGTCAAAGAGACCTTTGCACTGGAAGAGGAAACTCTTGTGTTCTTGCAAGATGTTTTTGAATCTCAGTTGATCCAAGGTATACATCCATTTTCATCACATATTGTTTCAGTACCTCTTATTGAAACTTATGGGGATGGGCCATCAGAGCTATTGCATGACCAAGGGTTAGAACATCATGCTAATTTTGAGTAGCATTATATCACTGCATAGAGGACCCTTGCTCTAATAAAGGAAGAGATGAAGAACCATCCTATTTTATCATTGATGGACTACATTCAACCCTTTGAGTTGAAGAGTAGAATTTCTGAAGATGGGATGAGTATGATCCTATGTACAATGGTTGGCTATGAGTTCAACATTATGCCTTTCTTTGATACAACACATGCATCACCTTGCAAATCTACAACGTTGTTTAAGAGAAGTTGTGAGAAGAAGAGGACCCATTCCTTATGGAAGAAATCATATGGCAGCTTCATTCATGAATCAATGGAGGAAAAGATGATAGATGGTAGACATATTGAGATGAGAAATATTTTCTCCTTTCTAGATGACACTTTCTCAATGAGCATCTCACAACTCAAGGAGAAACTTCTACCTGCAGCATATCCAGAACCTTATTGGTTTTGGAGGGCCATTGATGAAAAGAGAATCTCATGGAGAGATCTCATCGGAGGTGCACTTCAAAATTTCATGGAGTGCAAATTTCTTCAACAGTTTGAGGAGGTTGGTGTCATACAATGGGAGGAGACACCAAGTTTTTGTAGAATGAGATCCATCATCCACATTGGGATGAATGGTTGATAGTATGGAGCAAGGGGTTTCCAAACCACTTGCAGATCTATGATACAAGGCAGCAAGAAGCATGGCTATGTTGGTTGCTCTTGGGTGAGTATGGTTACCCCTCAATGGATCATATTTTTCTAACTCATGCCTTACACATCACTGGAAGAATGAAAAAGAAAAAGGCATGGTTGCTTTGGTTGTTAATGAGAGAGTTTGGAAATCTCGTGATATATCTTATGTCCATGTATTTACTCTTTTTTGGGATATGTCTCATGTATTTACATGTATTTCTATTTTGGATGTATCTCATGTTCATGTATGTACTTGGGTTTGGGAGAAAGTATAACTCTCACATGATGTGGCATGAAGGAGCTTGTTTGTATTATGATGATGAGACATCTCACATGTCTAATACTATATTGTTGCTCCATGACTTGCATCATGATAATGTAAGGAGGTAGAAAGAATCCTTGTTGCTTTGGTTACTATTGGGAGAGTATGGAATGAATTCCTCCCATACATTACATGACATTGATGGAGGATGGAAACAGGAGGCCTTATAGCGTCGGTTTCTATTGGGGTATTATGGTAATTGTACATGGTATAATGATGATGTGATGGGGAAGCAAGATGCCTTATTAAGGTGGCTTCTCTTGAGAGAATATGGCCACTACCTTTGGTGCAATGACGATGTGGTATGGCAACAAGAGGCATTGCTTCGGTGGCTTCTATTGAGAGAGTATGGCTCTCATACTTGGTTTTATGTTGATGTGACATGGAAACAAGAAGCATTGTTGTTGTCGCTTCTTTTGAGAGAGTATGGCTCTCTTACTTGTTTTCATGATGATTTAGCATGGAAGCATAAGGCTTTTTTGCGTTGGTTGTTATTATGAGAATATGGTTTTACATTTTTTATGTTTTCCCATATGTCTCTACTTCTTGTTTTTCACTATGATGATGTGATGTTTGATTCCTACATGGCCAGCAGGGCTAACGGTGAGGGTGTTGATATATTTAATCTACTCTATGTATCATGGGTTGGAGAGACATTTCATAAGTTGGGACTTTCCACTTTGGGGATGAACCACTTCATCTTATGTATCTCATGTATAGAGGAGAACTTTGGTCATCATATGGTTGCCATTTGGAGATTCATTGATGAGGAAGGGTATCTAACTTTTCATTTGGAGGCCTTTCTAGACATTCTAGAGAGGCAACTTTGGACCTGGAAATGCATGACACATTGTGACAGATGGGGAGGCCTTCCACATGAGGATGCCATTTGGAGGGAGGATGTTTGCTGTAGCATCCACTTTTGCAGTTGCTTGAGGACAAGCAACATTTTTCCGGGGAGGATTGTAATATTCCCAAATTTTCACATGATATTTGGAATATTAGAGTTCTTAATAAACTTAATTAAGTGAGTAAATAAAAGGGTGGAGTGACCCATAATCCTCAAAGATGAATAAAATCCACTTTTGATGTGCGTATGTGGATATTTCAGATCTAGATTTACATAATGGAGTAATAGAGAAACTACTTAATGTGAAAGGAGTGGAGATCATGTATCATTAATGAGATAGATCATGGAGGTTGATACAGTCAACTAAGATCATGGAAAGAATCAAATGTAATATCATTAAGCATTTATGATGAGATGATGGAGGAGTTGCACATTTAATGCACACATGATGGAGAGGGTGATCACTACATTCACACGTGATGGAGATCATGAAAATACAACACAGTCAACATGGAGACCTATGTCCACATGTACAACACAATTATGAGGAGGGCCAAGGCATGAGAAGGCTCATAATATATATAAAGAATATGAAGTCACAATAGAAGGGATGTTGAAGATTATTATTGATGTATGATCTGTTTAGATCTGGAATTTTCATGTGACATTCCATGCTTTCTTTGGCTGTTTAGATAAGATTGCAAGTGTTGTTCAACACTGGGTGTTCCTGGTCGAGAATCACACCTCTTTCATTGATTAGCTCTTGAAATAGTATTGTACTTCATTCATCATCAAGCATTGGTGCCATATTGTTCCTAGTTTCTGCAGAACATCCATATTCAGAAATTGCACATTTCTGAAGATCAGCTTGAGAGGAGGAGGTTGTCCTTCAATATTTCAGTTGAGGAACCGGTGAAGGATTCATCCTATCACCTTGAGCTTCAAGATTAGCCTTCCAGTGCTTTAGATCTATATCAGGCATCAGGCCATCTATTATACATCTCCCAGCAGCAGCAATTCCTTCAAGAATTGCGTATTCCATTATTGTAGATCCAAGGGAGAAGGGAAGTTGCTAGCATTTCAGCTAGTAACCCAATGGAGGACCATTCCTTCACATTGTATACATTATTTCCATCATTCCTGAGCTATATTGCACATATTAGCAGCAGTCTAGAGAGCCTCCTTCCTTTACAGTGCAGTTTTCATGAGTAGTTTTGTAGTAGCAGCTGCAACCTTGTTTGGAGGATTGAGGAGCTAGATCTTGAGCTCCTAGCTTGTGGATCTAGTGAAGGGATCAACCCTTCAAGCTTAGATATGATCTTGTGACATATTTTAGCCATCTATTTTTCAGATCTAGATTTAGATCTGCATAACCCAGTAGTCAAAGGATCAAACTCAAGGAGGGTGATTTTCCAAAGTTGTAGATCTGGAAAATCCTTTCTAGGTTATCTTGGGTATCCAACATAGAGCCCAGATCTTGAAACTTGGCATCATCAAAGCTCTAGATTTCTGTAGATATGCATTTTCCTTTTCAGCCTGCAGTCATATTTTCATATTCTACTGAAGGGACAACACAGTATTTTCTTCCAGTATCTCTCCAGTTACGTAGTGCTAGTTGTAGCATGTTTGCAGGGTGATTCTAGGCCATCTCTTTAGCTAGATCCACTCATCTTTTGTACATTGTGTAACTAAATATTCTCCTATATAATAAAATGGCTCAGCTATTATGTCTATATATGTGTTGATCATAAACTTACATGTACATTTTCTATGTTACAAATATTATGTTTGTGTATCAATGCATTATTCCATTTTTGGGATATTACAATATCTGAAAGCATCTCCCTTATTTTTATTGATCAACAAGAGGTAATGTTTCATGATTTTCAAGACCCCTTGGGCAATATTTTGCAAGCATCAGAAAAGCTGGAGTTTATTTTGTTCACCTACATAGGTTTTGGGCTCATATTTCATTGGATCTTCCATTTTCTCAATATTTCTTTATGCATGGTGGAGCTGAATGCAAGCATCAGTTAGGTAGTCATTTACTTGATTAGTTACATTGGATCTTCGACTTCACTTCATCAAGTGATTTATGGATCAGTTAGAGTAGGTAAGGTGTGATGAATAAGATCAAAATTTTGAGCATATTTTTTAGTGTTAGTTTCCAGTAGAGTTTGCAGTTGATTATGTACAATTCAACTTTCAGTTTGATT
Source organism: Pinus albicaulis (assembly GCA_034641835.2). Taxonomy (NCBI): domain Eukaryota; kingdom Viridiplantae; phylum Streptophyta; class Pinopsida; order Pinales; family Pinaceae; genus Pinus; species Pinus albicaulis. The sequence continues at coordinate 451,363,223 of CM076572.1, forward strand.
TGAGTTAGTTTTAGGATTTTAGCTGTAGTGACTCCATTTCCCAATGGATGAGTCTACTTGGTCTATGGTGTTCTTTACTCCTCATAAAAGAGTTTACATCCGCAAATAGATCCAATGTTAGTTTCCAAATATGTAGTGATAAAATACTCTTTTTAGATTTACTTAGTAGTGGTCCTAGGTCAAAATTTTATGTTTCAAGTCAATTTCAAATAAAAATGTGTTCACTGAATATGTCTAGGTCTGAAAAGCTACTCCCTTCACTCCATCATCGTCATAATCTCAAAGGTCATGTCATCCATCAATCACCTAGGGTCATAGATCGGACAACATACCTCCATCTAGGTTATGGTTTAGGTCTCATTTGTTTTGCCACCACAATGTTTAATAATGTCATGAAAGAAAGAAAAAAAGAGTCATTTTCACCATTAAAAACATCCTCTTTAGGAGTTAGAAAACATAGGTAATAAAAAAAAGTCAACTTGTAATTTTCACATTCCAGATCAGGTCCTGGTTTTTCATGACACCCCTTGATTGTGGAGAAAAAGTCAAAAAACTGTCTCTTTTTCTTGTTTCTGCCAGTGTTTTTGACCGGGCGCGATGCTTCTGGAGTGAGGTTGGGAGAATCAAGTTTTGAAGGTCTTATTGTGGGTTTTTTATCAATTTTGAAGGTGTATTGGAAAGTAGACACGTAGGGTTAAATTCATCTCTGAATATGTGTGACACTTCTGTTGGATAGGCATGATGCTTCTGCTAATGGCGCTACGTTTCTACATTGGATTCCCTTCAGATAACTATCAAGATAGGAAAACTTTAGAATTCAAATATAATTTGTCAGGGGAGGTGTCATTTGAGTATTTGAGATTTTTTTTTCCTCTTATGATGAGGAAAAATGTAATTTAATGAAGGAGACACACACTCCTAGTCTTTAGCTGAATTTTAGGGAATAGTTTCTAACTTCCCTAGATTCTAGGAAGTGACTCATGTGATGTAATATGATGATTTTTGGATATTATTTCGATCCTATGAGGTGTAATGACTATTATTTTCCTATATTTAGTCCAACTCAATCCATTTTAATATTTGGATAGTTGTTATTTGTAGTGGAGATATTGTATAAGTTTGTTTTGTTTTGTTTTGTTTTGTTTTTTTTTGAATGAAATCAAAGATAGTGTTTCATTCATATTGTTGAGACTCCAGTGGTATGCCTTTGAGAAAAAAATTTTCTCTCTAAATTTATCATTTTTAATGTTATGTTATCCATATTTCATATATATGCTTCTTTATGTTAAGTCTTGTCAGTTTATAGATAGAAATCATGCTTCCATGCTCTGTTTTATAATATTTACATGAACATGTCCCTGCTCTTCTGATGAATGAATTCATTTTAATGCTCATTCTGACTCTCTACCTGTTCACCCTATACACAATGACAAATTAAGCATGCTTATAAGCTTACCTACCTGGCCTCATCCTTGCCTCTGCAATCTAATCTTTGTAATCTGACCTAAACCCTAATCATAGTTCTTTCATTATCATTCCTATTTAGAAAAATTTCAAACAAACAAAAACCCTAATCTATTGAGCATAATAAATAGCCTAAGATCAATATATTCAGTCATCTCATTAACTGTAAAGTGACATTGAGATAGCCCTCTCTGGTTGTGGTAGGGCCAGCTACCTCACCTAAAGGTTGGTTTGTGGTTACCTTCCTTCAACTCCATTCTCAGCCTTGGGAAGCGGGGGGAGTGATAACAAATCACATTCAACATAGGTATGAAAACACATAAGAAACCAATAGAAAATCATGATCAACACACTACCCATCCAGTTCGAGAGTTGGACTTGGCTCTGATACCACTCTGTAACACCCTCTTTCCACATCTACCCAAGTAATCGACCAACTCGGGTAATCATGTGACAAGATGCTAATAATGTGAGATTCAATATACTATATGACTTTGAGGAAGTGGAATCGATGGAAACATGACAAAAATAACTTACATTACATCATTGACATTCCCGAGAACTAACCCAACCTTACAGGACCTTGTTCCATGAGGGGTAACTAATTTTTAACCCATTTGAGGCCTACCCGCATGAATGTAAGGGCAAGGGAGTGGTTATATACCCTTATCTGTGGGCTTGCCTTGTCAAGATAGTGGCTAAGGCCCTAAAAGGTTAGTTCTATATCTGCGGCTTCAGGATTTGTGCCACATTTTTAGCCCTTGAGCCCAGGTCATTTCCCATAACTTCTTGTAACTTCAAGAGAGGGTAAATAACATTAAAATAAAGACAAGGAATAATCACATCATCGGGAACTCATCCGGACCCTACCTAACCATGACAGGAATTTCATAAAACATGTCACAAACATTGCATTTACAGGTATAAACAACATATTTAAACATAAGGTTCTATTACAAATCTAAGAATAGCTAAGAATCATTGCTCCCCTACATCATAAGCTACAATACAATCTAATTTACCATAAATCCATTGGGTATTCATTTACATGAAAAAACATAGGTAGAGCCATAAATCATCACTAATCAAATAGATTATTATAACCAACATAATAATAACAAAAATACCATGGATACAACAACAAATAAATCCATACATAAACTAATACGTTTGCATACTGAATAATGTAGGAATGATCTCTTCATTAATGAGTGTAAAACCCAACAAGATATGAGACTTCCACGTTACACCCAACCATAGATTGGTTGAGCCAAGTATCACTTCACCTAATCACCCCCATGCCATATTCCAAGTATGAATGTGGGACTTTCACAAACACATCAATCAACACCAAACCAAGGCTCCAGAGACGAAACTGTATCAAACCCAAAACCAATGATTCCACCTCACGGTCGGACATCACTAACCATCAGGGATTGGTATCCACCCAAGATTCTCCAGGGCTCTAGAGTGTTTGTTCCAACCAAGGCTCCAGTACTAGTAACTCAACCCCAGTTATTCCTTGGCTCTAGACTTTTTGTCCAACCAAGGCTCCAGGACTAGTAACTCAACCCAATAGTTGTTTGTCAGGCTCCAGAGTGTTTGTCCAACCAAGGCTCCAGGAACTAATAACTCAACCTAATATCTAAGGGAATCATGAGAACCAACCAGAAAAAATCAATGGAAATAAACCCACAATACCATGGTTGTCTAGGAAATGTCAAGGCTATGAAATCTACATGGATATACCATGCATGCCACCACTAGGGAGGAAAACATAAATGCAACTTGATACCTACAATTGAATCTCATTGTAGTTTTTGATCTCGATGTCCACATGTGCTTTCTTGCTCTTTTTTTTCCTTCTTGCTCCAAATCACCAAGTATCCACACTCTACAAGAGTGCTCCAAGAAAACTATAAGTATCCAAGAGTATGAGAGAGAGAGAGAGAGAATAATGAGAGAGCTCCAAAAATGCATTGAAAAACAAGTACCAATTGATCCTCAGATGCATTTTTCTAGAATACGCCTCTATTTTCTTCATTTTCGATTATTTTCATTTATTTTCCTCCTCACATGCAACTGGTGACCTTTCATCTCCCTTTTCTCCTAATTTCCATTATTTTCATAAATAATTTTTCCAAAAATACTTTTTTCCTCTTTAATGCCTTAACCATAGCCTTTTCCAATTTCCTTAGCCATAATAAACCAAATGAACTCCCCCTAGGATGTTTTTCCCAACATTCAGCTTCGAATATGTGTCCCATCAACCATGGTTATTATTTTAATTTTTATTACATGGAATTTTCACCAGGGCTCTTACACTTTGGATGATCCAAAAACTTTGAAAGCTTTGAAAAATTGTGGCCTCTACAAGTATGGGATGACTCTGGGAATGGAAGCGTATCTGGAGCTCCTGACATGGATGGTGAGGGCTTGGGATGCCTAGGATAAATGTTTCATGATAGGGTATCATCGCCTCACCATAGATGTTGATGATGTGTACTTCTTGACTGAGCTCTCCCGTACAGGTCTTGATATTTCTTTAGATGGCCAGTGACCAGGTGGAGAGATTAATGATTCTTATTTGAGGTAGTAATGTGTTGATGGGGCTCAACTCAAGGGTGATAGGATTGAAATCAAAACAATCGAGCAACTCAAATTGATGACCATTGATTTTACAATCACCAAACTATGTGGAAGCGTAGTGCTTCACTTGGCTACAAAGGCCCAGATGCAGATTGTCATGGAGTGTTCAAATTCCACTATTTTCAACTGGTGTGAAGGAGTAATTTCCAATATGAAAGGGAAACTAACTAGAGAAAAGAATGGAAAACTTAATAATTTCAATTATGGTTCCATTCTCATTTCATTTTATCTATAGAATATTCCACAACTTATCCCACAACAGATTCTAGTATATGACTCAGGACCTTGAGATCTATTAGTGTCAATATGTCAGTGATCAAACATACCCTTTCAGTTAATTTTCTAGTGGCATACTTCCAAATTTTTAGTCTTTCAAACAATTTTTCAAAACACATTTTGGTCATTGAAGGAGTCTAGGTCAAAATTGTTGCTCCCTCATTTCATCCATGCCCATCATCACTATTAAAGGTCGTCTCATTCATTATCATTTATAAGTTTTAGGTCACTCTCTCCATCTCATCTAGGTCTATTGTTTAGGTGTCATCGTTCTGCCTTTGAAAAAGTTTAATTTTTCATCAAAACAAGGCAAACAATCCTTAATTTCACTCATAAGTATTTTAAAGGGGAGATAGAATGCTTAGGAAGAAAAATTAAGACAAGTTTTCTTATTTAAAAATGTGTTTTAATGTAAAAAAATTCAAAAGTAAAATTGTCTTATTGTTTCACTACAGGTCAAAAAAGGTCATTTCAAGGCTATAGAAGGAAAAAGTAAGCTCATCCAAACTCATTATTCTGCTTTTTTGTGTGGTAGAGCTCCTCTCCTACCTCATTTTCACTCCTTAGGTGGTCAAAGGTTCGAAACCAAGGCGAAGAACCACTCCAAGAACACTTTTCTACACTTCTGGTTGCCTTTATTACGCTTTTGTAGCCTCCTGCTACACTTTCAGAACAGTTGTTACGATTCTATGATTTGGTGTTACGCTTTTGGAAAGGCTTTCGAGTTAGGGGTTTTTGGCTCATAAGCCATTCAAACAAGCTCAAATCTTGTCGGCATCATTCCTTAGACCTCTCATATAGTAAGTCATCATCTTTATAACCTTCTATGGTAAAATTATCAAGTTTATCATTGATTTTCATGCTCACTCCATACTTCTCTATATCGTCACTTCGTCATGAACTTCAAAGGCTCTGTTATCATAAGAAGTCACTCCTTGACTGCTTAAGGAGTAAAACTTACGAATCATAGTTCATTTCAAATTTTAAAGGAGTTGTTTGAGTGGTGGGATGGCTTTCTCAAAGATTTTGAAATGATTTTATATTATTTAAGGCATTCATGCATTTGGAAAGTTGTGGCAAGTATAAATTATGTGGGTAAAAGGTAGTATAGGGAGTAGAGAACACAAGTGGAAGAAGATGAATAGATGGTACCTATTTCAGGAAATATTCCTATCCTAAATTAGTCACATAGCTATGATGATGACCTTTAACACAAACTCTGTTTATGTTAAGTGAAAAACACTTAGAAAATAGAATGCATGTATAAATTATTCCACAAATACTTTATGAAATATTCACTGACAAGTTCTATTACACATATATAACCTGCAAAAAACTAAAAGCAGATAATTTACTGTTAAATCCTTTAACAATTTCTCACTCACACTTCACTAGTGGCTGCAACTTATATTTTATAAGAAATTAACAAAGAAAATATACACACCACACATTAGATGTTCCTTGACTCACAAAATCCTCCATCATGAAGAAAAAAGGTTTTTTCTATTATTTTCAGTCTTCAGGTAGACTAGCATCTAACCTGGAAATAGTATTTACAAGTGTTATATATAGCAAGAGAGGAACCAACTCCATCTTTTCTAAAAAGAAGGAAAAATTAATTATAACATAACATATGTGTCAAAAGAAATTACATCCTTATCCCCTCGAAATCTAATAGAAAGGACAACTGGATAAAGAAGAAGAGAAGAATTCTGGGTTGCAATGATGAGTGTACTGTTATGCTACCCCTTTTTCTACGGAATTTTCTCCTTATGTCTTGGGTCTTTAATAACGATGTAGCTTCATTTAATAAGACCTCCAAGAACCTCATAAATACCTCTCACCATCACTTGTATTATCCATTTAGTTATGGGTTCTTATCCATCCTTAACTAGCTCAGAAAAACTTGCTGATAGGTGTCAAAATTAAGTTAAAACAAGTGTTGCCGAAAATTCCGGTAAAAACCTGTAACTGCGCAAAAGATGGAATGCAACCGGAAATTCCGATAGTGACCTATTTCTTTTTAAAAATACATAGAAAAATACTGAAAAATTTGTGTTTACTTGTATTCCATGACACCTAGGCTGATGTTTCAAATTTATAATTGATTAGGGAAAAGGGATTAGTACCAAAAACCTTTTTACCTTTCCTCTAAGTGTGTTGCAGCTTCAACTAGTTTATCTAAATCAGTTTTTTTGTCAGCAGCTAATGTTCTGGACATGGTAGCTCTTGTAGTTGACACTTTGATAGGGCCTTTGTCCTCCTTATCACCCTTCTGTGTTTTTCTTCTTTTTGAGGGCTTTGAGGGTTGTTCTGAAGGATTCTTGTTATTGCTTTTCCTCATTGATTTCTCTGGTTTCTCTTCCTTTGAACCTTCAGGTTTCTCTTCAATTTCAATAGATTCTGTGAATAGGCTAAGCTTGAGAAGAGCCTTGGATTTCATTCTAAAGTCATTTCTCTCTCTTGTGTGCCTCTTTCTGGTGCTAGCAATAGGTTTAGCCTCCACCTTCTTCTTCTTGATGCTGATGTCATAACCAACATCCTTAAGTAGTTATTCATCTTATTGGGTAGGATGATACCCCTTCTGCAACTTTTTCTGAATAGGTGGTTCCAGAATTTCTGGTAGCACTTACACTTTTGACTTATATGATGTTGCATACCTCCCTCTTATGGCCCCGGTGTATACATTTGGAAATGGAATAACAAGGGGTACTATCTTCATGGAATTGGGCTTTCTTGATTAGGAGCTCTCTCCTTTTTCCACTTTTCTTTCAATTTTTCCTACATAAACTTTCTCTTTCTTATCTTTGGCCTTCTTATGAATATTTATTTTCCGGGCCTTTCTTTTTGTTCTTATTTTTGCAAGCTGAGGGTTTGAATATGGAAATGGAGGAGTAGGTACAAGTTGGCCTTCCCTATCGATTAGAAAATGGTCCCAAGTCTGGTTTTTCTTCTTTAGTTCTTTTTCAACCAGAAATTTTATCAAAGCTTGATGATACAAGCTATACTCAGAAACATCATTGTGGGTATGAATCCTCACTGACATCTTGGTTAGGATTTTCAACAAGAAAAATGGCAGATTCAATAATTTCATCCCTGCAATATGAAATATAAACCTCATGTGATAGAGGAATACCACAATATACCTCCTTTTACATGTGAGGTATATCTTGATAAGCTTGATGGCATGTGCCCAGTCATTCTTAAGGTAGCTGCTTGGGATTCCTTTTTCCCAGTTTGGATCTCTGTGAGCACCCTTGAGGAAGGTGTTGAGATCACCTCCTGTGATAATTTGTCCCTTGAACCACCTTTCACCTTCTTGAGGAAGGTTAAAGTCTTCTGCAATGGAGTCTTCATAAACCTACAAAGTGAGGCCTTAAACTATAGCCTCCTTTCCATTAAATGATTAGCAAACTCTAGAGAAACTCCTGAATGTGAGATTCCCAACCTGGTGCAAAGAGGATACCATCCTAACTGCATAAATAGAGTTCTCACCCTTGAATTAGCATCAACCAAATCTGCACCCTGTGGCTCTATTTGATTTATCTTACCACCTGTTTTAGTCATCTTTAGAAAAATAGTGACTGTCTCTTGAAAATGATAGGTGGAAGAATATGAGGAGTTTACCTTATAGGTATTGCATGTATTCTTCTTTAGGATCTTGTCTGAAATACAGACTCATTCTCCAATTGTGACTCTCAGTAAATTCGAATTCAGCAACTAACACATCAAATGAAAAATTCCTATTTTTTAGGTGGGTTTTAAAAGTAACTCTTGGTTCACCACCCCATGAAAATCACTCTCCATCATTACAAATATTCATGATCATGATGTGCACCATGTGACACACCATCACCACCTGCAGTTGGTTGCATTCTCCATATTGGATCTTCAGATAGCTTATGGAAAGTGTATTTGATGACACACAGTCACCTCTACAAACTGTGTTGTTGATTGGTCGGAATTTCCGGCAGCACTATTGTGTGACCAGTTAATGGTTATCGTGTGCGGTGTGATCACCATGATCTCTCCTGAATAAAAAAAACACGTACCTTAACTTATGGATGATTGACTTGGCATAGAAATGTGTGACTGGCAATGGTTTGATCATTAACTTCAGTTTGACACATGTGGCATAACGTATACATCGACTTGAATCAAACTAATTGATTGAAATATGATACCTCTCATTAGATATTTAACGGATTTAAAATATTTGATGCGTATTAACCCTACGACACGTGGTATGACTAAAGCAGATGCACTTTTTCTCTTTATTTTAAAAACAAAGTATGCTTCTAGAAATTCTGGCGGTATCAGAAATAAAAATAAAAAGATAGAAACAGGAAATAACAAACTGTCTAAAAGGCTTAAAAAAACTGGTTCTTCCAGAAAGTTCGGTAGTGCCTAAATTTTCTTTTTCTTTTTTTGAATTTTTTTTAATCTAATCCTAAAAATAAAACTAGGGAACAAACTCATGACTTAGCAATAAATTGTGCTAACAGACTCTAATGAAATAAACCCTAACCCTCCCATATAACACTAACTGACACCTCCCACATACCTCATACTCTCATCCCCCATCATCAATATCCTCCCTAATAGCCATTTTCATGAAACCCTAATTTATAGCTAGTTTTCACAGTGATAAATTGGGAATTTCCTGTGTTTCCCTCATTTGACCACTTTATTATCATCTATTTCACTTGATTTCACTCAAAACGTGGATATAACATGCAACCTATCTCCTAATTTTTTTTATAGAATTTTCCCTAGCTCCATAACCCTTCATCTCATCCTCTAAACCTACTCCATCACCACACTCACTTTTTTCCAGATTACACTACACATTCCTATCCCATTAGTTCACTAGGGTTTGATCCTTTCAGTGATAAACAAGATGGAGAATGAGAAGAAGAACTTCAAGGGAGGGTGCCACCTCAGGTTAGAACCCTTCACCATGCATGAAATCAATGATTCACCCTTGGCCAAAATATGTTTTGAGAGGACCACATGTTTGAGGTTCTGCGAGAAGCTCATGGAGGAAGGATATCAGCTTCAAATTACAAGATTATTTTCCTCTATTCTCAACATGGGAAAGGTCATCATTGTAGGTGTAGAGTTTAACCTATCAATAGATCTAATTGCTTCAACAATAGGTATTCCTAGTCATGGAGAGAAGTGGTTCAAGGGCATGGATTTAGACCTTGAATATCATAAACATTTTCTCAAGCCTCATGCTAGAGGGGAACCAAATTACCTCTCCCATTTTAGACACATCTGTCAAAAATATGTTCCTTTGATGATGTTAATAATGAATTATTTCACATGTGAAGTAACATTTTCTAGGTTGTATATGTACCATATCAGGTTTTTGATTCATTTCACCTCTATCAAAACACTTGATTTGTCACATTACTTGTACAAGAGTTTGAATAAGAAGATTGATAAGGTTCAGAGTAGAAAACAAGATTATTACCCTTTTCTTTTTCATCATGGTTTGGTAAAACTAATTGTGTTTCATCACCTTTCATCCATCAACATGACTTGGGAAACCTTCATGGAAAGAGTAGTAGTAGTGCACACCACTAGCCCCCTTATCATGCATAACACATCATCACCTTCACTGTCAGCACAACCAATGGAGGTTGGCTCTTCTAGCATGCAAACTCAAATTTCAAAGGCTCCTAGGGTTTTTGAGTTTACTCATACCTATCAGAAGGGAAAGAGACATGTATTTGTGCTTAAATCTATCAAAAGAGTACTTACACTTGACACCATTGTTGAATAAAGTGAAATGGAGGAGCAACCTCTCATGCATCAAGATGAAATACCTTTGCACCAACATAGTGAAACAATGCCATAGGAGGTTGAGGTAGCAGAGTAGGTTGAGATAAAAGTAGCTGAGGAGATCATTAGGGATAAGGATAAGGAAATAGTAGAATTTAGGAGGATCTTCTCCATTGCTAATTCTCATATCACTTTCTTACAACAGGAGAATTTTCAATTGAAGGTAAAGAAATTGTTACAAAGAAAATCTAAGCCAGGCATAGAGGCAGATAAAGGTAAAGGTAAGTAGATCATAGATGTTGATAAAATGCAGGACATGGAGACTGAAAAAAATCCAAGAAGTCCAAATACAAGAGGCCTCAAAAGTGTGTTGGAGCTAGAAAGATAGTAAGCTCATCCACCTGAAGAGTTGACCTTTGATGAGCTAATAGCTATGGAGATAAACCAAGACAGAGAACTAAGGTTGGCAAGGGTAAATGAACATTTGGAGAATCTCTTGAAGAGAGCTAAGAGGGACAATAAAATCCAAATACACATGGAAAATAACTATCGTACCATGAACAAATTTCTCAAATAAGGCTAAAACAACTGAAGAAAAGGCTAAAATAAGCTTAAATGAAGCTTAAAGAGAAGGATAGCTTAGATTTGTTGGATGAAGCTTCCTTTTTTTTTATCACATCACCCACAGGTGCTACAAAACCAAATTTGAGAAGTTTTGAAGAATTTTGGTAATTTTTGGTATTTTTTGTCAAATTATCAAGTTTCTCATTAATTTTCATGTTCATTCCATACTTCTCTATATCTTCACTTCTTCATATCATTAAAATACTCCAATGAAATAAAACGTAACCCTCCCTTATAACACTATCCTACACCTCCCACATACCTCATATTCTCATCCCACATCATCCATATCCTCCCTAATAGCAATTTTCATGAAACCCTAATTTCTAGCTAGTTTTCACAGTGATAAATTGGGAATTTCATGTGTTTCCCTCATTTGACCACTTTCTTCACATCCATTTAACTTGATTTCACTCACAACATGGAGCTAACATGCAACCCTATCTCCTGAATTTTTTATATAATTTTCCCTACCTCCATAACCCTTCATATCATCATTTAAACCTACTCCATCCCTACACTCTATTGTTTCCAAATTACACTACACATACCTATCCCATCAATACACTAGGTTTTGATAACTTTAGTGATAAATAATATTGAGAGTGAGAATAAGAACTTCAAGGGATCGCATCACCTTACGTTAGAACCCTTCACCATGGATGAAATCAACGCTTCACCCTTGGCCAAAATATGTTTTGAGAGTACTGTATGTGTGAGGTTCTGTTAGAAGCTCATGGAGGAAGGATATCATATTCAACTTACAAGCTTATTTTCCTCTAATATAAACATGGGAAAGGTCATCATTGCAGGTGTAGATTCTAACCTATTCGAAGATCTAATTGCTTCAACAACAGGTATTCCTAGTCATGGACAGAGGTGGTTCAAGGGCATGGATTTAGACCTTGAATATTATAAACAACTTCTCAAGCCTCATGCTAGAGAGGAACCAGATTACATCTTCCGTTTTAGACACCTCCATAAAAAATATGCTCCTTTGATGATGTTAATAATGAAGTAATTCACATGTGAAGGAATATTTTACATGATGTATAGGTACCATATCAAGTTGTTGATGCATTTCACCTCTATCAAGACACTTTATTTGCCACATTAATTGTACAGGAGTTTGATTAAGATGAATAAGAAGGTTCAGAGTAGAAAAAAATATCATTACCCTAGTCTTTTTCATCATGGTTTGGTAAAACTCATTGTGTTGCATCACCTTTCAACCATCAACATGACTTGGGAAACCTTCATTGAAAGAGTAGAAGGAGCGCACCACTAGACCTCTTGTCATGCATAGAACATTATTTTTTCTTGAAGAAGGGAATCTTTTTGCCACATTATATCTGACTAAGGAATCAAAATTTCTCCCAGTATGATTGAGGGCATACTTCAAATCAATCATCCCAGGAACATCAAAGAGATTCAATCTTTCATTGGTAGGATTAATTTTTTGGGAAGGTTTATACCAAACCTTGCAAAGATGCTAAGAAACATCACCAACATGCTCAAGAGAGAGTCGAGAGTTAAATGGAGCATGGAGGCTAAACAACCCTTTGACTTGGTAAATCAAGCACTCACTAAAGCACATATTTTGATCAGCCCCGATTTCACCAAGGATTTCATCATTTTTTCCTTTGCATCAGAACACAATATTGTTGTTGTATTGCTGTAGAAAAAAAAGGAAGGAAAAGAGCAGCCCATAGATTTTTTCATCCAATCTTCGAGACATGCACCTTTAAAGTAAAATATCATCGAAAAACAGGCCTTTTCTTTGGTCAAAGCACTGAGGGATTTAAGGGTTTACATCCTACATTCACATATCATTGCCTTTGTGCCCAACACAGTTTTCAAGGACATCTTAATGAAAAATCCTGATGGAAAGAGATGAAAATGGATTGTTGTGATCTTGGAGTATGATTTAGAGATCAGGCCCATCAAACTACTCAAGGGACAAGGATTAGCCAAATTGATGGCTGAAACCACTTTTCAAGAATTAGATATCAACATGATCCATTCATTGGATGAACAAGAGGAGCTGGTGACTCCACCTATTGAGGAAGAATTCCTAAATTCTCCATCGTATGCAGATATTTTATATGTTATATTTAATTTAAACTCTCCTCCTAGTTTTTCCAAAACTAAATCTAGATTCTCGAAATTGAAAGATGTCAAATTTTCCATCCTAGAAAATGTCTTATATTGGAAATATTTTGGGGGCATATTTCTTAAATGTTTTCTTAAGGAGGATGTAGCTAGGGTTATGCGGGAATTTCATGAAGGGGACTATGGAGGCTATCTCTACTTCAAAAACACTGCTAACAAGATCCTTAGAGCTGGTTTCAATTGGCCTACTCTCTTCCCAGATATCCACAAAATGGTAGGCATCTGTCACAAATTTCAAATTTTTGAAGGAAAAGGAAAGTTGTTGTCATTACCCTTGCAGCCCATTTTTGTTGAAGCTCCTTTTCAACAATGGGGTTTAGACTTCATTAGAGAAATTCACCCCTAATCCTCTGCCCAACACAAATGGATCCTTACTGCCACAAACTACTTTACCAAATGGATAGAATCCATCCCTTCTAGAACTACTACTGACTCAGTGATTATCAAATTCCTTGAAAGCAATATCTTGTCCAAATTCGGTTGTCCTAGAAAAATCATTATAGATAATGCTTCTCCTTTTAATTCCAAGAAAATGGTGGATTTTTTCACAAACAACACATCTTCTTGGGACATTCAACAACCTATTACCCTCAAGGTAATGGATTAGGTGAATCCTCCAACAAGATTTTGGTTAATATCATCAAGAAGCTGCTAGAAGACAATAAGAAATCCTGGCATAACAAATTGGTGCATGCATTGTGGGCTGACAGACTAACAACTAAGAAATCGATTGGCATGTCACCATACTAGTTGGTCTATGGGATGGATGCAGATTTCGCAACATCATTAGGAGTACTAGCCATGAAAATCATCCAAGAGGTACAGGCCAAAGAAAATGATGTACAAAGAAGGATAAACCAAACCATTCAGCTATAACAGTTCAAAGAAGAAGTTTACAACAGAACTCAGGTTGTGAAAGAAAATATAAAGAATATATTTGAAAAAAGAACAAAGGAAAATGATTTTCCTATCGGAGATAAAGTACTGAGATGGGATTCCAGAAGAGAAGATAAAGGGGAACATGGCAAGTTTGAAAACCTGTGGAAGGGCCCATATATTTTTCATTCTTTGAGGGGAAATAATGCATTTTTTCTGGAAGATATGGATGGAACAGAGCTACATGGAGGTCTTGTCAATGGTAGGATGTTGAAACATTACTTCTCTTTAATTTAGAGAGATTACCCACTCCATTTTAAATACCACAATTTTTGTTTCAAATATTTTTGAAGGCTACCTGTTTGTGCTGAAAAACAGCAAGAGAAGATTCATGGAAACATTGCAGAAAAGGAGTCTACAAGCCTACTGGTATTGGTTTTCTTGACACTTCCCTAAGAATAAGTTCCATCCCCAGCTGGAGCCACTGTTAGACTCCTGTAATTCACAGTATCACAAGGTGACTGATTATTTATGTTTAGATCGTTTATATTGAAAATAATATTCCATGACTGTCATTTATTTCCAGAAAAAAGGAAGGGAAATCTTGACTGTCAAAACTTCAACGGAAATAATTTTTCTTTTCAGTTCAGTTGAAAGAGGGGAGTGCTGTTGATAAAGTGTAATGCTGAGAAAACTTAATTTATGCCCTCATTCATTTCATTTACCCTATTTTTCCCTCCATTTTTCCAAACCCTAAAGTCCAACCCTTCATTTCTTTCAAAACCCCTTTTTAACTATTAAAATTCAATTTTTATAGTTAAAAAGCAGCTCCGCCCACCCACTAACAACCATATCATATTTCCGTTTAAACTTACCATATATTTATTTTATCGCAACTCTACCCACACCATAGAAAACCTTATATATATCATGTATTACATATATGATATAGTATTTATCATTTTCCACACTTAACCGTATTAAAACCTTTACCTTTCATCGCAATTCGCTTATCATAGTTTTTAAACTCCATTCATAACACAATTGTCGAATCCTACAAAACCCCTGAAATGAGATTTGCAATATTGGTTGAGACCCATCACCTTTTCACATCGCAAGTTCGCAAATATTACTTACCACTTGCACTTACTTCCACCTCATTCCCCGATATGCAATTTGCGATATTTTTGGGACCCAATTGCATGTTGCAAATCGCAATCTCGAGGGGATAAGCGCTCGAGAATCATGTTGAAACGTCGAAGTGTGAAGTGAGAGAATGAAGTGGACACGATATAGTTCAAATATAGAATCTAAAGGAATTGAAGTTTGACCAATTGCATATCACAAATCATAAGCTCAGGAGGATAAGCCCTCAAGAATCATGTTGAAATGTTGAAGTGCGAAGTGTGATAATGAAGAGGACACGATGCAGGTCAACGCTGAAGCCTAAAGTATTTTAAGTCTGAGTGTGTGTAGTTTTCCCTTTGTTAAATAGAATTGGAGAATAGAGGAGGGCTTATAATGTAGAACAATTGGATCGCTGAAATGCGATTAAGGGTCTAGAGGCGAGGTTGTTCAAAGGTTAATTAGAATTTATTTAAGGTCGAGGGTTCTTTGTAGTTACACTATTTTATGAAGGAAAGTGAACGCGGGTAGGAAGGCTCAGGTAAGGGACCCAACACGAGCAGAAGAGGCAGAGCCCTATGGTGGCACTATTGGAAAAATGCCAGCTGGGTCGAGTCAGGAAAAAGAATTTGTACATAATTTTTATGATATAACAACAGAAACAAAAAATGCAGTGAACACATCAGCACAACCACCGATCGACGAAAAGTTGTGAGCACCGCATCATATTTAATAATCCAGAAAAGGCGGCCCAAAGGTAGAGCCAGATGTCAGAGCCACCCATATTTTCCTCTTTGTGACCACCTTGGCCACCTTCAAAGTACTTTTGGATTCACGAAGAGCTGCCAAAGTTTTTGGATTCATGAAGAGTTGCCGAGATTAATTCCACAGACGGTGTTCTGTCAGAAATATTTTTTCTGGGCCTTGCATGGCCACACTTGTCTAGTTTTTTTTAATTGTAATTAATGAGAAGTTTCCGAAGTATATAGGGAAACCGATGTATTTTTTAGATAAATACTGCATGCATCAACAATTTTAGGGGTTGGACCTTGTTGGACCCTGCACTGTAAGAACATTTTGTATTAGAGCACTGTAATTTTTGGAGTTGGGCATCAATAATAAGAGACCATTTACAGGATACTTGAGCTGTATTATATGGTGATTTGTTTGCTATTTGTGTTAAATGTTTCCATTGTTTTCCTTGCTGTGCATCCATTTATCTGATTGTAAAACATAATTTTAGGTTAAGATTTGTTGTTGGAGCACCTTAATTATGTCTGTATTTACCATCTGAATGTTTTCTTCTGAAGTCTGGTTAAAGAATTCTTAACTACTCTTTAATAATTACTGAATATCACTATTTTCTCCATATCATAACTCATATTGTCTTAAAGATCCAACTAGTACAATTATCTTGCCCTGTCATGCTCTTGAAAAATTGATGTCACAAACCAGCCCTTTTGACTCCATAGCCCAATGGATTAGCTTCTGCAGACCTGCTCATCCAACCAAAAAAATCAATCAAAACAACCAATACCACCACCACTATAACTATCCTAACATAAGCATTCATAACATTAAAGAAAAATTAAATATCATAAATAGAGAGAGCCCTATCTGAGTCTAAGAAGGTTAGGTCCTGGATTTCAAAGTGGTTTGATGTTGTCCTCTATCATGTATTCTTGCCAATCTTATAAATTATAGGGCCACAACATAATGGCGACCATACTAGGGACCTATTGAAAATCTTAACATTTCATCAGAACTCAGAAACCCCGGTTAAAACATTGTACAATCAAGCATTTTTTAAAGATTGGTTTTTTAGCTTGTTGCAAATATTCAACCTATCTATGATCTGAGTCTAAATTATGGCTCCCAGAAGAATCTTTACCAGACCTCATCCTAACCCAAATCCTCCTACAATAGTTGAAAATCCAGAGAAAATCCAGAGAAAATCCCCCAGGACTGAGAGTCAAACTAGCGGCAAATCCCTTCACAGAGCAAGTTCCCTCCCTGGAAACCTTGTAACCTTGTAGGACATCCAGTTCGATTTACATTTTGAACAAATCTTATTCAGGACCAAATCTCAGAATTGGACAGCCCAGACATTTTTTGACCCATATTTCCTACAACAGAGTCCAGTCAGGGAAGCCTCCACATCCACCCAAGCTGACCTTCAGCTTCTCCAACACTTTGAATCCCTTCAAGATCTGGTAGCAGAACTCACCTCAGATGTCGATGATTCTTACCTTAAACAATCTGTAGAATTATCCACTTTGACTACATAATCTCCTTCTATTATTTCCAAGTATTATCATCCCCATTCAACCCATTTGGGTGTATCTGCAGCTCCTACCACTTCCTTGAACATTTCCCACCAGACTGCACAAACCACCACTCATACACCCACTGTCTACCTTCCTCCATTTAATCCTCCACCTACCCTTGTCAACCCTCCTCTTGTCAGCCCCCCTTGGGTTCCCCCACCACCAATCATGGTAGCCATATATGTTCCATTGGTGCTGCCACCACATGTGATACCCATGCCATAAGATTATCAGTCCAAAATTCCACAATTTGATGGGACTGTTCCTATTATTTCTCAATAGAATGTTTATAAAATGAATGATTGTTTTGACCTTCAAGAGATAGATGATGAAAGTGTCAAGTTGAGGATGTTTTCCCAAAGCTTTGGAGGAGAAGTAAGAAAATGGTTTAAGGGCTTGACTCCAAATTGTATACATGACCTCCCTACCTTTCACCAGCTATTCATCAATAGATGGGAAGTTAAGAAAACCCCTCTTCAAACCTTGTCAGAATATGAAAACATCAAGAGAAATGTTGGAGAGAGTGTCCAAGACTACTGCACCAGGTTTAATAGTGTATATAACACACTCCCATCTCAGATGAAACCCCCACAATGGTTGGCCCTGGTTAAGTTGCCATATGGTTTTGATCCAGAAATGGCTTATCGACTCAAAGAGAGAGACCCTACAACATTGGAGGAAATGCAGAGGGATGCAGTAAGCATAGAATCCAAAATTATTTCCAAGAGGGCTAGAATGAGAACTAAGAAGAGAGTTACTATAAGGGAAGAGCCAACAGCTTCCACATCTGAAGCTAAGATTGATAACCTGGTTAGAACCATGGAGAGAATGATGGAGAGGATCAACCTGAATGAGAGATCTATTCCTAGGGAAAATAAACCAACTCCTCAAAACAGAAATCAAAACATTATAAGAAACCCCCCTCAAATAATATAGAGAGAAAAAAGAGGCCCTGACCAAAAAATTAGGCCTCCATTCCAAGAAAATTATGCTGATGAAGATGAGGGAGTGGTCGAAGAACTAGAAGAAAGTCAAATTAATCTAATGGGAACAAATGAAGAGGATTCCATTTTCCTTACTGAATAAGAACAAGGTTTTTTTCTTTGACTCAAACTGAAGTAGAATTTTAAGAGTATAAGGATTATAGACAAGCATTTTAAAATTCCATCATGGAGGTACATCGACAATATAACCTCAGAAGCAAGAAGAACTATGATAACTCCACGAAAAATAATACTAAAAGTCTTGCCAAAAAGGCTTCAAAAACTTATCCCAAGAAAACAACAGAAGGTTCAAAGAAATTTGTTAACATCTCAAGAAAGAATAATACAGAAAGCATCAATAGTAAACCAGCTATTAGCCTTGTCAAAACGGCTCAAGCTGATATCCCCACCACAAGTAAAAAAGATGAGATTACCGCAAAAATAGGGCCTGAGAAGATTGATTGTTCAAATCCGCTAAAAATACAGACACCATTCAACATTGAGAACAAAATTTCTAAACTAAAAATCTCAATTCCTCTCACTAAATTGGTAAATAAGGATGTATATAGATCTCAAGTCCTAAAGGTACTGAACATAGGAGAAATTATTGACACTGTCAATCTAAATGATGATAAACCTGAACTTTTGTTTGGGCCATAAGTAGATGGTAAATCCCAGGAAGGAGGTGTTCCCCCTTTTTATATGTTTGAATGTTCATGATAAAATCCACCATAATGCCATGTTATATTCAGGTGCATCGTATAATCTTATGCCAAAGGCTGTTATGGAGAAACTTGGCCTTGAGGTAACTAGACCCTACAAATATTTGTACTCATTTGACTTCAGCAAGGTCAAATGCCTAGGTCTCATCAAAGATCTTCGTATTACTTTAGCTCAGATCCCAACAAAGAGTCTGGTAATGGATATAGTAGTGGCTGAAATCCCTCCTAAGTATGGCATTATTTTATCACACTCATGGGGAGCCAAACTATAAGGGAATCTCCAAATGGATATGACTTATGCTACCATACCCATATTTGGCCAACAAAGAAGACTATATAGGGAAAATTTGATGAAATACATGGTGAGAAGTCAAGAGAAACCACATAACTATCCCCTTTACTCTATTCATTCTAAACTTGACTCATTCATTTTGTACAATGATACAGACAATGATGCACAAATAGCTGGAGAAGAAAAGGAACAGGATAAAGAACAAGATGATCAAATGAAAATTTTACAACATAAGTCTGAATATTAACCTTTTTGGAACATGATTTTTGATGGTTCTTGTGGCAAAGCAGGTTCAAGAGCGAGGGTGTGGGTCTGTAATACTGGAAATAACCATGTAGAGGGCCATTCTTACAAACTAAATTTTCAGTGAGCCAACAACATAGCAGAATATGAGGCATTTCTTTTGGGTCTACAATTGTTGAAGATATTAGGAGCCAAAAGAGTTTTTTTCATGGGGACTCTGAGATGGTTATTAGACAAATCAAGGGAGAATACTCAGCCAAACATCACAGATTGAGAGCATACAAGAATGATGCCCTTGACCTCCTAAAAACGTTTGAAGAATATGGCCTTGCTGCAGTTCCAAGAAATCAAAATATCCTTGCCAATGGTTTAGCATTTTCAGCAAGCACTTATGAGATACCTCATCCCAGCAAGCAATACACTGTGCAGATTAAGCACCACCCAACAGTCCCTGATAATATGAGATATTGGAAAGTCTTTGGTAATGATAAATAGATTGAAAATTTCCTGCAATATAAAGGTGATTTTGAAGATTCTAGCTTGGACCTAGATTGTGAAT
Organism: Pinus albicaulis; assembly: GCA_034641835.2. Taxonomy (NCBI): domain Eukaryota; kingdom Viridiplantae; phylum Streptophyta; class Pinopsida; order Pinales; family Pinaceae; genus Pinus; species Pinus albicaulis. Next base: position 451,383,325 of record CM076572.1, read on the forward strand.
AGGATTTTCCCACTCAAGGAAAAATGAGTATGGGTGAACCACCTCATGATTATGATATTAATATTTTAGAAAATGAAGATTTACATAGAACAGAGATACATAAAGACCAAGAAAAAGAGGAATTTGAAGTAATCCAATTCAAATATAACATCCTGCCTAGAGGACTTGTCCCTTTAGAGGAACTATTTGATTTCAATGATGTGGCTAGAAAACAGAAGATGGAACCTATAGAGGCAAACATTGAGGAATGAAATTTAGGCAGTGAACAAGATCCCAAGATGATAAATTTATCAAATACACTGCCAGTGACTACAAATCAGAGATGCATTGCTTTTTTCAAATAATTCATTGATGTGTTCGCTTGGAGCTACGAGGACCTAAGATCTTATGATACTAGTACTATACAACACAAGATTCCAATCAAGGAGAACCAAAAACCTTTCAAACAAAAATTGCGTAGGATAAATCATTTCCTAATGCCCTTGGTTGAGAAGGAGATCAAAAAGATTTATGATGCCAAAACCATAGTCCCTATCAGATACTCGTAATGGGTATCCAATATTGTGCCTGTAAGAAAGAAAACATGTGAAATAAGACTTTGCATTGACTTTAGAAACTTGAACAAAGTATCACTTAAAGATAACTACCCTTTACCAAAGATGGACCGTATATTACAAAGGGTAGTGAGCTATAGAAGGATTTCTTTGTTAGATGGTTTTTCAGGGTATAATCAAGTGTTGGTGCATCCTGATGATCAGCAAAAAACAACTTTTACTACTCCTTGGGGGATATTCATGTATGTGGAAAATCATTTTGGATTAACTAATGCTGGTGGCACTTTCCAGAGAGAAATGGAAATTGACTTTTCAGAAGAGATCAGTCTTTTTATTGTGATCTACCTTGATTATATTATAGTATATTAAAAAACTGATGAAGAACATCTTGCCCATTTGAGAAGAGTCTTTGAGAAATGTAGAAGGTTTGGACTATATCTGAACCCCAAGAAACCATTATTTGGTCTTGAAGAAGGGAAGCTTTTGGGCCACATTATATCTGAATAAGGAATCAAAATTGATCCCAGTAAGATTGAGGGCATACTTCAAATCAGTCATCCCAAGAACATCAAAGAGCTTCAACCTTTCATTGGTAAGATTAATTTTTTGAGAAGTTTTATACTAAACCTTGTAGAGATACTGAGAAACATCACCAACATGCTCAAGAGAGAGTCAGGAGTTAAATGGAGCATGGAGGCTAAAAAATTCTTTGACTTGGTAAATCAGGCACTCACTTAAGCACTTGTTCTGATCATCCCTGATTTCACCAGGGATTTCATCATTTTTTCCTTTACATCAAAACAGATTATTGTTGTTGTATTGCTGCAGAAAAACAAGGGAGGACAAGAGCATCCCATAGTTTTTTTCAGCCAAGCTTTGAGAGATGCACCTTTAAAGTAAAATATCATGGAAAAACAGGCCTTTGATTTGTTCAAAGAACTGAAGGATATCATGGTTTAAATCCTACATTCACATATCATTGCCTTTGTGCCCAACACAATTGTTAAGGACATCCGAATGCAGAATCCTTATAGAAAGAGAGGAAAATGGATTGTTGTGATCCTAGAGTATGATTTAAAGATCAGGCCCACCAAACTAATCAAGGGACAAGGATTAGCCAAATTGATGGCTGAAACCAATTTTCAAGAATTAGATATCAACATGATCCATTCACAGGATGAACAAGAGGAGCAGGTGACTCCACCTATTGAGGAAGCATTCCTAAAATCTCCCTTGTACATAGATACATTATATGTTCTATTTAATTTAAACGCTCTTCCTAGTTTGTCCAAAACTAAAGCTAGATTCTTGAAATTGAAAGCTTTCAAATTCTGCATCCTAGAAAATGTCTTATACTAGAAAGATTTTGGGGGCATATTGCTTAAATGTTTGCTTAAGGAGGATGTAGATAGGGTTATGCATGAGTTTCATGTAGGGGACTGTGGATGCCATAACTACTGCAAAACCACTACTAACAAGATCCTTAGAGTTGGTTTCTATTGGCCTACTCTCTTCCCAGATATCCAAAAAATGGTAGCCACCTATCACAAATGTCAAAATTTTGAAGGAAAAAAAAACTTTGTTTCCCTTACCCTTGTAGCCCATTTCTGTTGAAGATCCTTTTCAACAATGGGATTTAGACTTAATTGGATAAATTCACCCCTTATCATCTGCCCAACAAAAATGGATCCTTACTACCATAGACTACTTTACCAAATGGATAGAAGCCATCCCTTCCAGAACTGCTACTGACTCAGTGATTATCAAATTCCTTGAAAGCAATTTCCTGTCTAGATTTAGTTGTCCTAGAAAAATCATTACAGATAATGTTGTTGCTTTTAATTCCAAGAAAATGGTGGATTTTTTTCACAAATACCACATATCCTTGGGAAATTCAATAGCCTATTACCCTCAAGGTAATGGATTGGCTCAATCCTCCAACAAGAGTTTGGTTAATATCATCAAGAAGCTGCTAGAAGACAATAAGTAATCTTGGCATAACAAATTGGTGCATGCATTGTGGGCTAACAGATTGAGAACAAAGAAATCGATTTCCATGTCACCATACTAGTTGGTCTATGGGATGGATTTATTTTTCTCAAAATCATTAGGAGTACCAGCCATGAAAATCACACAAGAGGTATAGGCCGAAGAAAATGATGTACAAAGAAGGATAAACTAGACCATTCATCTACAACAGTCTAGAGAAGAAGTTTACAATAGAAATTAGGTTGTGAAAGAAAATATAAAGAAGATCTTTGACAAAAGAAAAAAGGAAAATGATTTTAATATTGGAGATAAAGTACTGAGATGGGATTCCATAAGAGAAGATAAAGGGAAACATGGAAAATTTGACAACCTATGGAAGGGCCCATATATTTTTCATTCTTTCAAGGGAATAATGCATTTTTTCTGGAAGAGATGGATGGAAAAAAGCTTCCTGGAGGTCTTGTCAATGGCAGGATGTTGAAAAATTACTTCTCTTGAATGTAGAGAAATTTCCCAATCCATCGTAGATACCACAATTTTTGTTTCAGATCTTTTTGAAGGCTACTTGCTTGTGCTGTAAAACAACAAGAGAAGATTCATAGCAAACATTGCAGAAAAGGAGTCTACAAGCCTACTGGTCTTGGTGTTCTTGACACTTCCCTAAGAAGAAGTGCCATCCCCAGCTGGAGCCACTGTTAGACTCCTGTAATTCATAGTATCACAAGGTGACTGATTATTTATGTTTAGATCATTTATATTGGAAATAATATTCCATGACTGTCATTTATTTCCAGAAAAAGGCACGGAAATCCTGATTGTCAGAAATTCAAAGGAATCAATTTCCCTTTTCAGTTCAGTTGAAAGAGGGAAGTGTTGCTGATAAAGTGTAATGGTGAGCAAACTTCATTTATGCCCTCATTCATTTCATTTACCCTCTTTTACCCTTGATTTTTCCAAACTCTAAATTCCAATGCTTCATTTCTTTCAAAACCCCTTTTTAACTATTAAAATTCATTTTTTATAGTTAAAAAGTAGCTCCCCTACCCACTAACAGCCATATCATATTTCCTTTTAAACTTACCATATATTTATTTTATCGCAGCTTTTCCCACACCACAGCAAACCTTATATATATATATATATATATACATACATACATATATATATATACATACATATATATATATATATATATATATATATATATATATATATATATATATATATATATATATATATATATATATATATATATATATATATATATATATATATGATATAGTATTTATCATTTTCCACACTTAACCATATCAAAAACTTTACCTTTCATCGCATTTCGCTTATCCTAGTTTTTTAACTCCATTCATAACACAATTTACAAATCCTACAAAACCCCCGAAATGCGATTTGCGATATTGCCTGGGACCCATCACCTTTTCGCATCACAAGTTCGCAAATATTACTTACCACTTGCACTTACTTCCACCTCATTCCTTGATATGTGATTTGCGACATTGGTGGGACCCAATCACATATCGCAAATCGCAAGCTCAGGAGGATAAGTGCTCAAGAATCATGTTGAAATGCCAAAGTGCGAAGTGCAATAATGAAGCAAACATGATATAGTTAAAAGCTAGAATCTAACGGAATTGAATTCTGGACGTGGGACCCAATCTCATATCACAAATCACAAGCTCAGGAGGATAAGCGCTCAAGAATCATGTTGAAATGCTAAAGTGCGAAGTGCGATAATGAAGCGGACACGATGCAGGTCAACACTGAAGCCTAAAGGATTTCAAGTCCAGGTGTATGTGGTTTTCCCTTTGTTAAATCGCATCGAAGAACAAAGGAGGGCTTATAAGGTAGAACGATTTAATCCCCAAAATTCGATTAAGGGACCGGACGCAAGGTTATTCAAAGGCTAATTGGAATTTATTTAAGGTCAAGGGTTCTTTATAGTTGCATTGTTTTATGAAGGAAAGTGAACACGAGCAAAAAGGCTCGAGTAAGGGATCCGACACTAGTAGAAGAGACAAAGCCATGAAAATGGAGATATGGTGGCACTATTGGAAACATGATAGTTGGGTCGAGTTGGGAAAAAGGATTTTTTACATAATTTTTATGATATAACAATAGAAACAAAAAATGAAATGAACACATCAACACAACCACTGATCAACGAAAAGTTGCCAGAACTGCATCATATTTAATAATCCAACAAAGGCAACCCAAAGGTAGAGCTAGATGGCAGAGCCACCCATCATTGCCTCTTGGTGACCACCTTAGCCACCTTCAGCTTACTTTTGGATTCCCGAAGTGCTGCCCAAGTTTTTGGATTCATGAAGAGCTGTCGAGATTAATTCCACAGGCTGTGTTTTGTCAGAAATATTTTGTACGGGCCTTGCATGGCCACACTTGTCTAGTTTTTTTTTCATTGTAATTAATGAGAATTTTCCAAAATATATAGGGAAACCGATGTAGTTTTTAGATAAATATTGCATGCATTGGCAGTTTCAGGAGTTGGACCTTGTTGGACCCTGCACTATAAGAACATTTTATATTGGAGCACTGTAATTTCTGGATCTGGGCATAAAAAATAAGAGACCATTTACAAGATACATGAGTTGTGCTAAATGGTTATGTGTTTCCTATCTCTGTTAAATTTTTCCATTTTTTTCCTTCTTGTGCATCCATTTATCTGATTGTAAAACAAAAATTTTAGATTAAGATTTGTCGTTGGAGCACCTTAATTATGTCTGTATTTACCATCTGAATGTATTCTTCTGAATTCTGGTTAAATAATTCTTAACTGCTCTTTAATCATTACTAAATATCACTATTTTCTCCATATCATAACTCATGATGCCTTAAATATCCAATTAGTATAGTTATCTTGCCCCGTGATGTTCTTGAAAACTTGATGTCACAAACTAGCCCTTTTGACTTCATAGCCCTGAGCCCAATGGATTAGCATCTGCAGACCTGCTCATCCAACCAAAAAATTGAATCAAAACAACCAATACCACCACCATTGTTACTAGCCTAACATCAACATTCATAACATTAAAGACAAATTAAATCTCATAAATAGAAAGAGCCCTCTCTGATTCTAGGAAGGCTAGGTCGCGGATTCCAAAGTGGTTTGATGTTATCCTCTATCGTTTATTCTTGCAATCTTATAACTTATAGGGCCATAACAGACCTAATGAGGTGTCATGATTCATATTTTCTATAATTAGACTCTCTCTAGTCTTTTTTTGGGTTGGATAGTCTTATTTTGCAGTGGAGCTATTGCAACAACATTTTGGAATGAAATCAAAGATAGATTTGCAGAACTAGTGTTGAGAATCTTGTGGTATGCATTGGAGAATTTGTTATTCCTATGTATGTTTATCTATTCATTCTAAATGATATATTTTCCTCTTTCAGATAGATCTTTCCATGTGTTTATCTTGTAAGTTTAAAATCATAAATCATGTTTATTCATGCTTTGTTTTAGACAAGGTTTACATGTTATGTCTATTTACTTCTACATGAATGAATTCACCTCAGTGCTCATTCTCACTCTCTATTAATTCTTCCTATACTAAATGAAAAATTAAGCATGCTTTCAAACTACCTATATTTCCTCACACATTCTCAACAAATTGACCTTGGAATTCAGACCTAAAAACCTTAGACCTAGCCTTCTCATTGACCTTTCTATCCAACACTTAAAACATAAAACAAAAATCCAATTTACTGAGCTGACATACCTAGCCTAAGATCAATAGATATTCATTCAATCCATTGACTACAAAGTGACAATGAAAGAGCCATCTCTGGTCCTGGTAGGGCTAGCTACCTGACCTAAAGCCTAGTATGTAGTTACCTTTCTTCAATCCCATATTCAGCCTTGGGAAGTTGGGGAGAGTGATAAAATTTTTGGTGTCGTTGTCGGGGAGCGAATGTAAAATATCTCCCAGGAAAGGACAAGAAATATTAGCTCTGATTTTTTATGGTGAACAGTGGTCATGCACAAGAATGTTGTGCATCTTTCACCTGGTAACTCCAGTGGCGAAGAATCCAAAAGTTTAGAGTTTTCATGGCGAATCCACTTTTCGAAAATAGGTAGATTCAAGAACTATTGGTGACTTCACTATTTTCAAGATGGATTCAACTAAAAGAAGGAATGATATATATGATCCTATGCATCGAGATCATGTTCTAGGGTTAACAAGTCATATGCCTTCGGTAGATTGGAAAACATACTTGCCAAACTTTAGAGATGGAAAAGGTGATGATGCTACACTTCATTTAATAAGATTTCATATGCATGTGCGTAAGCTGAAGATTAATTTTCATGAATATTGTTTAATGACCACATTAGAAGAAAAAGCATGGTTTTGGTATGAAAGCTTGCCTCCTTCTTGTATTTACTCTCTCAAGATTTTTCACTCAGTATTTTTTGAGAAGTATAGAGAAACCTATCCTTTTTACTTTTGATTAAGGATTTTTGTGATCACTTTGAGAATTATATTCAAGAGCTATAAAGTGCTTATGGCGACGAAGAGTTTATGGATGATGAACTCTTGGATGCTTTGAATGAAAACCCTTTTCACTGCCATGAGAAGATTCTGGATTCAACCCTCGATGACAACGAACTTGAGTAAAATTATTCAAAGGATGATATTGATCTTCCATCTATCAAATTTGATGATAATTTGCAATGGTTTTTCCAATATTCAAGCGATCAAGATATATATGAAGATCTTATGTCGAGCTACCCTTCATCCCTTTCCTTTTCTAAGTTTTTAATTCAGGAAGAAATATGTGCATATCATAATTTTTATTTTTCTAGTATATAAACTCTAGAGAGTTGTGATTTATCCATTAAGGTCAAAAACAATGTACAACAAGTTTGTTGTCTTGAGTTTGATGAACATGTTCAACAACTTTCAAATGATTAAGATGTACAATTTTTTCAAATCCAAAACAATTATCTTTCTGATATACATGAAAAGCCACTTGCAGATATTTGTGTTGATGCAGATTTGGATACCTCAATTATAGATCCGCGAGAACATACAAATCTTGCCTCTGATCTGGATGATATGGAAGAACACATTGTTGTTTTTCTATTTAATATGGATCAACCAAATGAAGAAGAACAATAAACCATTATCTTTGAAAGAATCTCCCTTCTTTTTGATGATCAACAAGAGGTAAGGTTTCATGATTTTCAAGACCCCTTGGGAAATATTTTGGAAGCATTAGAAAATATGGAGTTTTTTTTCTTCGCCAACATAGATATTGGGTTCAGTTTTCAGTTGGGGTTGTCATTACCACAACACTTTTCCTTTGAGGAAAGTAGGAGGAGCAAGAAATTAGACAACTATTTGCTTTCATGGTTTCAATGGATCTTCGACTTCACTTGATCAGATGGCTTATGGATCAGTTAGAGTAGGTAAGGTGTAATGAATAATCTCAACATTCTAAGCATATTTTTCAGTTTCAGTTTCCAGAAGATTTTGCAGTTGATGATGTATAGTTCAAATTTTAGTTTGATTTGAGCAAGTTTGAGGATTGTAGTTGTAGTGACTCCATTTCCCAATGGTAACGCTTCCTGATCTACGATATCCTTGACACCTCCTGAAGGAGCTGCCATCCCCAACAAGAGCCAATTTTAGTTTCAATATGTCAGTGATCAAACATACTCTTTCAGTTAATTTTCTAGTGTCATAGTTCAAAATTTTTAATCTTTAAAACAAGTTTTCAAAATATTTTTTGGTCACTCAAGGAGTCTAGGTCAAAATTGTTGCTCCCTCATATCATCCATGACCATCATCACTATTAAAGATTATATCATTCATTTATAAGTTTTAGGTCACTCACTCCATCTCATCTAGGTCTATTGTCTAGGTGTCATTGTTTTGTTTTTGGAAAAAGTATAATTTGTCATCAAAACAAGGAAAACAATCTGTCATTTCAGTCATAATTATTTTAAAGGGGAAATAGCATACTTAGGAAGAAAGAGTAAGACAAATTGTGTTATTTAAAATTGTGTTTTAATTTCAAAAAAATTCAAAAGGAAAAATTGTCTTATTGTTTCACTACAAGACAAAAAAAGGTCATTTCAAGGCTATAAAAGACAAAAGCAAGCCCATCTAAACTCATTATTCTCCTTTGTTGCATGGTAGAGCTCCTCTCTTACCTCATTCGCACACCTTAGGTGGTCAAAGTTTCAAAACCAAGGTGAATATCTACTCCAAGAACACTTTTCTACACTCCTGGTTGCCTTTGTTACGCTTTTGTAGCCTCCTATTATTCTTTCAGAACAATTGTTATGCTTCTGTGATTTGGTGTTATGCTTCTGGAAAGGGTCTCAAGTTACGATTTTTTTGGCTCCCAAGCCATTAAAACAAGATCAAGGCTTGTGGTAATCATTCCTTGGACCTCTCACAGCAATAATTCACCATACTTATAATCTCCTATGGTCAAATTATCAAGTTTATCATCAATTTTCATGCTCACTCCATACTTCTCTATATCTTCACTTCTTCATGTCATTCAAATACTCCAGTGAAATAAACCCTAGAATTCCCATATAAAACTATAATAAACCTCCCATATACCTCATACTATCATCCCCCATCACCATATCCTCCCTAATAGCCATTTTCATGAAACCCTAATTTCTATCTAGTTTTCACAGTGATAAATTGGGAATTTCCCGTGTTTCCCTCATTTGACCAATTTCTTCACATCCATTTCACTTGATTGCACTCACAACATGGAGCTAACATGAAACCATGTCTCATGAAATTTTTATAGAATTTTCCCTAGCTCCATAACCCTTCAGCTCATCCTTTAAACCTACTCCATCCCTACACTCTGTTTTTTCCATATTACAGTACACATACCTATCCAATAAATACAGAAGGGTTTCATCCTTTCAATGATAAACAAGATGGAGAGTGAGAACAATAACTTCAAGGGAGGGCACCACCTCAGGTTATAACCCTTCACCATGCATGAAATCAATGCTTCACCCTTGGCCAAAATATGTTTTGAGAGGACTGGATGTTTGAGGTTCTGTGAGAATCTCATGGAGGAAGGATGTCATCTTCAACTTACAAGCTTATTTGCCTCTAATATCAACATGGTAAAGTTCATCATTGTAGGTGTAGAGTTTAACCTATTAGCAGATCTAATTTCTTCAACAATAGGTATTCCTAGTCATAGAGAGAAGTGGTTCAAGGGCATGGATTTATACCTTGAAGTTTATAAACAATTTCTCAAGCCTCATGCTAGAGAGGAACCATATTACCTCTTCCCTTTCAAACACATATATAAAAAATATGCTCCTTTGATGATGTTAATAATGAATTATTTCACATGTGAAGGAATATTTTCCAGGATGTATAGGTACCATATCAGGTTGTTGGTGCATTTCACCTCTACCAAAACAATTAATTTGCCACATTACTTGTACAGGAGTTTGATTAATATGACTGAGAAGGTTCATAGCATAAAACATGATCATTACCCTAGTATTTTTCATCATGGTTTGGTAAAAATCATTGTCTTTCATCACCTTACATCCATCAACATGACTTGGGAAACTTTCATGGAAAGAGTAGCAGTAGCGCACACCACTAGCCCTCTTGTCATGCATAGCACATCATCATCATCACTATCAGCACAACCAATGGAGGTTGGATATTTTAGCATGAAAACTCATATTTTAGAGGCTCATAGGTTTGTTGAGTTTACTCATACCTATGAGAAGGGAACGAGACAGGTATTTTCACCCAAATCTATCAAAATAGTACTTACACTTGACACCATTGTTGAACAAAGTGAAATAGAGGAGCAACCTCTCATCCATGAAGATGAATCCCCTTTGCACCAACATAGTGAAACAACACCATTATAGGTTGAGGTGGTAGAGCAGGTTGAGATTAAATCAACTGAGGATATCATTATGGAGAAGGATGATGAAATAGAAGAATTGAGGAGGATCTTCCAAATTGTTAATTCTCAAATCCCTTTCCTACAACAAGAGAATTTTCAATTGAAGATAAAGCAGTTGTTACAAAGAAAATATAAGTCAGGACTAGAGGGAGATAAAGGTAAAGGTAATTATATCATATATTTTGATCAAATGCAAGACATGGAGACTGAAACATAACCAATAATTCCAAAGACAAGAGGCCTCAAAAGGGTGTTGGAGCTAGGAAGACAACAAGCTCATCCACCTGAAGGGTTGACCTTTGATGAGCTAATAGATATGGGTATCAACCAATATAGAGAAATCTGGTTGGAAAGGGTAAATAAACATTTGGATAAGCTATTGAAGAGAGCTAAGAGGGAAAATAAAATCCAAAGACACATGGAAAATCACTATCGTACCAAGAACACAATTTCTCAAATAAAGCTAAAACAATTGAAGAAAAGGCTAAAAGAAGCTCAAATGAAGCTTAAAGAGAAGGATAGATTAGATTTACTGGATAAAGCTTCCTTGGATTTTTATCCCATCACTCATAGGTGCTACAAAACCAATTTTGAGAAGTTTTGAAGAATTTTGGTATTTTTTGTGATTTTTGCACAATTCTAGAAATTTACTCCTCACATAAGCGTAGCAAAATTTTTCTACGCTTATTTTAGGGAAATCCAAATGATGATTTATTTACATGGTTGGATGAATTTTGATGGGTAAATCACATATCAAGAACCCCCTTTTCATGACGGGCTTTAATTTTGGATAAAAGGTGAAAAATCCACTCATTTTCTATGATTCTGCCATCTTTTTGGAGGCCTTGCTACGCTTCTAGAGTAACCTTGGGAGAATGAATTTTTGGAGGCCTTCCCATGGGTCATTTTGAAAAATTCAAGATGTTCTCGAAACTAGACACACGGGGCTAGTTGACCATTCTTTTTTAGAATTGGATTTGGACTCCTAAACATGCCTGAGAAGTGGCTGCAAACTTCTTCTACACTTCTGTAAAGTTTTGCTGCGCTTCTATCAAAAATGTTACACATCTGCATTGGATTCCTCAGGATACTTTTCAAGCTCAGAAAATCTCAATATTTCAAGGTTTTTATGTCCTATGAACTGGAATTAGAGTAATTGAGTTTGTTTTTTCCTCTTATCATGAGGGAACACGTAATTTAATGTAAGGGACAAACACTCCTAGTTAAGCTCTGAATTTTAGGGAATGGTTTCTAACCTCCCTAGCATCTATGAAATGACTCATATTGTGTATTTGTGATGTATTTTGGAAGGGATTTAGACCTGATGAGGTTTCATGGTTCATATTTTCTATGATAAAACTCTATTTAGTATTTTTTTGGGTTGGATAGTCTTATTTTGTGGTGGAGCTATTGTAACAACATTTTGGAATGAAATCAAAGACATATTTGCAGAACTTGTGTTGAGATTGGAGATTTTTTTCTTCCTATGTATGTTTATCTATTAATGCTAAATGATATATTTTTCCTCTTTCAGATACATCTTTCCATGTTTTTATCTTGTAAGTTTAAAATCAGAAACCATGTATGTTCATGCTCTGTTTTAGACAAGGTTTACATGTTATGTCTATTTACTTCTAAATGGATGAATTCACCTCAGTGCTCATTCTGACTCTCTATTACTTCTTCCTATAATAAATGACCAATTAAGCATAATTTCAAACTACCTATCTAGCCTCACACATTCTCTACAAACTAACCTTGGAAAATAGACCTAAAAACCCTAGACCTAGCCTTCTCACTAACCTTTCTATCTAGCACTTAAAACATCAAGCAAAAATCCAATTTACTGAGCTGACATACCTAGCCTAAGATCAATAGATATTTAGTCAATCCATTGACTGCAAAGTGACAACATGATATCCCTTTATGGTCCTAGTAGGGTTATCTACCTAGCCTAAAGCCTGGTCTGTGGTTACCTTTCTTCAATCCCATTTTCAACCTTGGGAAGTTGGGGAGAGTGATATCTTTTTTGGCGCCATTTTCAGGGAGTGAATGTAAAATATTTCCTGGAAAAGAATGAAAAATATTAGCTTGTATTGCTGATGGTGAAAAGTGGTTAAGCACAAGAAGGTTGTGCATCTTTCACCTCGCGACTCCAGTGGTGAATAATCCAAAATTTCATAGTTTTCATGGCGAATCCACTTTTCGAAAATCGGTAGCTTCAAGAACTATTGGTGAATCAATTTTTTCAAGAAGGAATTATAGATATGATTCTATGCATCGAGATCATGTTCCAGGCTTTCCAAATCATATGCCTCAAGTAGATTGGAAACCATACTTTCCAAAATTGAGATATGGAAAAGGGGATGATGCTACACTTCATTTAATAAGATTCTATATGCATGTGCATAAGGTGAAGATTAATTTTCATGAATATTGTTTACTGACAACCTTAGAAGAAAAATCATGGTTTTGATATGAAATCTTGCCTCCTACTTGTATTTACTCTCTCAAGGATTTTCACTCAGTATTTTTTGAGAAGTATAGAGAAACCTATCCTTATTTACTTTTGATTGAGGATTGTTGTGATCACTTAGAGAATTTTATTCAAGAGATATAAAGTGTTTATGGCAATGAAGATTTTATGGATGAAGAACTCTTGGATTATTTGAATGAAAGCCCTTTTCACCGCCATGAGAATATCATGGATTCTACCCTGGACGACAGTGAACTTGAGAAGAATTATTCAAAGGATGATATTGATCTTCCATATTTCGAAGTTGATGATAATTTGTAACAGTATTTCCAATATTCAAGTGATCAAGATATATATGAAGATGTTCTTTCTAGCTACCCTTCATCCCTTTCCTCTTCTAAGTTTTTAATTCAAGGAGAAATATGTGGAGATAAGAATTTTGAGTTTGCTAGTATTGAAACTCTAGAGAGTCATGATTTATCCGTTGAGGTCAATAAAAGTGTACAAAATTTTTTTTGTCTTGATTTTGATGAACATTTTCATCAGCTTTCAAATGATCAAGATATATAATTTTTTCAAATCCAAGACAATTCTATTTTTGATATACATGAAAATCCACTTGGAGATATTTGTGTTGATGTTGATTTGGATACCTCAATTGTAGATATGCGAGAACATAAAAATATTTCCTCTGATCATTAGGGAGAAGGATGAGGAAATATCAGAATTGTGGAGGATATTCTCCATTGCTAATTCTCAAATCACTTTCCTACAGCAGGAGAATTTTCAATTAAAGGTATAGTTGTTGTTACAAAGCAAATATAAGCCAGACCTAGAAGTATATAAAGGTAAAGTTGAATAGATCATAGATGTTGATAAAATGTAGGACATGGAGACATAAATACAACCAAGAAGGCTAAATACAAAAGGCCTCAAAAAGGTGTTGGATCTAGAAAGACAATAAGATTATCCACCTGAAGAGATGACCTTTGATGAGCTAATAGCTATGGAGATCAACCAAGATAGAGAACTAAGGTTGGAAAGGGTAAATGAACATTTGGAGAAGCTCTTGAAGAGAGGTAAGAGGGATAATAAACTCCAAAGACACATGGAAAATCAATATCGTACCAAGAACACAATTTCTCAAATAAGGCTAAAACGATTGAAGAAAAGGCTAAAAGAAGCTCAAATGAAGCTTAAAGAGAAGGATAGATTAGATTTTTTGGCTGAAGCTTCCTTCATTTTTTATCCGATTAGTCACATGTGATAAAAAAAAATTTTTGAGAAGTTTTGAAGGATTTTGGTATTTTTTGTGATTTTTGCACAATTCTGGAAATTCACTCCTCACAGAATCGTAGTAAAATTTTGCTATGCTTATTTTAGGGACATCCAAATGATAATTTATTTACATGGTTGGATGAATTTTTATGAGTAAATCACATGAGGAACTCCCTTTGCATGACAGGCTTTAATTTTGGAGAAAAGGCTAAAAAACCACTCATTTTCTATGCTTCTGCTACCTTTTTGGAGGCCTTGCTACACTTGTGGAGTAACCTTGGGAGAATGAATTTTTGGAAGCCTTCCCATGGGTAATTTTGCAAAATTTAAGATGTTATAGAAACTAGACACACAGTTATAATGGATCATTATCTAAGAATTGGATTTGGACTCCTAAAAGTGCCTCAAAAGTGGCTACAAACTTCTGCTACGCTTTTGTAAATTTCTTCTACGCTTCTGTCAGAAATGTTACACATCTACATTGGATTCCTGAAGATAATCATTCAAGCTCAGAAAATGTCAATATTTTGAGGCTTTGTTGTCCTATGAGTTGGAATTATATTAATTGAGTTTTTTTTTCCTCTTATCATGAGGGAACATGTAATTTAATATAAGGGACAAACACTCCTAGTTCATAGCTAAATTTTAGAGAATGGTTACTAACCTCCTTAGAATCTAGGAAATGACTCATCTTGTGAGTTTATGATGTATTTTGGATGGTATTTCGACCTGATGAGGTGTCATGGTTCATATTTTCTATAAGTAGACTCTCTTTAGTCTTTTTTTGGGTTGGATTGTTTTATTTTGCAGTGGAGCTATTGTAACAACATTTTGGAATGAAATCAAAGACAAATTCACAGAACTTGTGTTGAGAATCTTGTGGTATGAATTGTAGCATTTTTTCTTCCTATGTATGTTTATTTATTCATGATAAATGATATATTTTCCTCTTTCAGATATGTCTTTCCATGTGTTTATATTGTAAGTTTAAAAGCAGAAATCATGTATGTTCATGCTCTGTTTTAGACAAGGTTTACATGTTATGTCTATTTACTTCTAAATGAATGAATTCACCTGAGTGCTCATTATGAATCTCTATTAATTCTTCCTATACTCAATTACCAATTAATCATGCTTTAAAACTACCTATCTAGCCTCACACATTCTCTGCAAATTGACCTTGGAATTCAGACCTAAGAACCCTAGACCTAGCCTTCTCACTGACCCTTCTATCCAACACTTCAAACATCAAACACAAATCCAATTTACTAAGATGACATACCTAGCCTAAGATCAATATATATTCAGTCAATCCATTGAATTCAAAGTGACAATGAGAGAGCCCTCTCTAGTCTTGGTAGGGCTAGCTACCTGAACTAAAGATTGGTATGTGGTTACCTTTCTTCAATCCCATTTTCAGACTTGGGAAGTTGGGAAGAGTGATAACAAGATCCATGTATGTTGAAGTGGATTTCATTGATGGCTCTCCATTGAGGCGATGGCCTGGTGGTAAAATATACTCCTTAGTTTTTTGTATGGATGGGAAACTAGATCATAATGATATAGGATTTCCCTTATGAAGGGATGAATTATAGAGGTGACCCAGACATCCCACTCCCAGCAGGGATGCAATGGGGTGATCTAGGTAAAAAATTCTCATTTTTATGTTTTAATGCTTTTAAATTTTATTTTCATTTTTAACATCCAAAGCTAATTATCTGAAAATTTTATGCATATGTGGGTCCAATTCGACTAGCAAATCTACATCGTTTTGATACGTAAGGGGACCAACATGTAGCGGTTGTAGTACCCCACTCAGATGTGGTAGAGGCCTTGACCGAGTTGGAGCCCAAACTGGAGAGATTGACTATAGATATACCAGAGGCATGGACTGATGATTTGTCTCTCTGGTATGAGAGGCACGTGGTTGGGGTTCCTGGACTGATCAGGCGACTGCTACGTCAAGTATCTTTGCGCTATATTTTGCTATCATGATCATCATCATGGATAGTTGCTAGTATTTTAGGGCTACACTTTGATTTTTGTATCGACTTGTTTGGATAATAAAGGCCATGGGGCCTCTTGTCTTCCGATGCCATTTTTTGAAACACAATTTTTACATACTATATTACTTAATGGGAACTACTACTTTTATTTTAAGTTTATCTTGTTCAATATATAGATGAATATTGTGTTTTATTTAGAAATGTTGAAAATTTCTATTTAACACGTGATTGGCCAATGCATCACTTAATGTGTTTAAATTTCTTGGAACATGTTGATATTCAATGTAATTGAACTGTCTTTCCAAGAGACAGACCCGTAAAAAATTCTTAACATTGATGAACTTCTTACTATATAGACACCATTTAAATGTAATACTATGAGTTGTAAATCTAACCTAACAATCAAACGTCGAATGCCAAATGCAATAGCGTCATAAAATAGTTCAATGACTGCACTATTGTAACACCCTCCTCCCACATCTACCCAAGTAACCAGCCTACCGGGGTAAACATGTGACAAGAGGCTATTATAATGAGATTAAACCTCCTAGGTGACCTTAAGGAAGTGGAACCTACGAAAACACAACATACAGGCCTTGTACACCAACAATAAAACCCCTAGGAGGTAACCCAACCATTCAAGCCTATTACCCCTCCGACATACTGAAAATTTTACCCTTTAGAGCCATACCCACATGCATAATATTGCATGCATGCACCCAGGAGGCTATAGCCCTAGACACAACACTGCATGCCTGCGGCTAGGGCACAAAATGTCCAGTTATGTGCCTATAACTCTGGGATTTGAGCCACCTTTTTAGGCCCAGAGCCCCAGTCACTGCATAGAACTTCATGACAACTTAGGGATGATAAATAACATTAGAAAAATGACACGAAAGCAATCTCATAAAAAATAACTCATCCGGACCCCTCCTATCCATGAAAGGAATTTTTTCAAACATGTCGCAAACATTGAATCTACAGGTGTAAACAACACATTTAAGCATATGGATCTCATACTTATATGAGAATCTCTAAGAAGCATTGATCCCTTACATCATTAGCTGCAATACAATCTATTTGACCATATATATATATATATATATATTGTGCATTCATTTACGAGTAAAAACATGGATAGAGCCATACATCATCACTAATAAAATACATGCTTATAACCAACATAATAACAATAGAAATACCATGGATACAAAATAAATATAATCCACATAATAACTAGTACAATTGCATACCAAATACCAAAGGAATGAGCTCTTCATTACTGAATGTAAAAGCCAACTAGAGATGGACTTTCATGTTCCACCCAACCATAGATTGGTTGAGCCAAATCTTACTTCAGCCAATCACCCCCGTGCCATATTCCAAGCATGAATATGGGATCTCATAAAACACATCAATCACAATAAATCCAAGGCTTCTATAGGCCAAACCACCTCAATGTAGAATTTATCCAAAGGGATTCAATTTTATATTGTAATGTACTAAAACACAATATTGAATCCTTCTACAAATTTGTGGAAACCAAATACGATCCCACAATCACATAACAAGTAAGTGAAAGAAATTATAAATCACACAACACAATATGTATATGGGGAAATAAACTTCTCAAAACCCCACTAGCTTTATATTTCATAAAGTCAAGACCATGAAACAATACAATGTTATTTCCCTCACTGATAAACCTCTGCACTCTGCTAACTGTCGCACTCTGATATAGGAAAAATCAGTCAAATACTTAATCAATTCTCATCATTTTTCTGACCATCCTTGCTTACGCATCCCTGGAGGAAATATGTCCCTATTAATAAGGAAATTCCCAAGATTTTTTTGCATAATTCCTTCAAGGAATCCTGATGACCTCATGCATGACCTGTACAATTTTCTAATTATACAATTGATAGTTATCTTCCCTTTAACGTCAATCTCAACTGGACCTTCCTTAGGACTAACATGCAACATCTATTTATAGTGAATTATCAGTTAAATAATTCATCACTAGTTGTGAATTAAATTATATTTAATTCACTGGACCCATCATTAGCTCATCTCTCAGTTAGAACTAGTTAAACTGATTTTAACTCAATTAATTGAGTTACCAAATTACAACCCATAAATAATTGTAAATGGACCCCCTAAAATCATGGGAGAACTCTACATGCCTACTCTCTAACCCTAAACTCTAATTTCCTAAGATAACTAAGTCCTCCTGACTTGGTTAGCTTATATAAGTTGTAATGAGATGAAATCACAATTTATCTTCCAATTTAATTAAGGGAAAAATAAATCAGAAGCCCCCTTTGGGTGACATTTAAACACTCAACCCTCAACCGGTGATTCCACCTCATGGTCGGACATCACAACCATGACGGATTGGTCTCTATCCAAGCTAATCCAGGGCTCCATAGTGTTTTTTCCAACCAAGGCTCCAAGACTAGTAAATCAACCCCAGTTATTTATGGGCTCGAGAGCATTTGTCCAACAAGGGCTCAAAGACTAGTAATTCAACCCAATAGTTGTATTTTAGGCTCTAGGGCGTGTGTCCAACCAAGGCTCTAGGAAATAATAACTCAACCAAAAAACTAAAGGAATAATGAGAACCAACCAAAAACAATCAATGGAATAAACCCACAACACCATGGTTATCCAGGAAATGGCAAGGCTAGGCAAATCCACATGCATACACCATGCATGCCAAAACTAGTGAGGAAAACATACATGAAACTCGATCCCTACTATCAAATCTTGTTGTAGCTGCTGATCCTAATGTCCTCTTGTGATTTCCTACTCTTCCTTTGCCTTCTTGCTCCAAATCACCAAGTATGCCACACTTTCCAAGAGTGCTCCAAGAAAAATCCAAGTCGAGTATGAGAGAGAGAGAGAGAGAGAGGGGGAGAGAGAGAGAGAGAGAGAAATGAGAGCTCAAAAACTGAACTAACCAAAAATCCTACCAAATGATCCTCAGAAGCCTTTGTATCAATGAGGCCTCTATTTTCTTCGTTTTCCATTATTTTCTTTCAATTTTCTCCTCACATGCAACCTATGACCTTTCACCTTCCTTTTCTCCTATTTTCCATTATTTTCATAATTAAAATTTAAATTAATGCCTCATGCCTTTCCAAGCCTTTTTCATTTCCTTTGCCAATTTCCTCAGCCATAATAAACCGAAGTGAACACACGCTAGGATGTTTTTCCCACCATTCAGCTTGGAATACGTGTCACACCTACCATGGTTATATTTTTTGCATGTATTAACTTTTATTACATGGAATTTTCACCAGGGTTGTTAAAAAACCCTCCCCCTTGGGGGAAACTCGTCCTCGGTGTTCAATGACACCTATAACCAACAATATCATTGAAAACAAAACATACTTCCCATGGAGCTTTATACACAGCTTGTTGCAGTATTTACGATGACCACAGCTAAAACATGAAAAATGTATCGTTTACTGGAGCTTTATAACATATCTCATTAAGTTATTTACAATAACAACCACATATACTCAAGCACATTTGTTTCAACCAACAAATAACCATATTTTCTCTAGATATTTATAAACCATCTTGATGCAATATTTACAGTAATATACACATATACACATTTTCTCAACCAAAAAATAAAAGGATACAATGCCTATATCAACAACAAGGGAATCTAGAAGCTCACACCTCCACCCTCAAAGTAATACTAGGATTCACCTCCATTCCAGGAAGTCCAGAATCCACGGTTAAAGTCAGAGCTACATCTAATGCCCAACACTACAATCCTGCGCCACTTTTCCTCTTAGTGAATAGTTACCAGCTCATTATTCTAGAGCACACTCCCAATTTATATTTGATTCCATATGGAAATGCTAATGACAAAAAAAAACCATCCCCGACCTTCCCTTCTTTGCTACACAGTCCCTCAGGCAATCCGATAATCCCCCTTTTTGTATTCACTCACCTTCCAAGTTTCGTTGGCACCCAATCCCTTGGCAATGCTTCCTCGCATCGAAAGATACAAAAACCAAGGCATATCCCTCCCTCAAAATCATCATACCGGTCATAGCATGCTCATGGCAATCAATGGACACTATTGGGTACCAGTGTCCCATAATGGCCCTACTCCTAAAGTGATTTACTAGCACACTGGTGCTTGTTTTAATTCCTTTTCTTGTCACTGCTAATTCTTGTAGTCAGTTCCATTCACCCAACCAGGCATTTCCATTCTTCTAGTACCAAGAAAATTATTTACATTAGATTCAAAATAAATTGAAATAAATTCAAATCATACCTCATTGGTATCTCATCAATAAGGTACTGTTGCAATCCTATTTACTTCCTTTCACAACAAGTCAAACTAGTTGTTTGATCAATTCATCATGTATAAACATATCACATTTGGTTAGCTCAAAACGAAACATCATACATTAAAATCATGAAACCACCATAAACCATAATCATAAATCACAGGTAACCATCATAAGTGAAAATCATAGATCACATGCATAACAAGACTAAAATAAAATATCGATAATTATACTTCATCGATCCTTACTTCTTCATTTTTTCTTTATGTACACACATCAAATCGTTTGCCACACCCAACAAGAAACCAATTCCCTTGCTCCTCACATACACATACACACAATGTACATCAAAACACATACATCCACTCAAGGCGTACAACACCAAAAAATACACACACCCACACCCAGTGTACAACACAACACAATATATACGCCTATACCCAGTGTACAACACAATACATATACATACACATACATCCAATGTAAAACACAACATATAAACCTACACCCAGTTTAACACAACACAATACATATACATATACATAATACAACACAACGAATACACATGTCACAATACCACGACTACATCATGCACATACATAGTACTGCATGCCTGCAACACAAAATGTACGACATGCACACAGTACCATATGCACAACATGTACACAGTACCACCTGTACACAACACTACCTGCACAATGTGTGTCCAACATCACATGTGCATGGCACCACCTGCACAATGTGTACACAACGTAAAATGTACACCGCACCACCTGTACAATGTGCACACAATATCACATGTACACGACACCACATGTACATAGTGCCACATGCACGACATGTACATGACACCACCTGCACATAACACCACATGTAAAGCATGTACACAACACCACATGCACACAACACCACGTGTACAATCATGCACACCACACCATATGTACATAGCACCATATGTACAACACGCACACAACACCATATGTACATAGCAATACATACACAAAATGTACATAGCACCATATGTACACAACATTGCATATCCAACATGCACACAACACCATATGCACATCACACCGCATATCCAACATGCACATGGTATGGTAAGTACACAACACTACATATCTAACATGTACATATCACCATATGTATAACACGCACACAACACCATATGCACACCACACCGCATATCCAACACGTGCACAGTACAGTATGTACACAACATTGCATATCTAACATGTACATAGAACCATATATACCTATCACTGCATATGAAATATACATTGAACACCATATATACAAAATGAACACATCATCATATGTACACAATACTACATTTGTTACATGTACACATCACCATAGGTACAATCACTGAATATACAACATGCACAACACATACACAACAATAACATTGTACATCCATAGACCACACACTTACCCCACAAGCAACCTTGCTTCTATTGTCTTTCCACTATCCATTCTTATCCTAGCATGTTGCAAATCACACTACTTTCACTTCTCTGATGTGCCCCTCAACATTACATTTCCATAACATAAACAAAGGAATAGTATAAGCATATAACATTAAATCATATCCAAATGATACTGAACTCATAGATTTGTCAAGGATACTCTTCCACTTGATTCCTCATAACCAAGAACCTCTTCATGCTATTTACCTGCATAAGAAATAATTCCTCCAGAAGAATGATCCTTGAAAACCCTGCCATACAGTGATATAGACACATACATACATACACATATATAATCATTAGCATAAAACAATCATGATCCTATCATACAATGTCATACATACATACATACATAAATATATACATATATAAACATCAACATAAAGCAATCATGATCTCATCAGATAGCGACATGCATATATATACATATATAGACATCATCATAATTATGATCAAAACATGATTACCAGATATCATAAGGTCTAGGTCGAGAGAAATTACTTTATCCATATTGAGAACAACATTTCCCAACATAGCCAAGGCATTTGATATCTCAGATCCATTTACTTTACCTTTCTCATGATTGTCCTATCACCGTCCATTTACCACAATGGACTCAAATGATCCATCTGGATGTCATATTATTACCGTCTGATGCTCTTACTCATGCACTAAGCTCCATTCAGGTCTTACATTACCTATTGTATTTCATTGAGCTCTTCTCGAGCTCCATTAAATTACTCTTTCCCCAACCAATTCCTGAGACTCTCAAGACATAAAAGACAAACATAAGAAACAAATAAGGAGACCATGGAAAACTAATAGCAATAATACACCAAAAAAAATGGCCTGGTCATACACTAGATGCAATCAAAACCAAAAATAAATCGCAACCAACTCACAAAAGACCAAAAGCACAAGACTTTAAAATAAACACCATGACTCAATCCCCGTGGTTCCCAATGCCTCCAAGTGAAATCTCAACTCGAGCCTTATTTACAATTTTATGGAAATCTTTTTTCCATGCAATCCCCTACATCATACTGTCATAAACAAATAAATGTCAGTGCATAAATAAATATAAAAATATAAAAGTTATATTACCTTGATATTATTGAGTCTTACTATATGCTTCACATCACCATGTTGTTAGTTATATAAACAATTCAACTATTACCTTGTCATGATAATACCAAGCATGTTTCCCTGAAACTATTCACACATGTCCATTACATGTTACAAATGTCAAGACATCATATCTATAAACTAAAATCAACCTTTACCAATACTAGCAGTCATGTTATAATAAATTAGTAGTCAAAATCACAACACTAACTATCACCTAATTATACTCAAGTACACATCGACTGATGCTAGGATACTGGGTTAAATAAGATCCTAGCATGTAAAAAAAAACACGTGCGCTTCCATCAAAATTAAAATTATTCATTAAAATCACAAATATGTTCAGTTCAAAATACACATGAAGGAAAGAGAGACTGATAAATAAAATACTAATATAAAAACATAAAAACTCTTCGGCCAAATATTACAATGGGTGGCCTCTTGGCTCTCAGCCCTTCAAACCATTTCTATTACTCTCTGTATTCCTCACTTCCTCGCTTCTCTCAGTCCCCCTTCACACTCTCACAAGTTACATATTTATACATAAATATGAATTTATTCCACTCCATAATTTCCTCCGCACAAATCTCAACTTAAAATCTAATTTAGATTTATTTTTTTTGGACTCAACTAAGTCCCCTTTATGGAATTCCTAATCCCTAGATTATGTACCTAATTCACTCCACTCATATCCTTAATTATTTTAAGGAATATTTACAATAATCCTCACATTTATAATTTCTCCCCTAATTTATTAAAAATGTGAAAATTAATTAATAAAATAATTAAAATATCTCACCCCCTTAATTACACAATTGAATAATGAAAATTTAACTTGATGCTCCTGCATCATCAAATATCTCAACACATATTGCGTTAGTACAACCATCTTAAAACCAAATAATTTCTTCATGCAATCTTATAGACACATACACATATCATGTGATTAATCAAACATTAAAAAATAGATGACATAATATACACCAACACTCAAACATCAAATAGACGACATAACCAAACATTCAAGTACAAAGTAAACAGCATAAGTAAGCACATACCTTAATGTATTTTAGGGGAGGCTATCTTATCTTCACACTCAATCCAGTTAGCATGATATCATATCAACTCAAACATAAATAAGGTCATAATATCCATAACAGTAACTAACTAACATGTTCACATCATAAGCTCATAAACATTTGTCGTTCATGCATAATAACCACAGTTTCACAGTCAACCTAAATGAATATGAAATAATATAACTACACATTAAATCTTACTGGAATGTCATAACCCTAACCATTTTCATAGGAAAATCCAAATTAACCTGATACATACAAGATCAATACCTTAACGCAATAACCCTAATCATCAAGCTAGCTAACATATAACAACAACGAGTTAATAATGTAACGTATTCATCAACAACATATAGCATAGTCCTCAATTTAATTAACATAAAACATCAACAAGTTAATGATAT
Organism: Pinus albicaulis; assembly: GCA_034641835.2. Taxonomy (NCBI): domain Eukaryota; kingdom Viridiplantae; phylum Streptophyta; class Pinopsida; order Pinales; family Pinaceae; genus Pinus; species Pinus albicaulis. The sequence goes on from CM076572.1 coordinate 451,407,974, forward strand.
AACATAATGATCATGTTAACTAACATAGCACAACAAAAACAATGCATACGACCATAGGTTACTATCATTCATGAATATCTGACACATGTGAATATGACTACACTAATCAACTAGCATTTATCACACATGTAACCACAATAAAAATAGAATGACAAACATATAAGTAACCCTAATGTTTACAACAAACATGATTCAGATACCTACATTCTTGTATGAAAATCTTCTCTTACCCCAAAGTCCATTGTTGCAACTTCACTTTATTGATTTGCATCTCCTACTCTATCTCAACCAACACATTATCATCATAACATACCAATATCATCATCATGAACTAATTGCATACAATGAACTCACGATGTATGACAACAACAACCATGCCAACTTACATGTAAAATACATAAGTGTGAAAAAAATGTGACCAAACATAAACAATCAATGCATGTACGACATGTACCCAAGCATGCACGGACAACACCCAAGCATGAACATCATGTAACCAAGCATAAACAAGAAATGCATGTACAACATGTAGCATCGTGTAAGAAAACATACACAGTCAATACATAAACATGAACAACACATAACCATTCATACACACATGATGACACATGTCCCAATGACACCAACAAATTTCCCATGGTGACAACACTGTAACCATTACCAACACCATGTGAATGCAACAATTACACATAGACCACAAGAATATTACACACGCATGCAACTAACATAAACACATGATCCACACACCACCCATTGGTCCAAGAGTTGAACCATGCTCTAATACCACTTTGTAACACCTTCTCCCATATATACCCAAGTAACTAGTCAATCGGGGTAAACATGTGACGAGAGGCTACTATAATGAGATTCAACCTCCTAGGTGACCTTAAGGAAGTGGAACCGATGAAAACACAGCATGCAGACCTTGTACAACAACAATAACACTCTCAGGAGGTAACCCAAACTTTCAAGCCTCTTACCCCTAGGTCATACTGACAATTTGACCCTTTTGAGCCATAGTCACAGGCATAATACAGAATGCCTACAGCCAGGAGGTTGTAGCCCTAGGCACAACATTGCATGCCTATGGCTAAGGCCCCAAATTCCAAATTCTATGCCTACAACTCTAGATTTGAGCCACATTTTTAGGCCCATAGCCTCGGTCACTGCCCAAAACATCATGAAAACTTAGGGGATGATAAATAACATTAGACAAATGATATGGAAGAAATCACATCAACAATAAATCATCCATACCCCTCCTATCAATTACATACATTTTTTAAAACATGTCATAAACATTGAATCTACAGGTGTAAACAATATATTTAAGCATAGGGGTCTCATACTTATATGAGAATCGCTAACAAGCATTGCTCCCTTACATCATTAGCTTCAATAATATCTATTTGACCATAGATACATTATGAATTCATTTGCGATTAAAAACATGGATAGAGCCATATATCAGCACTGATAAAATACATGCTTATAACCAACACAGTAACAACAGAAATACAATGGATACAACAACAATAGAATCCACATAATAACCAATACATTTTCATACCAAATACCAAAGGAATGATCCCTTCCTTGCTAAATGTAAAAAACAACCAGAGATGGGACTTCCACGTTCCACCCGACCATAGATTAGCTAAGCCAAATCTTACTTCATCCAATCACCCTCAAGCCATATTCCAAGCATGAATGTGGGATCTCATAAAACACATCAATCAAAATCAATGCAAGGCTTCAAGAGGCCAAACCACCTCAACCATAAACCAATGGTCTCTCTCCAATATCCTCCAGGGATCCAAAGTGCTTGTTCCAACCAAGGCTCTAGGACTAGTAACTAAACCCCATATCTTTCTCGGATCCAGAGCGTTCATCCAACCAATACTCCATGACTATTAACTCAACCCAACAGTTTTTCATCGAGCTCCAAGGCGTTAGTCAAAACTAGGCTCCAGGAACTAATAACTAAACCTAACAGATAAAGGAATCATGAGAACCAACCAAAACAAATTAATGGAATAAACCCACAACACCATGGCTATTCGAGAAAGAGTGAGGTTAGAAAAATCCACATGCATACACCATGCATGCCAAAACCAATGAGGATAACTTACATGCAACTCGATATCAACAATAAAATCCCATTGTAGCTATTGGTTTTGATGTCTTCCTGCTCTTCCTTTGCCTTCTTTCTCCAAATAACCAAGTATGCCACACTCTCCAAGAGTGCTCCAAGAAAACTCTAAGTATCCAAGAGTATGACGGAGAGAGAGAGAGAGAGAGAGAGAGAGAGAGAGAGAGGGAGAAATGAGAGCTCCAAAACTAAACTGGCCAAAAAGCCTACCAACTAATCCTTTTTGTCAATGAGGCCTCTATTTTATTCATTCTCCATTATTTTCCTCCAATTTCCTCCTCACGTGCAACCTATGACCGTTCACCTTTCTTTTCACCTATTTTCCATTATTTTCATAAATAAAATGCCAATTAATGCCTCATGCCTTTCCAAAGCCTTTGCTATTGCCTTTGCTAATATCCTTAGCCATAATAAACTAAAGTGGACACTTGCTAGGATGTTTTTCCTACCATTCAGCTTGGAATCCATGTCCCATCGACCTTGGTTATAATTTTTTTCCTTTATTAACTTTTATTACATGTAATTTTCGCCAGGTTTGTTACAACTATATTATGCTATGTTGTTCGTTGTTCCACCAAGGCATATACCATGAATAGAAACTAACTCATCAGATGACCAAAGATGCGGGAGACAAATTATGAGTACTACTACTAGAACCATGAACAAAGCCAATATAAGTATGAGGGCACATTGAAATCTGCAAATCAACTGTAATACAAGATAAGCAGGAAATGTAGTAGGAAATTGTAAAAAATGCAAACCTAATGCACACGCTCCTAAAAATATGATACAAGTAATGTACAAAAATATTCCTAAGATAAATCACGCATAATATTTCTTAAGGTAGATACCATTCTTGGGCTCTCCCAAAGAAACACCATCATAGTCAACTAATTCATAGGCCCTTATGGATAGTACACAGTTTATGATGTAAGGACCCTGCCACATAGATTCAAATTGACTAGCTCCTAGCTTATCATCAGCTTGATCATAGAAAAATTCTAGGTCACCTTCCAAACATGAACGAGGATTCACATTTTGATCAAACTGAGCCTTAACACATTTCTCATGAGCCTCACTAGCTAGTGGAGCATTACGGCAAGTTTCAACTAGTTGTGTTAAGTACAAAAAATATTCCTCCTCTATAGAGGTAATAGGTAAAAACTCAATGACTAGTTTTAGTGATGAAATTTCACATTCAATTGGAAAAACTGCCTCCAAACCTTAAACGAGTTGGAAGAGAGTGAAGCGAGTCAATGTTTTCGTAGAGGTACGATATGCCCACAACAATTTAAAAATCATAGTACGCCAGTTTCGTATATGAAATCCGAATATATGTTTGATAATATTGGTCAAAACCTTGTTAACAACTTCAATTTGGCTATTTTCTTTCAGATAATAAGGAGTAGAGTTGTCATTCCATAATCCCAGCTGTGCAAAAATCTTGTTCATCTTAAAGTTTCGAAAGTGGCTACCATGGTTTGGAACGATGGCTTGTGGTACCCAAACCTAGAAATTACATAATTAAATATGAAAATAGTTGTGGTTTCACCATCGTCTTTATATGTAGGCATCACCTTGGCTCATTTTGTAAAATAATCTACTGTGAGAATAATATACCCATTCCCCCAAACCGAGTGAGGGTTATGTTATCACTCTCCCCAACTTCCCAAGGCTGACAATAGGATTGGAGAAAGGTAACCAAATACAAAACTTTAGGTCAATTAGCTAGTCCTACGAGGACCAGAGAGCTCTCTCTCGTTGTCACTTTTAGCATTCAAATGAATGGATGAGTATCTAATGATCTTAGGCTAAGTATGTAAGCTTAATAAATATAATTTGTTTGATGTTTTGAATTCTGGATAGAAAAGTTAGTGAGTGGATTGTGTATAAGGTTTTTAGGTCTAAAACTTCAAGGTGAACCTGCAGAGAATATGTTAGGCAAGATAGGTAGTTTGAAATAATTTTAATAAGTCATTGAGTATAGGATGAAATGGAGGAGAGTTTTAATGAGCACTGAAGTGAATTCATTTAGTTTAGAAGCAGATAAACATAATATGGTGAATCTTGTCTAAAATAGAGCATGCATAAACATGATTTTTTCTCTCAAACTTACAAGATAAACATATATGAAGAATAATACATGGTATTAAGCATGAAATGATAAACATACATGAGAAAAACAGATGCTCCAAAGGATACCACAAGTATCTCAATACAATTCTTGCAAATATGTCTCTGATTTCATTCCAAAAGTTGATTACAAGAGCTCCACTGCAATATGATACTATCCAACCCAAAAAAAGACTAAATAGAGTATACTTATAGAAAATATGGACTATGACACCTCATCATGTCGAAATCCCATCCAAAATGGATCATAAATACAAAATATGAGTCATTTCCTAGATTCTAGGGAGGTTAGAAACCATTCCCTAAATTTTAGCTATGAACTAGGAGTGTTTGTACCTTACATTATTACATATTCCCTCATGATAGGAGGAAAAAAAAAATTCAATAAATCTATATACAACTCATAGGACAACATTTCCTTGAATTTGTGACCATTTCTGAGCTTGACAAGTGTCCTGAGGAATCCAATGCTAATTTGTGACATTTCTGACAGAAGAGTAAAAACAATTTTCAGAAGCGTAACAGAACTTTGGAGGTGTTATACTCCTATACCAATAGGTGTCATATTTCATGATTGACTTGATAAACTATGCAATATTTTCATACCTTTTCTTGTTGCAAAGGTTTTCCATATTCTTAAAAAATCAAAAAATTTAAAAAATGTAAAGAGGGTATACCCTAAAAGAAAAATCAAAGGGTGAAAAGAATAAAATGGCCAAAAAAGTGAAAGAAAATGAACCCCACCAAAAGAAAGGCCAAGGAAAGTGTGCAAGTCTAAATGCCACTACCTTTTTTCTCTTGTATAATAAACAAATTGTGTGCAACTTGTATCTTATGCCACAATTTATGAACAGTCAAATAGTTTAAGCTTGGCTAGTTCATCTTTCAATTTAATGTTTTAGAGGTAGAGAATAAAATCTGACCAAACTGTTTAATCTTGGCAGATAAGTAGATAGGTATAGTAAATAAAAGGAGCTCAACAGTTTAATCTGAGCCCTTGGATGTAATAAGGTTAGAATTAGATAGATTTCCATATGTAAAAGAAAACATGTGATAAGGGTTTTCCAGTCTAAGTGCATCCTAATAAAGAAGAAAAAATGGTAGGGTAAAGTAGGTAGGGGTATAGGATTGCATGCCGTTAATCATGTGATGAATAATGGCTTTAGATGTGTTAAATCTTTTACTTTCATTACAAGTGCAAAGGCAGACAATACACTGGAAGGATTTCAAGAAAAACAAAGTCAAATTATTAACTTCCCTTCTCATCTTCCCCTAAAAATTTCACTAATCTCCCCTAAGTACGAAGGTATTTGAAAATTAGAGGGGCTCAAGGCATTTTCTTGAATTTTGGAGGGACCAGACCCTCGGCCCAATAATTGGAAAAGCCTAAGCACTTAAAACCATTCATCATGACATTCACTCATTTATATAAAATATTTTCCTAAGTAAAATCCCATTTTACTTAGGAAAATTATGCAATATTTCATAAAAAACCCTCCTCATAAAAGCATAAGTTAAAAACATTAACCTAATGTTTACACTTAGCGCTTCTTTCATTTTTCATATTAACTCCTAATTTTATTATTTAAATCCTTACTAAAATTCCCCCTTTTCCCGTATTAATTTAAATATAAAAATTTCCCATAAACTATATATTCCGCCCATTGGTTGAAAAATAACCATATAACTTTAATTAATTGGGTGATTTTCCAATTAATAAATTGAATTAACACTCCGTCATTTAAAAGGATTAATTAACCCTCCAGGTTAATTAAGAACCTAAATCCTCCAATCAAATCGTCCCTGATACGATTATTTTTAATAAATTGCATTGGGCCCGCCCTGTTAACTCTCCGCCATCTTGACAACTCGACCGTTGTTCGATTGATCAACTCCAAATCAACAGTTATTATCAATATCGTTGGCCATCCTCATCTGAACGATAATGCGCGATGGCCAGGCAGTTTTCTGAACAGTGCCGCGCCACGCGTCGTTCATCGTATGGAATTGCTTGCCCTCCGCTGAAAACCGCCCTCCCTCAAAAGCGGTGCGATAGAAACCGCTTACCGCCTCCCCTGACGAAGCCTCCGTACTTGCTGACTTCATCCATTAAAAACCCACCAACCTTTGATTTTGTGAATAAAACAAACATACCCGCGTCATTTTCACTGTCTCATGCAACGATTTTCGAAATCAACTGTCAAACTTTTCCAACCGCTACTTTGTTGAACAAGATTGCATTCGAGTGTCCAGAATTCATCCATCATTACCAGCGCCTGTTTTCATCACCGTTTATTTCCTGGAAAACAGGTATTTACCTAAATTCCCATTAAACTCTGTAAAAAACCTAGTTTTTTTTAAAATTCTACGTGAGAAAGCTGAAACAGAGTTCAGAACAGTTCCCAAAACTACATTTGCATTACCGAACCTGTGATTGTGCTCGTTTTTCATAAAAAACCCCGAATTCATTTCTGAATCCACAAGAACCAGAAATGGAAATTCCCGTGGCTTTGAATGTCGCACCCCTGAATGCTCCTCACAGAGATTTAGACTATTTGCCTCTAGTAGATAGGGATTTCCAAATTAAAAACCTTGTTCTCAGTGAAAATCCTCTTCAAACTTTTTGCCACTGCAAAGAACCAAAATACCAGAAGATAAATGGTGGAAAGAAATGTTTGAAATTTTGTAAAATTATCCTTACATGAATTTTTGATTATTTACTATAGTAATTCATGATAAAGGAGGATAAAAGGATAAAAAGAGGCTAGAGAGCATAACAATTAAAGAGTATCAGTGGTTAAAGTGTATCAGGTAAAAGTCAGAGTGAAAGTTAAAATGAAGTTACAGAGCAGTCAAAGGTAAATAGTAAAATTAATTACAGAGGCAGTAAAATGGTAAAAAGAGATGAAAATAATTTCACCAACATTGAAGTTTATCTAAAGTGAAAGTAAAACAGTTAAAATAACAAAAAGGTGAAAAGATGAAAAACACAACAAGAAGGAACATTTTTGCAGAAATTTCATGCTTTAGTCATTGTTTTGCAGAAACTATTGTGATCAATCCAAGATTAATTTTTCAAAACTGAAGGAGGTTTATGTTTGTAAGAGGACCATCTACAAAAACCTCTCTCAATTTTCTAACAGCTATTATGGTTTTGGAAATATTAAACAATGTTGAAAAGCACTCTTTGCAGAAAATTCCAGTTAAGTCATCATTTTGCAGAGAAGATTGTGGCCAATCCGAAATAGATAATAAAAAACTGAAGGAGGTTTTTGTTCCTAAGAGACCTATCTACAAAAAACCTATCTCACTTTTTGCACAGTGATTTCAAAATCAGAGATACATGCACATATTTAAATACTATTTTTCAGATTCTGTAAAACTCTGTTTTACACATCTTTTTTCAGAACCTATTGTGCACAGCTGGAGAGTAATTTTAGGAAACTGAAAGAGGTTTATCTCACCAACATATTAATCCACAATAACCTCTTTTAATTTTTACATATATATTACGTATTGAGAAATAAAAAGGTATAATTGGACCCCAAGTTTGCAGAATTGTTGGAGCAAAATGCACAAAGAAAGGAAGCAGTTAGTGACTTGGATGCCTCATCATCAACTAAGAGTTGGATCAAATTCGAATTCTCCTCTTTGTCATCACCTATCCATAAAAAATAGTGCCAAATAGATGCATTAGTTTGAGTATACTTTACTTAAGTTCTATTTATGTAAAATAGTTGGAGAGATTTGTGAACTAATCTTGATATTTTTTCAAGATATTTTAGTTTAGAATTTGTATAAATACTTCACTCTTGGAAGTATTTTGGGGTGGATTCTTGGACTTTGCTGTAACATTGAATATTTTGGAATAAAGTGCTATTGGAGAAATTTTTTGTGGCTAAGCTGAATGATGAATTGAAGCGAAAGACTTTTTACAGGATTCATGTATCAGACTACGGATCAATAAGTCATCTTCCTCTTGTGTTTTAAAGTATTTATATCTATTTATTATATCACTGTGTTTCATTTCTGAATGATTAATGAAAAGGAGTAAATCAGAAAGTACTTAAGTGTAATCTGATTTTAATCATTGTTATTCTAAATGTTTTCTTCTAAACTGGTTTTAAAAAGTGAATTCTTAAGTTCTCATGTTTTTCTAGTTTAAGCATTTTTGATTATTTAATAAAGAATACTTAATTTCTCTTTGTTAATAATCACTCGATTTTCCCTCGTATAAATGTGTTGAAAGATTCTTAATTGCCTTTCATCCATTTTAAATCCATTCCATTCACTTTAGATCTATAATTTTTCCCAGTTTGATTATCTTGCCCTGTGAAACCATCTTTTGTTTAGAAACTTAATCCAGTGAAGCCATCTTTTTGATTCCATAGCCCAATGGCCTGAACTACTCAATCTTTCCCTCAGCTATCGAATTCCACCACCCAAATTCAAACAAAACCCCTGAACTTTATAACTAGCCTAATATCTTCTAAAAAAAAAGCTAAATTTTACAGAGAGAGCCCTCTTTGGGTACAGATTGGCTAGATTCTATACCTAAAAGATTGGTTTGTGGTTACCTCGGACCCCTTTCCTCTTCTCAACAACTTCAAGGAAAATCTGAGTGATAACAGGAGGTACTTTTGAGGAACTTTTAAGATTCGAAGTCCACTTATGAAAGAACAGTTAACTAGCCTTGTGTGTCTAGTTTCTATAAAATCTTGAATTCTTAAAAATGTAACATGGAAAGGCCATCAAAAATCCATTCTCCCAGGGTCACTCAAAACCGTAATAAAGGGTCCAAAAAGTAGGTAGATACATGACAAATGAGTGGTTTTTGAGCCTTTTCTCCCAAATTACAGCTTATCCTGCCATGAGGGTTCCTGATCTGTTATTTACTCATCAAAATACATCCATCCATGTAAATAAATCACCATTTGGAAGCCTCCAAAATAAAAGTAACAAAAGTCCATTACCCTTATGCAATGAGAAATTTCCAGAATTCTACAAAAAATCATATAAAATACCAAAATTGATCAAAAGTTTTCAAACCTGGTTATATGGCACTTGTGAGACCTGGGATACATAGCTAAAGAAGCTTCAACCAATAATTCCAAGCTATCATTCTCTTTGAGCTTCATTTGTGCCTCTTTAAGCGTTTTCTTCACTTGTTTCAACGTAATTTTAGAAATGGTGTTCTTGGTGCGATAGCGATTTGCCATGTGTCTTTGCAGCTTGTTATCCTTTTTATCATTCTTCGAAATATTCTCCGAATTCTCATTAATTCTTTAAAACAAAAGATATTTTTCCTCATTGATCTCCATGGCAATAAGATCATCAAAGGTCAACTCTTCAGATTGATGAGTTGACTGTCTTTCTCTCTCCAACACCCTTTTGAGGCCTCTCTTTATTGGTCTTCTTGTTTGTGTTTTAGCCTCCATGTCATGCATTTGGTTAACAACAATAATATTCTTGCCTTTATCTTTGTTTTCCTCCATGTCTAATTTGTACTTTCTTTCTAGGAGTTGATTCATTTGCAATTGGAAATTCTGATGCTGAAGGAAAGTAACTTGAGATTGGGGAATGGAGAAGGCCTCTTTCAAATATGTTATTTCTTTATCTTTCTCTTTGATGATTTCTTCAACTAGTTTGACCTCCACTTGCTCTAATACCTTAGCCTCCAATAGCACTGAATCACTATTTTGATGCGAGAGAGGCTTCTCCTCTATATGACATTGTTTAACCATGGTGCCAAATGTAAGAAAACTCTTAGTAGACTTAGGCGCAAATATTTTTCTCTTCCCCCTCTCATATGTGTGAGAAAATTCCACAACCCTAGGAACATCTAAAGGTTGAGTAGGCATGCTTGAAGAGCCAATCTCCATTGGTTGTGCTAATGATGTAATAGGCAAGACAGAAAGCGTTGCTGACAATCTCTCCAAGAAGTTTTCCCAAGTCATGTTTATGAAGGACAAGTGATGTGACACAATGAGCTTGATTAGGCCATGATGAAAAAGAATAGTGTGATGATATTATCTTCTACTTTGAACCTTCTCAGCCATCTTAATCAAGCTTCTATACAAATAATGAGGAAAATCAAGTGTTTTGACAGAGGTAAAATGCATCCAAATCCTAATGTGATACCTATACAACCTGGAGAATATTCCTTCAGATGAGAAGTACTTAATTATGAACATAACCATAGGATCATACTTGTTTTTGAGGTGTCTAAAAGGAAAAATAAATTATGGCTCCTCTCTAGCATGAGGCTTGAGGAATTGCTTGTAGTTTTCAATGTCTAAATCCATACCCTTGAACCACTGTTCTCCATGAGAAGGGATACCTATAGCTAAAGTAATTAGGTCAGATGATAGGCTTATCTCCATACTTGCAAGAGTGACCTTTCCCATACTATAGCTTGTTGCAAATAGGTTGGAAAACTGAAGATGGTACCCCTCTTCCATGAGCCTTTCACAAAATGTCAAACACTAATCTCTTTCAAAGCACCTTCTGCCCAATGGCGAAGAATTAATTTCATGCATGGTGAATGGTTCAAGCCTGAGGTGGCGCCCCCCTTTGAAGCTCTTCTTGTCACTTTCCATTGTGTTTTTCACTGGAATGATGAAAACCCTAGGGTGTTAATGAAATGAGTGAATGAATGGAAATATTGTTTGGAGGCCACCCAAAAGAAGGAGCATGATCAGCTTTGAGTGGTTGGAGGGTTTTCGAGCTCAAAAAACTGGAAACTACTATCTTAAAGGACTGTAACACCTCCTTATAGGGGCGTAACAACTCTTATAGGAGCGTAACGACATCATACAAGAGTGTAACAATGTGTGTACAACACTTGCGCATTGCTCCAAAATCATAACGCAATGCTACGTAGCACTCTCATAAGGGTAACAATGCAGTCCAGAAGTGTAATAGAAAGCCCAGAAGCATAACAAGGATGTTTTTTGAAGGTTTTCATGTGAATTTAGTGGAATTTAAGCTTTGGAATTTGGATTTTAGAGACTATGGAAGGAAAATGGAGTAAATATCTGCTCTCGCACTCATCAAAAGGGTAATAATGAGTGAAATAAGGTTTTCTTTTCCCTTTTATAGACTGTGAGATGACATTTACCCTTTGAAACTTAAAAATTATTATTTTTTACCTTTTTGCACTAGAAAGTGACCTTTTTCTCCATAAAATGAGATAAGAAGCAGAATGAACCTCTCTTGAACTCTTTGACACTTGAGTTGACTTTATGGACATTTGAATGAGACAATAAGACAAACTTCTCCTTTTAAATGAAACAACAAGAATGCTTTTTAAAACCTTTGAAATTTTCTCATTGGATATGACCCTTTTCAAAACAAGATGAGGTGTCTTTAAAAACTGAGAATGATCCCTATTGTATTTTACTGGGACAGTAGGTCAAATTGACCTCCTTTTAAGCTCTGACAGTTAAAATGACTTTTTTTAGTCCTTTCCTGAGACAGTGAGATAGAATGGAGTTGCTTGGAAATTTTTTGGAACTTGAGCCATATAAAACAAGAGAGGTGATCTTTATTTCATTTCATAAACAAAATTTCTCCTTCATTAGGGTTTTATGAGTGGAATGGAGGGTTGCTGCCTTGTTTTAAGTGAAAATTTGAAGATATTTTAAGGGCAGAGATGAACCTATACAGTGACCTATATGAGATGGAGTGACATAACCCTATACCTCTTAAATGATGATGATAGAGATGGTGACCTTCAAACCGATTTATGATGGAGATGACCTTGAAAATGATGGTGGTGATGAATGAAATGAAGGAGTAGCATACATGATTTAGACATCTTCAGTGACCAAAATTATTTTATGAGAAATGGTTTGAAAAAGTAAAAAAAATTGACCTATGAATTTATGGAAAATAGCTGAAAGTGTTATTTGATCACTGACATACCTGAGCTAACATTGGCTCCATCTGGGGTTGGCAGCTCCTTCAGGAGGTGTTAAGAACACCATAGATCAGGTATCCTTACCATTAGATGATGGAGTCAAACTAGACTTTGAAAAACTTTGACAAACTAGAAATGATGAACTAATTCTGGAAATGACTTTAGCTAGAAAAAATTGACTCGACTCTGACTTGAAAACTGACTGAAACTTTTTTAAAATTTTTGAAAGAAAACATGAGTTGTATGTAGAAGTCTCATGCCCTTCTCCTCCAGCTTCAAACTTCTACAACAACTTCCTTTTTGCTGGGACATCAAATTTAAAATGATATGTACAATGACAGTGAATTTCTTCTTCAATGATTAAGTTAGATAGTGTTTGAGGAACCTACCATTGATTGGTCCTCACAACACTTCTTTCCCTTCAATATCCTCTAATAGAAATTATTTTTTACCTCTAAATGCAGTGATATTGTAAGGTCCTTTCCATAGATTGGTGAACTTTCCATGCTTACTCTTGTCTTCATTTTGGACATCCTAACGAAGAACAACATCCCAAAGCTTGAAATCATCCGATTTGGTCTTCCTATCAGAAATATTTTTTATTTTCTCATGAAGCTTTGAAGTATGACTGAAGACTTCATCTCTTGAATGTTGTAGGTGGATCATATGGATGATTCTTCGTTGAATTTCATTAGGCTCATTGTCGATATCTTGTGGAATTTTCATCACTGATAAAACTAGATAAGTAGGGAACACCGTGTCAACACCATACATGAGCTGGAAAGGTGACATGATTATTGATATCTTCGTGCTAAATCTATACACCCATAGAGCATTCGTGATCTTTTTGTGCCAATTCCTCTTGTTTTCTTGTAGCATTTTCTTGATTATGCTCACCAAATATTTATTTGATGATTCAACAAACCAGTTTCCCTAAGGATCGTATGTTGCTGAATGAACAATCCTAATTTGATACTTGTCATAAAAGTCAATCATTTTCTTGGACTTGAAGGCAACTACATTATCAATGATGATCTTGTGTGGACAACCAAAACAAGACATAATATTTTTCTCAATAAACTGAATGATAATAGTGTAATTAAATTTCCTCGTGGGGATGGCTTCAATCCATTTGGTGAAATAATTTGTGGCAATGAGCATCCATTTATGCTGATTTGATGATGGAGGATGGATCTCTCCAATGAATTCAAGTCCCCACTACTGGAATGGCGCTTGCACTTCAATTTTTTTTAAGGGTAAAGGCAAGAGCTTCCTCTTTCCCTGAAATATTTGACAATCATGACAGCTCATGGTTGTTTTATAAATTCATAAAATGAACTTAGCAAATAGAAGCCCGCCCTAAATATCTTATTAGTTGTAGTATTCCAATAAATATAACTTCCACAGCCACCTTTATGAAATATGTCATCACTTTTTCTACTTCTCCTTCAACCAAACAATTCAGCAACACTCCACCCGGATCCTTACAATACAAGACACCATTGATAATGCAGTACTTAAGAGCTCTTAACTTCAAAGATCTAGCCTTACTACTTGGCAAGCCGAGAGGAGGATTCAAAAATTTCAAAACATGAACTATATCAGCATACCAAGGCAATAAAGAGAAAATTTCAAATACCTCAGGTAATGTTTCAACATCTTATTCTTCAGATAATGCAACAATAAAATTGATTTCCAAGGCATGGAGATTTGAATCTACCATAAGCTTCGCCAAGCCTTTTCCTTTGATCATATTTGTGGGCTTGATATCCAATTCATATTCTAACATAGTAGTTATCCATTTACCTCGCTGCCCTTCAGGATCATTTTGTGTAAGCACATCTTTGAAAACAACATTTGGAACATATGAAATGACATGAGAATGGAGAATGTAAACATGAAAGTATTTCAATACTTTGAATAAAGTCAAGACATGCTTCTCAATGATGTTTTACTTCAAGGTTGCGTCTCTTATGGTTCTACTGAAGAGGGCGATCGGCTTATCCATTTTCTGATTTTTCTTTTGCATGAGAACAAAAACAAGGGTATGCTTTGAGGCAAATGAAGAAATGATAAAATCAAGTGTATAATCCCGACTAATAAGGATAGGAGCATGAGATAAATCCAACTTAACTTGATTGGATGATTTATTCACCTCTTCATACCATTACTTCACTATCTTTCTTCAGCATGTCAGTAATTTTCCTTAATTGTTCAGTAAGATTGGGAACACACCTCAAAAAATTGATTTTGTCTTTGAATGACTGAATTTCCTTTTTTCTCATAGGATAGTCCAAGGTCTGAATTGCTTCAATCCTTGAAGGATCTATCCTAATTCCATATTTTGATATGATATGTCCCAACAATTTACCTTCCTCCATAGCGAAAAGGCTCTTCTTTGGGTTTAGTGATATGCCAAACTTTCTACATCTATGAAAAATTGTTTTCAAGTGTTGCAAGTGCTGCTCATTTGTCTTGGAAAAAATAGTGATATTTTCAAGATAAATAAACAAAAATGAATCCATTTCATTTGTGAAATAAATTTCCATTGCTCGTTGAAAAGTAGCCCTTGCATTCTTCAATCCAAAAGGCATTTTGGCGTACATGAAGGTACCCCAAGGTGTTGTAAAGGTTGTCTTTTCTTGATCATCTGGATGAACAAGAATATGATTATACCCATAGTATCCGTCCAGCAATGAAATTATAGAATATATAACTACCCTTTGGATGATATGGTCCATCTTCAGTAGTGGGTAATTTTCCTTCAATGACACTTTGTTCAGATTTCTGAAATCAATGCACAAGAGAATATCTCTTGTCTTCTTCCTCAGTGACACTATATTAGACATACAATTTTAAAAGCAAAGAGTCACTATAATACCAACAACGAATAATATATTTACCTCCTTTTGAATAGAGGGAAGCAACTTAAGGTTCATTATTATTATCTTTTTGCGGAAAGGTTTCTAATCTGGCTTCAAAGGAATGGTATGCTAAATTATGCTCTTATAATAGAATTTCAAATTAGAATATTCCCAAGAAAATACATCAGCAAACTGAGACATAAGCACTACGTATTTATCTTTCATTTCTGCACTCAAACATTTTGAAACTTTTACCATCTTTGGCTTTTCTGAAGTGCCAATATTGAGATCTTCCACTCCCACTTATTTTGGTAACATGGTCGGTTTGCATGCAATATCGTCTTGATCAAAAATCTCTTCCAAAGGTACCAAACCTCTTGGAATAGATTAATCTTTCAACTGAAGCACTTGCATCTCTGCAGCATGGATTTCTTGGTCATATTCATAGCACTAGTTATCAATTTGAGAATTCAAAAATTCCTCTTTTGTCTACAAAAAGTTGTTGATTTTCTTATCATATTGAAAAACCTGCTAATATTGAACATTTTCTGGGAAAACAGGGCGATGTTTTGCATTTATCTCATACTTCTTCTTAGGATACAATGGAATTTTGAACATGCTAGCCGAAGTAGTAAGAAAATCGGCAATAACATTGTTATCTCTTGGGATCAATGATAAAGTGTACTCAGAGAATTTCTTGAGGATGTATAGCACTACATTAAAATAAGCTCGCATCCTTGGATGCTTGGCCTAATATTCCCCTTTGAATTTATTTATTACTAACTCAGAGTCGCCATATATAGAGATATTCTTGGAAACTAGCTTCTTGAGAATTTTTAGACCGGCTATCAAAGCCTAGTCATACTCAGCTTCATTGTTTGAGCATTAGAAAGACAGCTTGTAAGAAGACATTCGAACATTGGGAGGAATTTTTAATGACTGATTTACAGGGCTATGAATCCACATTCTAATACCATCCCCTTCTTTTCCCAAAGCTTTGTCGAAGTCCATAGTCCACAAACTACTTTTCTCATCTGTAAATCACAAATCGGATGGCTGAACTTTGCTTGTTGTTTGAGAGACTTCTATTGTACCAAAAACTAATTCTGTTTCTTTCACTATTTCACCACTTTTTTGAGGTGATTCACTTGTTTCCAAATCATTTGGCACTTTTTTTAAAATTTCTACATTTTCCAATTCTAAAACAGAATTTGAAAATTCAGAATTTTCTGCATTTTCTTCAATCAAAACTTTTGAAGTTGGTGAAAATTCCTCATTGAAAAATATAAAGGACTCTAAATCTGTATGAATAGCATGTCTAGGATGGTTATTTGGATTTTCTCAGCTACTTATCATGTACATAATCTTAATTTCCCTGTGTAGTTTCCTAAATTGTCCAAAGATGGGAATGGTAGCATATGAAAAATCAATATGTAAGGTCCCTCTAAGCTTCGCTCCCCATGACCAAGAAAGAAAAATTCCATATCTAGGAGGGATATCAGCCACAACAACATCCATAAGGACACTCTTGGCTGGGATTTTCTCTAATGACACCACAAGGTCCTTGATGAGGCCAAGACATTTCACCCTCCCTGAATCAAATGAGTACAAATCATGATAAGTTATTGTGATATCCAGTCCTAATCTATCCATAATGGCCTTGGGCATGAGGATGTGATAGGCTCAAGAATCAAGCATGGTGTTATGGAGGATAAATTCATGGATTTTGAGGCTTAGATAAAACGAAGGGACTTCACTATCTTCTAGATTTCCATCAAAAGCAGGACCAAAAAGAAGCTCAGGGTGATCATCAATCACATTATCCATGTCGTAAATTTGATAAAATCTAAGCAACTTAGCAACTTGAACTTTGTACTGATCATTCTTAACTATTTAAGTTAGAGGAATGGAGACTTTCAATTTGGAAATTTCATTTTCAAGAGAAAAAAGAGAAGAATGTTTTTCTACCTCTTTCAATGGTGCATCTTTCTTCTCGAGCTGATCTTTGTGTGATGAATCTTTCTTTTGTCCTCCTTCTTGGGCTTCTTTATATTTTCTTTGAACACTGGAGGAAGCTTCATTTCCTTTAGCATGATTAGGAATAACAGGTCCCTTGTCTTTAATTTGATTTGGCGCAACAAATTCTTTGTGATGAGCATCTACTTGAGAATTCTATTTTTTCTGATTGGAGGTTATAGGAACATTCCTATTCCTCAAGCCATACTGTCTCTGTGCTTGAGAAATATAATTATGATATCCCTCTAATCAAATTCCATTCGCACTGATAATATGTCATCATTTGACAAGACAAATTGTTGATCATCTAGTGAACAAATTTCTGCAGAAAATTGATCTTCTTCAGTGAGGAAAATAGGATTTTGATTTTCCTCAAATAAATTGTTCTCGCTATAAATTTATTCTTCATCATCTTCATCAGGGCCTTCAATATAATTATGCTGAAATGGAGTGTGAATTTGTTGGTGACTTTCTAGATCCTGACACGTATGTTCCCTTTGCTTGATCCTATATTGAGGCTGCAGATTTTGACCCCTTAAATTGGGATTTATAATGGAGGGTTCAACTTGTCAATCAACGATGGACATTTTATCCATAATATTCTCCCTGGTCTTGAGCAAGGTATCTAATTTTCCTTCTGATGAAGTGGATTTTTCTTATTTGATAGTGACTCTTTTTTCTGTCTTGATTTTAGATTTCTTGGTGATCAAATTATCTTCGACGCTCACTGCGTTTCTCTACATTTCTTCAAGAGTTGATGGGATTATTTCCCTCAACTAATAGGCCATGTCAAGATTGAAACCCTCAGGATAATCAAGTAAAGAAAAGCCTGCAGGAGGCTTAATATTTTCAGGAATTGAATCATATATTTTATTGAATCTATTTGTAAAGTCTTGGACAGACTTGTTGGGATTCCTTTTCAAGGCGTTATACTCAACTAAAATCTGCGATGGATTTTCTTCTCTTCCCATTTTTCTGTGAACAAGTTAATAAACTACTATGAAGTACCTATTAAAAAAACTATGAGAGAGTGAAACCATTTCTTTACCTCTCCAAAGAAAATATGTGCAATAATGCGTATCTTGGCATCGTCATTGTCGATCTCTTCAATATCTATGAAGTCAATCACTTTGGAAACATGCTGATAACTTGTAACCTTTGATGTTCCATCGAAAATAGGAAGCCTTTGACCATAGTTCTGAGGTAGTGGAGTGAGCTGAAGCGGTAGTATCAACGGAGAAAATCTAGCCATGACTAATGAAGGAGGTGGTGTAGGTGTTGATGGAGTAAAAACTTGTAGAGGTAATGATGGAATGAAAGGAGGGGTTGATGATATAGTTGTATGAGAAGGTGTAATGACAGGTGAAACAAAAGTCTATTGTTGATATTGGAAATAGGTCTTCTCTGAATTTTCTTGAAATTTGTCCACCAAGCCTTTGAGTTTGTGAAAATTATACCAGACTTCACTATTGAATGCGAAATGAAAAGATTCATAAAATGGTGTAAAGGACTCGAACTCGAAAGTATCAAAGGTGGATTTTGACAGAAAAGTTTCAGACTTAGTTCTAAACAAATATTTTTCATATTTTGAACTATAGAACAAATCTTCTGGCACAAATATCATAGGCAGAGAATTTGATTTGACAAGCGAAGGAACATCTCTTCCAACCTTCCGAGACTTGGTTTTATGTTTTCTAAAAATACTCTTAGGGTCATACACAATTGGTGAGGGATTTGGGTCTGAATTTGACTTAGTATGTCTTTTAGGAGCCAGCTTAAGATAGGAATTTTGGACTTTGGCTCAGATTTTAGAATTCAACCTATTTTGAATGCTAGAGCTTGTCACCTACAAGTATAAATTTCAAAAGATTAAATAAATATTCCCAGGGAATGTTTAGAATTCACTCCCTGGCAACATCGCCAAGAATTTTATCACTCTCCCCAACTTCCCAAGGTTGATAATAGGATTGGAGAAAGGTAACCACAGACCAAACTTTAGGTCAGGTAACTAGCTCTACGAGGACCAAAGAGGGCTCTCTCGATGTCAATTTTAGTAGTAAAATGAATGGATGAGTATATAATGATCTTAGGCTAGGTATGTAAGCTTAATAAATGTAATTTTTCTGATGTTTTGAATGTTGGATAGAAAAGTCAGTGAGCAGACTGTGTGTAAGGTTTTGAGGTCTGAAACTTCAAGGTGAACTTGTAGAGAATATGTGAGGCAAGATAGGTAATTTGAAAGAATTTTGATAATTCATTGAGTGTAGGATGAAATGGAGGAGAGTTTGAATCAGCACTGAGGTGAATTCATTCAATTTAGAAGCAAATAAACATAATATCGTGAATCTTGTCTAAAACATAGCATGCATAAACATGATTTATGCTCTCAAACTTACAATATAAAAATATATGAATAAGAATACATGGAATTAAGCATGAAATTATAAAAATACAAGAGAAAAATAGATTCTCCAAAGCATACCACAAGTATCTCAACACAATTCTTGCAAATTTGTCTCTGATTTCATTCCAAAAGTTGATTACAAGATCTCCACTGCAATATGAGACTATCCAACACAAAAAAAGACTAAATAGAGTCTAATTATATAAAATATGGACTATGACACCTCATCAGGTCGAAATCCCAACCAAAATGGATCATAAATACACATGATGAGTCATTTCCTAGATTCTAGGGAGGTTAGAAACCATTCCCTGAATTTTAGCTATGAACTAGGAGTATATGTCCCTTACATTAATTACATATTCCCTCATTATAGGAGGAAAAAATAAACCCAATAAATCTAATTAAAACTCATAGGATGACATTTTCTTGAATTTGTGACTGTTTCTGAGCTTGGCAAGTGTCCCAAATAATCCAATGCTAATTTGTGACATTTCTAACATACGAGTACAAACAATTTGCAGAAGTGTAACATAACTTTGGAGGCACTTTTGAGGAACTTTTAAGAGTCCAAATATACTTCTGAAAGAACGGTCAACTAGCAATATGTGTCTATCTTCCATAACATCTTGAATTTTTCAAAATGGACCAAGGGAAGGCCTTCAAAAATCCATTCTCCCAGGGTCACTCAAAAGTGTAACAGAGGGTCCAAAAAGGAGGTAGAAACATGAAAAGTGAGTGGTTTTTGAGATTTTTATCCCAAATTACAACTTGTCCTAACATGAGGGTTCCTGATCTGTGATTTTCTCATCAAAATACATCCATCCATTAAATAAATCACAATTTGGATGCCTCCAAAATAAAAGTAACAAAAGTCTGTTACCCTTCTGCAATGAGAAATTTCCATAATTCTGCAAAAAATCATATAAAATACTAAAATTGATCAAAAAATTTCACATTTGGTTCTATGTCACCTGTGAGAGATGGAATACATAGCTAAAGAATCTGTAGCTAATAATTCGAAGCTATCCTTCTCTTTGAGCTTCATTTATGCCTCTTTAAGCCTCTTCTTCACTTGTTTCGGCCTTTTTTGAGAAATGGTGTTCCTGGTGCGATAGTGGTTTTCCATGTGTCTTTGTAGCTTGTTATCCCTTTTAGCCTTCTTCAAAAGCTTCTCCAAATTCTCATTAAATATTGACAACCAAATCTCTCTCTCCTCATTGATCTCCATGGCAATAAGCTCATCAAAGGTCAACTCTTCAGATTGATGAGTTTACTATCTTTCTCGCTCCAACGCCCTTTTGAGGCCTCTTGTTCTTGGTCTTCTTGTTTGTGTTTCATCATTCATGTCCTGGATTTGGTTAACAATAATAATATTCTTGCCTTTACCTTTTTTTCCTCCATGTCTGATTTGTGCTTGCTTTGTAGGATTTGATTCACTTGCAATTGGAAATTTTGATGCTGAAGGAAAGTAATTTGTGATTGGGAAATGGAGAAGTCCTCTTTTATTTATGCTATTTATTTATCTTTCTCTTTTATGATTTATTCAACTGATTTTACCTCCACTTGCTCTGATACCATAGCATCCAATGGAACTAACTCACTATGCTGATGCAAGAAAGGTTGCTCCTCTATTTGACATTATTCAACCATGGTGCCAAATGTAAGAAGCATATTGGTAGACTTAGGAACAAATATTTGTCTCTTCCCCCTCTCATGTGTGTGAGAAAATTCCACAACCCTAGGAACATCTGAAGGCTGAGTAGGTATGCTAGAAGAGCCAATCTCCATTGGTTGCGCTGATGATGTAATAGGCAAGACATAAAGTGTTGCTGACAATCTCACCAAGAATTTTTCCCATGTCATGTTTATGGAGGAAAAGTGATGTGACACAATGAGATTGATTAGGCCATGATTAAAAAGCCTAGTGTGATGATCTTCTCTTCTACTCTGAAACTTCTCAAAAATCTTAATCAAGCTACTATATAGATAATGAGGCAAATCAAGTTTTTTGACACAGGTAAAATGCATCAAAAGCTTGATGTGATACCTATAACACCTGGAGAATCTTCCTTCATATGTGAAGTACTTCATTATGAAAATAATCAGAGGAGCATACTTGTTTCTGAGGTGTCTAAAAGGAAAAATAAATTATGGCTCCTCTCTAGCATGAGGCTTGAGGAATTGCTTGTAGTTTTCAATGTCTAAATCCATACCCTTGAACCACTACTCTCCATGAGAAGGGATACCTGTAGTTGAAGAAATTAGGTCAAATGATAGGCTTATCTCCATACCTGCAAGAGTGACATTTCCCATACTATAGCTTGTTGCAAATAGGATGGATAACTAAATATGGTACCCCTCTTTTATGAGCCTTTCACAAAATGTCAAACACTGAGCTCTTTCAAAGCACCTTCTGGCCAATGGCGAAGCATTAATTTCATTCATGGTGAATGGTTCAAGCCTGAGGTGGTGCCCCCCTTTGAAGCTCTTCTTGTCACTTTCCATTGTGTTTGTCACTGGAATGATGAAAACCCTATGGTGTTAATGGAATGATTGAATGAATGGAAATATTATATGGAGGCCACACAAAAGAATGGAGCACGAGTTGAGTGGTTGGAGGGTTTTTGAGCTCCAAAAACTAGAAATTTCTATCTTACATAAGTGTAACACCTCCTTACACGAGCGTAAAAATGCTTACAGGAGCATAACAGTAGGAGACGGGAGTATAACAACATGTGCGCAACAATTGCGCAACGCTCCAAAAGTGTAACACAATGCTGTGTAGCACTCTCAAAGGGTAAAAACGTAGTACAAAAGTGTAATAGAAAGCCCAGAAGCATAACAAGGATGTTTTTTGAAGGTTTGCAAGTGAATTTAGTGGAATTTAAGCGTTGGACTTTGGATTTTAGAGACTATGAAAGGAAAATGGAGTAAATATCTTTTCTCACACTCATCAAAAGGGTAATAATGAGTGAAATAAGGTTTTATTTGCCTTTTTATAGAGTGAGATGATATTTACCCTTTGAAACTTAAAAATGACCTTTTTTTGACCTTTAGGAACTTGAAAGTGACCTTTTTCTCCTTCAAATGAGATAAGAAGACAGAATGAGCCTATTTTGAACTCTTTGACACTTGAGGTGACTTTATGAACATTTGAATGAGACAATAAGACAAACTTCTCCTTTTAAATAAAACAACAAGACTACTTTTTAAAACCTTTGAACTTTTCTCATTGGAGATGACCCTTTTCTAAACAATATGAGGTGTCTTTAAAAACTGAGAATGATCCCTATTGTATTTGAATGGGACAGTAGGTAAAATTGACCTCCTTTGAAGCTTTGAAAGTTAAAATGATTTTTTTTAGTCCTTTAATGAGACAGTGAGAAAGAATTCTTCTTTTCATAAGACATCGAGAGAGAATGGAGTTGCTTGGAAATTTTTTGGAACTTGAGCCATTTGAAACAAGAGAGGTGGTCTTTATTTCATTTAATAAACAAACTTTCTCCTTCATTAGGGTTTTATGAGTGGAATGGAGGGTTTTTGCCTTGTTTTAAGTGAAAATTTGAAGATATTTCAAAGGCAGAGATGAACCTAGACAGTGACCTATATGAGATGGAGTGACATAACCCTAGACCTCTTAAATGATTATGATGGAGATGGTGACCTTGAAATTTATTTATGATGGATATGACCTGGAAAATGATGGTGGAGATGAATGAAATTAAGGAGAAACATACATGATTTAGACCTCTTCAGTGACCAAAATTATTTTCTAAGAATTGGTTCGAAAAAGTAAAAAAAAATTAACCTATGACTTTATGGAAAACAACTAAAAGAGTTATTTGATCATTGACATACATGAGCTAACATGTTACATGTAAAAAAAGCAATGCCTCATTTAGAAAATGGACCGAAAATTACAATTGGGTGAATAGGAGCTGGAGGTGCATACATCTTATGATCGTAAACTTATAAATTATGGCACTTATGAGCCGCAGTTATGCAATATTTAAACATTGAGGGCCAGAAAAAGCCAACACGTAATATATCTTGGGAAGTGGCAAACCCTGACATATGACCACCACAAGCTATATAATGGCATTCATTTAATGCCTTCTCAACTTCTTCGTATCTCAAGCAATGTTGAAATATGTAATCAACACCACAACGATAAAGTGTATCACCAATAATAGTATAGCACTAGGATTGGTACCGGATTCGATGAAAAACATTTCGAGACAATTTAGGCTGAATTTTTTTAGTTTGAAGATATATAATGATATATATATATATATACCAAGGATCTAAAGTACTAATAAGAAACAAGGATTCATCTAGAAGAGAATCTTTTGCCATGGTTTTTGTTTATTATAGGGAAAATCACACAATAACTCAACAAATACCAATGAATTCTTCGAATTAGATCTTTCAAATTCTAAATCAAAATATTGAAAGATAATAATCCATTTAGAGTATGTTCCCCCTTGCAACTGTCTGGTAAGAATGTAAATCATAGGTTTGCAATCATAGATTATAGTTGTTTTGCATAAAAGTATATAGTCATGGAAATGTTGGACAACATGAACAGTTGCCAAGGCCAATTTATCCACATGTGCATATTTGGTTTTGGTTTTTGTGATATTCCTACTCAAATATTAGATCAAATGTTCAACGTCATATTCATCTTTCTGAACTAACACCATGCCAATAGTGGCATCATATGCAGCAAAATAAAAAAATTAGTCTCGATGATAATCAAGAGGATGCAGTAACAGTGAATGGGCCAACGCTTTTTTCAATGCACCAAAATATTTTGAGCAAGCTCATCCCTAATAAACATTATTCCCTTTTTCAAAAGTCGAGTAAAACCTTTAGTTAGCTCAACATATTTAGGTATGAATCTACGTAAAAAAATCGCTTTTCCTTGCAAACTTTGGAGTTGGCGGAGATTCGAAGGAGGAGGAAAATGAAAATAGCCTCAACCTTGAGTGGATCGACACGAATTCCTTCCTTTGATATGATGAATCCAAACAATCAACCATATTGTACACAAAAAACTCATTTATAAGAATTCATACGAATATTTTAGTGCCTACATCGAATGAAAATTGCTTTCAAATGCATTGGATGATCTTGCCATCTCAATGAATGAGTTGGTAAGTCATACAAGTAGGGTTGCATAATATGTTTGATATTGTGAAATGCGTAAGACATTTCCCTTTGGAAAATTTCCCCAAATTTTTTCAATCCAAAAGGGAGTTTGTGATAATAAAAGGTTCCCCATGGAAAAATGAACACAACCTTAGGCTAGTCGGCAAGGAATATATTTATTTTATTGTATCCATAAAATTCATCCATAAGTGAAAAAATATCATTTCAGGCATAATTATCAATAATCTGATCGATATAAGGAGTAGGATAATTTTCCTTTGGACAAGCTTTGTTGATATCGCTATAGTCGACACATACTCTAATATTCCCTTGCTTTTTGCTCACTGGAACATAATTGGATACCTAATCATTCAAGGGAACAAGTTAAATGGAACTTTCTCAAAGTATTTTTTTCAACTTCAATGTTGATAGAAACATATTTCTGTAGATGTATTGGACTTATTATCTATCTAACAGGTTTGGCATCCTGGTATGTATTAATTTCATGAACTACAATGTTAGGGTAAATTCTTGAAATTTCCTCATAGGACCAGGAAAAAATGTCTCAGAATTCTTGAAATAGGGCTTTGTATGTCTCAATTTTTTCAAGGGAGCATGAATCACCTATGTGAATGTTTTAAAAAAATTAACTGAGATGTTGATGGATACTGTTGTAAATATGTTTCCTAGATTCGTTTCATAATCTGAATGAAGGATTAACATAGGACATTGAGGGCTATCAACAATATCAGATGAAAAGATAGATGAAAAATCATTCTGTATTTTATCAAGTTTAGGTAGAAAGGATGAATGATGATGATAATCGTCCCATGGCATTTCGTCCAAAGTTAGAATTTCCATGATAATTTCATCCATTGGAAACTTTCTATCAAAGGGATGAGGGAGTGATATTGGTACTAAACATGATAAATGATAATAATAATCAGTGATCACATTCACTTGATTAGTTTCAGATGATGATGGGTTGGAAAATGATTGAACTTCCTGATAAGATAATTCAAACAGACTCAAAGGAATCTCACTGTCGTACAAGGTCAATTCAAACACTGAAGGAACAATCCAAGGACCAGGTGATGGTATTGCATTTGATGTAATCATATTAACCAGGGAAATATTCTGAGGAAAATTGGGTGGAGAGATTGCAAAAGTTCCCATCAAAGATAAATCCTTAATCAAACCTACCCCAACATATTTATACAGAATAATCAATTTTCCAACAAAGGGTATACCACTTGTAGAATTAGGGTCTGAAGTGTAGTAAGAAAATTGGTCTACTTTTATGATTTTTTTCCTTTATGGGGAAACATTATCATGGAAAATTTTAGGGGCTAATATTCGCAGGTGGGCTAATTTTCCATGGTTTTTCCAAAAAAAAGATTCGCCAATTTCCATTTTTTTATAAAAGAGATTCGCCCAAATTTTACAATATAAAATTATTTTACGTTAAAAATCGTCAACATTATATAGACAATATAAATAATATCATTATAAATTTGAATAGTTTTACAAATATATAAATAAACATTTTATAGTTTTCATATTAGGGACTAGTGAGATTCGCCAATTTTTTAAACTTCAAGATAATTTTCCATCCTTAAAATTATCCCTGAACATTATCATACGAAAAAATGATGAGACCATTGTCGACATAGCATAAGATGAACTTTGTACAAGTAAAAGGTTGTAATCAATTTAAGCATCAACAAATTCAACTTCAACTGCAATTGTTTTACCTTCTAACTCTATAGCTATATCATTGAGAATTCCATATGGACGAAAACCTCTTGCATCAAAGCCTTTCAAAGTTGTGGGAGACTAATTGATAACTGGAGAATCCAAGGCTTTCCATCAAGCAATAGACATGATGCACGTAGAAGCTCCTTCATCAATTAACATGCGAAAGACTCATATGGTTTTGATGAAAATTGGTATTTGAAATCCCAATTGACACAGAAGTATAGGTACATAATTTTCAAGATCAAAGATAATAAGATTAGAATCCTGAGGATCAATAACTTCTATTGTTGACAAAATAAATTTCCTTTGTGTTGGATAATTCTGCAACACTTCAAGGGCTGACATTGTTGAAGTTGCAATAGAAATATCTTCAACAATGTTTAAATTCTGAGAAGTTCGTGCATGTGGGTTGAAATCTAACTTTTGAAGAACACCTTTAGGAGGCAGTTGAATCACCATGTCAGAATTAGGGAGTTAAATCTGTAATGGTTCAAAAGGAGGAGGAATTGATGTGGAAGATTGACTGGATGAACCAGTTTCATTTCTATTAACAGGAACCTTAGATCTGTAATCCTTCGATCTTGTGGCTACAATAACTTGTGAGGACATCATCATGATATCCGTTGATGTGGAAGAAGAGGAAGGGTTTTGTGAAACCATATTACTGTCATGAGAAGCGAATGGATCCTTCAAGACAGTAGAGGTGGGTTAACGTTTCACGAATTTATTTACCTCAACATGATGAGGGCACTCCTTGGTGTAATGATCTTCATCACATATTATACAAGGATAATGAGGCCTTTTATTTTCGTCAGATGGTTCAGTTTTATCTGATTTCTCTTTCGAGGAAGTTTTTTGTTTCACTTTACGCATTTCTTTGTTTTTACCTTTATTTGATTTATTCTTACTAGTACATGATTATAAAACGTTAATATTAGAAGTAATTTCAGAAGAAGTATTTACTTTGGGTGAATCTAGTAAATTTATAATCGGAGTAGATTTGGAATTTTTCTTCTTACTCTTATATTGGCTAACATAAAAAATCACGCCATCAGTGGCATGAGATAATTTGATATTTGAGGCTATTTGATTAGGGCGAGGCAAATCTATAATATTATAATACAAAGTGCCAGACTGTGTGTAAACTAGGTCTAGATATTGGGAACGAGCAATAATTTTCTCTTCAGTTACAACACCTCCCTTGGCCACATCTTCAGTAATGACTAGAAGTAAATATTTCATAAACTACTCATCCAAAATCTGATCTGGAATGAAAACCTTAACAAAACAACATCTATGTCTCCATTCGTGTATATGATCGGAAATATGAGTAGATGAGTTATGTTTTAAAGAAGTAAAGAGTTTAGTACCAGTATCATAATGGATTGGTAACTGAAAATGTGTCAAGAAAACAATGGATAAGACGTTGAAGTTATGAAAAGAATCTCACAGTCATTCAATGTGCCATTTTGCTGCTAAACTGGTTAAAGTTTGTTGGAAAAATCATAACTGAATGGAATTATCGATTAATGAATTTGACGTGCACCAAAGATGATACATCATGACATGGTTTGATGGGTATTCTCCTTATTTTCCCTCAAATTTTGGAAGTTCGTTGGGAAATTTAGTGAGAATTGTCGAAAAAAAGGGAAATAGTAAATAGGGTCATTCGTTAGCCAAGAAAAATCTGGTAAATCTAAAGTTGCAATGAATGGTAACTGTCAGTTGGGATATTGTTGTGAAAAATGATTACCCTACAGGATAAGCCCAGTACCTAGAGGATGATATCTAGGATATCCTGGGATAACTTGAGCAATTGGGATTTTAATTCATCCAAGATAACTAGGGTGAGCCATACCAAACCGCGGTTGAGATGGAATTTTACAAGTATGGCCAGGGTATGGTTTACTCTGGAAAGGATAATTTTGGCCCATTTGCCCCAAATAATATTTCCCTTGGAAGGGTTGTCCTTGGAAGAAATGACTCTGATAAGGTTGACCTTGAAAAAACTGGCCCTAGAAAGGTTGGCCTTGAAAATCTTGGTCTTGATACGATGTTTGCAGAGTTCCCATACCAGGTTATCCCAAAGGTATTTGAGATATAGACTAGATTATATGATGATCTTGATATATAGAAGTCTGGGGGATATCCTGAGTATTAGGTTGCACTGATACTTGATGAGTAATTGGAACAAAAGTTTCAGGTATTCCTGGGATGGGTGTTTGAGTTATACTTGGTTGTTGAACATATGTTTGAAAAAAATATTGGGTAAGAGTGTGTGGGTTGCTTGAACCATGCTGATGACTTGGTTGTTGAAGAGATATTTGTGGATTAACTTGAGGAATCCCCTGAACAGGTTGTTGGAATTGAGTTGGAATACCTTGAAAAGATATTTGTTGAATAAGTTATCGATTAGGCTGAACAGGTTGGTAAATTGGTACATGTGGAGTAATTTGCAAAGGTTGTTGAACAAACGAAGGGTTCCAAATGGTATTCATCCCTGGATAAGGAGTACCTTCTAAGGGTTGTGACACAATGGGTTGACCTAAACCATATTGGGGTATCTGACCATAGTTTTGATAATTTCCAATTAAAATTTGTCCTCCAATAGTAATATATGAACCAACAAAAGGTTGCCCTCTACGCAGAGGTGGCTTCCCCCCAGAAATATTATAACCACCTGTTGGGTTAACTTGAGGATTAATTACACCACCGGAAACCATATGAATATACTGGTCTAACATCAAACCTTGGGTAGTAGAATTTGATAAACCAAATGACATAGTAAAGATTTGAGAGGGAGGAAAACCTCCTGAAAAATTATCGGAAAGTGATTCATATCCAGGAGGAACTTACGTACCACCATATAAAAATGATTCTGGAGAGCTTGAAAACATGGATGTATCAATATGCATGCTTCCAAAAATCAGTCCTGACATATTAACTCTAGGCACAGAGTAAAATGGAATGCAGTAACATGGAAAACCTTGACTTAAAAATTCAAAAGGTGTGAGATACCAAGGATCCGGTCAAAATGAAGAAATAGGAAGGTCTAAAGCAACAGTTTATTAACCAGCAAAAAATGGACTACTTGGAGTTTATGTTTCCTCGTCTGCAATAATATCTTCAATACTAATGAGACCATTAGGTATATTCTTGGTAATAATAAGTTTTAATTTGGGTTAATGTGGAGCAGGAGTAGGGGCTATAACCTTTGAAGGAGACTCAGGTTTTAAAAAATCAGACTTAGGTTCATAAATTTATGGCTCATTTAAGTGTGTATCTGAAACTTCACAAGTATTATATTCTAATATTACGTCTTCGATAACTACTAGTTCATATTGCACTAAGTATGTTTCAAATTCTTAAGGTTGATTCACTTCAGTTTCATATTCTACAATGGTAGATGTTTTAGGTTGATCTGAAGACCCATATCCTATTGATTTTGACCTTTCAGCCTTAATTTTTTCCAATTGACTTGGTGTATACTCAGGGGGTTTACCCTGCATTCTCCTTGAATGTATTGGTAAATTATCCACGATGAATTTTAATTAAGAATTCACAAAATATCAAAAAATCACACATAAAGCCTCTAAAAAGTAAAAACAAATAGATAACACACACTAAAAAATATAGGAATCAAACCACACAAATAGACTTTTCACAGCAAAATCACTAGTTGGTGATGAAATACAGCCTCGCAGAAATCATTTTGAAAATATATCCATAAAGCAGAAGGAACCAATTACCCTAAAAACCTGCTTAATGAAACAATCTGGTGCAAGTAACTCCACTTATGCCATCTCAAGTGAAGATTACCCTCCAAAAGGTCCAAGTGAGTCTAGTCAATGTCTATTCTAGTTATAGTAGAGACCTTCCCTCTACTGTCACCTTGGGAAAAATCCCTAATATTATGGTCACTAAGGTAACCACCTATAACAATTAAACCTGGGGGTACAGTCGCATATTTGACGTACGCACAAGGGAAAAGTAACAAAGCTAAATCCCCTTGAAATCTCCTCAACATGGTAAATATGAGGTTTACTTTCAAGTGACCCCAAGTACCTTTTAACACTATTTGTAATGCGTTAAAATATTCTATATTAACCAATGAAGCGAGTACGATCAATTCACTAACCCTGATACGATCTCGAGCTTGAATCCCTTGTAAGAGGAGTTTCCCAGAGTAAAATTGCAATAAATGGATTTAATCCCTACCTCAATATTCTATTTTTTATTTATAGCTTTGGAAATTTAACTCACTTCCCTATTCCAAATCCCTACAACCTGATCTATGTAAGTGGAAAGAGCCCTAAAAATGTTAAAAATTCTAGATCAGTTTTATTAACGTTGTGTTATTAAGTTGTTATTACTCAGACGGTTATGGACGTGAAACTGATGATATTTTGATGAGACTCAAAAAAAATAATGCATTCAAATATGAAATTGTAACCTTTTCATTCAATGAGTTCCTAGTTATGGGAGAGTAAGAGTCTTTTTTATTTTCAAATGAAATGAAAAAACTCAGATTTCAACAACATTATTTTCCAAAAAATTCCAATTTCACTTTGAAACAATTCAATTTCAAAATTAAATAAAAAATTAATTTTTCCTAACAAGTCAAATAGCCAGAAAAATCTCTTTCACAAGCAATCACTCACAATTCTTCAAAATGCATGGAGAAATCGATAAAATTCTAAAATAAATTTTTTTTAATGAAAGCTTCAACTCAATGATTTCTATAAGAGAAATTATGAAAGACTTAAAAACTGAAAAGAAATGATTTCCTTTTAACATTTATCAATAGAAGACATTTTTCAAAAAACACACCAATTTTTTAGAAACCCTACTTTGCAATTTAAGCAAAGAAATTACTCACAAATAAGTAAGACAAATAATGACTCTGGTATATTTCACATAAAAATACGAGACATTAATCTAAATATCAACCTATCTCTTTTTCACCAATCAGCAAATAATCCATATAAAACTCTACCCAAATTTGTGAAAATGATTTATTCTCAACAAGACTTCACTACGGCATTCAAAAAAGTTCACAAAAGGTATATAGAGGTAAAAAAAAACATAATAACCACTCAGAAATAAAAATCCAGACTTTGATGAAGAGAAAATCTATTTTTAAAAAATTTCTAAGGATTGCGCAGGTTAACCGTTAAGTCCAATGCACAAAAGCACTGTTTCTCAAGCAAAACTGCGCATATTTGTGCTTTGTTTCTTAAGAAAAACCACATAGATCAAGAAAGGTTCAAGAAGAAACAAAATTAAGGTAATCAAACCAGAGGATCTAAAAAGTGACTACTTTTCTAATACTCATATAAAGCTAATAAAAAATATCGGAAAGCAAAACCAAGGAAAAGGAAGAGAAAAAGATGTTCCCCAATATGGTCGCCAATTTTTTATGGGGACAAATCCCTCTTGCGGACAAGAGCGATCTCCCTAGATTCTTAATGAAAAATAGAAACAAACAGATAATTGAATAACTCTTTCCCTAAGCTTACTTTGTTTGAATCACAAATACAAGAGAAGTAGAATGAAACCCCTACCTATTTGTGAAATGCTTGATGGATATCCCCGCTTCATCACAAAGAAACTCCTCAATGCTTGAAAATACCTGCAATCACATACATAAACAAGATCAAAGGCATATGAAATATAACCATTCAAACAAGCTTAATCTAATGATCAATAAGATTATAAATAGATATCATCTTAATGAATAAACAAAAGGAACATAAATCATTCATCGTTTCAGTAAGACAATATTATGGAAAAAAGGATTCAGTTGTATTATTTCATAGATAAAGAAGAGCCTTACAATATTTTCCTTAATGTCATGAGGTTCCTCCAAAATGCCTCCAACCCTCTCCTTGGATGATAAAATTCCCAATATAAATCCTACAACATAAGACAACCTTTTGTGAACTCCCCTAACCCTCTAGCATGTAGTCAATTTAGAGGTCAAGTAGAGGAAGTTTCAGATCCATCAGAGAAGGATGAGATCCACTAATAATGGGATTAGGGTTCCTTAATGAAAGGTAATTAGCTCCAATATGTGAGGGTTAAGGCTCAAATATATATTGTTATCGCCTAAATCCACCTTAGGCTGAAGGAAGGCGGGATTCAGGGTAACACCAAACCACGCTCAGTCTGGTAGCTAGCCCTACCAGAACAGGAGAGGGCTCTCTCTGGGTCAATATCAAGAAAAATGTATCAATAGGCCTTGAGATGACTGAAATGAGTGCTAATTTTAGGCTAGGAATATTAATCAAGGAGTTTGGAATGATTTTTAGGGGTTTTTGTTGGAAAAAAGGAAAAGGCAGTTTTGGGCTTGGGGATGAGGCCAAATTCTTGCAGAGTTCAAGTTGGGGCAGGGAAGGCAATGGATTTGATGTCTTAGATTGAATGAATGGATAGAAAATACTGCTGAGGAGCTGAAGAGGGCAAGAGGCTGCAAGGATCCTCTTCAAACAGATGAAAACACATAAAACTAAATAAAAGTTTAAGGCAGAGCACCAGCAAACTAATGAATTCTATCTTAGTTACTCATTTGTTCAATTCAGAAGCAAAGAGAAGGGAAATGGCATACACATAACCTCCACGAAACTTGCTGTGAGCACATGGATAAAAACATCATCAAAACTCAGAGCCACAAGGATCCCAACAAGTGCTTCAAAACCCTGGTCTTTCCTCTGCCAAAAATGCAGAAGTGTATGTACAATGAAGTGCCAAACTTTTCCCAAGTATCCAACCCTGAAAATGTCT
This sequence comes from Pinus albicaulis, assembly GCA_034641835.2. Classification (NCBI taxonomy): domain Eukaryota; kingdom Viridiplantae; phylum Streptophyta; class Pinopsida; order Pinales; family Pinaceae; genus Pinus; species Pinus albicaulis. The sequence continues at coordinate 451,441,159 of CM076572.1, forward strand.
CAGAAAATACATGATATAGACCATCATAACCCCTTCCGATGCCTCTAGGGGTCGAGATCATCCTTCTAGGAGCTGTTTCAACCAATTCTAAACAAGGAGCTGAAATCTAGGCAATCAAACAACTTGCCTTTATATGGTAGGAAACTGATTCATTCATTTAATTTTCACTTTTTAGTGAATGAATCCTCTAGAAAAAGTAAATATGTGCCAAAATTACATCATATTCATCAAATTACATCAAGATAGATCAATATTTACATCAAAAAGTAAAACTAGTCAAAACTGGGCGAATTCCTGAGTTGAAGAGTGAAAATGAGACCAAATTTCTCTATGCGCCGCGCCCAAAAACTCAATGCGTCGTGCCACGTTGAGCCTGTTTTTGAGGCACTTTCTGAAGTCCAAATTGAGCTCATGATAGCTAGTTGGAAAGCCCTACCTGTCTACTATCCAACCCAAGTGGAATTTTCAATTTGGAGTTCATTTGCCCCTCCAAAACTGCAATCTCCCAAGACTGGTTCCTGCTGGTGCAAAAGGTGGCAGAAAGGCCATTTTTTGAGTGTTTTTGACCCTTAAGACCATCCAAAACTTGATGAAATCCTTAGGTAATCCATGAGAATGCATAATTTATCATAAAAAATCCAAAAATGTCAAGTTTTCCTCCAGAATATGTCCCAATCATAAGCGCGCGCCAAGTGGCGCGACGCGTCGGGCGGAAAAATCTGTTTTGCGACCAAAATTTCAAAAATGACAAAATCTTCTCCAAATTCCTTGAAATTTGGAGTGAAGGTCCCTTATCAAGTATCATGCTCAGCCAAAGAAGCTTCGGCCAAGATTTGGAGTGGATCAGGCCTTTTGCGCCTCCTCAGTGCCCTTCTCAGCCTCGCTTTCAGAATCTTCATCTTCGCTTTGCAAACATGTGTGCGGGCCCAATAGTGGTTCTTCATGTGCCTGAGCATGTATTTGTCCCTATTAGCCTTTTCCAACAGTTTCTCAAGATGAATTTTGACTCTCGTAAGGCAAATCTCCCGCTCAAACGGTGTCATGTCACCTGGTCTTTTTCGGGCCAATTCACGGTCTTCACGAATTTTTTGCAGCTCCATGAGTGTCTGCTGATCCTCCAATTTTTTATTCTGCTGCTCCAAGTAATTTATAACCCACTGAGCTCTCTACAACTTCACGGTCAATGTGTCAATCTCAGCTTTCTGCTCCTGGATGGTTTCTTTCAAAGTGAGTCGGGAGACCCTAATCAACATCGATCAACATAAAATCAAGATTCGGCCTCCCCGAAGGGGTTTTCATCTCACATAAAGCCTCTTGCCTCCGTCTCGTCCCTCGTCCTGTGCTACTGTCGAAGGCGAGACCCCTTCCGTCCCAAGTGGAGGTACTCACATTGCGTCGACAGAAGGTAACGAGAACCTTCCACCCCCGGTGGAGATATACTCTGCTGTGGTCAGTAATGTTTTTGGTGCCCCATGATAGTAACACATATTGGAACACCGATACAGTTTCGTCGGTGAACTCTCAAACCGATGTAGCGCTCACCCGTATCATGAACAATCTCTGGAGGAGACTGAGGGGCTGTAAAGAAGTCACGGGAAATGAACTCCTCCCATGCAATGCCCTGCAATCCAAGCTGATGTACCACAATCATCTTGATGAGCGCATAATGATAAATGTTGTTATGTTGCTGCTCTGGATTCTTCTTCTGCACAAGTGTAGTCATCCGCTCTATGTTTCGGCACATGAAGTATGGAATGCTCATCATCCGTACTCTCTTGAAATGCATCAACAGCCAGATGTGATATGCATAAAGGCGGGAGAATCTACCCTCGCAACTGAAATACCAGATAATAAGTCTCATCAATGGCGCATATGACTCCTTCAGAAACCGGAATGGGAATACCCTGCTGAGCTGCTTGATATAGCTGGGTCTGATGTATGGCTCATAGAACACTTTGTCCAGCTGATGTCTCTTATTCCACTCTTCACCTACATTGGGTATCCTGGTGGCCTGAGAAATGGTTTCTGGTGTCAAGGTGAAATTCAATCCAGCAAGGTTTACATGACCATCACGCAAATGTAAAACAAACAAGCGAACCAACTCCTGATGATGCTGAATCTGAGCAATCATCTCACAATACTGAAAGCATGATTGTTGCTGAAAGCATGCCATTGCCAGCGGGCAGGCCTGCAATTGAGTCAAGGAAGTGGGCTCTTCTCTGACGTGCTTGCCACTTTTATGAGGCCTTCTCGGTACATTAAGCTCAGTGGTTGAGTCACTGTCCTGCTCATATTCTTGCTCATATGACGAGTCTGTCTCTGACATGGTGTTTTGCAATTTGTATGACAAGTATATACTGATATATATGTGGTGAAAATAATAGTTTGGTTTGTTTGAAAATGATGAATTGGTGCTTTGGTTTCAATGCCAAATATGTGCCAAGGGAAATGAAGAGCTGTGGTAAGTATGAACAGTGGGAAAAGTGGGGGTTTGTCAAGTGAAATTAATGCAATAACAGTCACTTGATTATGTTTGGGAACTTTGGGATTTCAGAGCTTTTGTAAATTTCATGGGAGGGGGATGATGATGGGGAATTTTAGTTTTGTAAATGAGAACAAGATATATTTGAGTCAAGTGGAATTAAGGATGTGGAGACAGTCACTTGACTATTTTAGGAATTGGGAATTTATAAATGATATGAAAGGGGGAGGGCTAGTAGGGTTTTAGTGATAGGGAAAATGGGAACAAGGGATATGATTGGTTTTGGGACATAAGAGAAAAGGAAGAGGATTATGATAACAGTGTGACAGTGATGGGGAATGGAGTTCGAACAAATTGGCATCAACAAGCAGACTTTAAATTTCAAACATAAACCCTATGGAGCAGTTTTTGATATGAATATAGGGTTTAAAATTTGGCCTTCAAACTCTTACAACCTCCTCTCCAAATCGTAGCAAACACAGACTGAAATCAATGGCAAGGGCGCACTAACACTTACTTGGAGCAAAAGAGTTCAGTCGATTTGGTTTTGTATGAAGCCGTAATGAATTTCTGTCTTGGAGGCTCTGTGCGCCGCGCACAAGCCCAGTGCGCCGCGCCTCGTGGATGCGCCGCGGCAGTGCAATTTAACACAGTCAGACTTGGTCCAATGTGCCGTGCCTCGTGGATGCGCCGCGCCTTCCTCCAATGCGCCGCGCGCACTCCAAACACACAGTCTTGGCTTTCAAAACACAGCTTTGATCTCTCATCACTTAAGTCGACTTCAATCGATCCCTTGGCATACCAATGGATGTTTGAAACAATGAAAATATATTATAGTGATGGATTTAATTTTTATTTCTTACAAACCCATTTTTGTAATGTTTGGCATTGACACTTTTTCACATTTTAATACAACTTTGTTCTTTTTGTTTCCTCTTTGATTTTTTGGCTGAAATGATGGCTTCTTGGTTGATTTTTTGCAGGGATGGTGGCATTGGATTTCGGCAAAGGATGACCAGGTCTACATCTGAAGTAATTCATGATGGAAAAATTTAAAAAAAATACATATTTATTACAAACAATAAATTTTGACAATTTCTTCTTCAAAACACTGTTTTGAAGAAGAAATATCCTTGAGCATTATTGATGATGAAACTCTTGAAATGAAAACTTATTAAGAACCTCCCCATGGTCTGCTCGTATTATTTGAGATTCTGAAGACCAAACCCTAGACCTAAACTGAAATGACTCTTGTTCGACCAAAATACCATTTATGACTGTAAATGACTGAAATCAACTTTGATGAATTTTGATAAATTTTGACCAACCAGCAGGTACAAACATGAGGGAGAATGAGAGACAAAGCCCTTTCGTCAAATAATGACATGCCCCTAACGGAATGCAGATGAATGAGCTGAATGAGACACCTAAGAATGAAATGCAATAAGAGAAATGATCTCTGACGGAGGGATGTAAAGACCGACTCTAACATATATGACCTAGAATCTTTCAATTGGGATATATTCGCCCAACAAGGCTTATAGAATTCACTTTTTAGTTTACTTTTCATTGAGTCATTTGTGTGGTCTACAGTGGAAGAAAAATCACAGTTCTATGTAGGTATCAATGGTAGAAACTATGAATGCATGGAAACTGACTAGAAAAAGTGCGCAGGTCATAGTAAACAAGTTAAAATACCTTTTTACCCAAAATTCATATCTTCTTCAAGGGTTTTTATATTATTGAGTTGCAAGGGAGTGCTTTGAAACATGTTTATGGATGGTGAGAGATCCATTTTAATGATCAAGTGTCATGGTGACAAAATGACATGTAACACTCATAACTGTCTCATGTTATATGATGTGCTATTTGAATTGATTTTTTTTGGATATTATCGTTATATATATATCTATGACACTAACAAATATTTGTTTTGACAAATAATTTTGGTTTTCCTTTTCTCTGATGAGTGTAGCTTAAAAATATTAATAGAAAAATCAAGATCTACGAGGGTTGGAGCAGGAATTTTTGTAGCTAATATAGTTATATCTCATATCAACAAGTGTAATACTGAAGGTACAAATATAAATCTTCCTTTCTTTTCATTTATGCATGGCATGTTATGTCATATATCTAGGAGAGTATTATAAGTTGTTTACCTCATTGTCTAACATACCTAAAGGAAATATATGTGGATTAATATCTCATTTTCCAAAGGGAAACTTTTGTGCAAACACTGCAAAAATATCCCAATGAATGTGGGGCCTGATCTAAAACAATAGAAGTGGGCATACCATGATCTAACTTGAGGATATGATCCGTGAAGGTTTAGACAACTGAGGAAGAAGTGAACAGATAATTTAGGGCACAAAAATGAGCAACTTTTGAAATATGATCTACCGCCATTATAATCATTGTTTTGTTTCCCGCTTTTGGAATTCCAATAATAAAATCCATTGAAATATTTATCCAAATTTGTGTTGGGAATGGTAAAATGTTGCAATGCCCTTGGTAACTTACTATCTCTCCCTTTTTTCTTTGCCAAACATCAAAGGATGCTAAAAAATACTTAATTTTTGTTTTCACACCTTTTCGAAAGAATTAATGCTTAGTTCTTTCATGATTTTTATGAAAGCAAAAATTACTTGCTATTGGAAATGAATGTATCTACTCTAAAATTGGTTGTTTTATGGTTGAATAATTTTCCAAAATAATGCACCCTTTATATTGTAATATATCTTGTTGTCATGTATAAATTGTAGGAAGTTCAGGATCTATTGAAGCTTTTGGATGAGTTGCCTTACAAGTATTGTTTTCTAGTCATTCCTTGGAGGCTTCCTAAATTCATTCTAGACTTGGTAATGATAAGTAAATTTGTGACACATCCTCTTAAAATTGTATAGATAAAGAAATACCCATGACATTCTCTTAACCTTTCTTATATATGATCTCATAATCATGTTCAAACATCTTGGTTGCCCATTTATGTTACTATAGTGAATACACTCATTGTTTTAGGAAGTAATTTATAATATTATGGTCAATCTCGATCTAAAAATTCCTCCCTATGATATATGCTCACCAAGTCTCCAGTGCATGAACGATAGCCATAATTTCCTTCTCATATTTCGATTTTCCCAAATTTTGATTACACAAATTCTTACTAGTGAATGTCAAGGGTCATCCTTCTCCTATCAACACTTCCCCTACCCCTCTTCCTAAGTCATCACATTTCAAGACAAATGTATTATTAAAGTTAGGTACTTATAATACTAGAATAATGCACACAACTTCCTTTAAAATAATGAATGGTTGTGTGGCTCCCTCACTCCAGAAAAAGGCATTATTTTTAAGGAGTGAATAAATTAGGGGAGATACAAATTTGCCATAATTTTTGACATATTTTTTGTAGTAGCCTGTAACTCATAAGAATCCCCTCAATCTCTTCATTGTTTTTGGTCATGTCTAATTTTGTATAGACTCCACTTTATCGGGATAGAATCGTATTCCTTCTTGACTTATAGTGTGACCTAAATATTCAACCTTTAGGGCCCTTTGGATTTCTTCACAAATAATTTCTTTCCTCCCAAAATTTGGAGGCACTTATCAACATCCTCTATGTGTGATTCCCATTCTTCAATATAGATTAAGATATCATTAAAGAATACCATCACAAATTTACATAGGAAGGCTTTGAAAAATTATTCATGAGGCTCTAGAAAGTTGATGGAACGTTACGAAAATTGAAAAGCATCATTAGAAACTCATAATGACCTTTATGTGTTATGAAATTTTTCATTGGATGTCTGCATATTTCACCTTGATTTGGTGGTATCTGAAACATATATCAATCTTAGTGAAAACATTTTCTCCATGAACTTCGTCCAAGAGATCGCTAATAAATGGGATGGGAAATTTGTCCTTGATTTTTAATTTATCAGGAGCCCTAAAATTAGTACAAATGTTCCAAGAGCCTTCCTTTATTAACACCATGAATACAAGTGATAAATAATGGCTTGTACTGGGATGTATGACTCTTGCCTCTAATAGTTCTTGAATGATATTTTCGATTTCATTATTTTGTGAAAAATGGTGTCCATGAGGACGTACATTTGGTGGTTGACCACATGGAATCAAGGGAATTCCATGGTAATGTTCTCCTTGAGATGGGGGTAAACCCTTTGGTATCTCAAATATGTAATGGTGTTTCTCAAGGATTGGATGCAAATATGCATGTATTTCCTATGTTACATTATCCATGACTTGTATGGAATTAAATTAGGAAATAACGCCAGAGTAGCCTTTATATAACAACTTCTCCATGTGATGAGAACTAATAATTTAGGGGAACCTGCCTACGACCCTTGGAGGATGTGTACATGTAACTCTTTAGTGAAACTCATATAAATTTATTTAAAATCCATTGTAACTGGTCATAATTTGTGTATCCATTTTTCCCTAGATACTATATCGCAACCATCAATGTCAATGGTAAACATATGGGTTTTGAGTTTATAGCCTCCCATGGAGTTTGAATTTTTCATGTCTGACCCCGTATTTCATCATACCTCCTTTGGCGATCATAACTTAAAACTTGTGCACTAGGTGTACAAAATAGTGGTTTTATTTTGCAACCGTTTAATGAATGAAATTGTTAATACTTCCATTTTCGACTAGGACTATAACTTTCTAGTGCTTGATGTAGCCTATGAGTTTTAATCTTTGTGGAGTTGAAATGCATGATAATGCACGTAAGAACATTAGGGGTTCTTCACGAGAAAATGATGGTTAAATATCTTCCTAATGTTGAGTGTTGGTGTCTTCAACTTCCACTGCCAGATTCTCTTCATTGGTTATGTATTTCGCCAAGGCCTAAGTAGTCATATGAATTTGGAACAATTTGTGTTCTTTACACCTATGAGATAGAGCATATTTTTAATGACAATTGTAGAAAATTTCACATCTTTGTCGCTCTTCCATTTCTATTGCATACAACCTTTGTACCTTTAAGTAATGAGTAGGAGTTGTGCTTGGTGAATTAGCTTGGAGTGAAATAGTGTGAGGAATGAATTTTGGCTTCTTTATTTGCGCATTGATCACCATCTCAGCTTCTAGGGCCCTCTCAATTACTTCTAACCATGTAGTAGAGAATTGTATTTTGACTTGTGCTTGAGTCTCCTTCTTGAAGCCACAAATGAAACATTATTTATAGAAGAATATGTTAAGTTATTTGTACGTATGGATAATTTAACAAATGTTGATCTAAAGACAATGGCCGAATTGGTTTGGTATAACATGATAATTCACCCCAAATAGTGAGTATCCCTATCCAAACATCCATAGGAAACTTTAAAAAATTAACTCCATTCAATGTAGTCTGAATGGATTTTTTCATGCCATTCCCACTATTTCCATCATTATTTATCTAAATATAGGACCCCCACTTTGAGTTCCATCATGTAATCAGTAATACCTCAAAGGGAAAATTAATATTCCATCTAAGTGACCCATGTTAATGGATCAAAACCATCAAAATTGTTCAAGTCCACCATAGGATAATGATGCCATGTGTTGTCATATATTGATATATTGTTGTGTAGGCATGTCCAACAGTGTGGGTGGCTAAACATTTATGAGCTAGAAGTTTCTTCTTGGCATAGTTCAATTTTTTGTGCACTTATTTGGTTTTTTCCTAGCATTTTTTGAGCTAACATACTTGAAACCTTGTCCATTAGTTTATTTTTAAATTTATTAAGCCTCTCATTGAACTTGTTTTCCAACCCATTTCAATTTTTTGAAATTTCTTAAGTCAACCTTCCATTGATTCATGTTTTATGGGGAAACATGGGGATGTTTATAAGTATTCTCCTTCATGTGTGAGCTCACTAGAAAAAATATTGGGATAATACCTATGATATTTGAAGATGTAGAAATATGTCTTTCTTAGATTAGCTATTATGACCCCAATTATATGATGCCACCACTTATTTATATCTTCTAGAACTATTTTGGCTCAAATCTATGCTTTCAATGAAAATATATGTTATCTGCAATATTCATGACTCGATTTTAAATTATTGATAACTTCACTTCTTGAACTTTTTCTTGGATGATTTTTTATTTTATTTTCTTCTTCTTCTTCTTCTTCTTATTATTATTATTATTATTGAAATTGGATATTTTTTAGAATAATTCATTCCTTGGATTTGACTCTTTAAATTGTGCACAAAGAGTTTCAAAAATTGACCTGAATTATGCTAGAAAAATTACTCCAAAAAATTGTTCATAACTTCACTTGTTAGGCTATGTTAAGGACGATTTTTCCCCAAATTTAGGTATATTTTTAGAGTAATTCAATCCTTGGATTTGTATATTCCAATTACGCATAGAGATTTTTGGAAATTGACGTGAATTGTACCATCCTATTTTTCCCATTAAATAAAAAATAATAATAATGAACAAAAAAAGAAAATTTCTCCCACTTTATGTCAAAGAAAGAACTCTAATACCACTTGTAGCATAATTCACATGAAATATAGTAAAAAACGAAACCCAAAAATGTTCCCCCCACCCCCACCAAAAAATCTCTTTGATAATAAAAAATAAAGAGTTATCTTCACTTGCATGTTCAAGGGGACAACCTCCAAAAGAAATGCTTTAAACACAATCACAATTCTTGAAAAAACATTACATAAATTTTTCTTCAATATATATCTATCTATGGAGAATATTAATTACCTATGTGAACACTTCTAATGAAATCCTACTAATTAATTTGCATTTTATTAACAAAGAGGACACTTTTTATAATGAGTGGGTATTAATGAAATATTTAATGGGCCACATACATTAATAATGTATCTAAGTAAGGGGATTTCAGTAGGAAACTAACATTTGGTTTCAAATAGGAGAGGAAGGAGTGGGAGGGGTGATCTATTGCCCCAAATAACATGAAGAGACTAGATTTTCTTTGGGTTTAGACACAACATCAAACAATTAAGATGGATATCTAGCATTATGGAAAGGCCTGGAGGTCACTAAATATAAAGGAATAAGGAGGATTAAAATCCTTGGGGATTCGTTGATTGTAATAAGAATGATCTCTAAGTCAATTTCAAATTGTGCCTTTTCTTTCCCATCTCAGGTAAGAATAATTGCATGGTAGTTAGAAAATTTTGAAGAAGTCTCCATTTTTTACACTCTTCGTCAGCTTAATGTAGATGTCAACAAAATGGAAAATTGTGGGGTGGATATTGAGCCCATGATCCTTGTAATAAATGATGAATGAGGGATTTTCACTCCCGTGCCTTAGCAAAAAATTTGTTTACATATGGAAAAAAGAAACATTATTGTCGACCATCTCTTAAATGGGGGTATACATTAGTCCAACTTTGCATGAACATGGGAATTGGTTTGAATATTAAGAATTATCCACTTGAAGGCTATCATGAGAGTTGGTATTCACATGGTAATCCAAAGTACCTTGCACTCCCTTCCAAGCATGTCAATCTAAAGAGGTTGAATATATGGACGCCTTTGAAATTTCGTATTAATGGTGTTCATATCGGTTCATTAATATTGTAGAGTTGATTGTATTCCCTCATTCTATCATCCTTAAATTTGTAGGGAGGCATGTTGGTCCTATGCATCGAAAATCTCAAGTTTGCATCAGTTTTTGGATCTGTGGAGATATGGTTTCAATGGATACATTAGTGAATCACCTCAAGAGAGGCGATGGAGACTAGTTATTTATACAAATAAATCCTTGTTTATGGTCATCTATTTCTCTCGTTTCCTGGTGTATTCATCACATATGCTTAAATTTGGAGTTGGTAATGATTTATGATGAGGGACAAGATTCGGAGCCTGAATTGGTCTGCTAGAAAAATTTGTGGAGAATTTATTCAAGTTGTTTGTGGGAATGGTATAGTTTCACTGTAAAAGGTTCATGCTCATTTAAAGTGAGAGGGAAGCGAGATCCAATTTGACAGAGAAGAAATTCAAATGGTTACAAGAAATAATCGAGAGAATTTTTGCAAGCTTGGAGGTTGAGTTGCTACCAAACAAGGTGGAGGTTTCAAGCTTTAATATCTTTTCAGGTGTTTAGGAGTTCGTGTTTTATAAGGAAAAACCTGATGTAGAAGCATGAAAGGAGTTCATTGGCGGTGCTACATCAAGTTATGGAATGTGTTGAGGGAAAGAAGTTCTCCATTAGGAAATGATGAGGCTATGCCTTCAAGACCTGTTTAAATTTTCCCAATTGTTAATGTACTGTAAATATGTTTTGTTTTTGGGTCAGTCCTGTAGAATTTATGGAAGGCAACAATGTAGAATTTTAGTTGTGAGGTCCTAAAGAGGAAAAAAATATTTTTTTTGGATTTACTGGAACGTTGAATATGTTGATATCATAGAAGTATGTTTTATAGTTGTATATGTAAATGGTTTTTTCCATGAAATCCAGCTTATATAATAGAAAATATTTGTCCTGTTAAAAAATGGTTTCAAATAGAAACCTGAGTAATTCAACCCATGATCTAGGTTTTTCAACTAATAGGAAAATAATTGAGTAAACTACTTCTTTTCTTTCTCAATTATACCCCATAGGGATGTCATAGATTTTTCAAGATATGTTGTCATACATGTTGCCTTATGTAATAAATCCAATATGCTTTTGAACTTCTAAATTTCCCATCTTGTGCCCTCACATAAAATCAAGATGCCATCTAAAAACAATAGATGTGTGATATTATAGGTCATTACAATGTTGACCACTTTGAAACCACCATTTTGTAACACCTTCTTTATTAACCAACTCAAAAACTCAACAATTAAATGAAAAAGTAAAATGGTTAAGGGACATCCTTATCTAAGACCTCTTCTTGACATGAAGAAAAGGGGTGTTGCTCCATTTATTAAAGTTAAAAATATACCAAAGTAATGAAATTGATCACATGTACAAAAAACTAATGATACAATCTTAAGTGCATAAAAACAAGTCTAAGGTAAGCCAACTTGTCGAGGTTTTTCATTACACCAAAACCTGTATACAATAGTAAACTTCCTAACCTATAGGAATTACCTTGAGTGGGTGATTAGTCCAATGTTCCAATGGTGGTGGTTAGTCCACGTGAAAGGTATGACAGTTAGTCCAACAGTCCCCCTTTAACATAACTCAGTAGAAACTAACCTAGGCCAAGGCTATGATACCATGGGAAAATATTCAAAGATATGTACATTTATTGAGAGGATATAAATAAACAATAAACAACAAAACACAAAATTCAAACACAATGTTTTATCCTTGAAAATCGTAATCCAGAGAAAAAACAACTAACAAAATATTTTTTTAGTGTCCCTTCGCCAAAACCGACCAAGATGGCCAAGTGAGCCTTCACTACTCACATCCCTAACACATTACAGAGAATTATTAGCAAGTCTTTTAAAGGATTCATTCCATGCAATCCATGGGAAAAAACCATGGGCGATAAAAAACATGTGCCCAAAACCACCACTATTTGATTTAGAAACTTTAACTCTTTCATTGAATCAAGTTCTACCTAAATGAAAGGCCACATGTTGCATGTGAGGAGTAGATTGAACGAAAATAATGGAAAATTTAAGAAATTAGAGGTACGAATGATAAAAATACCTCAGAGCATCAATTGGTATCTTTTTGTCAGTTCATTTTTAGAATTACACTCAAAGAGGAGAAAAGCACCAAGAGGGGAAGGAGATCAAGCAAGAAAAGGAAAGAAAAAGAAAGCAAAGGAAGGAGAAGGAAAGGAAGGGAAAGGAAAGATCAAGAATGGAAGAGCAGGATCAATTAGCTTCAACAGGAATACTTGCAGGTAAAATATAGCATGTATGATTTCTTAGTTGGTTTTGACATGCATGGTATGTGCATGTTGGTATTTGGTTCTTTTGTTGTCAGTGGCCTGAGGGTGGAGGTGGTCTCAGGAACATTCCCAAAGGCCTAGGAATCCCTTGACTATTTTTGGTGAGATACATGGTAAAGCCTGAGGGTGGTGTCTTGGTAAGGTCCTAATGAACCTATGTGGATTGCGGTAAGGCCTAGAGAAAAGGAGACATAAAATTTCTCAAGGATTGTGATGAGATCTAGAGGAATTCCAAGTTTGGTTCGGTTTAGTGATCTCGGTTCCGGTTTAGGTGAGATCACGATATGGTGAGGGTGGAGGTGGTTTAACCTATGGATTCCCTTGGTTTTTTTGGATTGGTTTCTCCATTAGATCCCACATTCATGCTTGGAATATGGCACGGGGATGACTACCTAAAAGAAATATTTGGTTCAGCCATGTCTATAGTAAAGCGGTACGTGGAAGTCCCAAACCTAGTTGACTTTTGCCTATGTTTAATGAAAGCTAAGTTCTCTTGATTTCTGCTTATTATTGTGTGGCTTTAATTGTTGTTATCTTAGGTTACTTATGTGGTTATGTGCTGGTTATAAGCATGATTATGTGACTGGTTCTAGTCATGGTTCATTTCATGCTTTTACTTGTAACTGAAAGAATAATGGATGTAATACCTAAGTGTTGTTAAGACAACTCAAGAGAGAGGGCGGTTATCATTATTGTTAAGTCTCATATGAATTTCCAGTCCCTTATGCTTAGTCTTGTATTCATGACATGTATGTTACACTATTGCCAAGTGTTTGATAGTATGTCAGTCCCGGTAAGGGATGGTCAAGTGTAGTCTTGGTTTCAAATTTTGATTTATAATAATTGGTGTCATGTAGTACATGAGTTCTAGAAGTTATATGTATTTCTAGGTAAAGGCTCATCCCTAACCCTGAAAAATAACCTTAAATTATAAATTCATTGGCACAACACTAAGAAAAAAAGTCCATAGTCACACTCATGAAGGCCTATGGGAACGAATGGGATTTTACAGTCACATTGAGGGCTTGGAAAGGGAGAAATAGGGGCTCAAGCTCAGGGAAAAGTCAGGTTGGCTCAGGGGATGGACATCTGTAGGGCTTGGCTTACTCTCGGAGGGTATTGTGGAACCTCAGGGAAGTCAATAAGGTTTTTTGTCGACTCCATTTCCTTAAGGTCACCTAGGAGGTTGAATCTTGTCATAGCATCCCCTCATATCATGTTTACCCTGGTTAAGTCAGTGAAATTGGGTAGATGTGAGGGGAGGTGTGTTACATGCTCTAAGTGTTAGATTTATTTTTGTTGATGTGGGACCATGATCCAAATTTATGAAAGAATGAAATGAAATAAATACTTAAACAAAAACATAGAGATACAATGAAACACAAATTCAATAAATAAATAACAAATGTTGGAAATTGTTTACATGCAGAATGAAAACAAACTAGCTCGGGAAATGATAGCTTATCTTTGAGAAGAAATGTGATGGTTATGTGCTTTCGAAACTGTGTTACAATGAGGCTCGTAAGCCTATTTATTATGAATAAACATTGAGAAACCATCAACATCCAAAACATAACCCTAGGAGATGAAGCACCAAAAGATATGGGCCCCGATGTGGTTAGTTGGAATATCAACTTCCTAGGGTCATAAAATTGGTATGCGATATTCATTTTGCATTCGCAATATAAATTTAGAAAGGTATATTCGATAGCAACAACTTTTAACTATAAACATAGGAAAATACCTACATTTTCTTGTTTCCCCAAAAAAACTTCATATAGGGCGTCAAAACGATTTTGTAAGTTGAAGACTCAAAAACTGCCAAAAATAGAAAATCGCCATAATAGGAAAATGTGTGAAAAATAAGAAAATAATCAAAAAAAGTGTTGGGGGTCCAAGTGGAATAGGCGGGTGGCCACCAATATCCACCTGGATCAATCCTCTCCCCTTAGGAAGCAATGGTCCCCATTGCATTAAGTGCCTCCATGATGTGAGGAAAATTTTGTTGAACTCGATCCCTAGTGAGCCACTTGCCTTGGTACATGATATGGTTGGCTATAACAACCCAATATAGTTTAATATTTTGTTGGTGAGTGTTATTAATTTGTGTATCCATTATTTGATCAGTTGTGGCATTTTCAATGCAATATGGGTTGAGATATGTTGGTGTCCACTACTCAACAATGTCTGATGTGTCCAACAATGGTGGAAAGTATGGCCGAAGGTAGTGCACATTGAGTATCAGGTGTAGGAAAAGGAATGGGGGGATACTTAGCTCGAAAGCATTGTCACCCACAACCTTGGTGATGGTGTATGGCCCATATCAGAGTGGTTGAAGCTTATGATGGGCTTCGACAAGGCGTTCCTTCTACAAATGCAACAAAACCCTGTATCCCACTTGAAAGTGGTACCCAATGTTGATCATGGCATTTTTTATCCTTAACATTATCTTTAACCAAGATATCTTGAACCTAGTGGACTATGTGTTGAATTTTTTCAATAAAATTGATGGCTTTATTAGCCTTAGACTAAACATGAACATATTCTTCTTGGGTAGTTGCAAGAGGCATTACAACATCAATTGGACACAATTACTGGAATATCAGGCCCACCTGAAAGATGTTATGTCTAGTTGAGCTACGGAGATCTATGGAGTTGTGCAGTGTCTCCACTATCAACTTGTTGATGACCTCTGTCAATACATCAGTCTAGGGGTAGAAGACATTCCACTTGTAGATATTGGTGTGAGAAAATTCCCAAAGGCTCGACCATAATGTACTTATGAACTTGGTATCCTGATATTATATAATGGTTTGTGGGATCCCAGAAGGTAACCACACTCGTTCGAAGAAGATCTTGGCAGTGGCTTATGTTGTCATACTCTTCTTGAAAGCAACCAATATGGCCATCTTAGGAAATCTATCAACGACTAAAAACACACAGTCATTGCCATGCTTGGTAGAAGGAAGGCAAGATATATAGTCCATGGAGATGGATTTCCAAGGTTGGCTATGAGTAGGCAGAAGGGTGTATAGGCCTTTATTCTTAATGGTTGGCTTGGAAATGACACAGATAGTGCAGGATCTGATATATTTTCCAATGCCCAGTTAGATTTTTTTCCAATAAAAATACTTTTTTCAGTACTTCCACTAACTTCTCCACACCAAAGTGTCTTGAAACTTGGTTGAAACACGCCTCCCAAATCAACTTGGCACGCTCACTTGAAGGAACACAGAGATGTACCAGATATCACAACAGTCCATCCTAAAGGTGGAAGTATGGAATTGGCTCTTTAGCCATAAACATCTTGTAGGTGACAACGAATTATGGGACATTATCATATTTCCATCTGGAGGTATCATACCCAAAGAGTTGAGAACAGTTCTCAATGCCACAACCAAGGGTTGACTGAGGCACTCTGTGATGTGATTGGTGCTTTCCTTCTTTTATTTAATGTTCATATGGATTTTTTACAGATATGTGGACCATTTCTCATGGAAATCATTTTGAAACTTCCCCTATGTATGCATGTATTAAAGAGGTCAGTGATCCGTTTGGATGATCATATCCTTCCTTAGAATATAATGTCTTCATTGTCGATAGGCCTGCACAATAGAATACATTTCCTTATCGTAGGTGGGGTACCTTCAAATGAATCAAAGAGTGCCTCATTATGATATTCCATTAGATTCCCTTGTGGAGTGGGGACAACACCAATAGCATAACCGAAGGAATCTATCTCAATCTCAAATGGATTTTACAGGTATGGAAAGGGGAGGAATATTATAGAGCAAAGGCTATGTTTCAGTTCAACGAATGTTATTTTTTGTAACTCGAACCAAAAAAACATTTTATTTTGACTTTCCCTCAGTAACTTGACTTAAGGGCCAAGTGATATGAGAGAACTGCAACACGAATCTCTGGTAGAAATTATCAAGGAACAAGAATTTGCGCAAATCTATTAGAGTCGTGGGCTGGCCAATCCCAAATGACTTAGATCTTAGCTAGATCCACATGCACACATTTATCATCAATTATGTAGCCCATATATTAGACCTAATCCATGCCAAAGGAGCATTTCTTTAGGTTGGAATAGAGCTTGTGTTCCCGCAGTGTTTTAAGTACCTGTCGAATATGTTGCAAGTGCTCTTCCCAAATATTGTTTAAGATGAGGATAGCATCCTAATATACAACCATTAACTAGTTGGTAAAAGGCCACAATATGTCATCCATCAACCTCATAAAATTTGCAGGGGAATTTGTTAAACCAAAGTGCATAACCAACCACTCAAATTGACCCTCCTTGGACTTGAAGGCAGTCTTCCATATATTTGAGGGTTCTATTGGAACTTGGTGATAGTTGGACTCAAATCAATTTTGTTGAAGTTCTGCACCCCCTTGAGTTGGTCAAAAAGTTCATCAATATGTGGGATTGGGTATTCGTTCCTGACTGTGATTTTGTTCAGTGTCGAATCATCAATGCAAAGTCTCTAGGTCCAATTTTTCTTAAGTACGAGTACAATTGGACTCCCACGAGGAAAAAAACTTGGTCGTATGTGCCCTTTTTTCAGCGACTCTTGAATCTACTACTTGATTTCCTCATTTTCCATAAAAGAGTAGCAATAGATTGGCCCATTAGATATAGGTTCTCCAGGAGTCATATTTATTGAATGATTGACCTGATAGTGTAAAGGTACCCTTATGGGTGAGGAGAAGACATCCCTACAATATTCTATGACCTTATCCACTTTCTTTTGTTGTGTGGGGGAGCCATTTCTGGGGCTCGTGGATGTGGCCATGATCTTTCCCTTAATTTGAGAGAGAATCAGGAAGAAAATAAATTTCCTAGTGGTATTACTACATTTCTTAGCATAGATCAAAGAAATGGCAGTAGGTGGGGATACCTCTAGTATCCTATATAGTTTTTTTTCCAAAGTACTAATAATAGTATGAGGTGTGGAATAATACACAACACAACGCCTCCAAAAATAGGTTTGGCCTAATAAAACATCACAAAATTTGAGGAGAAACATCATAGAGTACCTCATCCATGAAAGGCTTGATGTTGTAGGGCAGGCGACATTGCTGAATGACACAGAGATCTTTCCCTTGATGGATCCACCCTAGGGTGTATGGCTATGGATGTGGTGGTTATGGAAGACCTAAGAAGTTAACAACCTATGTTGAGATGAGGTTATTTTTGTTCCCACTATCGACAATGAATTGTGATGGGGCACCCTTCACCCATGTTATCACTCATTAGTCTTAACACTTTCATTGATAGGGTTTTACATGTCATCCACCTAGGTTCATGTTGTCTCATAGTTAGTTTCATGAATTTAAAAAAAAAAAAATTACATGTGGTGATGTCTACCCTAATTCTAAACCCACCTCGAGCCTTGTCATATCATTCAAGTCCACCTCATATAATTTAGTTTTCATTCCCACGCTTTTAAATAAAAAAGATAATCCACTTGTCAATTTTACATAGTTTCGTAGCAAATTATATGGTAAATCATCATATTTCGCTACCAAACTGCCTGACAATTCCATAGTGAATATGTCAGCAGTTTAAATGTTTTCGCTACGAAACTGGGTTTTTTCCTGCAGATATTGACAGAGCGATGTGAGATGCCAAATTTTGATGGATGAAGACAAAGTTGAGGTCATGCGAGTTAGATATCACAATTCCCAAGCATGCAAGGTTGTATCTTTTGTAATCATTTCCTCTTATGGTCACATGTGTCATCTTTTCCCCCTCGAGTTGTCAAACTAATTTTTAAATCTTGCCCCCAAGTTGCTCTTTGTCATTCATTGTCCAATTATTTCATGTAAAGCATCTCAGTGTCACTGTTTGAGAGCTGGTTCACCATGCAAAGTAGGTTTTTGTTTAGTTTTGGTTCTGCAGGTGTCATAAGCAAGGGTGCATCGAGAAGTATAAAGTATCAATATCATCGAAGAGGAAAGAAAACAAGGGTGGTTATTGCGTAAGGTATGAACCTATGGATTTGAAGTTGTTAAATGAAGATCCCAGTGCTATGGAGGCTTTTAGGAAGGTAGGTTGCCTGCAGCTTTGTCAAAAACTGCAGGATTTCCATGTCCAAGTATCCAAAGACTTAGCAGCAAATTTTACAAGGACAACCTCAAAAGTTAGATTTTTGAACCTCATAGTGTCACCAGATGCTATCTCCCAAGCTACAGAAATACCCAGAGGTGGTGAAGAATGGTTCAAAGGCACAAATTTCAGAATGCAAAGCTGTGAATAATTTCTCAAACATGAGCACAGAGGAGATGACATAAAAAATGGCATCCCCAGGGGTTATATGAAAGAGAATTATGGAAAACTGAGGTTGGTGGTCCAAAAATACTTCACCTACGAAGGGAGATTCCACATGTTTTATTCTTATCATTTTATACTCCTTCTGCATTTCTTTGGTAAGAAACTACTTGACCTACCTTTCCTTTTATATAGAAGTTTGGGAAAGATATCAGATAAAGTCCAGGTCAAGGAAAAGGGCTGTGAACATCAGTCTTTCACCATTGTTTGATCAAATTGTTAGTACTGGAGGAATTGAAAAGGTTAAATAGAGATTGGGCCTCTTTTCTTTTTATGAGTGGATATGAAGTAGATGTAGTGACTCCAAAGAAAGTTTCAGAACCAAAAAATACTCCATCTCCAACTGTAATAAAAGAGATTGATGAAGAAGGAGGACAACCTCCTATAGAACCAATGGAAATTGAATTTTAACCTTTTCAAGAGACTAATATCCCTCATCCATCACCTACAAAGAAAAAATAGAGAATTAGCAAAAAAATCAGCAAGAGGGTAACAAGAAGCCAAACATTTTCCAAAGGAAACCTGGAAGACATTGATGCAGGAGCATCAGGCCATAATTCAAACTCAATGCTATGAAGGGTGAAACGTGGACACTCATTGTAAACGGGGGAAAATTCTATTCAAACAGAGCTAAATTGATGGAATTGATAAGTCTATATAAGACTTGATTAAATTTTAATTATCTGTCATGTATAAGAATAAAGAGATTTAAGGGTTAGTTGAGAGATTGTGGGAGAAAATCATGGATATTAAACGATCCACTCCCTTTGTAATTTCCTTTATATAGAAAGTGTGTTTTGTGAGGGGATAGAGAGGGTACGCAATGTAGCCACCGAGCCGTTAGTGTGATTCAAGCCGTGAGGCCTTAACCTATAATTGAGATCTGAATATAAGTGAATTTGTGTAATTATATATATCTGGAGTTGTTTGTATCTGTGTGTCTCATATATGCGTGTGATTTATTTTAATGAATAGATTGATTGAGTGACAAGACGAAGTTCCTATTAACTTCGTCGTAGACGGAGTATGGAAAAGACAATTGATTTAAATGTGAATTCCACAGATAAGCGACCAAAATAACCATTGGATCTAAGAACAAATCAACCGTGGAGAGTTTAAATTGCAGTCAGAGAGACAATGCAACATCACATCGTCTATTGTTGTGTTTACAAGTGAAGACTTCGCAAGTTAAACGATTTAACTCATGATGCGACGAGGACGAGACATATGGTGGCCGAGGTCTAAGAGATATCGCACATCGCACTACATATTGGTTACCATTAATGAGTTCGCAAGTTAATTTGAATAGTTGTGATGCGAAATTGGGAGGACTCGTGTCGGCTCAATGCTACTTCGCACTTCGCGGGGAATAAGAGTTGTAGCAAATGGAAAAATGTTAATTGTTGTGAATTGTGAAATGTATGTGTTACGATTTACGAAAAGAAATGGAGTTTGTGATGCGGGTTAGAGTATGTGCCAACAGATCTACGCTAAGGGTTTTCAGTGGTAAAGCGATATATGTTATATTGTGGTTGTGATTTCCTTTTTTTTTATTGTGAAGATTTTGGTTAAAATGCTTCTGATGTATACGTGGGTCCATAACCCATAGGTCCATGGTTTAAATGTTAAATACATTTTTTTACTGCATGAAAGTGGTATCATAGCGGGGAAAGGTTTCCTGCGAGAAAGAGTTTGTGGGAAAAAGAAGTAGGTACATTTATGTTGAAGATTGGTGAGTTTGTGGTATTTATGTTGTCATACAGATAGTAGCAGAAGAAGGTGAGAAGATTGCAGCATCCTAGAGCAAGGAGTGCTCAAATGGTTCTAGAGAAGAGAGAACCAGAGAGATGCCAAAAGACTGAGCTCATAGGAGAGAAGCTTGGCAAGGTATCGTGTAGCAGGGAGGACTTGTTACTGCAAATGTTTTGTTGCAGCTCACGGAAAGATCATAAAGGCAATTCCACAGAGGATGTGGGTATAATTGCTAAGGGATGAAGGAGGCATATGACCAGGAGGTCATAGAAAGTTTTGTACATTGGGAGTCTAAAGCAGGAGCATCGAGCCATAATTCAAACTCAATGCTATGAAGTGTGAAAAATGGACAATCATTGTAAATGGGAACAAATTCTGTTCAAATAGAGCTAAATTGATGGAATTGATAAGTCTCTAGAAGACTTGATTAAATTGTAATTAGCTGCCATGTATACGAATAGAGAGATTTCAAGGTTGGTTGAGCAATTGTGGGAGAAACTCATGGAACTTAAATGATCCACTCCCTTTGTAATTTCCTTTATATAGCGAGTGTATTGCGTGAGAGGATAGAGAGGGTACACAATGTAGCCACCAGGGCATTAGTGTAATTCAGACCGTGAGGCCTTAGCCTGTAATAGAGATCTGAATATAAGTGAATTTGTGTAATGCTATATATTTGGATTTGTTTGTATCTGTGTTCATATATGTGTGTGCTTTCTTTTAATGAATAGGTTGATTGGGTGAGAGGACGAAGTTCCTATGAAATTAGCCGTAGACATAGTATGGTAGAGACAGTTGATTCAAATGCAAATTCCACAGATAAGCGAATGGAAGAACCATTGGATCTAAGAACAGATCAACAGTGGAGAGTTTAAATTGCAGCTGGAGAGACTGCGCAACATCGCATCGACGATTGTTGTGTTTACAAGCGAAGAATTCGCAATTTAAACGATTTAACTCGTGATGCAATGAGGACGAGACATGTGGCAGCCAAGGTCCAAGCAATATCGCACATCACACTACATAGCTGTTACCATTAGATAGTTTGCAAGTTAATTTGAATAGTTACGATGCGAAATCGGGAGGACTCGTTTTGGCTCTGTGCTACTTCACACTTCGTAGGGAATAAGAGTTGTAGAGAATGACGAAATGTTAATTGTCGCAAATTGTGAAATGTATGTGTTACGATTTTCAAAAAGAAATGGAGTTTCCGATACGGGTTGGAGTATGTGCTGAAAAATCTGCGCTAAGGGTTTTCGGTGGTAAAGTGATATATGTTATATTTTAGTTGCGATTTCGTTTTGTTTTATTGTGAATACCGTGGTTAAAACGCTTCTGATGTATACGTGGGTCCATAACCCACAGGACCACGGGTTAAATGTTAAATGTAGTTTTTTGTTGCATCAGACATCCTCCATGGAATAGATATTGAAGAATCTCCAATAGTACAGGCAGAATACATTGAAGGAGATAGAAGAAAATTGAAGAAATGTAAGTCTGTTAAGAAATTGGATTTTTCTAGAGAGGATGTTAGCTTCATTTTATAGCCAAGGAATTCAATGACCAAGTCAAATATTGCAAAGGATTTCATGGAAAGAAAAGGAGCAAAAAAGGTTAGTGAAGGTAAGTAGCCAGAGAACATCATAGATCTATCCCCAGCAGCAGAAGAAGTTTTTGAACAAAGAAAAGGGAAAGAACATGTTGAATAAAATATTGGAGTACAAATTCTGCAAGAACAATTAAGAGAGGCCAGGGAAGAGGTAGTTGAAGTGAAGCTAGAATTAAAAGAAGCCAAGGTGGACAGACAACTAATGCTTGATTTTGAGAAAGAGATGAAGGAGCAGTTGGATAAGTATGATAAGAATTTGTCAAAGGCCAAAAAGATGCAGAAGAGAAGCCTTCCCTTGAGGAGGGTGGTAAAAAAACACAAGGAAAAGGAATTTGTGGTTACAATCTGATAGGGAAAAACTCAAAGGGAAATTCAAAGAGTTGGAAGACGAAATGGACATGATTCAAGAAGAACTAAAGAGAAGAGGACTGAAAATGAGATTGGTAGATGAACCTGACATACAACCTGTTGTTCATGAAGATGAAGCACCCAAGGAATGAGAAGTTGATCCAAATATTTTTTTTGACAGTTTACAACTTGTAGGTGATACAAATTTTGGCTTAGAAGGTGCATTGTTGAAGAAAATTACCAAATCTGTAGTTTCGGACATATCAGGCAGTTTCGTAGCGAGCTCCAGGCTTGAGGGCCGAAATTCGCTATGAAATTTCTGAAGAATTTTTTTATCTTTAAAATCCGTTTTATGGAGGTGCAAGGAGGGATTTTGATGGTATTTAGCTATTTTGACCTGAAAAACACTTTTTGACTAGCAGAGGTGGCAGAAGAGAAGGTTAAGAGGCAGAAATGGGCACGCTACGAAATTGCCTAAAGATACCTTGTTTTGCAGTGACATATTTTTAAATAGTTTTTGAAGGTTTGAATGGAATATGGAAGATCAGCCAGCCACCTGGAGGCATCCAAAAATATAGTGGGCCATCACAGTAGACATCCATTACTTGGCATGTGTGTTACTCATACAAATCAACATGAAGACAAAGTTCTAGATAATGTTAATCTTTTCCTAAAAAATAGGAAAATTGTTGCTAAATTATTGGGGAGTACATTCATGTCTTAGTCATGGAGAATGCCACTCGAGCATATCATATTTATCTATGTAATTATCCCACTATTAGAGAAGTGGATGAAATAAATGTAAGTAGAGTCCTACTAGGAGAGTAAGTCTTAAATGACTAGGTGTCTTTTTATGTTCCAGAAATGTAGTTTTTCAGTTATGATTAGGTGGCAAAGTCATAGTTTGATGATCTATCCAACTGAGAAGATCCTATGTAAGCAGAAAGGGTCTACTTATAGATAGAAAATCGAATGAGAAAGGTTTTGAGAATTCTTTTGACATAGCTACTATTGTAATTTTTCATATCAGTAATAGACAAACAATGACTATTTCCTGCTTCACTTGAGATTAGTGAGATGTTTCAATGAGCTTGTGTGTTTTTTTTATACCTTACTTCCAGTAGTCTTGATGTTAAATTACTTATAATTCATGTTATTCATGCTCTAACTTCTTTTTAGCATTGAGTTATTGATGTTGTTCTATCATTGAAACAGAAAATGCCTCAGTTTCCACAAGTAGAGATTCTTGTCATTGAATTCCTTTTACTGACTCCATGAGCCCAATGGTAGTTGAACCTTTCCCATTTTTCACCTGAAATCACATACAATAAGACACTCATAGAGTTACCCATCTATTTTAAAGACCTAATTGAGCAAATCCTTTGATAAATTGAGAGATCCCTCTCAGGCTGAAGAGGCTAATCCTCAGTCAAAAGTTGGTTTGAAAGAGTTAATCTAAGTTTTCTGGTGGAGCAGCCCATAAATACCAATTTAGAGATAACAACCCACATATGTGACTAGAAGGTTCGCTTACCCTCTTCCAGATCTTCGAGCTCATTTTTCTTGACCTTGGTCGTGGCAATGGTGCCACTAGGTTCTGCATCAATGATATATTTCCCCTTTTCAGGTTCTAGATCAAAGTCATAACATGCATATGCCTCTGAATCTTTCACCTCAACCACTAGTGAATAATTTGTGTGAAATTCATTTGTGTTGTGAGTGGGGATCTTGTGGAACTCACACCAATTTTGTGTGTATTTATTTGTCTTCCCATTACCATTATTTTCTTATGGCTTCGACGGATTATCCTAGGTCGCTCAAAATTGGATCTGTACTTTGTTTTATGGTTTCAAGGTACCTTTTCCCTGCTTAGAATTAAGAGATCCAAAGTCTTGCTTCTTCTGTTTAAATCTTTTCTCAATATTGACAACATATTGGTATGTTGTGGCAAGCAAGGAAATGTCCAGGAACTCCATTTCATCTTGGATTTATTTGTGTAGATAGCCACCGTACTTGAGTTCCAGATATCACTTAGATTCTATTAGCACTAAAAAAATTTAATGGTGTAATCGCCATTGTGTCACTGTTTTCAAATTTTTATTGTGTCCTAGTCCATGTCCAAAGTTTGAGTCATTTTCAATAAAAGTTAAAAAGATTCCCAACATCAAGGTATTTTTAAGTGAATAGGTGTCATAGTGTTTTAGAGTCGTAAAACAAGTTAAAAGATCTATTTTTAATTATGTTAGTGTTGAAGGTTAGTCGATGTTTGGGTAATAAAATTGCAGTCATCTGCTCTGGAATAATAGTTACCTTTGTTGCAAATTCATTGTCAAAACAGTAATGCAGTAAAGGGAAACTATTTCTCATAAATGAAAGTCATATATTCCACATAGTGAAAAGCATAGCTATTTCACTAAGATTTTGGTTATCTCAGTGAAGAGGCTACAGGTTAACATGTAATCAGTTTTCAAAGCAGGAAAATTAAGGCTTTGTGGCAACCAGAGTTCTTTAAAAGCAAAGCTCAGCCTGCAGAAAACTAATTGACCAACAAAGCGGGAGATCCGGAGAAGAGAAAAAAATAATTTTTAAAGGGATCTCTCCAGGAATTAAACTAAGGAATGAAGTGACAGAGAGGAACCACGTGCAGAACGAGAGGGTGGCCATGATCCAATCGCAAATCTGAAAGGCAAGAAACTGACGGCTGAAATTAAAGCGCAAATGGAGCGACTTCGCAAATTGTAGCTTTTTAAGTTTACCATTAAGTTAATCGCATGGTATATTAAGTGATTTGCGATGTGATGAGGCGAAGGGCGAGCAAGGAAGACCATCAGATCTGGGCACAGATGGAGTGATTTCACAATTCGTAGGTTTTAAATTTTATCGTTAAGGAAATCGCATGGTATTTTAAGTGATTTGCGATGCAATGAGGCGAAGGACACATGTTGCATAGCGCACCAACGTGATTTCGCAAATCACAAATTTTACGGTTTAGCCGTTATCAGTGTAGAGTTAAATTTGTGGGCGGTTGATTTGTGATAAGACGAAAAGTTGCAATGTGTGATTTCTTCTGATTGGTCAACTGGTTGTGGGGCCCAAGAACGGCGATTTCGTATCTAATGCATGTTAAAAAGTAGTTTTTTGTTGCATTAAGATTTATACAAGGAAGAAAGCATGGTATGAAGAAAGCACATGTAATGATAAGGTGGAAGCATGAAGCTTAGTGGGATGACTGGGCCCTGGATTTTGAATCATTTCTAAAACATGTCATTACTCCTTTTCGTAATTGCAGGCACAAAATTAGAGAAGAGAGCTCAGTGATAACTCAACCTAAGGCATATGTGTATTATACATGTAAATAAAAACCAATCCTCCAGCAAGCAATCTCATGTTTTAAATCAAGTAGTCTCAGGTTTCGTGGACGGCATTGCAACTAGAGTTCAACAGTTGTATTCATGAACATTTTAGTTGTCAGAAAATGGGGAAAGGAGGAAAGGTATAAATTCTTGCACCTAAGCCTCTTTTCTCACCAGTGGAATTCAACCCTGGTATGAAAAGTTCAAGCCAGATTCTTGAGTCATCTCATAAAGTGCAACCAAACAGTGGCACATATCTCACTCAGTCCACCCTCTCACAAGTTTTTCTTTCTCTCAAGAAAGGAAAACAGAAAATGACAGAGCCTACCATAGAAGAAGAGCCTACCTTGGCTAAATTAGTATCCTCCCTTTGTTCTTCAATCAAGAAGAGGAAGAAAAATGAGATACATTCCTATTCCTCATTTGAAGACAGTAGTGATCCTGAGTACACAAAGTTAGAAGATGAGGAGGCGAAGTCTAGTAAATTTATACATGCAGGAAAGAGGCCAAAATTCATTCGTAATCCCTATGTCAAAAGACCTCATACTAGACCAAGAAACAAACTAAGACTAAACAGCAAGCCGATTTCCAATCCTAAACTGAGGGATGAAGTTATCAACATTGAAGAAAGCCCAGAAGACAAAATTGAAAGGAATAAGAAAGCTCAGTAAAAAAGCCAAGCAAAAAAAAATAGGTTTGATAAAAGGGTGGTAAAGCAGAAGCCATAAGAATCTTTGCTTCTATTCTGGACCTTTGATGAATGAATAATAGGGCTGACTTGGAGGAAAATTTTGGGTAAATGTTCCATGTTTTCCGGTTATTGTTACCTTTTCTGTGAAAGTAGCAATCATTTTGAAATATCAGCATGTGATGGAAATAGGTTACTTTTTGTTTTGAATCATGATGGTGAAATTAAATAGATGAAGTGGAGAGGTTATTCAATTGCAATGGATGCCTCCAGGTGTCTTATATCTAGCCTTCTCCGAAATATCATGTTTCTATTTTGAAGGAGACAACCACATGTCATTCCCACTGTTTTTTCACTTTTTGCTGAAGATTGGTTGCACTAAAACAGAAGAGTGGTCTTCGAATAGGTTGCCACCTCACACAACCATTTCTGAGTGACAGCCTTCACTATGCCTTCATGATTTTTGTATTATTTTTAATGTAGCACTTTGTAATTAAGATTAATGGATACGCCTCGCCTCTTGCACGAGGTTGTAATGACTTTTGAAATAGATTTACCTTTTTCTGTGGAAGATGATAGTATCATATTTTGTATATATGCCAAAATGATATGAATTCAAGGTTGGTTGGTGGTTATAGAATTTTGACTCATATGATCTATAATATTTTTTTTGAATGAAATGAAATGATACGATTGAGCACTTATTACAAATTTGTGTTCCATATCTCCTTTCTTCCGGTTCCAGTTTGCAAATCATCATACTATTATGTGTTTTTATTAGTCTCTTAAGAATGTTATGTGTTTTATCAGTTCTTCTTAGTCTCACACAGTGAGAATTTCTGATAAAATATATGTTATAACAGTGGAAGAGCATCACTCATGATAGATATTCTTCATGATATTTCAGTGAGAATATTGTCATACTAGAAATAGCTTTCTCTCAATGGAATATTGTCAAACTACTAGTTTTGTGAATTTCTACTAAATGCAGTACATTTTTGTTTCATAGACCTACTATTTCCTCATATCTCACAATTTCCTCTCCTCATAGACTAAAAATTTTCACTCTGATACCACATCAGATTCCAATACCCTCTTTAGTAGAGCTGTGGATTTGACCGAAATATCTCTTTAGTGAATCATATTTTTTACCATCTTCCAATCCCATAAAACAAAACATTAAAATTTCCTTAGATTTTAAGATGTGTCTAGTCAGGCGCTTGCTGCATTCCAAGTGTTGATTCCAACACCAACATCTTTTGGTGCATCTGCTGGGAGACGAAGTCCTTGCAATGAAGTATTCTCCCGAGTCCATTGTTATGAATTGCTGATAATCAGTTCTTGATGGTGAACAAGAATTGGTGACCTGAAGAAGACTACAAATTTTTTCACCTGGAGACTCCACAAAGAGGAAGAGGGGTTTCAAGACCTCCTTCTACAAGGAGGAATCTGAGATCTCCAAATGTGACTCCAGTTGTTGACCTAAAGAAAATCATCAAAGATGCTAAAGGAAAACATAGATCAATTGAAGCCACATCTGAGTCAGTGAAGAAGGTACACAAAAGGTACGTTCCAAAGCAAAAGATATCTCTATCTACTTTAGAATATAAAGAGGTTTTAGTTTCAAAATATTCTATTGAAAAATATCAAGTTGAAGCTAATCCCCTAGAAAATAAAGTGGATGTTGTTAACCTAGGTTCATCTGAATTTTTTTCTTACTCATCACCTAGTAAATCTAAAATAAGTATTGTTCTAGTCAAAGAAGGAGAAAATGAATTTATAAGTGTTGAAAAGAAGTTTTAAGAGTTTGTGTTGAATGAAGGGGAATTATAACAAGTATTTGATATTTCAACTTTCCTTGATAGGGATATTTTGACTGAAGAAGACTTCAAGACTATTATAAATTCCTTCAGACTCATCCTGAATACCAGTCTCTTATTACCCCTCAAAAAGAGTATTTTCCTTTTTCTCCAAATCCAGCTATTGGGTCATATTCCTCTTATCCTTTTGAAAATTCTATACTTGAAGGTCTTACTTTTAACTTATCTGATTTCATTGCTAAAAAAAATAAGGCTGAATTAACTCCATCCCCTCAAGAGACAGCTTTAGATTCTGATTCTTCTACTGAAGGAGAAGTCAAGACATCCTCTGTTCATATTTTTGAAAACCCACTCTTCTCAGTTCCAAAGCCTGAAAAAACAGCTCAAGACACCCAATTTTTTGTTGTCCTAAATCAGAATCAAAATTCACCAATTGTAATTCCTATTTCTCAAACAAATACATCAGTTGTACATCAGCAAAATATGGCCCAACCTACCCTTACAAGGATGAAGCAGATAGTGGCTGCGAGATATGCACCACTTGTTCTCCCTCAACCCTTGCATCCACTTCCTCAAGGAGATTACTTAAAATGTATTCCAAAATACACTAGGGAGGGAGAAGGAGTTTCTGCTAAAGAACATTTAGTGGATTTCTATAGTTATGCTCACAATCAGAATATTGAACATGAAGATGTTTGGTCAAGACTCTTTGTTCAAAGCTTGGATGGTGAAGCTAGAAAATGGTTTAGAAGTTTGGCTCCAAATTAAATAACATGAATTGATGAATTAGAAGAGATATTTGTGAAGCATTGGGGTGATAGGAAAGACTATTTCTATTATCTTACTGAATTTGGAACTCTGAAGAAGAAGGCAGATGACTCTTTAGCTGATTTTACTGAGAGGCTTAATAATATTTATCAGAAAATTCCTAAAGAGATTAAACCCACTGAAATCACAACTATGATAAATTTTTCAAATGCTCTAGATTATGATTTTGCCTTATGGTTAAGGGCTGAAAAGGCATAGACACTGACAAGTATGAAAGAGGCTGCAATTGGAGTGCAGTCTAATCTCATGGCTTCAAATAAATTAAAAATGGAGGAAGAAAAGGCAGCAAAAGACAAAAAGAATATGAAAGAAGAAAATCCTTCTTCTTCCAAGTCTATTTCAGCAGAAAAAAAGATCGATTAAATGTCCAATTTGATCAAGGAACTTGCCTCTAAGATGTCAAAATTAGAGGTAGAAAATAAACCAGCTGCTAGAGCCAATTAAAACAAAGCTAATACAAATAAGGCTCCTTTCAGGAGGCTTTTTAAGCCTCAACAAATCCTACAACGACTAAGGAGGAATTCTGATGATAAAAATGTTCAGCCTCCTTTGAATAATTTTGCTGAAGAAGAAAAACAAGGAAATGTGGAAGAAAATGAAGAAATAAACCATGTGGGAGAAACTTCACAATCAACATGTTTGAAATTGTAGGAATATGAAGATAGATCTGTTAGTCATCAGTAAATTTTGTCATAGTAAATGATGGCTAAAACAGATCTTTAGCCTTCAAGAGATTATTTTCATAGAAAATTACTCATTCTTGAAGCCTTATGGTGTTTTCTAGAAAAAAACAATCTTTACTGTTGTTCCTTCACTGTTGTTCCTTCGCTGTTGTTCCCTCGTTGTTGTTCCTTCTTTGATTTTCCTTTGTTGTTGTTCCCTTGTTACTGTTCCCTTTTTGTTGTTCCTTCACTGCTATTCCCTCACTGCTGTTCCCTCGCTGTTGTTCCCTCGATGTTGTTCTTTCACTACTGTTCCTTCGTTGTTGTTCCTTCACTGCTGTTCCCTTGCTCCCCGCCCCTTGTAAAAAAGTTTTTTTCCTTTGTATTTATTCATGACTGGATTTTTACGTTTTAACATTGAAAACCAAAGTTTTCCTGATCTAAAAACCTTCCCACTACGCGACAAAAAAGGTGACATCACCCCGGACCCACCACGTGTTTCCACCGCACATCTTTCTATTTTTCGCACTCATTCATGACCGTTGATCTTCGGCCCGAAGATCTAACGGTCCTAAACACATTTTGCGTTCATTTCACAAATAAAACCAATCACTCATTTTTCGACGTGAAATAGGCGGTTTTCGCCCGGACACATGTCAATCAAAGACCTGTATCGCGTTCATTCCCAGCTAAACTGCTTACCACTCATTTCATGTGTGAAAACCAGTCGTGGTTTTTCGAAACCACTTTCCACCATTTCGCTCCAATATTCAAATTAAACCTCCTTTCCGCAGGTGTTCTCTTTGGAACCTCCTCCTACATGCATTTTCCCCACCTCATTTCTCCTTTCGCCCTCCGCCCAACCTCTGAAAGCATTTTAACCATATAAACGCAGGATTTTATGTAATAGTTTGCTTATGTTGCAGGTTTCATGATGGATGAGTTGTAAAGCCATCCCACAGTCACGATAAAGTGACAAAGGGTCAAGGATGACGATCCTCAGGCCAAAATCATGCAGAAAAGGGATCCTCAGGGTTGAATTTCAAGGTTTAATGGGTGCCTCATGAGCATTGGTTATACAATGAAACCCTCGGAGCGCCAAAGGCACCTGTACACTAACAAAGGAAATAGAAGAAGAATAGTGAAAGACAGTGGAGATTAAAGTTTAAAATATTAAAGAAAATTATGAAGATTTAAAGTTAATCCACAGTTTAAAGGACAAAGACATAGTTTAAAGCTCGAAAATGATTATAAAAGCCCAAAATTAGGATTAGGGCCTAAATTAGTGTTTAAAGCCATAAAGAGACAGATCAGTCAAGAAATCCTCCAAATTCCACATCGATGAGGCAATTAATCCTCAGAAACGCCACCTACAGGCCTATTTCCTCAAAAGAATACACAGTAAATGCACAGTCAGGGATATTTTCCAAAAGACAGCTCAGAAGTAATTTCCAGCTACCAACAATACCTCAAAGTCAATATTTTCAACTATTTTATCCTCAGGAAGTAAATACAGATTTATTACACAGAGAAGTAGCTGAGAGACATTCCTACCTTATGCCTTGCATGGTTTTTAAGGATAGGAGTGCATTTACTATGTCATTTATAACATTTTGAACCCTAGATGGCTCCACCTCCTCATTTTTAGCATAAATACTACATTCAAACTCATTGTAATGGGGGAATTTGATGACTCTTTGAAGTGTGATTTGTAGAATTCATGGTTAGCCCTATCTATAAAATATTCTTTCATGTTCAAATGATGTTTTAAGTCTCTTTATTGAGAAGTACATATAATTAAGGATTCTTAACTGCCCTTAGTTCTACTTTTCATTCTAAACCCTTAATGTTCATTTCATTTCACCTAAAAACTTTGTAGATCCAATAGCCAAGTTAGATTTTCCCTTTGATACCCCTAATTCATCTACAAACTTGTTACAAACTTCTACTTGACTCTATTGCCCATATTACTTAGAGATTTCCCTTTTCTATGTATGCTGCCAAGATCATCATGTCCCACAAAACAATCAAACAAACTCATGCTTAATAACTAGCCTAAAATCAACCTTTTAAAAGCAAACAAGTCATATATTTACAAACATATTGAGAGATCCCTCTCTGAGACTAGGAGGGCTAGATCCTAGAGCTCTAAAGACTAGTTTATATGTTGCCTTGTCATTTGTTTTTCCAATCGTCCAAATCACAGGATCCCAACATTCTGGCGATCACGGTGGGACATTTTTGAGTAAAAATCCCTAAACAAGATACTTAGTATTCATTTAAGTGAAATATAGCTTCTTCAAGCACTATCAGAATAATGGTAATCATTAGGATCTGTCTAAATCAGTGGCAATCTAAGTAAACCTCAGTATTCTAAGAGACCCTTATCAAACCTTGAAGAAATCAACTGATAAGCCATAGAGTAGACTCTGTTTGTTTCACCACCTTAGCTAAGTGTTGAATCAGGTATAGGACACTCTCATAACCAGAGAACCATATAAAAACTCAAAAAAACCCAAAACATTTCAGATTAGTTTTCAAATAAACCATTGGTGGTGGACCATAAAACATTTTACCTTCAGAAAAGCTAAAAATTTTCACCTGGTGACTCCACTAGCCCCAGTAGGGCTATTACCTCACTAGTACTCCATATTTCCTTAGGACCGTGTTAACTAGCCCTGAGAAAGTTTAGAAACTTAGTTCTCTATTATAGAAATCACTGTGAGAGGAAAAATCTTAAAAAACAGTCCTAAAAAAGTTCAAACCTCTCTAAATTTTGGAAACTGAAATTTGGCTTCACATAGGATCAGCACTAGATCCCATCCAGATCCTAACCCTCCTACCATAGTTGACAATCCAGAGAAGATTTTGTGGCAAACTTCTAGATCAAGAAAACCAACTATTGATAGGACCATCCTAAGAACAAGATCTGTCCCTAAAAATCTTACAGTCTTAAAAGATCCTCACTTTGACTTACCTTACACAAAGAACCTATTCAGAAATAAGTCTCAAAGTGATTTAAATCAAGCTTAATTTGAAACCACAGAGTTGCAACAAAGCCTTATCAAAGAAGCCGCACCTTCCACTCCACCTGATTCTCAGCTTCTCCATCATTTCAACTCCTTCCATAACAAATCTGCTCATCATCAGTTTGCTGACCCAAGTGTTTCTTCCACTCCTATCCACACATCCACTGTTCAAAACACTCCATTTCAACCCACTTTCCCTCTTGTAAATCCCCCATTATTTCCAATCATGGCAGCATGGTATGCTCCACTAATTTTATCACAATCCATGGTTGCCTTGCCCAATTATTACCAATCCAAAATTCCCCATTTTACTGCAAATGAACCTACTACTACCCAGCAGCATGTAGATAAAATGAATGATGCTTTTGATTACATGGAAATAGAAGAAGAGACCATTAAGATGAGAATTTTTGCTCAAAGTTTAGGAGGATAAGTCAAGAAATGGTTTAAAAACTTAGCTCCTCACAGCATAAATGATATCCCTTCTTTATATCAAACATTCATAAACAATGGGAAATTAGAAAGAGCCCTCTCCAAATCCTTTCAGACTATACTAACCTTAAAAGAAATATCGGGTAAATTTTCCATGATTACTGCACTAGATTCAATAGTGTGTATAATGCACTTCCCCCAGACATGAAACCTTCACTAGGCCTAGCCCTAGCAAATTCCCAGAAGGTTTTGATCCTGAAATGGCCTACCAGCTAAGAGAAAGAGACCCCTCAACTTTATAAGATATGCATAGGGGAGCCATGAGTGTGGAGGAAAATCTGATTGAGAAAAGAGCTAGGTTGAGAGCAGAAAAAAAAGTTACATACAAGGATGATACAATGGCTTCAACCTCATCATCAGATACTAAAATTGATAACTTAGTGAAGGTAATGGAGAGGATGCTTGAAAAGATAAATCTGAATGATAGATTGCCTCCTAGAGAAAACCAAAACAAAAATAGAAACCAAAATCTCAGAAGAGACCTTAATCAAGATAGGCAAAGAAATAATGACCAATAGATTAGGCCTCCCTTTCAACAAAACTATATTGAAAAGAAGAAGAAAGGGAAGTTTAAAGGTTGGAAGAAAATCATGTGAATCTGATAGGATCTGACAGGGAGACAAATGTTTTTCTCACTGAACAAGAACAAGGATTCTTCTCTTCAGAACAAACTAAATACAATAATGAGGATTCTGAAGATTACATATTGGGGTTTGAAAATGCTATCATGGAGGTACACAAACAATACAATCTTAGAAGCAAAGGTAGCCCAGAGAGTTCCAGTGAAAAAACTAGTACTGTTGTTAAGAAAATCTCAGAAAATCAGCCTAAGAAGACAGCAAGTAACATGAACACTTTAGCCAAGAAAACTGAT
Source organism: Pinus albicaulis (assembly GCA_034641835.2). Classification (NCBI taxonomy): domain Eukaryota; kingdom Viridiplantae; phylum Streptophyta; class Pinopsida; order Pinales; family Pinaceae; genus Pinus; species Pinus albicaulis. The sequence goes on from CM076572.1 coordinate 451,475,329, forward strand.
CAAAATAAAGACAAAAACATTTAGCAAAGTGTTGAACAAAGCTGACCTAGTACTTCTGCTAGTGGCCCTAATAAATATGTCCCAAATAATAGTTCAAATAAAGTTCAGCAAATCAAAATTGTTGAAAGAGTTGTAAATGAAAAAATAGATGTAAATATTTCAAAAACAATAGTTCCTTTCAGCCTTGAAGGGGAAATTGCCAATATTAAAATCACCATACCCTTAGCTGAACTAGTAACTCAGGATGTATATAAAAAACAAGTTTTAAAAGCTTTGAATATGGGTAGTGACACTGATACTTTAAACTTGGCAGATGATGAACCAAAATTATTGTTTGGTCCTGAAGTTGAAGGGAAACACCAAGAAGGGGTTGTCCCTCCCTTCTATGTCAGCTTGAATATACATGATAAAATCTTGCATAATGCCATGCTAGACTTAGGTGCTTCTCACAATCTTATGCCCAAAGTAGTAATGGAAAGCCTAGGCTTAGAAATTACTAAACCATATAAAGACCTATATTGTTTTGATTCAAGTAGGGTCAAATGCTTGGACCTAATTAAAAATTTGTGTGTTAACTTGTCACAAATTTCTACTAAGAGTCTAGTAATGGACATAGTGGTAGCTAACATCCCCCTTAAGTATGGCATGCTTTTATGTATATCATGGGGAACCAAATTATAGGGGAGCCTTCAAATGGACATGTCTTATGCCACCATCCCAGTATTTAACCAAACTAGAAGACTATACAGGGAATCCCACTTGAAATACATGGTGAGCAACATAGATATACCAAAAAATTCTCCTATCTACTCCATCCATTCAAATTTGGATTCCTTTATCTTATATAATGAAGATGAAATCAGACAACAAGAAAAGGAAAACAAAGGAGAATTTAGTCTACTAAAACAGTCAAATCTGCCATCAACTCAAGAAAAGAACAGTCCAGATTTTAGCATCCTTGAACAGCAGAAAGAAAATGAAAAAGAGATTGAAATACCTTGGAAAATAAATTTCGATGGCTCTTGTAGCAAATTAAGTGCAGGGGTTGGTATATGGATACAGAACACAAACAAAGGATTTTCCTATAAATTGGATTTTCCATGCACAAATAGCATCACTGAATATGAAGCCCTCCTTATTGGCCTACACTTACTCAAAGATTTAGGAGCCAAAAGAATATCAGTCCAAGGGGATTCTGAGCTAATTATCAAACAGATTAAAGGGGAGTATTCAACCAAAAACCCAAAACTCAGAGAATATATAAATGCCACCCTTGATCTCTTGAAAACCTTTGAAAAATATGAACTCATTTTCATCCCAAGAGCTCAAAATCATCTAGCAAATGAACTTGCCTTTGCTGCTAGTAATTTCCAAATACCACAGACAAATGAACAGTTCGATATAAAGGTAAAAAACAAACCTACAATACCGGACAATGAAGATTATTAGCAAGTGTTTGAAGGAGACAAACACATCGATGATTTTTTGCAATCAAAGAATGACTTTGGCATACCAACACCTACTTCAAGCCATGAGGAAAACTATTTTAATGAAGAACAAATCCTTGAAACAGAGCTATCTTTTTCTACTGATATAAACCATTTTGAACATCCTTTTAGAGCAGAAATAGTTGATAGTACAGATCAGAAAGACTTGGAAGTTTTACAATGTAAAAACGATACAATTCCAAGAGGTCTTACACCATTAGAACAAATTTTCGATTTCAATGATGTAGCCAAAGAACCAAGAATGGAGCCTATAGAAACAAACATAGAAGAACATAACATAGGTAGCATAGCAGAACCCAAAATGATCAAGCTATCCAACACTCTCCCAGCTCATATTAAACAACAATACATAGACCTTTTCAAAGAATTTAGAGATGTGTTTGCATGGGGATACAAGGACCTAAAATCATATGATACCAACATCATTCAACACAAATTCCTCTTAAGGAAAATTAGAAACCTTTCAAGCAAAAAATCTGAAGGATAAACCCTGTTTTATTGCCTTTAGTTGAGAAAGAAATTAAGAAAATGTATGATGCTGGGATCATAGTTCCCATCAGGTACTCAGAACGGGTTTCCAACTTAGTATCTATTAGGAAAAAGACTAGATAAATTAGGCTTTGCATTGATTTCAGGAATCTAAATAGAGCCTCCCTTAAAGATAACTATCCCTTACAAAAAATGGATCATATACTTCAAAGGGTGGTTGGTTCTAAAATAATTTCACTGTTGGATGGGTCCTCAGGTTACAATCAGGTTTTAGTACTCCCAAGTGACCAACATAAAACTACTTTTACTACACCTTGGGGTACATTCATGTACGTAAAAATGCCATTTGGTTTAATGAATGTAGGGGCCACCTTCCAAAGGTCCATGGACATAGCCTTTTCAGAATACATAGGCTATTTTATAATCATTTACCTTGATGACATTACTGTTTTCTCTAAAGCTGATGAAGAACACTTGATTCATTTAAGAAAATCTTTTGAGAAATGTAGGAAATATGGCTTATCTTTGAATCCCAAAAAGACACTCTTTGGTCTCCAAGAAGGGAAGCTTCTTGGCCACATAATTTCTGAAGAGGGAATCAAAGTAGACCCTAAAAGGATTGATGGCATATTGAAAACCAGCCATCCTAGAAACCTCAAAGAATTACAATCTTTCATTGGGAAGATAAATTTTTTAAGAAGATTCATCCCCAACCTTGCTAAGCTATTAAGAAATATCACAAACATGCTAAAGAAAGAGATAGGTGTTAAATGGAAAATATAAGCTAAACAATCATTTGAATTTGTAAAACAAGCTCTAACCCAAACACCAGTTCTCATAAGTCCTGATTTCACCAAAGATTTTTATATCTTTTCCTTTGCATCTGAACATACAATAGTTGCAGTATTACTGCAAAAGAATGACATGGGGCATGAACAACCAATATCATTTTTTAGTAGGGCATTAAGAGATGCTCCCCTCAAGTATAACATCATGGAGAAACAAGTCTTAGCCTTGGTAAAAGCATTGAAATAATTTAGAGTGTATATTATGCATTCTCACATCATTGTTTTTGTTCCACACACAATTGTCAAGGATATTATAAGTCAAGACCCTAATGGTAAAAGGGGAAATGGATTGCTGTTATTTTAGAATATGACTTAGAAATCATGCCTACAAAATTAATCAAAGGGTAGGGATTAGCAAAACTCATGGCTGAATCAAACTTCCAAGCACTAGATATGAATATGGTTGGTGTCTTAGAAGAAATAGAGGAATTCACAGCTCCATTCATCGAAGAAACATTTGTGAATTCACCTTGGTATGCTGATATCATATATGTGCTGCTTTATCTGAATACCCCCCCTTCTTTGTCCAAAACTAAAGCTAGATTTTTTAAACGGAAATCTTTAAATTATTGCATATTAGATGGGGTGTTATATTGGAAAAATGTTGTTGGAATATTGCTTAAATGTCTACTTCAGGTTGATGCAGTAAAAATCATGCATGAGCTACATGAGGGAGAATGTGGAGGACATCTAAACTAGAAGACCACAAAAAATAAAATCCTCAGGTCTAGTTATTATTGGCCCACCCTTTTCCCAGATACTCAAAAACTTGTCATGTATTGCCATAAGTGTCAAATTTTTTATGGCAAAATAAAAATCCTACCCTTACCCTTACATCCCATTAGTGTTGAGGCTCCCTTTCAACAATGGGGCTTGGACTTCATTGGGGAAATTCACCCATCTTCATCAGCCCAACATAAGTGGATCCTCACTGCCACTGATTATTTTACCAATTGGATAGAAGCCATACCCTCTAGGAATGCTATTGACTCTGTCATTATCAAGTTCCTTGAAACCAACATACTATCTAGATTTGGTTGTCTAAGAAAAATTATCACAGACAATGTTGCTGCCTTCAAATCTAAGAAAATGGTTGACTTCTGCCATAAATACCATATCACCTTGGGTCATTCCACTGCCCACTATCCTCAAGGAAATGGATTAGCTGAATCCTCCAACAAGAGCCTTGTCAATATTATCAAAAAAATGTTGGAACAAAATCAGAAATCATGGCATAGTAAGCTTGTTCATGCTTTATGGCTGATAGATTAACCACCAAAAAGTCAATAAATATGTCCCCCTATCAGCTAGTTTATGGCATGGATGCAGTCTTCCCAAACTCTTTGGGAGTTCCACTCATGAAACTCCTCCAAGAAGTACAATCTGAGGAAAATGATATGCAGAGAAGGATCAATCAGACCATTCATTTACACTAGACCAGAGAGGAAGTGTACAACAGAACACAAACAATCCAAGAGAGTAGCAAAAAATTATTTGACAAGAGGACTAAAGAAAATTATTTCCAAGTTGGAAATGTAGTTCTAAAGTGGGATTCTAGAAGGGAAGAAAAGGGAAAACATGGAAAATTTGAAAATCTGTGGAAAAGGCCCTACATTATCCATTCTATCAGAGTTCATAATGCATTCTCTCTGTAAGAGCTAAATGGAGAAGATTTATTTGGAGGTCCGGTCAATGGCAGGATGCTCAAACACTATTTCTGCCAAGAGTCCTAAATTTCAAAGCATTTATCTTTCACTATATATAACATTGCTTCTCAATTTGAAAAAAGGAAAAACACAAACACAACAAAAAAATAAAAGAGGGCAGATTCAAAAAAGGTACAGCCCCATACCCAAAAAAGAGAATTTTTTGAAAGTGAGCAAATCTAAGTGCCACTTCTGATTAAAAAATGATATATTGTTCAGTCATCTAGCCTAATCATGGATGAACATTCTTTAAATTTATGTTGATAAGTTAGTAGAAGCACATATTGATAAGATTTTTTCAGACTTAGGATAGAAAGGCAATGATTCTAATAAACTCAAAATCTGAATCAAGAAAAGGAAAAAAGATAGCTCTAAATAGATCAAAACTAGAGCTGGAAAAAAACTAGAAGGGTGTTTATAATTTTCAGATCTTAAGCCTTCACCATTTTGTTTCATTTTTTCTGCAAATAAATTCTATGTGCAGCTTGTACATATAGCTATAGACACCATAGCAAATCAAACAGTCTAATCCTGATTTGACTGTGTTTAAATTTTCTGTTTTAGAAAATAGAGAATAAAATCTGTCAGACAGCTTAATCCTGACAGACAGTAGCTTAGGTAGAGAATTTATGAGTTCAACAGTTTAACCTAAAATCATGGAAGAAATAAGGATAGATTTAGATTAGCTTCCTGCTTTCAAAATAAAAGAATAAAATGTTGATGTTAAAGGTTTGCAAGTCCAAGTGCACCTTATGAAGAAAAAATGTTAGGAGGTAGGCTGTGTAGGTAGTTGTTTGGGAAATAGTTCTATTTGATATAAGCACTGATCATCTTTTAAAGAAGCATGATCAAAGAAGAAGCAGGTTTTCAATGGATAAGGCATGGGTCTGCATCCCAGAGATAAAATTTTGAAGTTCTTGACACCTCCAAGGAGCTGCCATCCCCAAGTGGAGCCACTGTTAGCCATCAGTAAATTGTGTCACAAAAAATGATGGCTAAAACAGATCTTTAGCCTTCAAGAAATTATTCTCATAGAAAATTACTCATTCTTGAAGCCTTATGGTGTTTTCTAGAAAAAAGCAATCTTTATTGTTGTTCCTTCGCTGCTGTTCCCTCACTGTTGTTCCTTCATTGTTGTTCCTTCACTGTTGTTCCCTCACTGTTGTTCCCTCGCTGCTATTCCTTCACTGTTGTTCCCTCGCTACTGTTCCCTTGATGTTGTTCCTTCACTGATGTTCCTTCGCTGTTGCTCCTTCACTATTGTTCCCTTGCTCTGCGCCCCTTGTAAAAAAGGTTTTTTACTTTGTATTTATTCATGACTGGATTTTTATGTTTTAACATTGAAAACCAAAGTTTGCCTGATCTAAAAACCTTCCCACTACGCGATGAAAAAGGTGACATCACCCCAGCCCCACCACGTGTTTCCACCGCACATATTTCTATTTTTCGCACTCATCCATGACCATTGATCTTCGGCCCGAAGATCTAACGGTCCCAAACACATTTTGCGTTCATTTCACAAATAAAACCAATCGTTCATTTTTCGACGCGAAATAGGCGATTTTCGCCCGGACACGTGTCAATCAAAGACCTGTATCGCGTTCATTCCCAGATAAACCGCTTACCACTCATTTCGTGTGCGAAAAAAATTTGTGGTTTTCCGAAACCACTTTCCACCATTTCGCTCCAATATTCAAATTAAACCTCATTTTCGCAGGTGTTCTCTTTGAAACCTCCTCCTGCATGCATTTTCCCCTCCTCATTGCTCCTTTCGCCCTTCGCCCAGCCTCTGAAAGCAATTTAACCATATAAACGCAGGATTTTATGTAATAGTTTGTTTATGTTGCAGGTTTCATGGTGAATGAGCTGTAAATCCATCCCACAGTCACGATAAAGTGACAAAGGGTCAAGGATGACGATCCTCAAGCCAAAATCACGCAGAAAAGGGATCCACGGGGTTGAATTTCAAGGTTTAATCGGTGCCTCATGAACATTGGTTATACAATGAAACCCTCGGCACGCCAAAGACACTTGTACACTAAAAAAGGAAACAGAAGAAGAACATTGAAAGACAGTGGAGATTAAAGATTAAAAGATTAAAGAAAAGTATGAAGATTTAAAGTTAATCCACAGTTTAAAGGATAAAGACACAGTTTAAATCCTGAAAATGATTATAAAGGCCCAAAAGCAAGATTAGGGCCTAAATCAATGTTTAAAGCCATAAAGAGACAGATCAGTCAAGAAAGGCTCCAAATGCCACATCGATGAGGCAATTAATCCTCAGAAATTCCACCTACAGGCCTATTTCCTCAAAAGAATACACAGTAAATGCACAGGCAGGGATATTTTCCAAAAGACAGCTCAGAAGTAATTGCCAGCTACCAAAAATACCTCAAAGTCAATCTTTTCAACTATTTTATCCTCAGGAAGTAAAGATAGATTTATTACATAGAGAAGTAGATGAGAGACATTCCTACCCTATGCCTTGCATGGTTTTTAAGGACAGGAGTGCATTTACTATGTCATTTATAACATTTTGAACCCTATATGGTTCCACCTCCTCATTTGCAGCATAAATACTGCATTCGAACTCATTTTAATGGGGGAATTTGATGACTCTTTGAAGTAATACATAGTTTTGCTGAAGTTGAAAGAAATTTGATATTCTAGAACCTATGGATGTTTTGACCTGTTTGCTGATGGAGAAAGCTCTATCATTGGATCCCTAAGCTTGGTTGTTGGGGAATTATTCTAATCTGTTAATGTTTTTCCTGTTTTCCATTTTGTTTTCATAAATTCTTGCTTGCAGTAGAGTAAAACGTTTAGGTTAAGAAATGTCTCCTAGAAGCACCTTAGACCTGTTTACTCTTCACTGTATTTATGTTTTCATCTTCTGAAGGTTTTATTGAGTAGTTTGACTGCTTTTAAATCCTTAAGCTTGTTTATTTCAAGAATAGTTCAAATAGTTGGTCTCAAGAATGATTTATGGTTTTCCCTACTTGCTTGCTGCCACTCGAAAACTGTTTTTGAAGTCTCCCTTTAAAGTACCATTGTCCAAAGTCTGCCAAAGAGGTCTGTTTTTATCATACCCTTTGTACTTTCTCAAATAATTGTTTTGAAGGTCTTTATAGCTGTAATCAAATATGTCTACGAATTCCCTCTTCTATGAATGCAGTTATTTGTGAATCTTGAATGTTTTCTTATCCTTGAAATTGAAATATTTGGTGAAATAGAGCGTTCCTTGACTCTTAGATTTCATTTTTAAAGTTTGTCTTGAAATTTTTATTTGCTAAAGTGTGATTTGTAGAATTCATGATTAGCCCTATCTATAAAATACTCTTTCATGTTCAAATGATGTTTTAAGTCTCTTTGTTGAGAATTACATATAATTAAGGATTCTTAACTGCCCTTAGTTCTACTTTTCATTCTAAACCCTCAATGTTCATTTCGTTTCACCTAAAAAATTTGTAGATCCAATAGCCAAGTTAGATTTTCCCTTTGATACCCCTAATTCATCTACAAACTTTTTACAAACTTCTACTTGACTCCATTGCCCAAATGACTTAGATATCTCCCTTTTTAATCTATGCTGCCAAGATCATTATGTCCCACAAAACAATAAAAAAAACTCATGCTTAATAACTAACCTAAAATCAACCTTTTACAAACAAACAAGTCATATCTTTACAAAAATATATAGAGATCCCTCTCTGAGACTAGGAGGGCTAGATCCTAGAGCTCTAAAGACTGGTTTATATGTTGCCTTGTCATTTGGTTTGCCAATCAGCCAAATCACAGGATCCCAACAAGATCAAGGATTTGTTTGTTTTTTGATGATATGAATGCTCAAATTTATGCACAGAATGATTAAAAACAACAGGAAGTTCAAAACAAAAATTACCCTTTGAGATCAAAAGGTCTTGTTTAGCAGCCTCAACAAAAAACAGATTCAGATAAATAAGCTGCTAAACAGAAGGCCAAGGTAAATGAGGTTCCTCCACCTCAAAATTCTGCCCCAATTGTTAAAATTACTACAAAAAATAAGGAATTAGTTCCAATTTATTTCAGTTTCAAATCAAAATTGAATAAAATCAAAATTCCAATCCCACTACTAGAATTATTGAAAAGTCCAACATATAAAGAGTCTTTTAAGAGTCTGTTGTAGCCTCCTCTCGCTCCTTTTCTATGAACCTTGAGGATGAGAATCCCACTATTTATCTAGGCTATCATGTCCAAGACCAAAATGATGATAACTCACTGCCTTTTCACCTGTCACTCAATATACATGACAAATTACTGCATAATTTTCTATTATATTTCGGAGCTTCCCATAATCAATAAAGTGATGGATGAATTGGGATTAGAGATCACCAAGAAATACCATTACCATTACACATTTGAATCCAAAAAATTCAAGTGTCTAGGAGTGATTAAGGATTTGGTTGTTTCCCTTACCCAGCTACCTATGAAGAACTTAGTGATGGACATTGTGGTAGCTAACATTCCTTATAGATTTGGGATTTTACTTTCCAGATCTTGGTCTATGAAATTGGGAGGTACCCTTCATATGGACATGTCATATGCTACCATCCCACTAGTTGGAGGGGAATTCAGAAGGTTGTATAGGGAAACTCAAATGGTCTACATCATTAGTGATCAACACAATCCATCAAACCATCCCATATATGTTGAAGAAAAGGAATTGGGGTCATCAATTATTCACCTTGATGTTGATGACAATGATTTCCAGCCCGAATTAAGTAAAAAACAACAATTTCAAGGTGCAAATGAGAAGCATTCAAAAGGAGGACAGATCTGGAAATTGTACTTTTACGGAGCATCTTGAAGAGAAGGATCGGGATCTGGTGTATTCCTTATTTCTCCTACTCAGCAAAGGGTAACCATATCATAAAAACTGCAATTTGCTACCACTAACAACACTGCTGAGTATGAAGCACTTGTGCTGGGTATGAAGGCATTGAAAGATTTGGGAGCAGGACAGCTAATTTCCTTTAGTGATTTAGAGTTGGTGATTAAGCAGGTGAGAAACAATTACCAATTGAAAAACTCCCAATTGAAGAATTATAGGAATGAATTATGGGATTGATTGAGCATTACTTTTCAGCTTTTAATATAAATTTGAAACTAGAGAAGAAAATCAAATTTCTGATTCACTAGCTATTGCTGCTAGTAATTTCAACGTTCCTCTAGATTTCAAGGCAGTCTATGATGTTCAAATAAAAAACATACCTTCAATTCCTGATAACATCAAGAACTGGCAAGTATTTGAGGATGACAGGGAGATTCAGAAATTTTTAGAGTGTGTAGAAGATTTTGCAGAAATATAAATTGATGATGAGCAGGAGATTGTTGAAAACCAAAATAGCAGCCCTTTTAAGAAAACTATGACTGGGAAAAACATTATAGATCTGAAAAATAACTTTATTCCTAAGGGCTTAGATCCTTTAGAAAGGTTGTTTGATAATAATGATGTTTTTCTCAAGCCTAAAATTAAAGTTGATGGAGAGAGTACAATAGAATGTAACATTGGTACAAAATACCAGCCAAGATTAGTCAAAGGGTCCAAATTCCTTCCTCTAGAAATTAGAACAAAATATATCAAACTGCTGAAGGAATTTGCTGATATTTTTTGCATGGTCTTATAGTGAGTTAAAAACTTATGATAGGAGCATAATGGAGCACAAGATTCCTTTGAAAAAAAATGCAAAGCCTGTAGCTCAAAAAATTAGACATATCAAACCCATGTTGCTCCCCATCATTGAGAAAGAAATAAAAAAATTATAGGAAGAAAAGATAATTATTCCTTTGAGATTTTCTAACTGGGTACCTAATATAGTCCCGATCTAGAAAAAGAATGGAGAGATAAGAATCTGTGTTGATTTTTGAAACCTGAACCGATGCTCCTTGAAAGATAACTATCCACAGCCCAAGATGGATTATATCTTGCAGAAAGTTGTAGGATCCAAAATACTGTCAATGATTGATGCATTTTTAGGATATAATCATATTTTAGTTGATAGGAAAGGTAGAGAAAAGACAGAATTTACCACACCCCGGGGCACATTCATGAACAACAAAATGCCATTTGGTTTGATGAATGCAGGTGCAACCTTATAAAGGGAAATGTATATTGACTTTGCGGGAGAAAAGGACAAATTTGTGGTCATCTATTTGGATTACATCACAGTATATTCAAAATCAAATGAAGATCACTTGAAACATTTGAAACAAGTTTTTGACAAATGCAGAAATTTTTGTTTGTCCTTAAACCTAAAAAAGTCATATTTTGTTGTCCAAGAAGGTAATTTATTGGGACATATTGTAACAGAAAGTGGCATATGTATTGATCTGGGAAGAGTAGAAGCTATTCAGAAGATTGGTTTGCCAAGAAATAAAAAGGAATTGCAATCATTTTTAGGGAAAATCATTTTTCTGAGGCGTTTTGTTCCTAAATTTGCAGAGCTGATCAAACATATAAATGTCTTGCTAAAAAAAGATGCAGAATTCAAGTGGTGAGATGAAGCAAAGAATTATTTTTCAGTAATTAAGTCCGCCTTGACTGAAGCACCAGTTTTGATTAGTCTTGATTTTGAAAAGGATTTTCTGATTTTTTCATATGCTTCAGAAGAAACAATTGCAGTTGTCTTACTACAGAAGAACAAGGAGGGTTTGGAGCTGCCAATTTCATTTTTCAGTCATGATTTTTCAGTAGTTGTCTTACTACTGAAAAACAAGCATATGCACTAGTTAAGGATTTGAATTCTTTTCAAGTTTATGTGTTGCATTCAAAAATAACTGCTTTTGTGCCTGATATCACTGTTAAAGATGTATTGTTCCAGCTAGATATAGATGGCATAAGGGGACGATGGCTGACCAAAATTCTGGAATTTGATGTTGAAATCAAACCAACTAAATTAATAAAGGGTCAAGGCTTGGCTCGCTTGATGGTTGAATCTAATTGCAAAGCTTTAAATCTAAATGTAGAGGCAGCTGAAGGAGAATATGGAGAAGGTATTGCTAATTATCCTGAAACGTTTAATCCATATTGGGCAAGGATATAGTTTACTTCTTGTTAAATGTCAACTGTCCATCTGAAATGGAGAAGTCTAAAAGGAGAGCTTTTAAATTGAGAGCTGTGAAGTATTGCATTTTGGAAGAACAACTTTACTGGAAGGATCCTGTTGGAGTCTTGTTAAGATGTGTAGATGAAGCAGAATCCCAGGAGATTATGACAGAGATACATGCAGGAGTGTGTGGAGGGCATTTATATTGGAGAGCCACTGCAAAAAAAATCTTAAGAGTCGGCTATTTTTGGCTAACTCTTTTCTCTAATGTCTTTACCAAAGTCAGGAGTTGTGTTGAATGTCAAAAGTTTGTTGGTAAACAGAAATTGCTACCATTACCTCTCATTCCTATTTCAGCAGATGTTCCTTTCTAGCAGTGGGGGGCTAGACTTCATCGGTGAAATTCATCCACCTTCATCAGGACAACATAAATGGATTCTCATGGCTACAAACTATTTCACTAAATGGATTGAAGTTGTACTAACCAGGAATGATACTGATACAGTAATTATCAAATTTTTGTTGGAAAATATTATGTCAAGATTTGGTTGTCCACAGAAATTAGTAATTGATAATGAAATTTCCTTTAAGTCCACCAAGATGTACAACATTTGTCAACAATATGGGATTGAATTGACTCATTCTATGCCTTATTACCCTCAAGGTAATGGATTGGCTGAGTCATCCAATAAAATTCTGGTGAGGATTATTAAGAAAATTCTTCATGAAAATAAGAGGAATTGGGACACTCAGGTGATACATGCTCTGTGAGAAAATAGAGTAAGTGGTAAAAAATCAATTGAAATGTCTCCATTTCAGCTTGTATACGGTATTGATGCTGTAATGCCTTTGCAATTATCTCTTCCTATGATGACGTTCCTACAAGATGAATTTGATCATGAAAACCCAGTCCAAAGGAGAATGCTACAGTTGATAGAAGCGCACCAAATCAGAGAATCATTGCTGGAAAAAGTTCAGAAGTGTCAAGCTAAAGTCAAATCCGTTTTTGATAAAAGATCAAATCAACAATATTTTCAGGAGAATGATTTGGTGTTGCGTTGGGATGCTAGGAGAGAAGACCGTGGAAAGCATTATAAGTTCGACAATCTGTGGTTTGGGCCATTTATAATTTCTGAGATTTTGGAGAATAATACTTTTCTGCTCAAACATCTAGATGATGATCAGTTGACTGGAGGCCCAGTCAATGGTCATTTTCTTAAAAAGTTATTTATTTATTAAGTCAGTTGAGTCACTCCATTGTAAATATCCTGTGTGATGTGTCAATAAACTCCATGCCTAATGGTACTTATGTATGTATATGTGGTCAGTCTTGAGTCCAGTATGTCAATGGTTAGTCCTAGTATTTATTTTCAAGAAGTCTTCTAAGTTTCAAGAGTTTTTGAGGCACTCAATCTACATCCCTTAAAGCCTCACAGGGAGGAATTCATCCCCAATAGGAGCCACTATTAGCACTAAAATTTTTAATGGTGTAATCACCATTGTGTCATTGTTTTCAAATTTTTATTGTGTCCTAGTCCATGTACAAATTTTTAGTCATTTTCAATAAAAGTTAAAAAGAGTCCCAACATCAAGGTATTTTTAAGTGAATAGGTGTCATAGCGTTTTATAGTCCTAAAATAATTTAAAATATCTATTTTGATTTATGTTAGTGTTGAAGGTTAGTCGATGCTTGGGTAATAAAATTGTAGTCATCTGGTCTAGAATAATAGCTACCTTTGTTGCAAATTCATTGTTAAAATAATAATACAGTAAAGGGCAGCTATTTCTCAGAAATTAAAGTCATCTATTCCACACAGTGAAAAGCGCAACTATTTCACTGGGATTTTGGTTATCTCAGTAAAGAGGCTATAGGTAAACAGGTAATTAGTTTTCAAAGCAGGGAAATTAAGGCTTTGTGGCAACCAGAGATCTTTAAAAGCAAAGCTCAGCCTGCAGAAAACAAATTGACCAACAGAGCGGGAGATCCGGAGAAGAGCAGTAGATAATTTTTAAAGGGATATCGCCATGAATTAAACTAATGAATGAAGTGATGGAGAAGAACCACATGCAGAACGAGCGGACGGCCATGATCCAATTGTAGATCCAAAAGGGAAGAAACTAACGACTAAGATTAAAGCGCAAATGGAGCAACTTCACAAATCATAGTTTTAAAGTTTACCATTAAATCAATCGCATGGTATGTTAAGTGATTTGTGATGCGATGAGGCGAAGGGTGAGAAAGGAATACCATCAGATCTGGGCACAGATCAACGGAGGGGATTAAAGCGCAAATGGAGCAATTTCGCAAATCGCAGTTTTTAAGTTTATCATTAAGGAAATCGCATGGTATGTTAAGTGATTTTCGATGTAATGAGGTAAAGGACACGTGTCAGCATAGTGCACCAGCACGATTTCTCAAATCGCAAAGTTTACGGTTTAGCCGTTATCAGTGTAGAGTTAAATTTGCAAGTGGCCGAATTGCAATAAGACAGAAAGTTGCGATGTGTGATTGCTTCCAAGTGGTCAACTGGTTGTGGGGCCCAAGAACCATGGTTTTGTATATAATGTATGTTAAAAAGTAGTTTTGTGTTTCATTAATATTTATACAAGGAAGAAAGCATGGTACGAAGAAAGCACATGTAATGATAAGGTGGAAGCGTGAAGCTTAGTGGGATGACTTGGTGTTGGATTTTGAATCATTTCAAAAACGTGTCATTACTCCTTGTCATTATTGCAAGCAAAAAATTAGAGAAGAGAGCTCAGTGATCACTCAAACTGAGGCCTCTGTGTATGATACAAGGAAATAAAAACCAATCCTCCAGCAAGCAGTCTCAGGTTTCGTGGACAACATTGCGACTAGAGTTCAACAATTGTATTCGTGAGAATTTTAGATGTCGCAAAATGGGGAAAGGAGGAAAGGTAAATAGGTCAGAGCCTACTAACACAAGATTTTTGGATGCAAGGGAAAGATCACAATTAAAATCTACAAGTTAGTATAAATTCCTCTAGAAGTTTTCTGGGGAGAACGTGGCACTGGCTCAAGCTTTCGCTGAGTCTTTCGATGGCGTTAATGTTAGGTTAGGCAACAAAAAATTTAGAATTTCCGAGGCTATCATAGCTCATGCAACCTAGTCTTCTACAACCGGTGAACGTTGGCTTAAAAGAAAATTGTTTCTTAAATAAGAAAGAAGAAAATTACTTGGGATAGGTTTTTAAGAGAGGAAGGTTTTGGCAGTATTAATTTCAGAAGAAAGGTAGGGAGGCCAAAGAAGAAAGAAATCCATGAGAAAACCAGTGTTGCCCCTATTTCACATAGTTCACCATCTTCTCCTAAGAAGCCTATGTTAAAGAATAAAGAAAAAAATGCCTCCTCTTCACGAAGCCAGCCTAAGAAGAAACTTTTCATGGCAGAAGAACCAGTGGAAGACAACCCTGGTCTTCTTGCACCTAAGCCTGTTTTCTCACCAGTGGAAGTCAAACCTAGTATGAAAATTTCAAGTCAGATTCCTGAGTCATCTCATCAAGTGCATCAAAAAATGGCACATCTCTCACTGATTCCACCCTCTCACAAGTTTTGCTTTCTCTCAAGAAAGGAAAACAGAAAATGACAGAGCCTACCTTCGCTAAATTATTATCCTCCCTTTTTTCTTCAATCACGAAGAGGAAGAAAAATGAGATACATTCCTATTCCTCATTTGAAGACAGTAGTGATCCTGAGTACACAGAGTCAGAAGATGAGGAGGCAGCGTCTAGTAAATTTATACATGGAGGAAAGAGGTCCAAATTCATTCCTAATCCCTATATCAAAAGACCTCATACTAGATCGAGAAATAAACTCAAGCTAAACAACAAGCTGATTTCCAATCCTAAATTCAGGGATGAAATTATCAACATTGAAGAAAGCCCAAAAGACAAAATTGAAAGGAAGAAGAAAGCTCAGTCAAAGAGCCAAGCACAGAAAAATAGGTCTGATAAAAGGGTGACTAAAGTAGAAGCCATAAGAATCTTTGCTTCTATTATGTACCTTTGATGAATGAAGAACATGGTTGACTTGAAGGAAAATTTTGGGTAAATGTTCCATGTTTTCTGGTTATTGCTACCTTTTCTGTGAAAGTAGAAATTATTTTGAAATATCATCATGTGATGGAAATGGGTTACTTTTTGTTTTGAATCATGATGGTGACATTAAGTAGATGAAGTGGAGAGGTTATTCAATTGCAATGGATGCTTCTAGGTGTCTTATATCTAGCCTTCTTTGAAATATCATGTTTATGTTTTGAAGGAGAGAGACACATGTCATTCCCACTAGTTTTTCACTTTTTGTTGAAGATTGGTTGCACTAAAACAGAAAATTGTTCTTCGAATAGGCTTCCACCTCACACAACCATTTCAGAGTGATAGCCTTCATGATGCCTTCATGATTTTTATTTGTTTTTAATGTAGCACTTTGTAATTAAGATTAAGGGATAAGCCTCACCTCTTGCACAAGGTTGTAATTACTTTTGAAACAGATTTACCTTTTTTTGTGGAAGATGACAGTATCATATTTTGTATATATATGCCAAACTAATATGAAGTCAGGGTTGGTTGGTGGTTATAGAATATTGACTCATATGATCTGTAATACTTTTCTTGAATGAAATGGAATGATACTACTGAGGATTTATTACCAATTTTTTGTGTGTATTGTCTACTTTACTTGTGTTCCATATCTCCTTTCTTCCAATTCCAGTTTGAAAATCATCATAATTTTATGTGTTTTTATTAGTCTCTTAAGCATGTTATGTGTTTTATCATTTCTTGTTAGTCTCACACAGTGAGCATTCCTGATAAAATACATGTTATAACAGTGGAAGAGCATCACTCATGATAGTTATTCTTCATGATATTTCAGTGAGAATCTTGTCAGACTAGAAATAGATTTCTATCAATGGAATATTGTCAAACTGCTACTTTGTGAATTTCTACTAAATGCAGTAGATTTATGTTTCATGGACCTACTATTTCCTCATATATCACAATTTCCTCTCCTCATAGACTACAAATTTTCACTCAGGTACCACATCAGATTCCAATAACCTCTATATTTGAACTGTGGATTTGACCAAAATCTCTCTTCAGTGAATTAGATTTTATACCATCTTCCAATCCCATAAAACAAAACATTAATATTTCCTTAGAGTTTAATATGTGTTTGGTTAGGTGCTTGCTGCATTCCAAGTGTTGATTCCAGTGCCAACAGATTCCTTGATACATAGCTTCGTGCATAGGGTATGAGATAAATTTGTGAACTGTGACACTTCTTGGTCCCTTTCTTGTTGTAGCATGGTCCATTTCATGTACTTTCCTTCATAGCTCCTAACAGGGTAATATTTTTCCTTCATGACATCTCGAAAAGAGTCCCAAGAGGGTGCAACTGAAAATAGTGAGGATTTCGCCTCATCCTTCTACTCATAATAAGTTTCCCACCAATCATTAAAATGTGGGGCAGCTGAAAATAATGAGGATTCTGCCTCATCCTTCTACTCATAGTAATTTTCCCACCAATAAATGAAATGGGGGGCAGCCTTAAGGAGTGAAAAAGTAAATTTTTCTCTATCGGAAAAATTTTGGACTAAAAAATATCCTTGTAGGAAATTTAGCCATCTATCTAGCCTTCAAATATATGAATGTCAAATTTAACTTGTACCTTAAAGGTGGCGGTACCTCTAGAGTGACTTTTGGATGAATATGCTTCACCCACTAGCATTTGTTGAAGGATATGGGAAAAATCATCCATTATCTCATTCCTTTGTCACTCAAGGGAATCTTCAAGCAGCAATTTGAAAGGATATCGTGCTCCATCGTCTTTATTTTGTCCCGCCATAAAATTTTGTTAGGGTCGACGAGGTCAGTCTTGTAAGGGTTCAACCAGTTCTATTCCTAACTCCTTATACACCGACCTCCTTGATGAGATGCAAAAAAAATAAGAAAAAGAAGACCACACTAATACCACTGATCCATATTTATGAAGGAATGAAATAAAATACATATTTAAACAAAAACAAAAAGATACGATGAAACAAAGCTTCAATTAATAAATAGAAAATGTTGGAAATTATTTACATGTAGGATGAAAAAAAATTAGCTTGGGTGATTGTAGCTTATATCTAAGAATAGATGTGATGGCTACATGCCTTCCAAATTGTGTTACAATGAGGCTCGAAGGCCTTTTTATCATGAAGAAACATTGATAACCCTCAACATCCAAAACCTAACAGTATAAAATATCTAACACAGCTCTGATGCCATGTAGAAATTATATAATGGATTCAATCCGATCATGCAATATACTAAAGCAAGATATTGAATCCTTCTACTATATTTGCGGAATGTTAAACATGATCGCTCAATCACATGCAAGTAAGAGAAAGGAAATTATCAATCACAAAACATAATATGTTCTTGGGGAAAGCACCTGATCAAAACTCCTCTATCATATCTTGTAGATAGTCAAATAATTATGAAAAAATACAATGCTTTCTCACACCAAGAAACTCATGCACTCTAATGATCGTCTCACCCTGATCCTGCTAAAAAATGACTAGAAATTCTTAGGAAACATTGACCAACGGTTAGAAAATTCTCAACCCCTGCTTAGCCCAGCCTTGCTCGTGCAATCCCTAGGCAATTAATCCCTATTAAATAGGATAATTAACCTTCCTTGACTACGCAATCCTTCATGAGCCTTCCTCTGACTTTATAATTGCGCCCGGGAAATTCACTAATAATACAACTAATGGTTACCTTCCATTTAACCTCTGTCTCAACTGGGTCTTCATCAGAACTGACATGCATGCAGTTAATAATAGTGTATCATCAGTTATCTGATTAATCACTACTTTTAATCTAATTTTATTCATTGGACCTCTCACTAATTCATCACTCAGTTAGAACTAGTTAAACTTATTTTAACTCAATTAATTTGAGTTAATTGATTACACATGCACCAAACTAATGCATTAACTGCAACTAGACCCTGAAAATAATAGAATCACTCCACATGCCTCACCTTTGACCCTCAACTCGAATTTCTTGAGCTAACTCAGTATTTTTGACTTAGTTAACTGATACAAGTTGTTATGAGATGAAATTACAATTTAATTTCTAATTTATTTAAGGGATAAATAAATTAGACGCACACACTTAGCGCTAGTGTGTAATTGAATTCCTCGCTCGTGTGTGAATGGAATCCCACGCCTGTTATGTGGTCAATTTTTTTCCTTTCTGGATGCCAATTTCACTGTTTCTTCTTGCAAATTTTAACACTCCCTCTCAACAAGAAAGGAATCAATCTATCATGATTCGGTACCTTTGGAATGTTCTGCATGAAAAACTTCTCTAGTGTTTTTTTCACATGAAACTCTCTTAAAACTGAATAGCCTCTGAACAACTGAATCAGTATAAGTCATCTGTCATTAGAGTCTTCTAACTTCTACAAGCTACTACACTTGTCTACTGGACTCTCTGCGTTGTTGCTGACATCTGCATATGTGCCCTCTGCATTGCTGCCAACTTTGATATGTGCTCCAGTATTTGACATTTAACACTCTGATTTCTGTCTTCCTGACATTTGATTGCATCAATCTAATGATCCTTCCTGATACTACTGTACTATGGGCTCCTCGTAGCTAGGTTTGATCCATGAGACACACCATCTCAATGGACCCTGCCCAAATTTCCTCTTGGGATTAATTCTGCACATCGCCCCACCTCGCACCTGGAGGTATAACTACATGTAGTCCCTCTGCCCATCTAGCTTGAAATTTCCCCCTCTTGGAGGTCTCTTCTTGAGTGGACTCTTCCACTTGGTCTCACCTCTGCTTCTCCAATTTTGGTTGTTCCACAACCTTCTGAGACTGCTTCTGAGGTTGCATGATGAGAGATATTTTCTCCCTCTCAGCCGCCAAGTCATTAACCACTGCATTTCTCCTCAAATATTTGGATGCATCCTCAACCGCAAGAGAATATAGGTTTTATAGAATGCTTTCGGTAATAATCACATGCAAATGAACTTCATTGATGCGTCTTGAACCAACCAGTGTGGTTGGATGATGAACCACACTAGTTGGTTCGAAACATGTCGATGAAGTTCATTTGCATGTGATTATTACTGAAAGTATTCTATAATACAATGGATCACAGAAGCCAAAATTCTAAGAATATAGGTGCTTGACTCTTGAACCGATATGATTCACCTGTCACATGTCTATGTGTTTAAGGAACACCTTTCCTTTTCTAAACATCACCTCATAACCACGGTCTTCCAATACCGCTACAAAGACAAGATTCTTCCTTAGGTCTGGAACATACAAAACATCTTCTAATCTAAGAGGGTAGCTAGAGTCCCTCTGAAAGGTAATTGTACTTATGTCGGTCGTGCTATACCTCCCATCATCTCCAAATTCTATGTTCTGTTGGAGGTCATTCTCCCCAATTCACTGAAGAGATCTCTATTCCTAATCATATGGAATGAGGCACTGCTGTCTAGATACCACATGCATCTCATTACAGTGTTGGCCATGCATGAAATGAGAGTTAAATCAAGCTCGAATTTTGAAGCCAGTGCTTCACCTGCTGCAATTGCAGGCTCATTATTTCTTGCCTTCTTATATGTACAATTCGAAGCATAGTGCCCATGCTCATGATAGTAAAAAAATATGATCTTGGACAAATCTCTCTTGCCCTCTTCACCTTGGGACTTCTTTCCCTTGGATATATTTCCTTTTCTGATAAATGCACAATATTCTTCTTTGTTGGTGCTAGAGGTCTCATCTCTAGTGCTCTGCCTTATCTCTTCTATTACAAATTCGGACCACAAATTCTCCCATTCACGAAGTCTTGGTAACTATGCTAGCTCTTGGGAAGGCCTAGAATTGCTAGGCTCACTAGGTCATCATCGACTGCAGTCACACCAACACTTCCAAGCTCATCTCGACATTGAGTGAACTTCACTAAGTATGTTGGTATCATCTCCCCCTCCTCCTTTTTGAACTTTTTGAGTGTGTCCTTCAGTGCCCACTTCCTTTGGTTGTTGTTGTTCTGAAACAGATCATTCAAGGCCTTCCACATAGCATATGGAGTCGCCTTCCCATGGAGACTTGAGACAATATGATCTCTAACTCCCTCTAAAAATATCCTTCTTGCCTTTGCTACCTTCTTCTGCCATGCATCAAGAAGTTGGACATCTGTTTCTACAAGCTTGGGAATATTAGTATCTATGAATTCCTTCAACGCGTTGTCCTCCAACATTGCCTCCATATTGTCCTTCCATGCATTATAATTCAAATTTCCCTCGAGTTCATATACGAGTCTCAATCCATTGAAATACATATTGATCTGTTGTTGGACCCTAAAGAATAAATCTGCAAATTTGAAATTGTTCAAGACAAACTAAATTTCTTCTCTTCTATTATGATTCCTAGTGCTCTGATACCAATGTAGAAAATATCTAACACAACTCTGATACCATGTAGAAATTATATAATGGATTCAATCTAATCATGCAATGTATTAAAGCAAGATACTCAATCTTTCTACTATATTTGTAGAATATAAAACACGATCACTCAATCACATGCAAGTAAGAGAAAGGAAATTATCAATCACACAACACAAGATGTTCTTGGGGAAATCACCTACCCAAAACGCCTGTTGGCTTGAGGTGTCCTGACCCAGGTTCAGAGGTTGACGTTTTCCAACAAACCCCTATACTACTGACCCTTTCAGCAATGACCTACTTTCGCAGGCCAAGGTCTCACCCGAAGTAGTATGGGAGGGTGTTGGAACCAGGTTTCTGCACCCTGAGAGAGAATAGGTAATTTAGGGTAGATATGTGGTGCAACCTATTAGGTTCGCACAGAATGAGTCTATTCGCAGCTCTTTTAATAGTATAATCAACACATAACCATAACAAAGCCACTATTACTAACATATCTACTCAATACATTTGCATCCACGAGTGCATCAGCAAATACTATCACAGAACATTATAATCGCAGCTAATTCTAGATTATAGAGACATTCGCAACTTAAATAAATATTATAGATGCACTTCAGTAGTAAAAACAGTCAATCCAAATAGCACAAAGATACTTCAAATATATTCTACATTCATTAGCATCCAAATATCCACTTACAACCCAAACATAGCCCACACACACAGCCTAGCGAGGTCCGCACATAGCAGGACTGAGGATCTCTGTTCACATAGCCAACAGGAGTCCTTACCCAAAACAACCCCAACAGATTTAAAAATTTTCACCTAGCATCAATCTTATGTATTTCTTCTTACCTCCTAGACCCAACTATCTATCTATTTATAACATCGTAGCCTTTGTTATTCGATGGTCTGCAAACTGTGGTTTGCGGACCTTAGAGCTACCCTTTAACCCATTACAAAACATTAGGGGCTTTGACCCACCCCAAAACCCCTATGCAAGATCGACTATTACAAAATTATACCAGAAACGCAGGTTAGGGAACCCCATTCCAACAGGCCCCCAACACAATATTGTGACTCGTCCCGAGTCACTACGGCTGTGGGGTTTTCATCTTCGCCTGAAGCTACTTGATCGCATCAACCAATGGGGGCAACACTCCTTCGCTCTATGCAGCAGTGTTCTGAGAAATATCCACCAACTTCTACGAAGAAGGACCTTCTGTAGCAGCAGTGATGCTTTCCAAGGTCTGGTTCAGTTGCTTAACTGTGATATCTACTTCCTGAGAGAACTTGAAGGCTTCATCGGCCCAAGGCTTAAGGTGGTCATTGAGAACCTCCTTTTTGTCTTGAAGCTCTTCAATGTCATCCCTAAGTGTGTGGTTGGTACGCAGTTGTGCCAGGAACTAAGCTAGAATCATAGTGGACATAGTAGCTTCGAGTTGTTCAAACTCTTCCTCCTTCTGGCGCAGCTCTTGAGTAAAATCACAGAGGAGAGGGTCACGCTACACCTTAGACCACAGCTGCATAGCTGTCTCCAACAACTCTACGTCGTGAGAAATTTGAGCGGTAATAGTATTGGTGGCCTTTGTGACTAGTGCGGCTCACTGGGCTCTTACCTCGCGTGGAGTTTCTGGCTGCAATTTGGCCTGTAAGGTAGCAATCTGTTGTTCCATTTCTATCTTGACAATCTGCATTTTAGTCCTCAAAGCCATTTGTGCTGTGACAAGCCCCTCAATCTTGGCGTGGGGGGTAGCAGAAGTTGGGATATCCTCGGTTACATCTGTGCAGCACCTACTGATTAGGCATTCCAACTTGGTCTACTACGTGGTGGCGAGGGTGGATGCAACTTGCGCCTAGGACACCTTAGCGATATTATCCACAATCGCCTCCTCAGCTGTACTAAGTTGTTGGTGCACATGACGGTCTCTGTGTTGAATCTCCTCGAAAAGTGATGTGTGGAGGACCTGCAGTGGTTCATGCGGTAGTCGGGCTAAATCCAATTGTACCTCTACGCATTCCTGGACTTGCCCTCCTAAGGCAAGTGGGCTCAAGATGAATATTCTTTGATAGAGGTAGAGGCAACTTTCTGTTGTGATGATTAATTCACTGCTAGTTACTGGTGGTGGCCTGATCTGAGTCATGCTTGTCTGCAGGGTGTCGGTTTTGAGCTGTAGAGGTCCGAGCTCAGACTAGAGTGTAGAGACCATGGCCTTCTGCTACTCTTCCAAAGCCAGCCATTTATCCTCTAAGGCGAGGGTGACTGCATCTACGATTTTCTCCGAGTTTTCCTCTATCAGAGTAACTTCCTTCTCCTAACCCGGCCTTGTAGCTCGTCATTTCTTCAGTTGGCCTTTAATAGGGTCACCAGTCCATTTCGTACCACGAGGGGAGTCAACACCCTCTACATCCAGACCATCTGTGTCCAGATCCTGCTGTGAGTCCTTCTGTGATTCTGGCTCTGCACCCTTCTCGGTGCTCTTACCCTGTCCTTCTGTCTCTTTAGTGGTGTCAGGCGAGGTAGTCTGCTTGGTGCTCGTACCTGCAATGTCGTGAGTACCTGATTTGAAGCCTAGTTTCCAGTGTGGAGGCCAAGTAGAAATAAGATAGTCAATCTCCTCGTCAACAACCATATATGGCAGTGATAGCCATGCTGGATCCTTACGGCCCTGGATCTACACATTGTGCATCATAACCTAGAATGCTGCAATGCTCTTATACTTGTCATAGATTGCTGGTGACAAGCACGGCTGGAAGTGGATTGCTGCTATGAGCCTACTCTGAAATAGGACCCAGAATACCTTATTATCTTCAATGTGTTGCTCATCCTTTGAATCCTACATATTTTCATACCGCGCCCCTTCGCACATATCCGGCTCGAGATCAGGGAGGACCAAGACTTCCGAGGCTTCCCATGCAACCAACGCTATGAGGAGAAGCAACCAGGAGTAGCAAAATGCGCTTCCATGATCCAGGACCTTGTGCACGTTCTCCAGAAATTCATTACACATGAGCTGGGACCAGTTGAAGCAGACCCCTTTCTCACAACAGCCAGCCAATTGAATTACATACGTGGGGACCGTGGTAACCTGGCATTTTTGCATCATTTTGCATGCTAACAGCAAGGTGCCCATGTGCGCACCAGGGTCACTAATAGTGATAATCATGAACCCCCTAGTGTTTTGTTCAATGTGGTAATCATCGCACACCTTATCAGCGATCTGTTGCTCATATTTCTTACCGACGTGCTCCATGGGATTCAGCCCCTTCATGGGAAGACCAATAATGTAGTGAATGAGCACTGCATCAATGGGAATGCCATCCCAGATCCACAAGCGGTCGTCATGGACCAGAGCTAGCAACTATCGCACAATTTGGTTGGTGATATTGTAGTGGCCAAAATGAGGCATTCGCAACAGATTTAATAACGCTGAACCAGCCAACCCACTTTCCCATGGCATTGGGACTACCTTCAGCACGTCATTCTCCAATACCCTTTCGAGATATAATTCCAGTACAAATTCAGGGAAGGCCTCTAGGTTGGCTAGGTTATGATCGTCGAATTTGACCGTGTGGAACTTGCCAAAGGATTCCCCAAAGATGGAGACCTCGCCTGGGATCAGAGGCATTTGCAAATAGGTGTGCATCCCATAGATATTCTTAAGCATGTGCACCGAGGGCTTGTGAGGCTGAACATATGGCGGTAGCCAATTTATTGGTTCCGCAATCCGAGCTTCCTCCTAAGCAGACAGATGTCTCTTCGATGGGTTAGGCGAACGTGCCTGGGGCACCGTTCGGGGAGACTTTACATTCCGAGGGGAGGTGTGTGGCTTTCCTCTAGCCCATTTCACAGTCCTCCCCTACCCTTGCTCCTATGCCTCCCCCTTACCCTTCTTCTTTTCAACCTGCTTTCACTTTGTTGGCGTGGACACAACCTCTTCAACTTCAAGGGTGACCTCTTCAACCTCATCAGTGGAGACCACGGTCTGAAATGATTCAGCCGGATTAGTGGTAGTCATTCTCGCTCAGAAGATAAATTCAAGATTGCTACTATTAGAAGGAGTAGCTCGCCTAGACATTAACAAAGCGCAATAGTCACATAATTTTGCAAAGCACAAACTATTCAAGATGCACGGAACCCCTTTCTAATCTACCCTTCTACTTTTATGTCCTTGGAGATCCACCAATGATTGGATGAGGCTTATCAAAACTTACCATCAAGTAAATGGTAAAAAATCTCTGGAAATCTCCTCATTAATTGCTAACTGCCAGCTCCTTTCAACGGTAAGATTTGATTTTTACCCAGTTTTACTATTCCAAAGACTAGTTTTCGCAGTTATGTATTACCCCTGTGCCCCCAATGCACCTCCCTGGGCTTCCAAACCTACGATCAACCCCTGCACTCCCAGTGCACCTCCCCGAGCTTCTAGACCTATGAATGACCCTTGCACATATAACATTCTTGCCTGCGATTTTCTTCTGGCCTACGCGTATGCCACCCAATACAGTGATGCCAACCATATAGTCATTTGGTCCGGTACGGTTTAAGCTGGCTATCGTTAACATAACCTGGGACAGTGTCACCACGCAGTGTGGCTAACCGTACAGCTCCTCCATTAGTGATTTCCTTTACCATATAAGGACCTAGCCAATGCTGACAAAACTTCCTTGGCTGCTTTGCAAACTGGCTATCGTATAGCAGGACCAATTCTCCCTCTACAAAGATCTTTTGCCAAATATTTTGATCATGCCATGTTTTTTCCCGGGCCATTTGAACTCACTGATGGAAGTTAGCAATGAAACAGTCTTCCTCCAAGGCCATGATATCAGGATCCACCATGTTCGTAAATTCTACAATGCGCAGGCTAGGAACAATATACTCCATGGGCATAATGGCCTCCTTTCCATAGACCATCTGAAACAATGTTTTCCCAGTCAGTTTCTTGCAAGTGGTTCGATAGGCCCAGAGGACTGATGGGATGTGCATGTCCCAGTCGCTACGATCGACATTACAAACCTTGGTCAGTGCATGTTCCAAGATTTTATTAAAATCTTCTATAGCTCCATTTTCCTGTGTATGATACAGGATGATTTTCACGTGGTGGATCTGAAATTATTTATTCAAGGCCTGTATTGTTTCATTAATAAAATTCGTACCTCTATCGCTCATCAATATCTTTGGATAGCCAAACCTAGTTAGAATATGTTCAAAAATGAAGTGCAAAATGGTATCTGCAGTACAATCCTTCACAACTTGCGCTTCAGCCCATCTGGTTACATAATCAGTCATAGTGATGATGTAGTGTGCACCTATCTTCTTCCCTGGAAGGTTAATGGGCCCAACGAAGTCTATGGCCCATTTTTTAAATGCTTGCAGGGACATCTGTGGTTGCAAGGGCATTTCATCTCTGCGCGACGGTCTTCCTGTCCTTTGGCATGTGTTGTAGGATTTGAAATAATCGTGAGAGTCGCTACGCAATGTGGGCCACCATAGCTCAGCTCTCAAGATCTTTTGTGTCGTTGATTTCCCTGCGTAGTGACATCCTGCTATGCCCCCGTGGGATTCTGCTAAGATGGTGTGTCTTTCATGCTCCAAAACGTATCTTCACAGCACCTCATCAACTCCTAGTTTATACAGATGGCCCGCTATGATGGTAAAATCCACTGCGCGAGTTACCAGTTATTTATTTTGTTGTACCAAATACTCTTTAAGCACCATCCCCGTAGTTAGGAAGTGAATGATGTCGGAAAAGTGCACATCAACTACCTTAATAGCAACAGATGTGCATCGGGCAGTCCTTCTTCTAGGTTGGTTGGCTCTTCGCCACTTAGATTCGAGATAAGTGGTCTAGCCCAGCATTTAGTTTCCCTAGCTTCACGATGATCTCAAAGTCATATTCTTGAAATAGCAGCAGCCATCGGCAAATATTCCCCCCCAAAACAGGCTTATTCACTAGGTACTTCAAAGTCGAGTGATCTATAAACATCTTGAAGTGCCCTTCTAACAGATAATGCTGGTATTTCTACAGAGCATATACCATGGCCAACCCCTCACGCTCAGTAGTAGATTAGTTGTGCTCCGTACCAGAGAGTTTTCTACTAGCAAATGAAACTGGATGGTCGATGTCTCCTTCCCCAAGATGCATAAGGAAAGCTCCCAGGGTGATCCCTGAAGCATCTACATGTACATGGAAAACCTTCGCCCAGTCAGAAAATATGAGGATAGGTGTAGAGACCATCTTCTCCTTGAGTAACTCAAAGCTCTTTTGACACTCCTCATCCCAAAAAAATGAAACATCCTTCTTTAGCAACTTATCCATGGGTGCTGTGATTAGTGCATATCCTTGAATGAACTTCCTGTAGTAGCCTGTATGCCCGAGGATAGAGCATAGTTGTTTCTCAGTTGTAGGGACCGCTAAGTTGATGATAACTGCGACCCGCACCCGCAAAAATATGGCAAGGGCATTCTTGAGCCCAAATGGCATGACAGTGTACAGGAAGGATCACCATTCAATGGAAAACGTAGTTTTGCTGCGATATTCTAGTGCGATCCTAATCTGATGGTAGCCTGAGAACCTGTCAGTGAATGAGAATGCTTCCTGCCCTCCCACGCTATCAATAATTTCATAAGAAAATGGCGTAGGGAAGGGATCGTTAATGTAGGCATCATTTAGTTTGTGCAGGTCAACACTGATTCTTATTTATCCTTTGGCATTTTTCTCCTGGACCACCATAGGAATTACCCAATCGGACTATTCGACTGGTTCGTTGATACCTCCGGCTATCATTTTTTCAAGTTCTTCCCTGAATTTCTGCTTATACTTGGGGTTCAATCGATAAGGGCACTGCTTAACAGGGCGCACATATGGTTTTAAAGTGATGCGCATGACCCCTAGGTTCCCTGTAATTCCTTTGAGTTCTGAGAATTTCGTAGGAAATAGGTCCTGGTATTCTGTGAGGAGTTCTGCGACTCTCCCAATAGTATCATCATCCCAGTAGTCCCCAATTTTAGCTAGCTTAGGTTGCTCTTATGTTCCAATGTTGACATCCCTTAACTTAAGAGGCTTGGTCACATTAACGGTCTACAACGGGGGTCCAACAACTGCATGTTCTCCCTCTGATTCTGGGATAGTGACATTTCGCAAGTCTTCATCGCATTCCTCCATCGATAGATTGCGACAGTTGACAATATCCTGCATCTGCGTATCCCAAGCTGGTGCCCTGTATTACACCCAAGGGCGTGATTCCTCAAATACTAAGGCATCTATATCCTGCAGGGCTTTGTTGAGTGCCTCTGTTCCACCTATCAACCTGAACGTCCCTACAAAATTTTCCGTCAAGGTTTCCCAGTGGCGGGTGTGCTGATGTAGTTCTGCATCTAAATACCATGCGGTGGGGATTGGCCCCAAGGCACGAATGAATAGGTGGACCTATTCGTTCGTAGTTCTTTCACACAATTCCTCCATCCATGTGGACAAGTGCTTCCGCAGGTCTCCTAGGCCAAGGAAAGTCTTCACACGCAGGTGAGACAGGGGTTCAAACCACAGGACCATCATCTCGCAACATTCCTCCCAATCCTAGAACATCCCCTTATGTGTTTCCCACCACCACGCCGAGGCTGCGCGCATTGCTAGGTTAAGCGCCCACATTCTTTTCTCCCTTGGGACTTCGGCTTCAAATTTTCGCAGAAAATATCTAACACTACTAGAACCATCAAATTAGGGAAATTCTCTTACCTCTAAGTAGCTACATCGGAAGCCTTTCGTGATCCTGAGACATCATAGCATAGATACGTCATGTAACCAATTCTGCCATTTTTCTGTCTCCCCATTGGAGTCAAAGAGGCATTCTCTGTCTTTCTCCCAACAAAGCACACCATCAGTTGTAGGATTAATCCAATCCTCGTCCCAAGTGGTTAGTTTATAAATGTGATCCACGTTGTCTTCTTTACGCACTGGTTCTGTATACCACTCTCCTTCTGCATGGTCTAGAGGGACTATCACTCTCGTACCCTCATTCTCAAAAACCATGCTCCTTTTCTTTAAGTTGATAATACCTCCCATGTCTATTGCCCAATCCAGTCTTAGAAGTGCAGGATAAGGGTCTGCATTTTCCACAATCTGAATTACCTCAAATTTTGTGTGTACCTTAACTCCTACGATATCTACCATAATCTTTGACAGTCTCCCCAATGGTATGATCTTCTATTGGTTAGCCATGCATAGCTGTATAGTGGACCATTCCAGCTTAGGTTCTCCCATCCATTGCCATGTTTTCTTGGGCAGTACGTTTTCATCTGATCCCAGATCCAAGATGACCTGATCCATTTCATAGTCGTCGATCTGCATTATTAGCCACATCTCTCGCCCAGTGCACTTCTTGTGCTTATACAACTTGTGAACATCTCTAACCTATGTAGGAGGGTCAGTTCTTTCCGTGCATTTGTCTGTCAGTGCTTGAATATTTTCTACCGCCTTCTAGTTGCGTATCAGCTTCATACATGCCTATAGGAATGGTTTAACTTCATCTTCCACTCTTAGGTTTGTTGGAGCCTTGTAGGTAGATGCCTCATCCTTGGCAAAGTCCTTACAGGCTGTGGCAAAGGTTTCTTTCTCCTTCTGTAGGTCCAGGCTTTTTTGTTTGATAGCAGCCTTCTGGATAAGGGGTTCAGTCGCAGCTTTCTCCTCAGCTCCCCCGGTAGCCATACCACTGTGTGTTATGACATTAATACTTGGTCCCTCATCGCGCAGTTCTGCCTTAACCCTCTACACATTTTGCGTTGGCATCTGTTGTTTTTCCTGCATTTTTTTAATCAGTACTGGGAAATATTCGATCATGTGATCCAATTGTCTACAATATGGGCAAGATTTTCGTGCAGGGTTTGGACAATCTCTTGCGAAGTGCCCTATTTCTCCACATTTGTAACAGATCAATTTCCCTCTTCCCCAACCTGCGCCTCCACCCCTTCCCCCTCCCCTGCCTCTTGCTAGGGAGCCTCCTCTTCCTGAGGGAGATAGTAGTGAAGAACGGTCAGCCTGTACCCTGTATAGGTTCCCTCGGTCTATCATCAAGTCATAGGTATGACAGTTATGCTCGTCATTTCCCACACAGGATCAGAATCGACACCATTGTTGCTTCAATTATGGAACATAAGCACCAAGACGGGGACAATGGTTAGTATCGTGTAGTCCGGCAACGCGACATTCAGCGCACCATAACGTCGGACCACTTGGTCCCGCAGGCACTTTAGGGCACAATGGGCTGGGTCCCGTAGCCTGCATGTAGTCTGCCAGTAGAGGGCACTGATCCTTGGTGTGGCTAGACACCCTGCATCGTATGCACCATACGTCTAGGCTAGATTCTTTCCCTTGTTCTTTTTGTAGATTCTATATTTCAAGGTGCATTTCCTCCAGTTGTCTCAGGATCTTCTACACCCAAAACTCGGCACCGTCCCTTGGCGCAGCTTCTAGTTTCATACCAATCTCCAAGGCTTTCTCTTACATCTCAATCGCCTGCTGACCCATAGGTCCGCGTAGGTGAGGTAGCAGCATAGAGATAAACCATTCCTTGTGCTGCCTATCATCATACTGAAATTCCCCATATCTAATAACCTTCTTTAACTATTGATTAGCTTCCCATACATACTAAGTGGGTCCCTTTCTAATGTATTTTATGTCAATTACTAGCTGCGAGTAGGACTTAGGCTTCTATAATTAATGTTTTGAAGCTTTCTTAATCTCTTGAATAGAAGAATTCGCATGCTAGCCTATGTAACCCATATACCAGTCCAAGGCCCTTCCTTTGAAGGTGAGGGATAGCTGCGCACTTTTTATAGCATCGATAGCCACATTCTGTGCAGTCCATATTGATTCCGCTACAAACCAAAATCGGTCCATATCTTCATCTCCTACACCCTTGAAGGTGGGTAGCTTCATGTGTGTGGCCATATCTTCTTCTGGTGGTGGTGGAGGTGTGAGGGAGTTCTTACCCTTATGCTGACTTGAAGGCGGTGTGGTTGGAGGACTATTTCCTGTGCCTGTAGCCGAATCTCTTAGTGGACTATAGATGGATCTATCCCCTTCTCGATTAGTTCGGTAGTACTTCCCACTTCTTATTGTACTCTCGCTCTAATCAGAGGTCATTAATTCGGTGTGGCTACACAAAATTCCCTTTTCGCACAGTAATATTTTTATTAACAATGGAAATGTTCTCAAGAACTTACCCCGGAAACATTTAAAGAACCTTCGCTCTGCCTTGGAATAGGACATGAACTGATCGACTACGAATTATGTCACGAACCCTCCCAGCACACTATCCACATAGTGATCTACTGTACGGATGATCATATTGTTAGTCCTCTCCAACTGTTGAATCAATTCTGGTGTCCACTGTGTAACCTGATTGTCCTTCCAACACATCTGGAATTCTACGAGCCTTGATAACCACTCCTAAAGCTCATGTGCAAAGGTTACAAGAAAATTTCATATAATTCGGTGAAGATGTACTTGTTCTTCCACTTCTTAGTTGTCAGCTTCATGCTGCGATTATCCTTTAATGAAATTTCCTGAATCTGTCTTTCAAACCAGTCTTTAATTTCCAACTTCTCAGGTCTCCAATGACCTCGTGGCATTACCCGATATCTCTCTCAAAATTCTCCCGGTCCCGACAATGGAACCATTTGTTTGCTTGAGGGGTCCTGACCCAGGTTCAGAGGTTAAGGTTTTCCAACAAACCCCTATACTACTGGCCCTTTTGCCAATGACCTAATTGCATAGGCCAAGGTCTCACCCAAAGTAGTATGGGAGGTTGTTGGAACCAGGTTTTCGCACTCTAAGAGAGAGTAGGTAATTTAGGGCAGATCTGTGTTGCAACCTATTATGTTCCCACAGAATGAGTCTATTCGCAGCTCTTTTAACAGTATAATCAGCACATAACCATAAAAAAGCCACTATTACTGACATATCTACTTAATACATTCGCATCCACTTGTGCATCATCAAATACCATCACAAAACATTATAATCATAGCTAATTCTAGATTATAGATACATTCGCAGCTTAAATAAATATCACAGATGCACTTCAGTTGTAAACACAGTCAATCTAGATAGCACAAAGATACTTCAAATATATTCCACATTCATTAGCATCCAAATATACACTTACAACCCAAACACAGCCCGCACACATAGCCTAGCGGGGTCCGCACACAGTAGGACCAAGGATCTCCACACACACAGCCAACAGGAGTCCTTACCCAAAACAACCCCAACAGATCTTAATAATTCACACCTAACATCAATCGTATGTCTTTCTTCTTATCTCCTCGACCCAACTATCTATATATTTATAACATTTTAGCCTTTACTATTCGATGGTCCACAAACCGTGGTTTTCAGACCCTAGAGCTACATTGTAATATCCCAAATTTGGAACAGCTAGCAAGGCATGACTGGAAAATTAATTTTCCAGGAATAGCTGATACAGGATTTGAAACCAAAACCTAGATCCCTTAAATCAATGTGTCTAAGTCTTAAATCCAAGAGGAGGCTCCAAAGAAATCCTTCTAGGGTAGTTAAACAAATCTCCCACACCTAGTTGTCCTCTAAAAGTGCCCGATGAAGGGACTGCAACAATGCATGAGCATAAAATGCAATAACAACGTTATTCTATAGCCATGAAAACTTGAAGATACAAATAGCCATCATATTATATCATAGAAGAAATAATGTATACAAATTCTTGAGGAAACAATCACTCAAGTAAGGCAATGCCTCTCTCAATAGTACATATACATGATAGATGGAAAATACTGCTACATGAAGGAAGCCATGGATATAACAGCGCAATCTATAGGATACACTGCAACATATAAAATTAAAATACAATGATATAGAAATATCAGCTCAATAAAGGTGGGGGGGCAGGCTCTCAACCCCTGAAAATAACAATACAACAATCCTTAAGAGGATTGGCTACAATATAGGTACAAATGGAAAATCTGCAGAAATGTCGGAGTTGCTGGGTAGTAACTGCAACTCAAAAATGAAATAATATGGAGATGGCTGAATAAGATGTACAATCTAAAGCAAACCTCCTCCAATGGACCTCCTGAGTGCAAGGTTGATCCTAGCACTGAAAATCTTTCCCTCCAAGATGATGGTGCAAACCCTCACTGCAAATATGCACTGAAATAACGCAATATAGAGAAGGGACTATGCTGCTAATGATAGGAGAAGCTTGGACTGCTGCCAAGATATGAAAATCTATCCTGGAAACCTTCCTCACTAATCTTCCCAAGGAATAGAAGCCCCCTCCTCAAAAAGATAAGACAAGGAATGGTGTTATGGAACCCTCCATAGCAACACCCAGCAACACTACGTTATACTTCAGCAAAAATAATACAGTGACTGAAGGAAGTGGCTTTGGCCTTGAGCCAAGGTGTGGAGAAATGAAGTGAAATCCTTCAAGAGGCCTCTCAAGAAGGAGAAGAATTCATAAACAGGAATCCCTCGTGCTAAACAGCACTGCAACTCAGCTGAAAAGCCAGAGACTGCAAATAGTCTATCAGACCAATAATCAAAATACTCAAAGATGTCTCACTATGGCTGCCTCTTCCTCCTTTTATGCAAGTGAATGTATCTTTGCCCTGGACCCCACACATTTGGGTTTCTTCCACAAAGAATATTTCTCCCTCTCAAACTGTGATGTCTTCCCAAGCAAGCTACACCTCTTAGGCAGCGTTGTTGACTTGGTCAAACATGACCTTGTCCTCATGAATTTGGCCCTTTTCACACTGGAAGGTGCAAAATAAAGCTGCTCCATTTATCCCTTTCACACTAGAGGGATTTTATTCCTACTCATGGGCCTTTTACCCATTTTATTCACCTCCTATATGATATAAGCAACAATTAATATTCCAATTTGCTGCTTACAAATTCAGGAATATTACAGTCTTCCCCTCTCAAAGATTGCTTGTCCTCAAGCAAGTGCAAGGATAGATTGAATTATTTTCTGCTCCTCTCCCTATAGCATCCATGTATGATGATCTACTCCAAGGAAAGTGATGCTATCTCATCAATAAAGTCTCCACATTGCCCCTCCTCAGCATGTAAGTCAACTATCAAGCCATCATCATGTAAAGGTGAAATACTCAAGAGGATAGCAAAGTGATTTCTAGAGGTCCCCTTGAGGAATGGAATATGAAGTCTAATGGGAACCATCTATCTCATATGGATCCTCCATCCCCAAGCTATTAGCCATGCAAAATGAGTCACCTCCCAACTAGGAAACTCCTGAAAATTGTCTTCCACATTTGGCTCTGGAAAAGTAGGTTGGATGAAAATCTGCACGTGGTAGACAAAATAGCCTACCCCAAGTTGTCCATCTCTCCACTTAAGATAAGTGTAGAGTGTCTTCTGATCCTGGGCTGCAATAAGGTTGCCCTCTAGTGGCAATATGAGGACTATATCTCCAAATATCTCTCCTCGAACGCTGCAAATCATGCTGGCCCAAATACCCCTATATATGATGACTTGGAAGTCATCATCATATGGCATCATATCCATCATATGGCTCACCTCATAAGGAAACAAATGTGTTGCTCTAGTGGCCATACCATCTCCCATGTTCCCCTTAATGTAGTGCAAAAAGTGTGGGAGGATTCTCCCTCAAAGGACAGATTCACCCCGTGTGTCTTTCTCCCAAGCATGCTCCTCATAAAGATAGAGACAATAGAGACATAGGGAGAAAAAATGAGAATCATGCTTGCTGCCATATGTAAAAAATGAGAAGGACAATGGTCCCTCAAGTGCAACCAACACAACTTGACTCTCAACTGCAATAGAGACTGATAATATGAGTGGCTTCACAACCACTTTCCTGTTGCTCCAATCTCTTCATAAGTATGGAGGAAGTGAATAATGCAAGGTGTATAATGAGCATGTCCTCCATAATATCTATCTTCCTCAAGTCCTCCTAGGGAATGGCCATCAATCATGCTTATGGCCTCATCTAAACCATGTGGTCTAGAAAAAAGAATGGTCCTCCTTGGAGCATCATCCTGCACATGTATGGTTAAGGGACACATATACACATTATACAAATAATCATGTAAAAAACAATGAATACCCTTACCATATATCCTGTTCATACAAAGGGAGTGGCTCATAAATGAGTCCCCTCTCATCCTCAAATAGAAAATAGGTGGCTATGCTAACTCCTCCATATTCATATGATCCATGCATCTACTAATATGCTGATATATCTCCTCCTCAAAACCCTACCAAAAATACCCCTCCATGATGGTGTGGTATGCTCTCATAGAACAAGTGGGGCTGAAAAGGAAATCCTCATGAGCTGCTTGTAGCAACTTCTCCTTGATATTGGAAGCTCCAGATAAGAAGATCCTACCATGATAAAAGATGAACCCATCTCTGACTGAATACTCCTCCAAGTGCAACTGGCCATCCAATATCCTGCAAGTATGAAGATCCTTGGAGTACTCCACCAACAACTAGGAGTTCCAATATGGATCTATCCTCCATAGTGACAGCGTCGATGATCTCTCATGAAGAGCACCTGTCATATGGTCACTATCTTCTTTGACATCTCCCATGTCAAAGATGCAAGTTGGAAGGCTTCTATCCTTCCCCTGCTGCTTCTGCCACAGCACAGAATCTGAAATGGAAGTGGGTACTAATGATGTTGAGAGAATGTTCTCCCTCTCCTTGAGTCTACCCCAGACTCCCAGTGTTGTATCAAGCTCTCCCAAGGTTCCCACTCCTTTGAAATCACTGATTGGTGCCTCAACTGATGAAGCATCCATCCTCCTCTGTTGATCCAGTGGTCTCCCCGACAAAATGTCTCCATGCAATGAGACATCATCTTCAAGAGATGAGTGAATAAATGAATGGAAATAACTCTCCATGCTTCCATTGTGCAATCCAATCACCTTCTTAGGTGTAACAACCTCCAGAAATGAATAGGGATGTGTACTCCTCATCTCATGATGCTTGGTATTCTCCCTACCTCCTCCTTTTGTCTCCATGGTTCCACACCTCCTCAACAATGGCACATGAGTTGTACCTTGATCTCCACACATGAGATCCTGGGGAATTCCTTGCAAGGATGAAAGAATCCCTCTGCTTGGAGCAAGAGCTCCTCCTTCCTCTGCATGAGGCACTAGATAATCTCTAGATGAGACAATATTTTTGCCCTCAATATCTACAACATGAATGGGAAACCACCCAATGATTGGATCCCTCTTTGAAAAAGAGATCTCCATGCTCCCTTGCTCAAAGGTGTGAGATGAAATGCCTTCTCCCGGCAAGGTATGATGCAATTTTTCAGCCTCCTCCATGGTTTTCTGAAGTGGAATTTCATTTTTATGAAATGGTTTTGTTTGAGTTCCCTTGTTTAGCCCCACCATGTGTGTCTCATGAATCCTCCTATCAAATATTTTCACTAATACCCTAGTGAAACTTGCATAAGATGCAGTGTTTACATTTTTCAAAGAAAACGATTCAAATATCCACCAAGCATAGGCCTTACCTCTCAATTGCAGTGCTACAACTCTGATGGCTTCATCTTCCAGAATTTGGTGCTGCTACAAGAAGGTATCTAACTCCGCCACCCAAGTCTTGGCTGAACATGTAGGTGAACCTTCAAAGATAGATAGAAGAAATCTATCCTGCTGCTCTCTTCCCTTCACCTTGATCTTGAAAAACTCTGAAAAACTGAGTTGATCTCGGCATTTCTGAGTTTGAGACTCATAATATTTCAGGAAATCACTAAGATTTTTCCTCCTAGAAACTTCTTCTCCTCTTTCCATCTCTCTTCCAGCAATCCTCGGCAATCCTGGGCATGTGACTGCGTTGTGTATTAGGGTGTGTAGTTGCTTGCTCACACTCCTCATATGTCAATCTAGAGTTTGCTTTAAGTTCAAAATCTTTCAAAGATTATTCATACATCTCCCTCCTGATCTTCTTAAAATCTTCATGAATATTAGGTATAGATTTAGGAAGAAGCTTTGTGAGCTTATCCCATTTGTCTCCTCTATCAGATGAAGACTTTTTCCTGCTCATCATTCTATCTCCTTCTCGATGAGAATAGGAAGTGCAAGGTACTTTTTCTTCTATTTGCTTATCCTCCTTGGGGAGGTTCTTCATGGATCTGAAATATGATGAGATAAAACCCATCCTCTTCAATATACTGATATTCTTGGGCAGAGACTCATAGGATAAGCCAAGAAAGTTTCTTTCATACCACTGTAATATCCCAAATTTGGAACAGCTAGCAAGGCATGACTGGAAAACGCATTTTCCAAGAATTGCTGCTACATGATTTGAAACCAAGACCTAGATCCCTTATATAAATGTGTCTAAGTATTAAATCCAAGAGGATGCTCCAAATAAATCCCTCTAGGGTGGTTAAACAGATCTCCCACACCTATATGTCCTCTAAAAGTGCCCAATGAAGGGACTGCAACAATGCATGAGCAAATAATGGAATAAAAACGTTATTCTATAGCCATGAACACTTGAAGATACAAATAGCCATCATATTAGATCATAGTAGCAATAATGTGTACAAATTATTGAGGAAAAAATCACTCAAGTAAGGCAATGCCTCTCTTAATAGTACATATACATGATAGATGGAAAATATTGCTACATGACGGAAGCCATGGCTATAACAGTGCGGTCTATAGGAGACACTGCAACATATAAAATGAAAATACAATTATATAGCAATATCAGCTCAAGAAAGGTGGGGGAGCAGGATCTCAACCCCTGAAAATAACAATACAACAATCCTTAAGAGGATTGGCTACAATATAGGTACAAATGGAAAATTTGCAGAAATGCCGAAGTTATTGGGTAGTAGCTACAACTCAAAACTGAAATAATATGGAGATGGCTGAATAATATGTAAAATTTGAAGCAAACCTCCTCCAATGGACCTCCCGAGTGCAAGGATGATCCTAGCAATAAAAATATTTCCCTCCAAGATGATGGTGCAAACCCTCACTGCAAATATGCACTGAAATAACGCAGTCTAGAGAAGGGACTACACTGCTGATGATAAGAGAAGCTTGGCCTGCTACCAAGATATGAAAATCTACCCTAGAAACCTTCCTCACTAATCTTACCGAGGAATAGAAGCTCCCTCCTCTGAAAGATGACAAGGAATGGTGTTGTGGAACCCTCCACTACAACACCCAGCAACACTACATTATACTTCAGCAGAAATAACGCAGTGACTGAAGGAAGTGGCTTTGGCCTTGAGCCAAGGTGTGGAGAAATGAAGTGCAATCCTTCAAGAGGCCTCTCAAGAAGGAGAAGAATTCCTAAATAGGAATCGCTCGTGCTAAACATCACTGCAACTCAGCTGAACAGTCAGAGACTGCAAATAGTCTATCAGACCAATAATCAAAATACTAAAATATGTCTCACTATGGCCGCCTCTTCCTCCTTTTATGGAAGTGAATGTCTCTTTGCCCTGGACCCCACACATTAGGGTTTCTTCCAGAAAGAATATTTCTCCCTCTCAAACTACGTTGTCTTCCCAAGCAAGCTACACCTCTTAGGCAGCGTTGTTGACTTGGTCAAACTTGACCTTGTCCTCATGCATTTTCCCATTTTCACACTGGAAGGTGCAAAATAAAGCTTCTCCATTGATCCCTTTCACACTATGAGGGATTTTATTCCTACTCATGGGCCTTTTACCCATTTTATTCACCTCCTAGATGATATAATAAAAAATTAATATTCCAATTTGTTGCTTGCAAATTTTGGAATATTACATACCCTTTAACCCATTACAAAACATTAGGGGCTTTGACCCACCCCAAAACCCCTTCTCAAGACTGACTATTACAAAATTATACCAAAAACACAGGTTAGGGAACCCCAT
Organism: Pinus albicaulis; assembly: GCA_034641835.2. Taxonomy (NCBI): domain Eukaryota; kingdom Viridiplantae; phylum Streptophyta; class Pinopsida; order Pinales; family Pinaceae; genus Pinus; species Pinus albicaulis. The sequence continues at coordinate 451,514,359 of CM076572.1, forward strand.
TCCAACAAACCCTCTATCATATCTTGTACATATTAAAAGAATCATGAAACAATACAATTCTTTCTCACAATGATAAAATCCTGCACTCTACGGATCGTATCACCTTGATCCTGCTCAAAACGAACTAGCAATTCTTAGGAAAAATTGACCAACACTTATCCAATTCTCAGCCCCTTCTTAGCCTAGCCTTGATCATGAAATAACTAGGAAATTAATCCCTATTAAATAGGATAATCAACCTTTCTTGACTGGGCAATCCTTCATGAGCCTTCCTCTAACTTTATAATTGCACCCAGGCAATTCGCTAATAATATAACTGATAGTTAACTTCCCTTTAGCTTCTATCTCAACTGGGTCTTCATTAGAACTAACATGCATGTAGCTAATAATAGTGAATCATTATTTATCTAATTGATCACTACTTGTGAATTAAATCTAATTTAGTTCATTGGACCTCTCACTAATTCATCACTCTGTTAGATAAACTGATTTTAACTCAATTAACTCGAGTTAACTGAATACACATGCACCAAACTAACGCATTAACTGCAACTAGACCCTTAAAATAATAGAATCACTCTTAATGCCTCACCTTTGACCCTCAACTAGAATTTATTGAGTTAACTCGGTCTTTCTGAATTAGTTAACTGATACAACTTGTTATGAGATGAAATTACAATTTAATTTCCAATTTATTGAAGGTATAAATAAATTAGATGCCCATATTTAGTGCTAGTCGATAACTGAATTCCTCACTCATCTGTGACTAGATTCCCACACAAGTTGTGTGGTCAATTTTTTTCCTTTTTGGATTCCAATTTCATTGTTTCTTGTTGCAAATTTCAACACTAACCCTAGAAGATGAAGCTCCCAAATGTATGGGCCCTGAAGGGGTTAGTTAGAATGTAAACTTCCTCGGGTCGTAACTTTGGAATACGATCTTCATTTATCGTGCACTATATCCCATTAGAAATTTATATCTAAGGGCAAGAAATTTTGACTACAAACGTAGTTGAAGAAATAGGTTTTCCCGTTTCCCCAAAAAACATCATTTAGGGCCTCAAAACGTCTCTAGAAGTTCTAGACCCGAAAACTACCACAAATAGAAAATTGTCGAAATAGGAAACAATCTTGAAAATAGGAAACTGATCGAAATCAATGTTGTGCATCCAATTGGAATAGGCGGGTGGCCAGCAATTTCGACTTGGATCATACCATATAAACAACCTTAGAGGAATTGCAAGAATTTTCCTTCGCTGATATTTTGTGATTGCAGGAAATTCCTATAGTTGTTGATTTTTCAAATTAGTAACTTAATAAATGTTTCTAACTAATATTTATAAATTAAAAAGAGAAAAAACATCTATGAATATAATTACCTTTATTATGCCCTTTTCATGCCATTGCCCTCATAAAATAGGTAAAAAGGAAGGATTTTTGGTTCACAACTTAGGATAAAAAGGTTAAATAGGATGGTAAATGAGATCAAAATTAACATTCAACAATATCCCCACCTTTATCTGAGGTGGTTTTTGACTCTACAGAAGGAGAATCATCAGATCCATTTCCTTTCTCAAGAGTTTTATATCTACAATAATTTTTGTATTTCCCTTCTTTTTTGCATTTCCAGCATACCTTTACAAAATTTCCTGGAGATTTAGATCTCCCTCTAGATTTAGATCTCTCACTTAAGGATTTTTTCCTATTTCTTCTATGAGAGAATCCTCTTAAAGACAAGTAATATCCATTCTGGATCTCCATATTTTTCTGTTTCATCTCCTCTGACAACAAGGATGAGACTATTTCATCAAATTTTAATGTTTTTATATTATTGCATATAGAAACAACCAAACTATCCCACAAATATTGTAGAGAAAATAATATAACAATGCACTTATTTTCGCTTGAAATTTTTATATCAACAGATAAAAATTGACTTACCACAGTATTGAAGGTGTTAAGATGCTCTGTCATTGAGTCCCCACCCTTCATCCTTAGGATATACATCCTTTTCCATAAGAACAATTGTTCATCATGGAATTATATTGATATAAAGCCCTTAACTTGTCCCAAAAATCCTGTGTCGTAGCTTCTCCTAACACATTCAACAATACTTAATATGAGAGACACAATCGTATTGTGCTCTTTTCCTTTTGATCCAGCTTCATTTAGTCTTATGTTAATATCCCTATTGGTGTCATACCTAGATCCACAATAATCCATTTATCTCTATCCACCTATAGACCCTCCATATTGAGCTTCCATAACTGAAAAGGTTGTCTTTTTAAACTTCTCGACCTTTATTTTTCCATGGTTCACCATTTACTTTCACCACAAGGATCAAACTGACATATCTACCACTATAATAGGGTTTACCACAAGCCCGAGAAAAACCCCTTATCCGCCAAGGTGTCCCCTTGAAGCCAAAAATTCTCTAATACCAAATGAATGCTTTAACCCTTTACAAAAATTACCTACAAATGAATTCTAAAAAAATATAAAATATACAATGGCGAGAATAGAAAATATACACAAATATTTTTCTCCTGGAACTGAAAATTGGGAAAACCAGACTGATTTTTCATTATAATCCTTTCAACATTACAATACATTATATACATGTTGAAGAATTCATAAACCCCCAATCCATTAACCCTGGATTACAACATAACCATAGTTCCTTTAATAGGATCTCCAAAATACGATGGGAAAAACCATCATGCATAAAACCATTTTCAAAGCCATGGGTGGGTCCACCCCCTATCTTTGGGTCAGCTCAACCATCCTTGGGTCCGTTGAACCAACCATAGTCATGCAAAGAATATAGCACATACCCAACAACTTCACTTACCGCCATTGAAATCATATTTTGCCCCTCTCCATTTACGTCATGCCCTACCTTTGCTTTGCGACATTACCTTTCCTATAGATCCACTGTGATGTGTAGATTTATCTTGCAAGTCCTTAGGATGGTTCCATAAATTCGCAACTATATGCTTACTATACCACTCATTTCTCCAGGATAATCTCCCTTTGCATTATTTTCATGCTCATTAATGAATGAAAGATTATAAGTTTACTCTCCTCCATTTACTTCGCTCATTAAATTAATGGGAAGGATACCAAACACAATACTACCTCTCCTTTGAGCTCATTAAACCATGAATAAGAAACTTCTTGAAGCATGTTTTCACCTCTTTTTTTTATCTTGCTAAAATCTAACAAAAAATACACCCTATCAAATATCCTTTTACCTCTTTTCTAGGCCAGTTAAAACCTCTTTAAAAACACACCATATCAAGTATCCTTTTATCTCTTTTCAGGTTCGTTAAAACTGAACAAAAATGAAACCATCAAGCATACTTGTTTTCTCTTTCATGTTCATTAATCTATGAAGGAGATACAAAAAAAAGTGGGGGGATGGGATATTCTAATGTTTTGTTAAAAAAAAGAGGGAAATGTTAATCGCATCACCATTAAACATGGCTTTTGTTTGCATCATTGTCCTAAATATGAGTTATAGTTTTCCTAAGAGTTATACCATACATATGGGTTCTTTTAATCCTCTATTTGGTTATTCTTCTAATAATTATGGAGAATATTTCAATGCCTCCAGCATTTTTGCATGATATCATGTGGTTCTCATTAGTTAATGTTGACAAATCACTTTTGTGTCATGCCACTATATTTTTGAAGGAAATATAAACCTCAATCGACCATTTGCAGCCCTTGTTGATATTTTGTGTTGTTCATCCCTTTGTTATTTGTACTTGATTTACTCATATATTCACATCATCTTTCGATATTTTTCATATTTATTTATGGTGTATATATTAATATCGTCCTTTGAAAAATATCCTCCTATAAATATCAACTCATTATCTAGGGGTGGGGTCTAGAAACTATAAGTACCTTGGATCTTGTAGTCCTCATGGAAGGTTTCCTCGTGATAGAGAGTGGGTTTTACTCATTGATCCCTAATCAGTTGATTCCAAGAGTGTTCAACATCATCTCTTTTATTCACACTTAGAGGATTGTACTAGGTACCTTGGGGTCCATTTTCTTTATTGGTGGGTCCCCTCATGACTCTTAAATATATACCTTATTGACCTCTAATCAGTTGTTTTCTACCATGCTTGAAATAAACTTATCTATTTTCATGATGTAGATTTTTACCATTAGGGTTGGGATGAAGACCTTGGGATTGGTAATTTATCACTCTTATATGGCACCCATCCTAAGTTGTGATGGATTATGTATCATGTCTTGTATTTTGAGGACCAATATGGGGCACCTTTCTTCTATGTTCCCTATGTCCCACTCATGTATATTATGACATGGATCCACACCATAATTTTTGGTCGCTATAATCTCTTTCTCGATGGCATGGATCTCTTCTTCCTTCATGGCCATGTATTTAGCATTTCAATTCATGGATTTTTAGTGTATATTTATGGAAACTATGCTCATTTATTTCTTATTCCAAGCCTGGGTTTTCCCACTTCTAGGATCATCTATCTATGATTGATTTGTGGTTGTTTGGATAAGTCCTAACTATTTCCTTGGTTCTTGGTTCCATGCGCGCATTCCTCCTTAACTAACATATCATAATACATTTTGGCCATGAGTTTCTATTTTGGCCTCGTACATTAAGGGGCATATATTATCAAATTATTTGTCACCCTTAGGGTTGTAAAGGGACCTAATCTTAAATCACATTAGTTGAGGGCTATTATGACATTCCCATATCCCTAGATTGGTCCCTCTCTTAGGAAAAATGGAATTGAAATGCTTTGTGCTAGTTACCAAGGAGAAATTTAACTCTTCCCATCACTACTTGTCCTTAGAAAAGAAGCAATGAAGGGTCAAAAATTCTAGAATTTTTTTTGTCAAGATGATGAATTTGAACTAGGATAAGATAACTTAGCATATGGTCAATAATAAAATCCCTTATCCTAACTTCTCATGGCCCCAAGTGTCATTATTCATCCTCCCAGTTCTATGAGAAGCCTAAATAACGAGACCCTTCAAGGGGGGAGAGAGATATAGAAAAACACAAGTTCACACCCTTATGCTAATGGATGTCTTAGGAACACTTCCTTATATTTTTATGGTGAGCTTGATCATAGAAAGTAAAAAAAGGAAGACAATAAACAAAGGTATTAAGGAAGGACTTGTTCTACACCAAGGTATAATTGTAATTTTTTATGTGGACAAATCCCTCTTGCAGACAAGAGAAATCTCCCTGTATTCCTAAAGAAAACTAGAAACAAACATACAACTAAATAACTCTTTCCCTAAGCCTACTTTGTTTGAATCACAAATACAGTAGAAAGAGAATGGAACCCTTACCTATTTGAGAAATTTGTTATAGATATCCTCGCTTCGTCTCGATGCTGCTCCTCAATGGTCGAAAATACCTGCAATCACATATATAAAAGAGATCAAAGGCACATGCAATATAACAATTCAAACAATATTAATCTAATGATGAAGAAGATGAGAAATTGATATCATCTTAATGAATAAACAAAAGGAGCATAAATCACTCATCATTTCAGTAATATAATACAATGGAAAAAATTATTCATTTGTATTATTTCAGAGATAAAGAAGAGCCTTACAACCTTTTCCTTGATGTCATGAGGTTCCTCCCAAATGCTTCCAACCCTCTTCTTGGATGATAAGCCTCCAAATCTAAGTCCAACAACATATTACTACCTTTTTTGAACTCCCCTAACCCTCTAGCATGTAGCCAATTTATAGGCCAAGTAGAGGAAGTTTTAGATCCATAAGAGAAGGATGAGATCCACTAATAGTGGGATTAGGGTTCCTTAATGAAAGGGAATTATATCACTGATGTGAGGGGTAAGGCTTGAACAGATATGACCTAGAAGTTTTCAATTGGGATATATTCGCCAGACAAGGCTTCTATAATTCACTTTTTATTTTTATTTTTCATTGAGTCATTTGCGCAATCTAAAGTGGAAGACAAGGAAGTTCTGTGCAGGTTTCAATGTTAGAAATTGCAAATGCATGGAATCTAGCTAGGAAAAGTGTGCAAGTAATACTAAACAAGTTAAACGAACTTGTTAACTAAAATTCATATTTTATTCAAGGGTTTTTAGATTATTGACCTGCAAGGGAGTGCTTTGAAACATTTTTATGGATGGCAAGAGATCCATTTTAACAGTCAAGTGTCATGGTGACAAAATGACGTGTAAAAAATTGCCCCCTAAAGTGTGAAGTCTAAAAATTCATTTAAATATTGAAACGCTTTAGCATGCCAAAGATTGGATCGATGACAATGTTTGGAAACATGCAACAATCATTCAAGGATTACAATGCAAAATATAATCATCACTGAGGTAGGGATTCCCATGCTCATAGTAAATATAACTCGATGAACAAGTAAATAAATACCCTAGAATTGTATCAATAGTAGACACATAATGGTCGCAACCATCAATTATGAATTTGTCTACATAATCATGAATATGTAAATCCTTGCAGCCTGGAAGGATGAAACTAGATCTAGGGTCTTGATCTCCATCTCTCGATTCATAGTATGAATCTGACCATGTGAAGAAATGTCTTGATGTTGAACTTTGAAGACACCATATGGCGAGAGAAACCACCAATAATGACAATGGATCTCAAGGTACTCTTAGTACAATCTATAGAGTGTGGAAATATGTCCTGAAGTCGAACACTCATAGAATTGTTCAATCGAAGATTAAGGATGAGAACATGTCATCGAAGGCGAGAAAACGGCATGCAAGCCTCAAGGTACTCAAAATGGTTTTTAGATCAACTTCATAGATAGTGAGTTGAATTCTATATGAAGCGATCTGTTGTAGGAGGGCCTACAACACGAAATTATTGTCAAGTTTGGAAGAATTGTTTTGCAAGGACTGACTGAGGGATGGTCGACGCAATTGAGGGCTAAAATTTGCAAAGGAACATGAACTAAGATTTAAATTCTATTGAACACATGGAGACACAAAAATTTACTTGGAAGCATTTGGCTCAATGATAATACCCAAAACCAGTTGAAGACTTTCAATGAGATTCGATTAACTGTAATACAAATGGATTATCCAACCCAGATACGTGTGTGATGGAGTGTCGTGTTCAAGAGCGACATATTGCCTTATAATAAATTAAAAAATGAATTCATTTTCCCAATTCCCCCCCACCATTGCTAGCAAGTACCTCTTTATTTTTTTTGTGATTGAGGAGGATAGCATTTTCTTGTCTTGTAATCTTAACCTTCAGATGATCCCTCCGAAATATTTTTATGAACCCTAGGACAGAGTGGTTCCTTCTCGTCTTGATTGATGAGTCCTACACTGTTTAGATTTTACAAGTCCAGTGTAGGGTTAACTTGATGTTGTTTTCATGTTTAAAGAGTTTGAAAAGACACAAAAAGAAAACTCATTCGGTTCTTTCAAATTATATTTTTCACAATCCCATAGAAAGTGAAACTTAGTGTTTTTCAGTTTTAAAGAGTCAAGATAAAAACATACGTAAACTCCATAGTGTTATTTTTTGTAAATTTAGTCCCTCAATCATGAAAAAGGATAAAATAATGAGGAGAGAATTCTATTGACCATCATTAGTCAACGTATACCTTTTTCATTAATAGTCTAATTCAGTCTAGAAAAGGGGTAAACTTATACTAAATAGATGATTGTTCATTTACTTTTACAAGTTCGAATAGTCAAGTACTCAATGGTATTTTCATGGTTAGAGAGTCTCAAAAGGGCTTTAAAGAGAAATTTAGGGTTTTGTTTTTCATAATTTTCAAGAGCCCGAAAAAGTGATAAAATTTTTCTCACAATAAAAATGATCCATTTTTATGTTATAACTTGTATTTGTACATTACACTTAATAAATTATCATAACTTCCCAAAATTATAGTAAAAACTATCAAAATTTGACTTTTAAAAGGTCAAAGGCATAAAAAATAATATTTTATTGACCTAAAAACTTATAAAAGTTGAAAAAGTAATTTCATTTTCACCATTTTTAGTTTTAATCAATTTGAGAGTAGAAAATAGAGCTTTTACCAAAAAAATTCATAGGTTGATTCCAAGCAAACTGGTGGACTAAATTGCGAATCATTTTCTCCACGTAAGAGATCCCTTCATTATCTTCGTTTTCATACGATTAATTTTTATTTTAACCATTCAGTTGAATTTGGGAGGGGGGGGGGGGTTATCTTCTGAAAATTCACCCTCGAATATGTGTGGTTTTCCTTCATCAGGACCACGCACATCGGTGATTTTTTACACACAAAGAAATGCAATCTACCTGGTTTCTCTATAGAGAAACTTCCCAAATTCGCTTTGTCTGCTCAAGAGCAGTCATGAAAGCGTCGATGGTTTTCAAAAATAATGAAAAATGCACCCAAAAATTTGCAAATTTATCTCAAGTATTGATCTAACTCTCCTCAAGTGTCATTTTATTACTTTTAATTGTTCACAATGGGGTAGAGAGAGAGAGAGAACATTAAAACCAAGATTTAGAAGCTTTGTGTAACACCCTCTTCCCACATATACCCAAGTAACTCTCAAACCAAGATAAACATGTGATGAGAGGCTACTAATATTAGATTCAACCTCCTAGATGACTTTGAGGAAGTGGAACCGACGGAAATATGACAAACAGACCTTACACTACATCATTGACATCCCCAGGAGATAACCCAACCTTCCAGGGCCCTCTTACCTAAGGGGGGACTGATTTTTAAACCATTTGATGCTTAACCACGGCAATGTAATGGAAATGGAGCGGTTATAGACCCTTAGGCACGGGCTTTCCTTGTCAAAGTAGCGACTAAGGCCCCAAAAGGTCAGTTTTGTGCCCGCGGCTCTAGGATTTGTGCCACATTTTTAGCCCCTAAGCCCAGGTTAATGCCCAAAACTTCTTGTAACTTCAAGAGAGGGTAAATAAATTTTTTAAAAAATACAAGGAAGTAATCACATAATCAGGAACTCATCTGGACCCCGCCCAACCATGATAGGCATTTATTCAAACCTGTCACAAACATTGCATCTATAGGGTTAAACAATATATTTAAAAATGGGGGTCTATTACAAATCTGAGAATAGATTAGAATCATTGATCCCCTACATCATAAGCTAAAATAAAGTCTATTTTACCATAGATACATTGGGCATTCATTTACAGGTAAAAACATGGGTAGAACCATACATCATCACTGATCAAATACATGCTTATAACCTGCATAATAACAAAATAAATACCATGGATACAACAGAAAATAAATCCATAAATAAACCAAGACATTTGCATACCAAATACTATAGGAATGAGCTCTTCATTTATGAGTGTAAAACCCAACCAGAGATGGGACTTTCACGTTCCACCCAACAATAGATTGGCTAAGCCAAGTCTCACTTCAAAAAATCATCCCCATGCCATGTTTCAAGAATTAATGTGGAAGTTTCTCAAACACATCAATCAAAACCAAACCAGGGATCTAGATACCAAACCGTCTCAACCCCAAAGACAGTGATTCCACCTCACGGTCAGACACCACTAACCATCATGGATTGGTCTCCACCCAAGCTACTCCAGGGCTCTAGAGTGTTTGTGCCAATCAAGACTCCGAGACTAGTAACTCAACCCTATTTTTTCCCGGGCTCTAGAGCGTTTGTCCAACCAAGGCTCTAGGACTAGTAACTCAACCCACCTAGGACTCTAGAGCATTTTTCCATCCAAGGCTCCAAGACTAGTATCTCATCCCAATAGTTGTCCACGGGGATCTAGAGAATTTTACCAACCAAGGCTCCATGAACTAATAACTCAACCCAACAGCTAAGGAAAACATGAGAGCCAACCAGAAAAAAATCAATGGAAATAAACACACAATACCATGGTTGTCTAGGAAATGGAAAGGCTAGGAAATCCACATGCATATACCATGCATTCCAAAACTAGTGAGGAAAACCTGCATTCAACTCAGTACCTGCAATCAAATCATGTTGTATTTTTTGATATCGATGTCCACCTGCTCTTCCTTTTCCTTCTTGCTCAAAATCACCAAGTATCCACTCTCCCAAAGAGTGCTCCAAGAAATCTCTAAGTATCCAAGAGTATCAGAGAGAGAGAATAATGACAGCTCTCCAAAAATACACTGACAAAAATGTACCAATTGATCCTCAGAAGCCTTTTTATAGAAGAGGCCTCTATTTTCTTCATTTTTAATTATTTTCTTTCATTTTCCTCCTCACATGCAATCTGTGACCTTTCATCTCCCTTTTCTCCTAATTTCCATTATTTTCATAAATAAATGTGCCAAAAATACTTGTTGCCTCTTTAATGCCTTAGCCATAGCCTTTTCCAATTTCCTTAGCCATAATAAACCAAAAGAAAACCCCCTAGGATGTTTTTCCCAAATTTCATCTTGGAATACCTGCCCCATCAACCATGGTTATTATTTTAACTTTATTACATGGAATTTTCAACAACGTTGTTACAGAACCCTCCCCCTTGGGGGACACTGTCCTTGGTGTTCAATCACACATATACCTCAGTAACACCGTTGACAAGCAAACATATTGCCCAGGAAGCTTTATAACATAGCTCGATGCAATATTTACAATGATCACCCTGCTGAAAATCAAACCAACATGACATCATAACAACATGACAAGTATAATGACATGACACCATACCGCTTATTGGAGCTCTATAACATAGCTCAGGGCGGTATTTACATCCATATATATATGTACATACTTCCAACCATCACATAAAAACATATACCAAAACATTGCCAAAACATATGCTAAACAAAATCAACCTCACACCAAAATTACTTTGCCTCAACCGACAAACAAGGAAGGATGCATGGCCCACATCTAATCTGCCATCTCCCATGTAGCTTCATCAAGAAAAAAGTGCTTCCCTTTCACTTTAAATTTCTCTATTTCTAGATTCTGGAGCATGAGCATCGTTTCTGCAAAATTCATTGTGGTTTCGACTTGAACACTCCTTCTAGCTCCACTTACAATACAGACCAGTTAATAACATGATCAACATCTTTAACACATTTCTTAAGCAACAATATATTAAAAACATCATGACTTTCACTGTGGAAGGTAGTGCAAGTCGTTAAGCTACTAGCCCAATCCTCTCGATGATCCTGAAGGGTCCACAAAACCTTGGTTCCAGCTTGGCACACGATCTAATCCGCAAGGAGATATTCTTGGGCTTGATACGCAAGTACACCTGATCCCAAACCTTAAACTCCTTGAACAACCTATTTCTGTCTACATAAATCTTCTGCCTATCTTGCGCTGCTTTCAAATTCTACTTGATCACCTGCATTTCTTGTTCCATTTATGCCAGCATATCTAATCCAATCTTTACCTCGATGACTGGACCATTCCAACTAATAGGAGTGTTGCAAATTCACCCATACAATGCCTCAAATGGACTCATATTCAATGACTCCTGATACCCATTGTTGTAGGAAAACTCTACCAATGGAATATACTCTTCCCACTTTCACTACTAATGAATCACATACATCCTCAACATATCCTCTAATATATTGTTGGACCTACCAGTTTATCCTTCTTTATGTGCATGATAAGATGTGTTGAAGGCTGAATTGGTTCCCAAACCTGCAAAAAAATCCTTCCAAAACTTGGAAGTGAACTTTCCATCCCTATTGGACACGATCTTCTTCATAAACCATGCAATATGATTATGTCTCTTATGAACACCTATGCTACATCACTACATGACTATGTATTCATCACCAGAATTAAATTTGCAACCTTTTTCAACCTTTCCACCACAACCATAAAGGAATCATATTGTATAGTTGTCCTAGGCAAACTTGTAATGAAGTCCATGGAAATTACTTCTCATTTTCACTATGGAATTTCAATCAACTGTAGCAGTCCACTTGGATGTTTACTCTCTATTTTAACCATTTGACAATCCAAATAGTTTTCTTCAAAATCTACCACATCCTCTTCAAATTCAGATGATACTAGAATCTCTTCACGATAGTCAAAGTCTTATGGTGGCCTGGGTGACCCGAATACGGTTTCGCATGAAAATCCCTCAAGATCACCTTCTTGATCTCATTTTTGTCTAGTACATATATCATGTCTCTAAATCTGACCAATCCATTTGCTGTGAGATGGTATTCCACATCCTGTACACCTTCACCTATACCGGTACCTATACCTATACCTGTACCACTACTTGTACTTGTACATGTACCTATACTGTCACCTATACCTGTATTACCACATGTACTTGTACCTATAACAACACTTGCACCTGTACATGTGCCAACACCTATACCTATACTATGTTTCAACCTGTACACAATATCCATATACCTGTGATCCTGTTGACCTAGATCATATCTTTTAAGTTTGTCCCATAGGAGCTCATAGCTTCTATGTGATTTACATGTACCTTCCAGCTAAGAGAATTTTCGACTCTGCTTTCCTTTCCCTTGATGTACCTGATATCAAAGTCAAACTCATTAATCATTTCCAACCACCTAGCCTACCTAGCATTCAAATTCGACTGGTCAAACAAGTACCTCAACCCAATGTGATCACTCATAAGTACAAATCGTCTGCCAAGAAGATAATGCCTCCACATAATTAGTGCATGAATGATCGTTGCTATCTCGAGACCATTTGTTGGATAGCTATTCTCATGTTCATTTAGCTTATGTGACTCATAGCATACCACCTATTTATCCTACACAAGGACTCCAACAAGTCCTCTCTTTCAAGAATTTGTGCACACTACAAACTCCTTATCCATATCTGCAATATTTAGAACTGGAGCATGTGTCAACAACTACTTAAGCTACTCAAAAATATCCTCACACTCATCTCTCCACTCAAGCTTCTTACCTTTCTTCTGTAATGATGTAATGAGATAAGAAATATTTGAGAAGTTCCTGATGAACCTCCTATAATAACCTGCCAATCCCATGAATTATCTCACCTCATACACACTCTTAGGGGCTACCCACTCCATGATGGCCCTTATATTTTTTGGATCTACTACAATTCCATCCTTGGAGACAACATGTCCCAAGTAGTGTACCTCATTGTGGGAGAAACTGCATATTCTAAGCTTATAATAAAACACATGCTCTCTCAATAAACTCAACACTACTACCAAATTCTCGGCATGTTCTTCTTCATATTTAGAATACATCAATAAACACAATCAAAAACTTTTCCAAATAAGGAAGCAACATACTATTCATAAAACACATAAATGTAGCTGGGCAATTAGTCAAACCGAATGGAAATGCAACAAATTCATAATGCTCGTACCTGGTCCTACATGCAGTCTTGTAGATGTCTTTCTCTTTGATGCGTGAATGATGATAGCCCGATCTAAAATCAATCTTAGAGAACATTGTTTCTCCCTTCAATTGATCAACCAAATCATCAATCCTCGGTAATGGGTACCTGTTCTTGATGTTCACTTTAGTCAACTACCTATAGTCAATGCATAGTCTAAGAGTGTCCTCTTTCTTCTTCACGAACAACACTGGTGCACCCCATGGCAATACACTTGGCCTAATGTACCCTTTTTCCAACATTTCCTTCAATTGAAATTTCAACTATACCAACTCTAGTGTACTCATCATGTAAGGTGCCTTGATGTTGGAGCTTCCTCTGGTACCAAATCAGTAGAAAATTTTACTTCCCTATGTGGTGGAAACTCTGAAATATCTTATGGAAACAAATCCTGAAATTGCTGCAATATTGGATACTTGTTAATTACATCTACATCCTCAACCTCCTTACCTTTGTCACTAGAGATATGAACTGCAAATAGAACACACCCTTTCTTGCGATTGTGTTTGGCCTGCATTGTTGTCACTATCCTAACTGATGTGGATTTCTTATTTCCCTGCAAGATTCTTGGTTCCCCATTATCGTCCAAGACTCAATAGCTTTGTCATAGAAATATACCTTGGTCATATGGAGATATAGCCAATCCATACCAAATAGCATACTATATAATCCCAAAGGAAATATTTTCAAGTGCGCTACTGTAGGCATGCCATTTAACTCAAATGCACAAGCTCTTACCCAATGGTGAACTCTTTTCTTCGTACATGTGGCCATCTACACTAACCAAGATTATGCATGCATTTCCTTACTCAAACCACACTTATCCACTACGCCAGGATTAATATAAATATAGTTAGATCCAGGGTCAATCAAAATAGAAACAACTTGATCACAAAGCTTACCATCCATCTGAATGATATAAGACTAATGATTCGCATGCATGTTGTCCACAACTGCATAAATCCAAGGAATGTTATTCCCAACATCTCCCACTATCTGTGTCTGTTGTGCATTGTATATCTGTGGCCTACCACCCTAATATTGTGGAAAATCCCTCCTATGATGATCTCTTCCACAAGTCCAACACCTCACTGGCTCTGTATTCTCATTATTATACTATTCCTTTGACCAAAATCCTTGTCCTCTACCAGATGTATTGAACTTCTTCGGTGGTGAAACATTCTCCTTCTTACTTGTATCTTGAGGCCTTGCTCGCTTCTTGTCCTATTTTCCTTTGTTCCTTGCATTACCCTTCCAATCCAGCTTAGTCTCTAATCTACGCTTTGATTGTTCACAATAATGCTTGAGTTTCTGGATGGCCTCCTCCAATGATCTAGGCTCATCAAACTCAATCTTATCTCTATATGCAATCGGTATCCCACTAATAAATATCTGAATCTTGGCCTTCTCCTCCTTGAGGTAAGGCACGTATCTCAGTAACTCAAAGAACCTGCTAATATACTCCTCATCTATCATGGAACCCATCTTGAGCTCATAAAACTCCTTTTCCCTATCAACGTAGTATCTCTCTGATAAATACTTCTTCCAGAATAGCCTTTCAAACTGACACCAAGTCAACTCTTCCATAGAAATATCTTTGACGTTCTTCACATCTTCCTACCAAATGTCTACTCTACCTCTAAGGCTGAAGGTGGCTATCCTAGCTTTCATATTTTCTGAGTAATCATGCAATATGAAAAACTTATTCATTCCAAGCAACCATACCTCTGCATCATGTGGTTTCTTCATCTCTTTGTCAAATGTAGGTGGATTTTCCCTTTCAAAATTTTATGGAAAATAGCCCTTGTAATTTCTCCTATAAGTTTGATACCGATGACGATCATGATGCCTATCTGAACCAGAACTAGAATGATACCTGTGACCATCACTCCTCCTATCTAGAGTGTCCAATAACCTGCCATCTTTCATTGTATCATCTCTCTCTTACATGTTCCTACCAGGAGACCTACTTCCATATGCCCCATTAGTTTTTTCCTCTTTCCCATAACTGATCCTAAGTGGCCCCTTCTTCTGTAACTCTGACGGACTTTGAAGGATGGTTTCATTAACCTCTACTTAATTTTCTTGTGCATGTATAAGTCTATCATTGTCTCCCTTGCAACTAATTTTTTTTTCCTCTAGACTTCTTAGTGTATCTCCTAAATCAGATGAATTTCCAAAACCATGTTGCTCATATGACTCATAGGAAGAATCTATGTATTCTATAATTATACTATTCATCTTTGATTTCTTCCTACAATGTACAATATGTCAAATAAACCAATTCATAAATAAACCAATGCACCTTAGTGTAATTTTGGAGGATACTTCATGCAAGATCAATCAATCAATGTAATACATGTATAGATATAATCATGATAGCATATAAACATATAATTTCTAGGCATTCAAACATATAAATGTCATTCTAGTTGGAGCCCAGTCACCCATGCATGACCATACCAAATACACACCAATAAAAGCTTGACCATACACAACCACAAGCATAGACCATATACTAAGACAAGCAACATGTAACCCAGCATGAACGCCCATTGCATATTCATCACATGACATGACTGAAGCAAGCATACATGGAAAACACACAACATGACTAATATGTGACCTAGCCTAAACAAGCGATGCACATACAATATGTAAACAAGAGTGCACAGACAATACACAAACATAAACAACACAAAATGAGTGATTTACTCATAACAACATGTTGATGATGAAACCATAAGAACTTCCATGGTGATAACACTGCCACCATGGTTAACACAACATGGATGCATAAACCACATAAAAAATTGGTATGAAAACACATAACAAACCAATAGAAAAGCATGATCAACACACTACCCACCCAGTCCTAGAGTTGAACTTGGCTTTGATGCCACTCTCTAACACCCTCTTCCCACATCTACCCAAGTAAACGGCCAACTGGGGTAAGAATTTGATGAGATGCTACTAATATGAGATTCAAAATCCTAGATGACTTTGAGGAATTGGAACTGATGGAAACATGACAAATAGAACTTACACTGCATTATTGGCATCCCCAGGAGGTAACCCAACCTTCCACGGCCTTATTCCCTGAGGGGGGAACTGATTTTTAACCTATTTGAGGCTTACCCGCTAGCATGTAAGGGCAAGGGAGTGGTTATATACCCTTATTCATGGGCTTGCCTTGTCAAGGTAGTAGCTAAGGCCCCAAAAGTTTAGTTATGTACATGCGGCTTCGGGTTTGTGCCACATTTTAAGCCCTTAAGCCGAGGTCACTGCCCATAACTTCATATAACATCAAGAGAGGGTAAATAAATTTAAAACAAAGACAAGGAACAATCACATCATCAGGAACTCATCTGTACCCTGCCCAACCATGACAGGAATTTCATCAAACATGTCACAAACATTGCATCTATAGGTATAAACAACATATTTAAACATGGTGGTCTATTACAAATTTGATAATAGCTAATAATCATTGCTCCCCTACATCATAAGCTACAATACAGTCTATTTTACCATAGATACATTAGGTATTAATTTATAGGAAAAAACATAGGTAGATCCATACATCATCACTAATCAAATACATGCTTATAACCAACATAAATACCATGGATACAACAACAAATAAATCCGTACATAAACCAATACGTTTTCATATTGAATACCATAGGAATGAGCTCTTCATTAATGAGTGCAAAACTCAACTGGAGATGGGACTTCCATGTTCCACACAACCATAGATTGGTTGAGCCAACTCTCACTTCAGCCAATCACCCCCATGCCATATTCCAAGCATGAATGTGGGACTTTCTCAAACACATCAATCAAAACCAAACCATGGCTCCAGAGATGAAATAGTATCAATCCCAAAACCAGTGATTCCACCTCACGGTCGGACATCACTAACCATCACGGATTGGTCTCCACCCAAGTTGCTTCAGGGCTCCAGAGTGTTTGTTCCAACCAAGGCTCCACAACTAGTAACTCAACCAAACAATTGTCTGTCGGGCTCTAGAGAATTTTTCCAACCAAGGCTCCAAGAACTAATAACTCAACCCAATAGCTAAGGGAGTCATGAGAACCAACCATAAAACAATCAATGGAAATACACTCAAAATACCATGGTTGTCCAGCAAATGTCAAGGCTATGCAATCCACATGAATATACCATGCATGCCAAAAATAGGGAGGAAAACATACATGCAACTCGGTATCTGCAATCAAATCTTGTTGTAGTTTTTATCCTGATGTCCACCTACGCTTTCCTGCTCTTCCTTTGTTGATCCAAAATATTTTTCTTGAGATGTGTTAAAGAATTACGTGTGAAAATTACAGCTTAAACAAAAAAATTTAAAGGATAAACATAAGAAGAGAGAAGCAATTAAAATCATGAAAGAAGACACATAATTGATATCGAAGTTTGTCCAGGAGGAACTACGTCTTTGGGCCCTGCTCAAATAGGGGAGGCCCTCTTTCATTAAGTGGCAGTAAAAATGAAAGTACAAGTATTAAATGAAAAATTACACAATTATACCTCCATAACTGAAAGTGATCAAAAATTAGAGATCTATGATGAAGAAACAGAAAACACTGTTGGATTCGTGGCGTCAAGAGGTGCAGAATCCATATAAATTTTTCCTGAATCTGACAAAGTGAAAATATTGACCCTCTGGAAAATGGCTCAGATCATGGTTTCGCCCCCCTCCTGCACAGTGCTCATGGTTCCACCTGTCTCGAAATTTGTGCCTACTCCTGGACTTCCTCGGTGCACTTATAAAATGAAGGCATTTTTATATTAAAATTCGGCGGACTTCCCAAAGTAAGTCATTGGGCGAATTGGTTATGATCCTGAAATGGAAGGAGGGGTTTGGGTGGTCAAACCCCGCCCCCTCCTTTATAAGTCAGAAACTATTTCTTTAACTGTGCTTTGTTATTTTACCAACCTGCCATATTAATTTTAATATAAGTGTGGGGGGTCGGGCCTGCATAGGGTGGCCCGCCCCCATCTTCGTCAGCCTTCGTATGGAGATGTGGCAAGAGGAGGGTTGGCGGTGGGTTAAAAACCCTCGCCACTCTTTTTAATATCGATCGTAATATATGGGCAGGGTCCGATGGGGTCATGGACGCCGACCCCAATTTTAAATATATTTTGTTATGAGGGTGGGGTATGGCAGGGTCATGACCACCAACCCTTATTAATATATAATTTTTTTTATTTTGTTGGATTGGGAGGGCAAGGGTCATGGCCCGCCCTCCAATTTTTTTATTTTTTTTTTTTACAACAACCTGATATTTTTGAAAAATCCAGAATTTGACAGAAGGAGTCAAATTATTCATCCCACAATTTCGCCCAGAATCTGGTGGTTTGGTTTTAGAAAATTTCTTAACTCCTTAAGCTGCCACATCACTAAGTCAACCCTCAAATTTTGACTGCTCCTAACTCCTTCATGCAGATTCATAATTGGGTGTCGTCTACGCCATTGGAATCAGAAAGACGATATCTTCAACTTGACATTTAGTTTTCCATATTTCAGATACTTTTATTTTTGAGCCTTTATACTCAAGCCACTTGTACTTGGACCTTTCGATCCATTTGGATCATTCCTCCCCACTGAAGAGATTTTGGACCCCAAAAGCATTAACACACTCAAAACCACTCTTTCAATCTCCTGCATGCAAAATTGGTACATCATTTGCAATCATGCACACCACACATGACTTAAAAACCCCTCATTTCCAAGAGTTTATAGCACACACTCATTAGTTAAGGATTACATAAAAAATTAATAAATACCTCAACTACTCATAAGGATAGGCCAAAACATCATTGTTGAATTTCGAAGTGATGGGAAACACACCATCACGTTTACATTTACTTGCAACGTATGATTTACAAATGTGGCCATCACACTAAGACCTATAAAAGAACCATATTTTTACCTAATAAGGTAAATGGGTCATCCCCCTATGGATGATTTGCCTGTGGAATAGCTTCGAGGACCAAACTCTGTATGGATTCTCTTTGGTACTGACGTGTTTGACATGCAGGTTTCTAGGGTTCACTCTGGCTGTGATGATCCTTCCTCCCCCATACCTTTTTTATCGTCTTGGAATGCCTCCTCCTAATATGCCTTCGAGAACTTCCCATGAATCCCTCACTATCACTGAGGTGTAAGGAGGTGCTCTCATCATTAGTTGTTGGTGGGTCATTGGATGTTTTGGAGTTTTCTCCAACTTCCTTCCTAGTGTATCTAAATCTTGCATGACATAGTGATTCCTCGACTTCGACGGGGTTTACAATGCCTTTCCCATTGAGGTCAAGGCCCTTTCCTTGATACCCTATCTTCTTCAGCAATTTGGACCCGATCCCTATAGTATGTTTTTCAAAAGTAGCGAATTCATCATCATGAAAAGTACATGAAATTGAAGGGTTGATTTTTACCTCGGGTTGGTTATGTCGCCACTTTTCCAAGGCCTCATCCTTAGCTTGTAAATGGCGTAGTAACCTTTTTTTTTCTTCCCTTGCTTCCTGTAGGAGCCTTCTTAGCTTAGTATTTTCTGCTTGGATGCCTTCATTAATCTCTTCAAGTTCTTAGAACAATAAGTGTCCTTTTCATATTTGGTACATTATATGTTGATATTTTTGTTTCACCGTCTTAATTGGAACCCAAGTCTATGGGTCCTTCTACTGCAATCCCAAAGGCTGCAAGCTTCATTTCATCATCGGCATCGGAACCCTGGTCAATTGGTCTACCTCGTGCAAATCCTGCAGCTGTGACCTTTTCATCTTCCTCAAATTTATAATCTTGGTTTTTCTTTATGGTGGTGGTGGTCTTCTGCTTCCCCTTTTTGTCATTTCTCTCAGTTCTCAACTCAGGGTGCAGCGTCTAGTCGTCATGTCCCTCTTTTTCACAATGTGTGCAAGAGGGCTTTGCTCCCCTTCTTTTGGCTGTGGCAATCATTTTTGGGTGGTCACTTTTTTCATGTGTTCCCCTGCTTTCTATGTGCATGGCCTTCACACTAGCCTCATCGATGGCAGGAGGCTAAAAAAAAAATAATGAATGTCTTATGTAATTATGAAGAGAACCAATATACTTGGTTACCACTTCAGGTGAATCTAATGAAATGCCCAAACTTAGTGCTTTTTTTCTAAATTACTCAGTAAAGCTTTGCACGTTTTGTCCTTTACCTTTCCTTAGGTACTGCCACTCCATTAAGGATTTTTTCTTATAACCCAAGGGATATAATTTATCTTTTAAGTGCAGAAATGAAATTTGACCTTGAGGAAAGAAGGTTACCCAAATTATTGTAGCCTTGAAGTTTTCTCTCCCACCAGATGAGAGCGGTGTCATTCAGTCAAAGAGAATCCAACTGGATCTTTTCCCTATCCTCCACAATCCGCTGAATCCTGCAGTATACTTCAAGCTGCCTAATCCAGTTGTTAAGTTTCTCTACATTACTTTCACCATTATACATGGGTAGATCAAAATTTACATCTAACTTAAAGAAAGGTTTATTAGTTGCATTTCTTGAATTCCTATGATGATGGTGAGAAGAGGAGGAAGAACTTTCACTTGCTGGAGGAGAAGTAGGTGTATCTCCTCCATTATCTCCATGCCTTGAACCTTGTCCTTCTGAAGCATTCTCCCCTTCTTTCTCTAGTTTCTCAAGTCTAGAGAAAAATTTCTTAACCCAATCTTCCATGGTGTAGAAGGTCTTGTGGAAGTTGAGCTCCTCCTCATTTCGAACATCGTCATCCATGTTCCTTCTTCGGTGTGCATGTTTCGCTTCAGGATCAAAATACCATATTGTCATTCGTCTCTTCGTAGCATGTCTCTAGTTAGCATATAAGCATGTAATTCACATCTACAAGCACCTACTCTAATACCACTGATCCAAAATATTTTGCTTGAGATGTGTTAAAGAATTACATATGAAAATTGCAGCTTAAACAAGGAACTTTAAAGGCATAAACATAAGAAGAGAGAATAAATTAACATAATTCAATAAGACACAAAATCAATATCAAAGTTCGTCCAAGAGGGACTACGTCACCCGACCGTGCTCAAATAGGGGGAGGTCCTCTTTCATTAAGTGGTAGTAAAAATGAAAGTACAAGTATTAAATGAAAAATTACACCCTTATACCTCCATAGATGAAGTGCCCAAAAATTGGAGATCTCTTATGAAGAAATGGACAACACCATTGGATTCGTGCCTCCAAGAGGGCAGAATCCATATAAAATTTGCCTGTATCTGACAAAGTGAAAATATAGACCCTCTAGAAAATGGCTCAAATCATGGTTTTTCCCCCCTCCTGCACAATGCTCATGGTTCCACCTGTCTCGAACTTCTTTTCTGCTCCTGGCCTCCCTGGGTGCACTTATGAAATGAAGTTTTTTATATTAAAATTTAGCAGACTTTCCAAAGGAAGTCATTGGGCGAATTGGTTATGATCCTGAATTGGAGGGAGGGGGTCGGGTGGTCACACCCCGCCCCCTCCCTTATAAGTCGGAAATTGTTTCTTAAACTGTGCATTTTTATTTTACCAACCCACCATATTAATTTTAATATAAGTGTGGGGGGGCGGGCCTGCATTGGGCGGCCCTCCCCCATTTTCGTCGACCTTCGTATGGATATGTGGCAAGAAGAGGGTTGATGGTGGGTTAACAACCCCCGCCACCCTTGTTAATATCGGTCGTAATATATGGGCGGGGTCTGACGGGGTCATGGCCATCGACCCTAATTTTAAATATATATTTTTTATGAGGGTGGGGTTTAGCGGGGTCATGATCGCCGACCCTTATTAATATATACTTTTTTTTATGTCGTTGGATTGGGAGGGTGGATGTCATGGCCCGCCCTCCAAAATATATATTTCTTTATTATTTTTACAACAACCTTCTATTTTTGAAAAAACTGGAATTTGACTGAAGGAGTCAAATTATCCATCCCAAAATTTCACCCAGAATCTGGCTGGAGTTTCCCAGAATCCGATGGCTAGGTTTCAGCAAATTTTTTTCCTCCTTAAGCTACCATATCACCAAGTCAACCCTCAAACTTTGACTACTCCTAGCTCCTTCATACGGATTCGGAATTGGGTGTCGTCTGTGTCGGTGGAATCAGAAAGATGAGATCTTCAACTTGACATTAAGTTTGACATATTTTGGATACTTTGATTTTTGAGCCTTTGTACTCAAGACACTTGTACTTGGACCTGTTCGATCCACCTGGATCATTTGCCTTCTTTCTCCAAATCACCAAGTATACACACTCTCCAAGGGAGCTCCAAGAAAACTATCAGTATCCAAGAGTATGAGAGAGAGAGATAATAATGAGAGAGCTCTAAAAATGCACTGACAAACAAGTACCAACTGATCTGCATATGCATTATTATAGAAGAGGCCTATATTTTTTTCATTTTCCATTATTTTCCTTCATTATCCTCCTCACATGCAACCAATGACCTTTCATCTCCCTTTTCTCCTAATTTCTATTATTTTCATAAATAAATGTTCCAAAAATACTTTTTTCCTCTAAAATGCCTTAGCCATAGCATTTTTCAATTCCCTTAGCCATAATAAACCAAACGAACACCCCCTAGGATGCTTTTCCCAACATTCAGCTTGGAATATGTGTCCCATCAACTGTGGTTATTATCTTAATTTTTATTACATAGAATTTTCACCATGAATGTTACACTTTGGATGATCTAGCAACTCAATAAGCATTGAAAGATTGTGGCCTCTACAAGTATTGGATAACTCTGGGAATGGAATCTAAGCTAGATCTCATGACATGGATGGTGAGGACTTGGGATGTCTAGGATCAGTGTTTCCTGATAGGGGATCATCACCTCACCATAGATGTTGATGATATTTACTTCTTGACTGGGCTCTCCCATAGAGGGCTTGATATTTCTTTATATGGCCATAGACCAGGTGGAGAGACTATAGCTTCTTATTTTAGTTAGTAATGTGTTGATGGGGCTCAGCTCAAGGGTGATACGATTGATGTCAAAAAAATCGATCGATTCAAGTTCAGGACCATTGATTTTACAGTCACAAAACTATGTGAAAACGTAGTGCTTCACTTGGCTATAAATGCCCAGATGCATATTGTCATGGAGTGTTCACAGCCCACTATTTTCAATTGGTGTGAAGGAGTAGTTTCCAACATGAAAGGAAAAATGACTAGAGCCAAGAATGGTAAACTAAATAATTCATTTATGGTGCCATTCTCATTTCATTTTCTCTAGAGAGGATTCCACAACTTATCCCACACATATTCTAGTCGATGAGTTATGACCTTGAGATCCACGCATACTGTGGTGGATTTCGCAGATGACTCGCCATGGAGGCGATGGCCCGGTGGTAAAATATACTCAGTTTTTTGTGTGGATGGGAAACCCGATTATCATGATCGAGGATTTCCCATATGAAGGGAATAATTATAGAGGTGACCCAGATATCCCACTCCCCGCAAGGATGTTGTGGGGTGATATAGGTAAAAAAAATAGTTTTCATGTTTTAATGTTTTTAAATTTTCATTTCCTTTTTAACATCCAAATCTAATTATCTGAAATGTTTATGCATATGTGGGCCAAATTGAACCAACAAATATACATCATTTTCACAAGCAAGGGGACCAACCTCTAGCGGTTGTAGTACCCTGCTTAGATGCAGTATAGGCCTTGACTGAGCTGAAGCACAACCTGGAGATGTTGACTATAGATATACCATAGGCATGGATTGATGATTTGCCTCTCTGGTACTAGTGACACGTGGTTGGGGTTCTAGGACCGATCAAGCGACTTTTAAGGTGAGTACCTTGCGATATAGTCTACTATCATGATCATCATCATGGATAGTTACTAGTATTTTATGGCTACATTTTGATTTTTCTATCAACCTGTTTGGATAATAAAGGCCACAGGGCCTCATGTATTTGGATGACATTTTTTGTAACACACTTTTTACATACTATGTTACCTAATTGGAACAACTACTTTTATTTTTCAGTTTATATTTTTCAATATATTGATGAATATTATGTTTTATTTAGAAATGTTGAAAATTTCTATTTAACACGTGATTGGCCAATGCATCAATTAATGTGTTTAAATTTCTTGGAATGTGTTGATATTTAATGTAATTGAACTATCTTTCCAAGAGACGAACCCGTAAAAACATTCTTAACATTTATGAACTTCTTAATATATAGACACCATTTAAATTTAATATTATGATTTGTGAATATAACCTAACGATCAAATGTCAAATGCCAAATGTGATGGCATCAGATAATAATTAAATGACTACACTATTATAACACCCTCCTCTCACATCTACCCAAGTAATCGGCCAACCAGGGTAAACATGTGACAAGAGGATATTATGATGAGATTAAACCTCCTAGATGACCTTAAGGAAGAGGAACCAATAGAAACACAACATACAAGCCTTGTACACCAACAATAAAACCACTAGGAAGTAACCCAACCTTTCAGGCCTCTTACCCCTGGGTCATACTGAAAATTTGACCCTTTTGAGCCATACCCACAAGTATAAGACTACATTCATGCACCCAGGAGGCTATAGCTCCAGGCATAACGCTGCATGCTTGCGGCTAGGGCCCAAAATGCACAGTTTTGTGCGTATAACTCTAGGATTTGAGCCACCCTTTTAGGCCCAGAGACCCAGTCACTTCCCAGAACTTCATGACAACTTAGGGGATGATAAATAACATTATAAAAATGATACAGA
This sequence comes from Pinus albicaulis, assembly GCA_034641835.2. NCBI lineage: Eukaryota > Viridiplantae > Streptophyta > Pinopsida > Pinales > Pinaceae > Pinus > Pinus albicaulis. The sequence goes on from CM076572.1 coordinate 451,539,526, forward strand.
AGCAACCACATCAACAAGAACTCATCCGGACCCCTCCTATCCATGACAAGATTTTTTTCAAACATGTCACAAACATTGAATCTACATGTGTAAACAATATATTTAAGCATAGGGGTCTCATAATTATATGAGAATCACTAAGAAGAATTGATCCCTTACATCATTAGCTGCAATACAATCTATACGACCATAGATATATTGCGCATTCATTTGTGAGTAAAAACATGGATAGAGCCATACATCATCACTGATAAGATACATGCTTATAACCAACATAATAACAATAGAAATACCATGGATACAAAATTAATAGAATCCACATAATAACTAGTAAAATTTCATACCAAATACCAAAGGAATGAGATCTTCATTACTGAATGTAAAAACCAACTAGAGATGGGACTTCCATGTTCCACCTGACCATAGCTTGGTTGAGCCAAATATTACTTCAACCAATCACCCCCATGCCATCTTCCAAGCATGAATGTGGGATCTCATCAAACACATCAATCACAATAAATCCAAGGCTTCCAGAGGCCAAAACACCTCAATGTAGAAATTATCCAAAGATATTCAATATGTTGAAGTCCAACAAGAAATTGCAGCACACACACTAGTGTGGGACCAATAGGTCCTAGCGATAGTTTGAAGGCCAATTTAATTAATTAAATTGGTGCAGTATCTAATTTAATTTTACCTTAATTAAATTCAACAATAAAATGTAATCTTATCTCATGATCACTTGTAATAGTTAACTGAGTGTGATAAACTCAGTTATCTCATGTATTTCAAGTTGAGGGTGGTTGGTGAGGCATGCAAAGTAATTCTATTAGTTATGGAGTTCGAATTGAATTTGGTGCATTAGTTTAATGCATGAGTAATCAGTTAACTCAATTAGGTGCGTTAGATTCAGTTTAACTAGTTGTAACTATTTGTTGCACTAGTGAGAGATCAAGTGAATTAAATACTATTTAATTCAAAATCACTGATGTGCCATGAAACTACTAATTTACTATTAATAGTTGCATGCATGTCAGTTCCAGTGGATACCCAATTGAGACAAAGGTTAATGGGATGTTAACTATCAGTTGTGTGATTAGTAGGTTGCACGCATGCAACCAGACATCCATTGGATTGCCAATGATCCTTGTGCAGTTTTGGAAGGAAGATTTTCCTAAAGAATAGGGATTGCATTCATCATGAATTGCACAAGGCAAGAAAGTTTTTTAGAGGCTGAGAATTGGCTAAGTGTTGCTCAATTTTGTCCAGGACAGTGTGAGACAGTTATGAGAGTGTAGGAGACTCTTGTGAGAAGAGTGCATTGTAATTTTTTCATGCTTCCATGGTGAATATACAATAGAATATTGAGGGGTTTTGAGAAGCAAGATTTTCCTGGGAAATTAACTATGTTGCGGTTTGATTTGATTCTTTCTTTTCTTAATGTGATTGGCGATTTTGTTTAATTTAAATAATTTATTTGTAGAAGGATTCAATATCTAGATTTAGTAAATTGTTAGATTGGATTGAATGCATTGATATACATATGTTGGTATAATTTCTACATGGTATTGGAGCATAGGAAATCACTATAGTGGATGAGAAGCTAAGTTTGTGACATAATAGAATTAGAAATTGCAAAATTATTATTAGTGTGACAGGCGATTCAGGGTCAAAATGGATTTCAATGGCTTGATATTGGAGTATGCACTCGAGGGAAGCTCTAACTATATTTCATGGAAAGACAAGATGGAGGTATTATTGGAGGACAATGGGTTGAAATAATTCATTGATAATGATGTTCCCAAACCCGCTGTAGCAGATGCTGCAACTCTTGATGCTTGGAAAAAGAAGGTTGCAAAGGAGAGGAGGATCTTACTGGAGGGAGTACGAGACCACATTATCTCAAGTCTCCATGGAAAATCCACACCATATGCAATGTGGAAAGCTTTGAAAGATCTATTTTAGAGCAACAACGATCATAGAAAATTGGCACTGAAGGACAAGCTCAAGAAAATCAAAATGGAGAAAGGCGACACCATTCTGAAATATTTAACAAAGATTTTCCAATGTTGGGATGAGCTTGGGAGCATTGGAATTAATGTAGTGGATGATGACTTTGTGAACCTAGCTCTTCTAGGACTTCCCAAGAGTTGGCATAGTTATCAGGACTCTGTCAATGGAAGGGAAAAGCTGCCAGATTGGGAATGACTTTGGTCGGATTTGGTGCAAGAATAATTCAGGAAAAATACCAGGGATGGATCTTCATCTAAGAACGATGATGAAGAATATTGTGCTTTGAATACCAAGGCGAAGAAGGGGAAAGGAAAGAAATTTCATTCCAAATCTGAGTCTGGCAAAGATGACAAGAAGCACGACATGTCTAGAGTGAACTTTTTTCACTGTCACGAGCATGGAAATTATGCCACTAATTGTCCAAAAAAGAGGAAGAACAATAAGGCTTCAGGATCTGTAGCTAGTGAGGCTTTGGCCTCACAATTTAAGCTTGACTTCTTGCTCATTGCATGTATGGTGTCAAGTGCAATGGGATTGGTGTGGTACTTGGATAGTGGTGCATTCTTTCACATGACGAGAGATAAAGAACTTTTCAGTAGCTTGGAGGAGAAGGACCTCCAGATGCATATATACATGGGTGATGGTGAGTAGTACAGTGCTATCAATATTGGTACAGTTACCTTCTAGAGACATACATGTAAGCCCTTTCTATTAAAAGATGTAATGCATGTACCAAGCTTAAAGAAAAATTTGGTCTCAGTCACAATGTTGGAGGATAGAGGCTATGATGTTTTATAAGTGAAGGAAAATCTTTCCTTTGATACAAAGCAATAGGACAAGCTAAGAATATTAGGATCGTGTGAGGAATATCTATAAAATTGATGTAGATGGTTGCACAATATTGATGGGTAAGGCAGAAAAAGTGGTGAGTCGGGATGAGGGTGAGTTATGGCACAAGAGATTGATCCATCTACACCATGGAGCCTTGAAAGTCATGTAGCATATTTCTACGAGTCTTCCCAAAGGTACTCTTGCACAGTCAAACACATTCAAGGGATGTACTATGGGGAAGTATGTAAAGGCCACTTTTCATGAGAAAGAGAACCGAGCCTTGGAAATCCTTGAGATATTTCACTTAGACCTGTGTGGACCATTCTCTATTTCTTTGACAGCAAGCATAATTACTATGTGATATTTTTTGATGACTTTTCTAGAAAGTGTTGGATCTACTTCATGCAGAATAAAGATCAAACGTTCTCAAAATTTCTTGAGTTCAAAGCACTGGTGGAGAAAGACATTGGGAAGCATGTGAATACTCTTAGGAGTGACAATGGTGGTGAGTACATCTCCATTGAATTCAAGAACTTATGCAAAAAGAAGGAATTTAGAGAGAGTTGATTGTGCCTCATAACCCACAGTAGAATGGGGTCGTAGAAAAAAAGAACAAAACAATTGTGGGTGCAGAACAAGTGATGTTGCATGATCGGAGCCTACTGTTGCATCTGTGGGCAGAGGCATGCAACACAATGGTATTTTTGCACAATCATAGTCCTCATCGGATACTTGGCATGAGTACACCATAAGAGACTTTTACTGGTAAGAAACCTGATGTTTCACATTTTAAGATTTTTGACTCATCTATTTATGTGCATGTGACCAAAGACGCCAGGAATAATATCGAACCAACAGCTTAGATTAGGATCTTTTTGGGGTACATTGATGCTCCCCACAACTATCGGGTGTATTTTCCAAACAACAGGATGATTGTTGTGAGACGGGATATAAATTTTGATGACGAGAAAGCCATGCGATTGTCCCTTGAGAGGGAGCTGGATTTGCATGCAAAGGAGGAAATCTTGGTTCCAAAGAATGAACCTCAAGATGTGGAGCAGCCACATGCGGAGGATCATGAAGTGGCAGAAAAAACTCATGCAGATCCATCCACCAGAAATGGTAGAAGGCGCACCACAGAAGCTGATAGATTGAGACTTGATGCGGAAGAAAATGTAGGATCCCCTATTTCATTGTGTAGACAGACACAGTCTCCTAAAAGGTTTACTGGATACATGGATCTATGAGAAAGTGTATTTTGAAAAAACCATATTCCTTTAAGGAACCAGTGTAGCAACCAATTTGGGTTGATGCTATGGTAGAGGATTATGACTCCATCATCAAGAACAGTGCATGGGAAGTTGTCCCAAGACCGGTCGAAAAATCAGTGGTTGGATCTAGATGGATCTATAAGGTGAAGCAAGCAGCGGATGGGGGTGTGGAGAAGTACAAGGACATATTTGTGGCCTGAGGATTCTCACATGTTCAGGGGATTGAATATGAGGATACTTTCGCACCAGTCACGAGGTACTCTTCCATTAGATCTATCCTTGCACTCTCAGTGCAGATGGGGCGGCACATTCATCAGATGGATGTCAAAATTGAGTTTCTCAATGGATTTATTGAGGAAGAAATGTGCATAAAGCAGCCAGAATGTTTTGAGATCTTTGACAGTGATTCGCATGTGTTCCGACTCAAGAGAGCATTGTATTGGCTTAAGCAAGCACCTCGTGCTTGGTACACTCGGATTTACATCTATTTCACTAGGTTGCGCTTCATCAAAATTGAAGCAGATGAAAACCTGTACCAGATTGTGGTTGATGTTAATATCTTAATTATCGTACTTTATGTTGATGATCTAATTTTGACAGGTGATGATTAGCTTATAACTGCATGCAAGGAGGATCTTTCAAGGGAGTACGAAATAAAGGACATGGGACTCCTTCACTATTTCCTTGGTTTGGAAATATGGCAGCAAGATGGTGAACTTTTTTTTTCTCAAGGAAAGTATGCAAAAGAGATACTAGGTAAGTTTCACATGGAGAGTTGTAAACCCATGGATGCACCTCTTCCAGGAAATTAGAGGAAAGAGGATGCTACTTCAAAGAGAAGTAATGGATGCGAGTGTCTATATGTAGCTAGTGGGTTCACTGATGCACTTGGTGAACACCATACCAGACATTTGCTACAAAATTAACCAACTGAGTCAAGTTATGGTTAAGCTGAACAATCTCTTTTGGAAGGTGGGGAAGCATGTCTTGAGATATCTCAGGGGCACTACAGAGTATGGATTATGGTACAGACAGAGAGAGGGAGTGAATATTCAATGCTTCATAGATGCAGATTGGGTAGGCATTCCATTAGACAAAAATAACACATCAGGAGGGATCTTCAGCATAGGATCAACAACAATTTATTGGTACAACAAGAAGCAGCGATCTATGGAACTCATTTCAGCTGAGGCAGAGTACATGGCAGCAAGTCATGCTGCATGTGAGGCCATCTAGATGAGAAATATCCTGGTTGGTTTGTTTGGTTCTCAGATGGATCTGATTGTGATATATTGTGATAACCAAAGTTGCATTAAACTCTCAGTTAATCTGGTATTCCATGATAGGTCCACTAGAAAATTTGGCCCAATTTCCGATGGCAACTTCGTCGTTATTCCGACACAATGTCATCGCAAGAGTGACAGTTCGAGGATGGACAAAACGTGGTTCGCCATAACGTCGCAATTCCGACGCCTTGAAAAAGTGTCACAATACCGACACTTTTTCCGTCGCTTCCAAACAAGCGTCGCTCTTCCGACGTTTCCCAAATCGTCGCTCTTCCGATGTTTGTAAATTGTCGCAATTCTGATGAAATGTGGTCTGACGTTTTGAACGTCGCTCTTCCGACATCTTTATACTGTCGCTCTTCCGACGTTTCTAAACTGTCGCAATTCCAACGCCGTACAAAAGTGTCACAAGACCGACGCATTGCAAAAGTGTCACAAGACCGACCCTTTCCAGAAGCGTCGCAATACCGACGCCTTCCAAAAGCGTCGCAATACCAACGCCAGGAAGAACTGTCGCAATTCTGATGAAATGTGGTCCGATGTTTTGAACGTCACTCTTCCGATGTCTTTATACTGTCGCTCTTCCGACGTTTCTAAATTGTCGCAATTCCGACACCGCACAAAAGTGTCACAAGATCGATGCTTTCCAGAATCGTCGCAATACCGATGCTTTCCAGAAGCGTCACAATACCGACGCCAGGAAGAACTGTCGCAATATCGACAGACGTCAAAAGACCAATGAAAATGTAAATCGTTCAAAACGTCGAAAGACCGACACTTATAAGGCATTGTAAGAGTGACGCTTAAAAAGCGTCGGTATACCGACGGCGGGTTCAATTTAAAAAAAAAATGAAACTTTAAAACAGGACAGTAAATCTCCAATATTTGTTATGAATTGTGGGCGTTCCAATTGTTATGAACATAATTCAACCATGAAATATTAATACCTCCGTTGAAGCTTAGTTAGGACAACAATAGTTGACGTATATACGGGTGGGGCCCAGCGCTAGCGGCCTTTCCACATCTAACGGTGGATAATACATCACTCTGGCCTTGACGATCCAACAATCCAACTGGATATCGTGCGAGTTAGTTGCACGATCGTTAACTCGTGATGAGAGTGGGTTTTCAAAACCGCTCAAGGCCACGTGTCGGCCTATAAAATTAAACGCGTCCAAATGGGGAATACCGCTTACCATACAAAGGCGGTGCGATATGCCAGAAACCCGTCTTTACTGTGCGGTCCTCAAGGTTCTGACTACTCTTACTCCAGGTTCTGTCTGCTTACCAATGCCTTATGGCCATTGAAATATGCCTCATTGTTCATCCTTCGCGTGGCCATACCAAACGAACTCGGGCACGACCATTTCAAGGAGACACGACGCATTACATATGCCACGGTTTATGTCTTATGGTTCCGACAAGGTTAGTATCGACTCTGAAAATCGATACACCGGTCCTTGGTTCATTCAATCACCTACACATTCACAACACTCATTACGAGGTTTTACCTAGCTCACAGAGGTTTGAGCACAACATCTCCTTGCTCTACCACAGGCGCACGGGAATGTCATTAACCTAATTCACCCTCTGTTCACACAACTGATTATAGAGAAATTCCCCAACTGTTTAACACAATTATCTATGGAATTCACCAATGCTCATAAGTCCTGAGTCATTAGATTGTGTTCCACCGAGAACTCAACCAGTCTATATGCACATAACCTCATCACGGGGTTTCTTAATTACCACGGGATTTAAATTATCTTTCACCAGGATGCGTACATATATTCACACACAGAAAACTTACTCAATCAACGCACATATAATACTAACAGATTCCTTATATAAATGAAATTTCTTACAGTCTCCTGGTCCTCGGCCAGATCTTTGATACAATGGCCTCCTCTTCCCTATGCAGATCTATGCAGTTCTCTTTGCACTGTTTAGATTGAATTTCTGGGTTGGTTGGGTTTGTAACCAGTTAACTATTGTAAAGTGCTTCCACATCAGTATTGTAAATTTTCCCAGAATTGAATTTGGGAATGAATTTTAAAGGCATCTATACACAGCTTGAGGTTTGAAAATGAGAGAAGAACCGGGACTATGGGTTTTTACCCCATCAACCAAGATATGTTTATGGTAACTAGAATAGTTCCATAAAGTTAGCTTAGAAATTGTCAAATAAGAGGGATGCAAACCATTTCCATTGTTTTCTATTTATGGGGGATTGTGGGAGATGTTTGGGGTAAAATAAACTTATACAAAATGTAGCCATGCGAGAAATTTTAATCCAGTGACCAGGTGCTCAATTTTGTTTGCATGGTGTTCAAAGGTTTAGAGTTGATGATTTGACAATATAAGCAGTCCAAGAAATATTCATGCATTTTTATTGATCTTGACTCTTGAACACCAAAATACTAAGTGAGATGGTATTGCAAACTACACTATTGAAGGATACAAGTGTTGATAGACATCTGTAATCTACAAGTGGAGTTAATCTGGATCAAGCCTACCTTGATACATGTATAATCTGACTCTTGTCCCTTAATAACCACATTACTCAATTGTTTGAATCTTCATTTCGAAGAGTCGCAAGTCAGGGTTGGCATTAATAATGTCAAAATATGAAACAAAATTTTCCAACAGCCTAATTAAAAGTGAAGTAGGTCTTGGCATATAAACTCCTGGAAATGTGCGAAGTGGTAGTTAAACTATCCAAATCTAGAGCATATAAATCCTTGTCGTATGCTGAAACCTGTTTTGACTAATTCATAATGACAATCGCTTGAAAGCATTTGGTGAATTTGAAGTAATCTGAAAGAGACATGGTATTGTGGCATCAATAAATCTGAAGGAACCAACTGTGAAAAAATTAGTCACTGTTTTGGAGAGATGATGGTTTGTCTGAGTTCCATTTGTGATTATTATAGGTGTGAACTACTATAATACTCACTAATATATGTTAAGACTCAACTGTTGAAATATTACTTTCACCTACCTCTGTACTGAGAGTTTCCTTCTATATTTTTTTGAAGAAGTTCTTTCTCCAGGCCGCTTGCCAAAATGTTCGAACAGTCAGAATCAAGGTTTAAAAAAAACAACCAGTCCTGCACATTGAAAACAGAGGGTTCAAAAAGAAAACAAAGTACATGGCTCTGTATTTCAAAAACAGGTTTAAAATAGAAACAGGGCAACTTTTTCTTTTTTCTAAGTAAGGTTAATCTATTAACGATGGGAATAAAATTACAGCATGACTGAAGTCAAAAACATTGTCCAGACTTATGGAAAATTTGTCAAAAAATCAAAAAATAAGACTGCCCTCATATGGGGAAACCAGTCTTGAACGTTTTTCAGGTCGTTGCATTGCCCACGCAAGGGAACCATTGTTTGATATCTTTGACGATTACAATGTTTACAGAATTCAAAAATAAAACAAAGGTCTAACATAGTAATATAAGCAAAAACATGCCCAATTAAGTGGGCCGCGAAGCAAGAAAACCAAACCAAAAAGAAGTAGCTACTCATCCGGTGGTTCTTCGACAATTCAGCACCATCCTTCGTCAAACATGTCACTGTCCATGGCGGGAGCAGCTTCAGACATGAAAGGTCCAGGATCTCCAGGCGCTATCTCCACATCACGAGCCCTACGAACCTGAGCCTCCGGTTCCTGCACATTCATGCCACTGCTCCCCTCCTGAAGGCCAAAAAGCTGGGCTTTTTCTGAGCTTAGACCCACCGGACGGGTGCATTGTTCCTCCACTTGGGCCTCTTCACAGAAAACCACGGTGATTGAAGCTGTGATTTGTGGGCATTTTAGAGAGAAATTAAAGGAAAAAAGCACAATGCCCGTCGTGGGAGAAGGTGAAGCGGTGGGGAAATGAGGAGCAGGGGAGCCCATACGGTGGCCAGATCCTAGAACCTGACCCCACCCACTTCTAGTGTTTGGATAGCGGCCTGCGTAATAATCACTGGAGTGGGAAGACGACTCGGTTGAGGGGCTAGAGGGAGCGCGCAGGGGTTGGCCTCTGGTGCTACCCCTGCGGCAACGCATCCTTTGACGCAGGCGAGGCATGGGTGCAGTCTCAGCAGTGGGTACAAGACGAGATGGAGAAGAAGGATTCCAAGAAACCGAGGAAGACAGACACAGACCAGACCGAGAGAAATGCATATTTTCACCAAGTTCTAAGCAGCAGTTCAGCTGGCTTCTCCTTCCCGTCACAGTGCACAGGCAGGGTAACCCAACAACCGGAGAGCATCTGCAATTCAAAGGTTGCGGCTCGTCTGAGAAACCATAGTGAAATTCCATTTTATCGACCCGACTGCAATGGCATCGAAGAACACCCGTCATAAATCTCTCATTTATGAGAGCCGAAGGCCAGAGCATATTGGAGCATGCGGAATCGCTAACAGGAGTGGAGGTCCAATCTTGAACAACGTTAAAACTTAATGTGATTGATATGAAAACCTTGGAACTTAAATATTGTCTCCCAGCCATGACATGGGTGGGCAGGTGTCTCCACACTTCGCCACACCCATGACCCATCACCTTAAACGCCATCCAATGCACCCGCATCCAGGAACAGGGAAACTTTTGATTGAAGCGTAGGTTTTTTTTAAAGTTTTGTGGTCTCGAACCACGGCAAGCCAGAGGAGGACACGTAGCAGAAATTGATTGGAGCAGATCTTTGTTTGGGCCGCTCGTGCAGTGGAAATCCAGACCCGAAAAATATTAGGGCGAATTTGATAAGAAATTCGCGTCACAACTCTCCATACGCCAGCCCAAATTCAGACCCAAAAAAGATTAGGGCGGAATTCATTTGGTTTTCGCGTCACAAAATTGGCCAACATCAGCAGGCTATTTTGGAACACGAATTTGGTTTGAATTATGGTTTATCGCCATTTGAAGTCCTGCGGGCTCCACAGCTAAAGGGTTCGTTTGAAGTATTGACAAAGGTTTTGTTATATGTTTTATATAACGCACGACGGAATAGTTTTATTGTTTGTTAAGGTTCCACACTGGTTTTGGTAATATTTTGTTTTAAATGTGACATATATATGTGTTATATATATATTTCATATATATATTAAATTGTGGACCCCAGGAGCATTTTAATAGATTTGTTATTTGCATAGTTTTGTTATGTTTTTAATATATGCGTTGCATATAAAATAAAAGGGCTGTGAGCCTATTTTGGAATGTAGTTGTAAATTTTATTATTACACATAATAGCAGTGTAAGTGTTTTCAAGAGCACAGCAGTGCGTAGTTTTAGAAACAGAGAATAATTTTGAGTGCACTGCGTTTTGCAACAGTCACATTTTGTAATCCCTCTCAGTGAGGAAGAATTTGTAATATTTTTTTTTTGAAGGAATAGAAATTTTTCAAAGTGTTGAACTTTGTTTCCAGTGAAGAAATTTCAATATTTTCTCTGTGTTAGAAGAGGAGAGTATTACTCTCTCCATTGTTATTCTGGAATTTTCAAATATCCCAACACATGGCTATAAATGAAGGAGATTGCTACGCATCAACATCAACATGTTTTCAAGTAGGAGCTGCCTAATTTTGTAACAAAATTCTCTCTGGATGTCAAAATTTGCAGACACTGAAGATTACTCAGGTGATGCCTGAAATTTCCATTGAATTCCTATAAGAATCTTAGATTTGTGACAAAATTCCTTTTGCTAATATATTAGCTTACTCCTTTTAAGTTTGTATCATTCAAATAATAAAAAATGTTTCAAGGAGTATAATGAAAACTAGATTATGTGTGAAGCATAAAATAATCATTGATGCTAGACTTGGAAGTTAAGAAGTATAATAAGAAGTAGATACACTTCTCTAAAGCATAATACCGTTTTTCTGAAGCATAAGACAATCATTGATGCTAGACTTGGAAGTTCAAATAAGACGAGATAAAACAACGAAAAAGGCATTCCATTACTTGCATGAAATATGAGTACCACCTTTTACCAGTAAGCTGGGAGCAAGGTCTAGATTTTGACTGGCATCGATTCTTGTGAACTCAAATTTCACTAAAAACATAGTTTTTTGTATGTTTTTCAGCACATGGTTAAAAATGATAGTGCATCAAAATCTATATTGTTGGGCCAAATACATAAGTAATAAAAAATTCTCTTTACCAAGTTATTCGCTTCATCAAAAGCCTGATCTTCACATGTGACACTTTTGCTAGGGATAAATATCAAGTGGGTTGTGACATTTTAAAACTTGGTTCATGGTGAAGTGCCCAAAAGGCAAGTCTATCAAAGCATCTACGACCTGTGTCATTTCATAGTAGCGGATGATTTGATATCATAATGGAGGTGCTCCAATTCAAGCAGTGTAGAAGAGGCAGGAGCCTACAAGGCAGATCCAAACTTTGGAGAAGAGCAAGGCAGATCCTAGGAAGAACGAAGAATTTGGGAATCCAGGATCTCTTCCAGAGGCCATGATACCAAAGGTTTGTCCTGTTTGTAGATCTTTCTCATCTACATCCAATATAGCCTTAAATTCCCACATAGATCACTGTCTATCAAGTGATTCAAATACTATAAAATTTGGAACAAAGTTTTCCAAGCCTAAAGTGAAGGTGAGAAAAAAATGATCAATCCTAGATATAATTGTTGCGGCACCTGTTTGCATGCTAGAGGATTTGGATTACAGTACTAGCAAAGAGAAATTGACCGTTGATGCACATCCATTGCCTTTGGATCAGCTCAATCTCAGAGACACCACCAAGCAGAGGCAACATCAATGCAAAGATCTCAACATTTCAAAATTAATGCAAAGATCTCGCGTAGTGGTAATGCATGTATTTCAAAAGAAACAAATAAAAATGAACATTCTAACCCATTCGAATAACCACTGTAGCAAGGGTTTACATCTATTAGATCCAATCCATATATCGATGGAAAAAAATTAATATAATTACATTTTCCGTAGCAGAGGAAACTTTGCAAAAACAGAAAAGGAATATAAAACGAGGATGTCAAGACGTTTAGATGACTCAGTACAACAATTATTTGTGCTTAGTAAACACAACACTGTATTCTTAATGCATTTTCTGTAGAATACTAAACAAATTTGTCCAAAATTTGAGATGCAAACTATAGTCTCTACTACGTTTGGAAAATTGGAGGTTTATAAAAGATAAACTGCGAATAGAATTGTACCACTATGATAAGAAGCTGTCAGAAGCATTCCTTCTGCTTCACAAACGTGGAACTACCTTAAGAATGCTTATGGTTGATATAAATATTAGAGCATGGTAGTTAAATGTAGTAGTTATGCTAAAATATTGAATAACAGCTTGAGAGTGCTCTTCAGATATTGTACGAATGCACCAAATTAAAGTTGTACCATTACTAAAGATAAATGGCCAAAAATAATCAATTTTGATATCATGAAGTTATGTATTTCTCGGTAGCAAACTGGGGATAGGATGGAAAATATGAGAGAACTAAGTTCCAAGGACTAAAAAAACAAGGCCAACATAGTTCTGCCTTGAATCAGAGACAAAACAAAGCTGCCCAAAAAAGTGTTTGCCACTGTCATCACCCCAAGGAGCGCAAAGTCAGTTGATAGTGCCAACCATTTGACAGAGCAGAGAGAAGATTCATGGTGCCAATGGTTGTAGCACAGTTTGTTGATGTGAGCCATCATTGTAACAAAGCAGATTGATGGTGCCAATTGCTGTAGAAGTCCATTGAGAGTGCAACTACTGTAGTAGAGCAGTTTGAGAGCACCCATTGAAGCTCCTATATATAGCAGAGTCAACATTTTCCTATTGAACAAGTTTGTATAGTCAAAGCCACAGCAACATCAGATAGCCACGATCCTAAATGAGAACCAGAGCCAAAGCTAAGACAGATTCACGTTTAGCAGAACAAGACAACCATAGCAAAGGATCTGACCACAGAACCAGATCATGAGAGATAGAAAGATTCTTGCTTCCACTGTGGAAATGTAGAAACTTTACAAGGGCTTTGCTTCCAGCAGATTTCATTGTGACAGTAATTGCTATGGTGTTGTAAGAGCTCATTAGTAGAATCTTAAAGCCATTCTAGAATTCTTTTAACCTGGAGAGGGTTTTCTCTGGTTATAAATCCTCATGTTCAAATTCCATTATGGATTGGTTGTGTTTGATATTATGTTTTTACTATCCGCAGTTGAATTTTCGCACAGAAAATTATCAGTCTAAAGCGATCAATTTTGTGATGTTTCTTTTGCTTCCTATTGTGAAGTATTTCGCTCAGAACTCTACTCGTTGTAACAGAGGTCTTGGGCATAGAACAGGGGACTTGGGTTTTTTGGAATCAAACTTCAGGTTAAGATGCTAATCTGAAGAATGGCACAGTGAGCCTTAGCATGGAGTTGGGAGTACCAATTTGAAGTGCAGGTAGGGCATTGTACTATAGACCGGTTAGATTTCTAGACCCTAATACAAAAGTTTCTTCTTCTTTCAAAACATGTTTCTCGTTTTCTGTAACCAATGTGGGTCCTATTCTTGTTTCAATTGGGGATGGATCAACATTTTTTATTGCTCCAGATGATCACACTCTGGGTAGCCCTAGAGGCTATTTGGGGGTCATGATTCTAATAGGTCTCAATGAACTATTTTCCTCGCCGGGGAATACTATTGCAGTGGAATTTGATACTATTTTTGATGTTGAATTCCACTATCCTAATGGAAACTAGTACCTTCAGCTCTAGTACCTGTTCACAAAAGAGGTTGCCATAGTCATTCATGCGTGCAGAGAGGGTGAATTGCAGGCATTGCAACAGGAGGTGTTGTTGTTGTTGCATTGGCCACTAGATTGTTTGTCTGGTTCTGTTACAAGCACATAGTATTGAAAAGGACAGACAAATTTAGTTCAGATATTGTGAAATTGCCTCGGAAATTCACCTACAAAGAGCTCAACAATGCTACGAAAGACTTTTTTTGAATGTGATTGATAATTGATAATTGAAAGCAAGCGTAATCCCCTTGTGAAACCCAAATTTCTGAGAATTTTCTAAAACCTGATGACAGAGTCATTGTAATGAACAAGCGCCTAGGTCCATATTATGTCCAAATCTACCAAGCACCAAGATCTATAAAAAAAATCCACATTATCTGCAAACTAAGAAGAAGAGGCAGAAAATGTATTCATCTTACCTATTCGAATAGTGGTTAGGGTTTAACACGACAAAAATTTGACAGAGCCCATGTAGCATTTCTTATCATTGAAATTATGGCAGTATCATTCAACTAGGCAAGCACCTGCCTCAGAGCTCCATGAATGAGGGCAAGATCCCTAAATTTTGCAGAGTCTCCAGCAATATTTCCCAAAGCCCAAACAGCCTTACACGAACACTAGTTGAACTCAAAGTTGGGTACTAGTTTTTTAAATCAAATTCCAAAATAACAGACATATAAAGATAGTTGGGAAGAATAATTTTATGCCTCTAAAATAATTTTATGTTCTCGAACATTATCATTCCCAGAGGTAATTAGTTCCACAAATATAGGCAGTGCCCCATAATCAATCACAACCTTTGTATTCTCAGAGGTTCCTGAGACTATATTAGTCAAAGCCAAAGCTGCTTCAAACTGCATTATCAATCACAAGGTATCACCATCAAAGCTATAATTTTAAGATAAAAATTTATCTACCATTGAAACTATAATTTTAAAATAGATACACCTAGTGATATAGACACCTAGTGAGAGTAGAGGTTAGGAAATTATAATAAGAATTATTACAAGAAATCACTCACAGTGCAGTTGATTGTTCATTGTTTGCTGTAACTATAATTTTAAAGAAGACACACTTAGTGATATAGACACCACCAAGTGAGAGCAGAGGTTATGAAATTATAATGATAATTATTTCAAGATATCATATTACTCATAGTACAGTTAATTTTTTATTTTTTGGTGTAATAATTGTTTATTATTTATAAACACAATCAAACATATTATGAGGGACGGTGATGAAATTGACAACGGTCTCATAACAAACCATAACGGGCACATCCCCTAGCAAGATAGACTCTGAATAAGAAAGAAAGCAAAACAAAGTGATTACTTACAAGATCATAGGCTTCCTGAAGAACAAGATCCAGAGTAGCATCTGTAACCCCTAAAGCAACACCTCTCTCTGCAAGAAAAATTGCTACATCTTTCATATGTAGTCTTGAAAATTTTCTGAGTTCATCACGAGAAAGAGGATCAAATACAACTATCTCATCAAGTCTATTCAATAGCTTTGGCCTGAAATGTCTTCTAACCTGCAAAAATATTCAAAGGCATGTCAAAGCACTGTATCCAACTTCGTGATGAAATTATATGAAAAATATGCATACACAGAGTCTAGGAGAATGAAACGGCAGGTGTATTGGTAGTTGCCGAAATGCAGCAACCAAAACGGCAGGTGTATTGGCAGTTGCGGAAATGCAGCTACTAAAACGGCAGGTCTGTCAACGGTTGCAGGTGTGTGGATTGTTGATGGTATTTTCAGACCGATTCCAGGAAATATACCAGAAACCAGTGGTATGTCAAACCTAGAAGGTAACTCGAGAGACTGTGACCGTCAAATTAAACAAGTAATAGGTGTCGTGCCTAGAGAAGAAGTGTTGACGAAAAAAAATTGATCTCTTTCATAACAGAAGGCCTATCAGCCTAAATATCTAGGACATGTGGCACTCCATGATAAAGACACATGGTGTGTGGATTTTATTTTTTCAGGTGGTCAAGTGGGCCGAAAATAGGTGAAATGTGGCACCACTCAGAGATTGACATGTGCCAATTGGTACAAGTGGTAGACAATTGGCATGCTCAAACAACGAGGTGATGCAAGAATGACATGAGGGAGAAAATATCAGAAAAGCCCCAAATCTGGAGAACTAAATCTCATCACCAACCTGAGATTGACAACTTTACATGATGTAACCTATGAAATCATAAATGGAGAAATCATAGTAACAATAAAGTAACCTATGTAACAATAAAGTCGGATTCATCCCGGGGGTGGTAATGGGAGAAATCATAGTGAACAACAGGAAACATGTAGAGTTGCTTACAATCAAATAGATGAAAAAACACATACAAAAAACCTAGATAATAATCATGAACAAGCTTAATATTGAATTATGAACTGTAAAGGAACTTACAAAATGTGACATTACGAACCTGGTCAAGCGCACAAGTAAAAATATCCTGGACATGACCCTGGTTGACAAGTTGTATTACTCATGATGCAAGAGTATTTGTACCTACACTGCCAAGTCAATCAAAATCCATCATTATCTATACAATAAATACAAGTAATTGATGTAGTATTTTTTACTCTAAGATGCATTTTTATGATAATGTTAGAACATATGTTGAAAATGTCAAAACATACCTGAATAAGCTCCTCTTCATTTCAAGAACAATTTATTGGAGTCGCATGAATTTGGAACAAGCCTCCCACGATCTGAAAGAGTAGCAACTAAGTCAACAGTGACTTTTTTGTTGCTACGCTGGATCAAGGGAGGTTTGCTCCAAGATTAAATCGCTCCAATAAATTATTCTCTACTAAACAGGGCCAACCATGTGAAGGTGGAAGCTCTTATGGCTCCTCCCCCCCCCCCCTCACATCACTCTCAATTCCCCAACACCCAATCTATATTTCATTTTTTACTTTCATGAGCATAAAAAAAGATATTCAATAACTAATAAAAAAACAATTCAACAAAAAGTACGCAAGGAAACATTGAAATTAATGCTTGACATAAAAATATTATGATAAATGAGTTTTTTATATAACGCAAAAAACATTCCAAGTATGGTAACGTTTGTCTTATAATAATACAATATTTTACATTATCAAATTTTATTTTTCTTCTTCCTATTTCTAAAGCTCCTAATTACATCATCAATATCATCGTGCTCTGCTCCTGTTTCGTGCCTTTTGACCCGCACTGCTGACCTAGTTGCGTAGTCACGATGTCTAGTCTCATCCAGTGACGGGGCATCGCCTACAAAAACAGATAATATTAAATTTTAATTGTCAGTTTTTAAATATCATTGAACTAGTTCGGTAATATTAATAAAAAAAAATTCAATGAGATTATTTACCTGGTGCACCAGTTGTCGCCGTTGGGACTGTTGCCCTATCTTCCTCTCTGGTGGTAAGATCCTCAAGGGAAACATTCTCTATCATTTAAACAAAAAACGTTATAAGGACAACCATCAAGGTATAATTAGAAAAAATTATAAGTGGAAATTAATTACCGTCACGGCCCTCACCGATAGTAGCATTGTCGGCCTGGTCCCCACTACAATGATCAGGTTGCACGTGAGGATCATCTACATCTGGCTCTAAAACTGGGTTATTTTCCTCGTCGGTAGTGTTGCTCCCCTGATTTAAACAAATTTGTTAGACATTAAATTTATGGACGAAAACAAACATATTGAAAGGTTAATGTTTTACCTTATCAGGCATTCTAGATCTTGGGACCTACCCCAAGCTTCTGCGACGTTCAACTACGGCTTGATAGCCGAAATGGAAAGCGATATTTTTATCTTCCTCTGTAGTTTCTGTTCCGAAGTCATCACCCTACATTACATATGATTGTGTATTTTTAATCATATTTGATAGGATTACAAAAACGTTGGAAGGCGATATAATTAATTATAAGATGTTTAGCTACTTAATTACAATTCTTGCGGCTAATTTCAAGTAGCCGCCCTGGTCTAGCTTGTGATGGCCCTTTTTTTCAATCCTAGATTTGGTTGTCTTCGAGGTGTTAGGCAACCTATCATCAAAAGATTTAAGTCAGATATGACGCAGCACACTTTTATTTTAGACATAGAGAAAATTAAAGCTATTGAATTAAAGTTGTAATTTACCTTGCAGGTCCAGTTGGCATTTTTCCTTCTTTCTTTGCCCTTTTCTCTTTTCCGTCATGGATGAGTGCTCTCCACTCACTCTCTGGAACTATGAGAGGACACTCGTATCTAGGGTTAAATTGCAATTGCGTCCTATAGGTGTCCCTGGTATATTTCAAATATTTTCCAGCTACCCGAGCCATCACTGTTCTGTCAAATGTGCCGAACCCAAAAAGGGCTTCTAGATAATCTAGAAGTTATTTTTTCAAGTTGAAATTCTGGGAATTCCACCTTGTGCGTATGGTTGGGCCAAAAATTACCAACGCATGGCTCTCCAAAAACCTGTAGAACTCATTTTTTCCTACACAGAAAAAAAAATATATTATCATTAATTTAAAAATAAAAATCATGAGAAATATGTTTTAGATAGAGTACATGAAATAGTTAAAATATTAAAATTTACCTGGGAGTTGTACGTGCTTTATAGGGACACCTTCATCGTTCACTAACAACGTGCCATTAATGGTCCCTATGGAGCTGACACATGTAGCTCCAGGAAACGTAATAATGTAGTTGGCCATATCAGCCTCATCACTGCCAACACGTTCAGCGGTTGGCTGGGTGTTGGCTTGGGCAGGGTGTGTTTCTTGGCTGGCACCTAAAGGACTAGAAGGTGCACGAGAGGGTTTTTGGGCAATCTCTTGCCCTTGTGTCCCACTACCACCAACACCGAGTTCAGCAAGTGTCAGAAAACGCTACATACAAAAGAACTTTTTGTTAGTTTAGTCAATGTAAAAATTAAAAATCAAACTATCACAATTCATCTCATGCAGAACAAAAAAAATATCCTTTTGACTTTTTATTATTACCTAATATTTTTCTAGCTAGGTCATAAGTTGTTTTATCCTCTCTTCTGTTTCAGGTGTTTGAGGCGCGTCTATCAAAGTATCAAATTCCGACCTTGTATTTCATGCCTTTTTTTGCAACAAGAGCACTGGAGATAGGGATGAAGAAAGCTCTTCCTCATAGAGGGAATCATCAGGCGTACCATGGCTAGGTGTCTGCATATTTGAACAAAATTAATATTATTTCAATTATTTAAATAACTAAAATACCTAAATATATAGCAATGCTGGCACTTTACATGTTCTTCCGCTGGCCTCTTTCCATGATCATCCCGTCTCGGGGTTGTTCCTGTACTGCCCTGATCAGTCTGCCACATTGCAATAAAATTATAAATGTAAAAACTTGAAAACAATATCTAACTTGAAAACACAAAATGAAAAATGAAATAATTTCTAATAAGACACCGGAAGACAGAGTTAGAGTTTCAAATATGCCTTGCATTGAATTCAGTCCTGGAAACATGTCATTGCACATTAAGGCACCCAAACAAGAGACGAGTTGTCAATGAAGACCTTATTGAATATATTGTTGGAGCAACTTCTAGTAAACTTGTTGTGAAGACCTTGAGGACATTTTTGGAGCAACATTGTTGAAGTTGATGGTATAGCATTGTTGGAGACAATCTTGAAGGGCCTTGAAGTGAAGCTTTTGGAGCAACTATTGAAAAATCCTTAGAGCATTTAAGTAAGGCACCTTCTATCTTCCATCACCTTTTTCCTTTCAATATCCTTTAAACGATTTTGTTGATATTTAATGTTTGAAATCACGTTATAATTCCTTGATTATATGTGTTTTGGGACTTTCCCTTTGAAATTACCCAAAAATACCCTGGCAATTTTATCTTCAAGATGCATGTTTGACCCTCTTGTTCAATATTTTGATTGATAGTAGTAAACATAGAGAGTTAAGGGGCTCTTGACTTGGTTTGGTTGGGCCATTAGATCCATAACATCTACTAGGGAGAACCCCTCTTGAGTTGGAGGAGAGCTAGCCCGAAGTGAAAAGAGGTTGGTGAGGTGACAATGGGGCTATTGAATTACACATGGTATCACACTTTAGCTTTAGGAATTTATCTTGAGAAGTGCGATATTTTGCTATATCAATTCTCAAATTTTTTACAACACTATTGTTAAGAACTAATAAGAAGTGATGTTGAGGGGTTTTTGGGTATAAGAAACAATACCATTTAAAACTAGGGTTCTCAGTCCTTGGCATTCCTTCACCTGGGCCTAGGGGCACACTAGAATAATTTCACACTAAACCATGCAAACTTAAAAGTAACTTAACAGATCCATAAAGTAATAATAATCATAATTCCTAATTTCCTATTGTGCGATATGATGCAAATTATTCAAACATGAAGCAATGAAGACATGCAATGTCCGAATTTCAAGATTGATGAACCAATACAAGAAGTTAGAAACTACAACTTTGATTCAATACTTTGTGTCCTAACTCCAGGAAGGAATCTAGTTTGTAGTACAGAACATGCATCGTGTATTATCAATTCTTAATTGACAACAACTACAAGTCATCTACCTCATCAATTCCTTCCCATTTTGTGTTTTATGTTATATTCCTTATAAAAGTGTCAAATTTCTCTCAAAGTAAGCAACCACTGAATAAAATAAAAAATAGTTGAGATATGGTTGAGAAATGGTCATTTATTTCTTGAAAGGATATTCATGATTTCTTTGGTTGTTTTTCATCTCAAGAAACAAGAAATTACCTAAGTAACTATCGTGATGTAATATAAGAAACAACACGGTGCAATGGCCATTTTCAAAGCCAAATGATGTCCATTAAGGACATGGCCTTAATTTGGTTCCTATTTCATAGGAGTTTCGGGTAGAAATGGAACTTTTTTGTACCATTTCCAGTAGTAAAAAGGGAAAACCTTCTTTTTCCATGGAAAATAATTTACCTTTCCTTTTTCAAGATAATCTAAATCACAAAAAATATGAACTATACTGCACACATTCTTGGATAATGTGAAAGTGTAAAAGAAATACCCTATACAAGTTATGCACACATGTACACTTGAACACTAATATATTTTTGTAGTTCAAATGCAATGCTTGTTTTCATTTAAATGTAGGGTTTTTTAAGCAGGGAGAAATAATGGCTGCCAATTTAATAAGCGTTTCTTTGGGAAAATTTTAAATCTTGTTTTGGGTGATGAAGATAATAGAGGGTATTTAATCTTGATTCTTGACATTGTGTTTTACTTGAATAACTCAAATGATTATAAATATCAGTGGATGAGATATTTTTTCAAGTATGTCACTCAAAGCTCTTATGTCAAAGCATTGTATGATGGCTAGCATTTTTTTGTTTCCCTTTCTTCAGTTCAATGTAAAAAGTATATTAATATATTGGAGCACGAATGATAACTACAATTGTTTGCTCTGCAGCCCCAAGATTATGAAAATTTTTCTCAAGTGGAGCTATTGGTTATTGATGAAGCAGCTGCAATTCCATTGCCTGTTGTAAAGGCTCTGCTTGGACCATATTTAGTGTTTTTGTGCTCTACTTTAAATGGGTAATAATTATAAATGAGCCAACCACAAACACAGATTTTGTAACCATTCGGTTTCCATGGATAGTGATGATGATATTAACCCTATATATCAATGACCTATATCTATATAAGAATGATCTCAACATTGACCTTGATATGGTTGTATGGATGTGACCTTTGGTATGTCATCAGAAAATCCCCAAATCTGGAGAACTAAATCTCATCACTTTCGATCTGGAGTACTACCCTTGTGATAAATTTGATGACTTTCGATCTCCCATTATCTACCACTTTTCACTTCACCTTCAATATAGATCAGACTAAGGGCAATTCGTTACTGGGTGTTGAGATGGATGAGTTTTTCGAACTAAAATCCATAGCTTAAACTTCATGAAACTGGTGGAGTCAAATTCATGCAAGCACAAACACATCTTACACATCCTCTTTGAAACTCATCTGAAAGAACATTGGAAGACATCTAGAGAGAACCCTATAGTCTAACACAATCCAATGGAATTGACCAAAAAAACCCAAATAGAGTCAACCCTATTATAGGAGGAAGGGCCTGCAGTAAGAACTTCCCATTTTGCAAGAGCTGAGGGCGAATGTTGTTCTGCAAGAGCTGAGGGCGAATGCTGTTATGCAAGAGCTGAGGGTGAATGTTGTTTTGCAAGAGCTGAGGGTGAATGCTGAGGGCGAATGCTGCTCTGTAAGAGCTGAGGGCGAATGCTGTTCTGCAAGAGATGAGGGCGAATGCTGAGGGCGAATGTTGTTCTGCAAGAGCTGAGGGCGAATGCGCAGGTGATATCAGACGTTAATGTAGTTTTTAATAAAATCATTTTTATGTAGCGCGCATTTGATTTTTTCATTTCAAATCATTTTTATATACATTTGATTTTTGCATTTCTAATACAAGTGATAAACAAATTTCTACAAGAGGTTGAAATTTTTACTATAATAGCCATGAAAGACTAATTAAAATGGCTTAAAATGCAAGTGGATCTTAAAAATAAATTTAATTGAATCTCCCCACTAAATTTTTGCAAAAGTGCTTACATTATTTCAGTTATCTAGGATATTTTTTTGTATTACACAATCTAAATTAAATAATGAAATAGTTGGGTAGTCTTATTGTTTCAAATTAGGACACAATTTTCAAATGGTGATGAAGTTTCATGTGATGATTAACTGACAATATTCTCCTTTCCTATCCTTGAAAAACTATACAAGTTTCCCTGCTTCCACATGAAACCCTAACTCATGTAGCAGCATAGGACCAGTCCTCCATTTTGCCAGTCATAAGGCATTTTGCACGTATTTGACGACTAGAATTTGCGGATTCTCGTTTTCCGTGACGTGCTAGGAAGGATAGAAGACTTAATTTTGACGTTTGAATTTTTTTCAAAAACATTCTTACGCCCTTTAATTTCCACTTACCAATAATTTTGCAACACTAGTCCTCTTCGCAATTGCAAGGTTGTACTCAAAAAGTAAGGAAAGTTATGTTTTTGGCTCACTCAAAATTAAAAATTTAATAAAGTAATTACCACTTATCATTATTGATATTTTAAAATTAGAATCAATTTAGTTTTCCCCTTCCTATTACAAAAAGTTCACAAATCCTTTCTTTTACATAAAACACCAAAGAAAGAATAAAGCATGTTGCCTTGCAAACTTCCAAGGTTGTGATTAGTGAAGCAGTGAAAAAGTACGGCTATAGCACTAAAAAATTAGAATGCCAATCTGCCCCAACATGAAGTAGTGTTAATATAGTTGGTGGCTTGGCTTGATGGTCAAACAGTGAATTACACAAGCACAAAATAAAAGCTTTAGGCGTCTAGTTCCTTACACTCGCACTCTCAAGGCATTCAGACTTAGGCTGAGCTCAAGATTGGCTCCGAGGAAACTAGATTGGCTCATTAACCTGCCATATTTTAATTTCATAAGGTATGTTTGAAGTTTGAACTACTAGGGTAATTTATTATTGTGAAATCATAGTTCTAAATTATCTCTTATTCTGTGAGCAATGTAATCTATTAATTGTAAGCAGATTCATTAAAAAAATTCAAACTGATTTTAGCATGAATGATGACAATTTATATATTAATTGTTTTTTAAGAGTATTTGTATTATGTAGGAGCACTGGAAAGAAAAATCAAGACTTCATTTTCTGTTTTCCTTATTTTATTGGGCTGAACTGGAGAAAATTGTATGAATAGTGATTTAATTGTAAGATCAATGGGCCAAGGCCATACATCAACATTGACCACAGTGGGGAAGTATAAAAGCATGGATATTCATGCAAGTATAGTTATTAATGTAAGATCAAAGTTAACTCTTAGCTTCACTAAAGAAATAGAAGGCAAAGATCTAGCATCAACTAAAACTCACGTGAAAAAGTAGATGAAAAATGTAAAATTATCCAATGGAGAGGTAATCTATAATTATCCAATAAGACTCCTAGCTATGCCTTGAGACTAAACTAATTCTCAATATTTTTGAATAATGATCCATTGGAATTTAGTAGGAAAACCATAGTAAATCATTATCCAATGGCCATGCAAAAATATATAAAAAATAATATTTGTTGGTTGTTTTTCAATAGGTGGACCATGATGGGACCACTGAGAAGGTGGGGGTGTTTTTTTAATCATAGAAGTGAGGTTTAGTAGATTGATAGTCAAGTTACCTTTCCCTATAAATTTTCTCAATCAAGTTATTCATTCATTGAACTTTGATTCATTCCTACTGTTTTGATACACAATCCAATCCACTTGAGTCTTGAGTCTTCATTGAGAATGGCATTCATAGGTTGTCAAGAAAGAGGTTATCATGCACATGCACTCTTCTTTTCTTGGTATCTTTGTAACTATGTTCAACCTGAGTTCTATATTTTTAAATTATCATAATAGTTCGTGATTATTAGGCTTTCATTTTGTCTTTTAATAATTTTAATTTAATTATTATTAATCATTAAATTTAAAATATATATATATATATATAGTTATTATAGTTATTAAACTTTCAATGGTACATCAACTTTCATACATGAGAAAATAGATACTAACAAATGGTACATCATGGCCTGATTAATTTCGCTCAACAACTTCAAATGGTATAACATTTAGTCAACAGTAATCATTAATTTCTGCACACAGAGACTAATTTCTCTGGAAGCCTGAGATTTCTTTGGCTTGTTATTCTTATAACTACATAGACATAATTAATAGAGAGATTTAGGACAAAAAAAAATCTAGCGCTTAGTCTCCACTACTCAAAATGATTTTGTGAGAAATAATACATAGAATGATTTCTCTGAGTGCCTTAGCGTTCTTTGGCTCATTATTTTAATCACAAAAACAATAAAAAATGCACCGAGGATCTGTTCTTAGTCCGATTATGCAATTTTTATAAGACAGATTATGCAATATTAATAATAAACATAAATTTATTGCAATTTAGGGAAAGCTCGTTCATGTTTTTTTCTTTATATTCGAAGGTTACTTTATTTTTGAAGTAATTTTTAGTAGATCATAGCATATATTGAGGAAATATTAGTTTGACAAGAATCAATTATTTCTCTTGAAACTTTAGGTATTAAAAGTCCATGACACAGATATATCACACTCCAAAATCCAAAGAAAATGAAAGAGCGTTCAATTTTTTTAATCAAACTTTTGGTGAAGGGTTAATTTATTACGAGAACGTAATTAATGAAGTGAAAAATTTTAAACATAACGTTTATTGACTAGAAAAATAATGACCAAAACATCAAAAAAAATTGTGTGACGGTTAAAGAGAAATCCAAATTCCAACCCTGCCTGCCACCTGTTGGTGAGTGGAGGTTATTCACTTTTCATTTACAGCTTACCAGGTTACTCATGTTACCAATATTTTCACATGGCTCACTTTTAGGTGACTACTTATTGTACTTCTTCTTTATTAAGAACAATTGGTAGATAATTGTATTATTTGAAATCTATAACAAATCCAGGCAACAAAATTACAATAAATATAAAATTATGCAAAAAATTCACCAAGGCACTAATGTGTGGATACCCTATCATTTCTTAGATCCTCATAACTTACCAACACCTACTATATTGGTATACACATAATATGGCATTTACTTGAAGTATTTCATATGTATCTAGAAGTAAATAAGTTGTATGACAATTGTTATGGCAGATATAAGATGTGTATTATAGTTTATATTTCATTTTTTCTTAAGTAGCATGCATGTGCGGTTCATATAGTGACTACAATTACCAAATATATTTCAGTGAAGATGTGAAGATGATCTCTCATTAGGTCCTAATTACTTAAAGCATCATTAATTAGTTTTCCAAATGAATAAAATATGTTAACAAATTAGTAAAAACTAGGAAAACAAATCATGCTTTAAAAAAATATGGCACAATGAGTCACACTCTGAGATTTATTTAATTACTCATCAAGTGTCACTACAACATATATATGATCACCATTACCATAGAAATGGGACATGTGATCATAATTTTGGTTTTGCCAATGACATTCCACATCATGAGCATTGTTTAGGGTTGATTGTGTTGATTTTTTTTAAACAGATCATTTATACATTTTATGGAAATTATAGACACAATTTATAATCACATTACAAGATCATGATGTATGGATATTCCTTATCATTTCTTAGATACTCACAACTTACCAACACCTAATAGATTGATATACACATCATATGGAATTTACCCCCAGAATGCCACATGTATCTTAAAACAAATTAGTTGTATGGAAATTGTTGATGCAGGGGCATTAGGATCAAAACAACCTTTTTCCATAAATAAATGTAAAGGGGGGTCTCATGTTTTATTTCCCCATGTATTTATTCATAGTTGATTTATTTTTAGTTAATTAGAGAAGAAAATCTAACTGCCCGAATGATTAATGGGCACCTAAAGAGATAGTCAATTTCATAAGTTAAGCTAATTTTAGGAGTTCGTCTCTGTCTGTCAGAGGGTTAGTCTCAGAGTTAGAGATATGTAGAGTTTTGAGCATTAGAGGAGTTGAGTCGATTCAGGGTTTGTATAAAAATAAGCCTTATAGGCATAATAAGGCATACCTGCATAGAGAACTGCATAGGCTGCGTAGGATTGTCATAGAGACAGAGTAGAGGAGAAGGGCCAAGTAATTCGAAGATCTGGTCGAGCCAAAGTTGTAAATACTTCACTGCATAAATGTAGAATTATTTCAATGGTATTGTGCATTTGTCGAGTTAATTATGGCGTGAATGGTTTCTGTGTCCCGATAATCAACTGTATAGTAGTCTAGAATACATACTTGATAATTGTGGTTTAATGGGGTCCTGTATGTTGAAAGAGGAACCGAGTCCTTTCCTGAATTACTAGCCTCTGTGCGAGAGGTTCTAGCATTTCCCGAACCCATTGGATATTATTTTAACTTAGTGTAAGAATTTCTGGACGAATAAAGTTGTGTGATAACCCGTGTTAAGCGCCATGACAGTGGACGGTGTGGCATTGGACAGTGGTATGGCAATGTTGTGGTCGAGACTCATGTAATACAGTGGGAAATTCCATGGTAGAGAGGGTCCATAGATCCAAATTATGGATCTCCCCACAGTGTAATAGAGAATTGTGCTCGAGCCTTCGATTCAAGGTTCGATCGGTGCTACCATGTACATAGAACCGACGTGTGAAGAAACCTCATGGAGTGCGAGTCCTTGATTGAAGAAAAAAAAACTAGTACAGGAAGATGCAAGTCAAAGGAGCGGAGGCGGAGTATAATAAAAGAAATATCGACGAAACCTGGAAGATAAGAGGCGGAACTGTGACCGAAGTGCACAGTAAAACCACCATTTGGAAAATCGGCGATATCGCGCAAGTTTGGAGGTGGTAAGCAGAATTGGTGAAAAGGACACGACATATGTCTCCGTGAGACACGTGGCCGAGGGTGGAATTATAAAACCATTCTCATCGCAGATTAACCCTTGGGCGTGTTCGCTACGCGAGATTTCGTTGTGTCTGTTGGATCCTCCAAACCAACGCGATGCTCCATTGACCGTCAGATTGAGAGGTAAATTACTGTGGAGCCAAGAATGGTTTATGTATGACCGTTGAGTAATAGACCAAAGTCGAGATTTGTTACGATCTTTGACTATTGGCGAAGATTATAATAAGGAGGACTGTATAATTATGTGAATGGTCGTGCGTTTGGTTGAAACCAAGTGACGGAGTTCAAATTCACAAGGTCGACATACATTAAACATCACAGTTGAAATACGAGAGGGTCGAGCAGTTGATACATTCGAATATGTAAAATGAGTGAGCCCAAGGTTTTGGGGTTTAATTCCTAAGTGGCTTGTATTTATTGGGGTATATATTAATGAGAGTAGGCTAGTCATTATATTGGGGGTGTGTAAAGAGCGGTTGAATGTTGATAGGTATGATGGGGATTAGACCATAGAACGTGGGGACTTATAGTATGGTTTAGAACCATCAAGTAAAGAATTTCCGCATGCGAGAAGGCATGGCATAGGCCTTGGGGGTATTATGATCCTTGGAGGAAACTCCCGCAGCTAGAAGAGTTGACAGAGAAAATTGGATCGAGTACAAAGGTGTGGCAGGTGGGTTTTACCCTGCACCAATTGTTATGGTGCATATATGATGTGTATTACAGTTTATCTTATAATTTTTTTGAAGTAGCATACAACGTCAATTTACATAGTGATATGAGAACCACTCTCTAGAGTATACATCGATTTTGTACACATGGCTTTTCAGTTGCTTTTTAAGATATATCATTGGTGATGATCACACGATTATATAATGAACCATTAAGTTGAACTATGAAATTATTCCTCACAACACACACACACACACATATTGATGAATTAATAATTTTTCTCATATAATTTTTTTAATCTATTTTGAAAAAAAAAAAAATTATATATAATTATTTCTAAGAAGAACAAGAGAGAATTCCTTACCATATCTTCATAAAACATATAATAGCAAGAAAATTAATCTATTGAAATTTCATTTCCAAACATATTCATGAAGTAAAATGAAGATTAAAAGGAGATATTCATGGATTTACCTATAACATCACCTCATAATTAAGAATGTAAATGTAAAATATTGATGATACATAGGTTAGGAGAAAATTAATCTATTGAAATTTCATTTCCAAACATATTCATGGAGTAAAATGAGGATTAAAAAGAGATATTTATGAATTTACTTATAACATCACCTCATAGAAGTGTAAATGTACAATATTGATAAAAATTATTTATATATGATAAATAATAAACCTTTATCTCACATGTATCATATAATCTTATAAACAAACAATTGCACCGGGGGTGCAAGGGAGCGCCGGAAGGAGGAGATGTGAATCATTTTGTGCTATATGAGGGGTAAAATGTGTAATAACTAAAGGAGCTGAATATTTTGTTCGTTTGTGACGATATGGAATATTGGATTTTATTTTTAATAAAAATAATAATTATTAATTTAATATTATTTAATTTTATTTTTATTTAATTTTATTTTATTTATTTATTTATTTTAATCTTTATTTTATTTTATTTCTATTTATTTATTTTTTATGTTTTAATTAAAATTTTTATTTTATTTGTATTTTTAATTTTATCTTTATTTTATTTTATTTCTATTTATTTATTTATTTTATCAAAATAGTGCTGAGTATTATTGGGAGCTTCTTGTCCAAGGCTCAACCTATGGTCTCAACCATAGTCAATTTCATTTCCCTTTTACACAAATGGTTATAAAACCATGCACCCAAGGTATACTGCTTGTGCGGGAGTGCTTTACCTTCACTATATGGTTATGAGCCCATACATATATAGTAAATCTACATATATCATTTAACCCGACATTCACCTTGTACTTACGGTCCACCAAGCTTTCGCCTTCAACTATGCAAATATATATATATATATATATATATATATATATATTGGCCTAATGCATATACCATTTCTTGAAATTTAATCATACCATTCAACTTCATAAGCCTCGATTGTGATTAACCCCGAACCCTATATAATATTACTCGGCCCCACATATATTTCATATGGGTGCTAACTCCGCAAACACATTGATATAGGCCTACCACCTTTATGTTTTCGATTTGAATTAAAATCATGGCATATAAACGGATGCTCGGTCCCACGTTCATATAAACACACCTTTCTTAAACATCGAGCGGATCCAACGATCCATATGGCGTCGCTCCCCAAGCGTTAATCGGACGATCACTGAGAAATTTCGCTTTTTTTTTCTCACTGAGCGTTAATGCTCAGAAATAACGCGAAAGTCACGGTTTTGCAAATCCGCTTACGGACATGTGGCATTTTCTTTGTGATATTGAATTTTTTATTTCAATACAGCTTAACACTAGTGGACCTACGCGAAAACCATAACCCATTCCTGAACACCACCTTTACTGTTTATGCATCACGGTTCCGTTTCATCTCCGCTTCGAGGTTCCGCTTTAAAGTTTCAACGCCAATTAACTCTGGTTTCTTCCTTTTCCATAGAGATAAAGCTACGCCATCGATCATCCACTTAACAAACCAACGTTTGTTAATTCAAACAGGCGGGGAGTAAGCTTTAGGCAAATTCCGCCATCCTTTAATAGACAGAGCGTGGTTATACTTGCTCTTTTAACAGGGTCTTATTCAATCTTTCTCAATTTATTATGCAGAACGCACACACAATCCATCATTCACTGAGAATACCCTCCTTGGTGCCTTCTTCGCCGGACTACGATGTGTTCATCAACAGTCGTGAACCCGATGTCCGTTTCTTCGCCAGGCATCTTCACAACAGTCTTGTTTCCAGAGGATTGCGAGTCTTTCTCGACATCATAGAATTGCAGGCTGGACAATCCATACCTTCACAAATCAAAGACGCAATTAAAGGAGCCTCTCTCATTATTACTATTTTCTCTCCAAATTATGCGCAATCACAAAGGTGCCTCGATGAACTACTCCTCGCGCTGCTCTGTAAGCCGACCATTTTTCTGGTCTTTTACCATGTTTGGAGGAAGACGTCGCAATTGCGACACTATGCCCCAAAGCATCGCTATTGCGATGGCTGCCTCCAAACGTCGCAATTGCAACACTTAGACATTGTGTCGCAATTGCGACGTTTGGAGGCAGTCGACGCAATAGTGACGCTTTGGGGCATAGTGTCGCAATTGTGACGTCTTCCTCCAAACGTCTAAACGTCGGTATAACGACGGTTTCGGGCGGGATTGAAAAAATTTGAGGAAATTTCCGACATTTGGTCAAAAGTGTCGGAACCAAGTGTCAGAATTTCCACCAAATGTACTAGTGGTCCAATCACATAGACATATGGTACTTCCATCTCAAATATTATGTTTAGAGGCACATTATGTTACTTCAATACATTCCCACATAGGATTAGGATGTAGATATTCTGACAAAGGCGCTCGTCGGGAGAAAATTAGAATACCATAGAGGCAGGATCAGGGTGGAAGATAATCCCTTTCTTGTTGAGAGGGAGTGTTGAATTCCAACAAGAATTTGCAGCACACACACTAGTGTGGGACCAACAGGTCCTAGAGATACATTAGTGTGAAGGCCAATTTAATTAATTAAATTTCTGCAATGTCTAATTTAATTTTACCTTAATTAAATTGGACAATAAAATATAATCTTATCTCATGATCACTTGTAATATTTAATTGTGTGTGATAAACTCAGTTAGCTCATGTATTTCAAGTTGAGGGTGGTTGGTGAGGCATGCAGAGTAATTCTATTAGTTATGGAGTTCAAATTGCAGTTGGTTCATTAGTTTAATGCATGAGTAATCAGTTAACTCAGTTAGGTGAGTTAGAGTCAGTTTAACTAGTTGTAATTGTTTGTTTCTGAGTTAGAGTCAGTTTAACTAGTTGTAACTGTTTGTTTCACTAGTGAGAGATCAAGTGAATTAAATATTATTTAATTCATAATCAGTGCTTTGCCATGAAACTGATGATTTACTATTAATAGCCGCATGCATGTCAGTTCCAGTGGAGACCCAGTTGAGACAAAGGTTAAAGGGATGTTAAATATCATTTGTGTGATTAGCAGGTTGCCTGCTTGCAACCAGACATCCATTGGATTGCCCATGATCCTTGTGCAGTTTTGGAAGGAAAAAATTCCTAAGGAATAGGAATTTCATTCATCAGGAATTGCACAAGCAAGGCAGGTTGTATAGAGGCTGAGAATTGGAAAAGTGTTGGTCAGTTTTGTCCAGGACAATGTGAGACAGTTATGACAGTGCAGGATACTCTTGTGATAAGAGTGCATTGTAATTGTTTCATAATACCATGGTGAATATACAATAGAATATAAAGGGGTTTTGAGTAGCAAGCTTTCCCCGGGAAATTATATGTGTTGTGTTTTGATTTGATTCTTTCTTTGCTTAATGTGATTGGAGATTGTGCTTAATTTCCACAATTGATTTGTAGAAGGATTCAGTATCTACCTTTATTACATTGTTAGATCATATTTAATCCATTGATATACATATGTTGGTATAATTTCTACACAATCTGATCTTGTAATGTACTAAAACACAACATTGAATCCTTCTACAAATTTTTGGAAACCAAATATGATCGCACAATCACATAACACGTAAGAGAAAGAAATTATCAATCACAAAACACAATATGTATACGGGGAAAGCAACTTCTCGAAACCCTGCTAGTTGTATATTGCATAAATTCAAGACCATGAAACAATACAATGTTATTTCCCTCACTGAGAAACCGCTGCACTCTACTGACTGTCTCACTCTAATCTAGGAAAAATCAGTGAAATACTTAATCAATTCCCAGCCTTTGTCTGACCATCCTTGCATACACATCCCTAGAGGAATTATTTCCTTATTAATACGGAAATTCCCAACAGTTTATTGTGCAATTCCTTCAAGGCGTCCGGATGACCTCATGCATGACCTATACAATTTTCTAATTATATAATTGATATTTATCTTCCCTTTAACCTCAATCTCAACTAGGCCTTCCTTAGAACTGACATGAAACATCTATTTATAGTGAATTATCAGTTAACTAATTGATCACTACTTGTGAATTAAATCATATTTAATTCACTGGACCTATCACTAGCTCATCTCTCAGTTAGAACTAGTAAAACTAATTTGAACTCAATTAATTGAGTTATCTAATTACCGCTCACAAATAATTGTAACTGGGCCCCCTAAAATCATGGAAGAACTCTACATGCCTCCTCTCTGACCCTCAACTCTAATTTCCTAAGATAACTAAGTCTTCTTGACTTGGTTAACTAATACAAGTTGTAATGATATGAAATCAAAATTTCTATTCCAATTTAATTAAGGGAAAAATAAATTAGAAGCCCCCTTTGGGTGCGATTTCAACACTCAACCCTCAACCAGTGATTCCACCTCATGGTCGGACATCACAACCATCACGGATTGGTCTCTATCTAAGCTACTCCATGGCTCTAGAGTGTTTGTTCCAACCAAGGCTCTAGGACCAGTAACTCAACCATAGTTGTTTCCGAGCTCTAGAGCATTTGTCCAACCAAGGCTCCAAAACTAGTAAATCAAACCAATAGTTATCTGCTAGGCTCCAGATCATTTTTCCAACCAAGGCTCTAGGATCTAAAACTCAACCCAAAAACTAAAGGAATCATGAGAACCAACCAGAAATAATCGATGGAATAAACCCACAACACCATGGTTATCCAGGAAATGGCAAGGCTAGGAAAATCCACATGCATACACCATGCATGCCAAAACTAGTGAGGAAAACATACATGAAACTCGATCCCTGCTATCAAATCCCGCTATAGTTGTCGATCTTGATGTCCTCTTGTGATTTCCTACTCTTCCTTTACATTCTTGCTCCAAATCACAAGCATGTCACACTCTCAAATAGTGCTCCAAGAAAGCTCCAAGTATCCAAGAGTATGAGAGAGAGATAGAGAGAGAAATGAGATCTCCAAAACTGAACTCACCAAAAATCCTACCAACTAATCCTCATAAGCCTTTTTATCAATGAGGCCTCTATTTTCTTCATTTTCCATTATTTTCCATCAATTTCCTCCTCACATGCAACCTATGACCTTTCACCTTCATTTTCTCCTATTTTCCATTATTTTCATAAATAAAATGCCAATTAATGCCTTGTGCCTTCCCAAAGCCTTAGTCATTTCCTTTGCCAATTTCCTTAGCCATAATAAACCGAAGTGAAGACACGCTAGGATGTTTTTCCCACCATTAAACTTGGAATATGTGTCAGATCGACCATGGTTATTATTTTTTTCCTGTATTAACTTTTATTACATGGAATTTTCACCAAGGCTGTTACAGAACCCTCCCCCTTGGGGGAACATCGTCCTTTTTGTTCAATGACACCTATAAAAAACAATATCGTTGAAAAAAAAACATACAGCCCATGGAGCTTTATACGCAACTTTTTGCAGTATTTACAATGACCACTGTTGAAACATGAAAAACATATCGTTTACTAGAGATTTATAACATAGCTCATTATAGGCAGAAATGGAAGCCGCAATGCAGACAAAGGATTCGTCCTCGGCTACAACGCAAATGAAGGATTCGCCCTCAGCTAGCCCTGAAGGACCCACTACTACCACGAATACACAGAAACGAACTCATGAGTCCTCCTCCTCCGATTCAGATAAGGAGGTTCTCCCCACAGTCAAAAATAGCCTTCAAATGGTTCTTTCCCATCTACACCAGACTGGATGGGTAAAAGTTAACAAAAAGAAACGGAAAAAATGTCGTATGGAGGACTTGACCCATGATGGGTAGATTCCAATGACCATCTCTTTTCGCTTCCTTGTTACAATTGTTGGTTATTTTTCTTAACTCCTGTTCACTTTTCGGGACTGAGCTTAATAGTTTATCATTTTCGGCTTCCCCGCTTTCTAGCTTCTCTTGACTGTAATTGCAGTTTCTACCATATGATTACTTAATAGAATTATTCTTATTTAGAAAAAAAAAACATAGCTCATTACGGTATTTACAATAACAACCACATATACTCAAGCACATTTGCTTCAACCAGCAAATAACCATATTGTCTGTGGAGCTTTATAAACTAGCTCGATACATTATTTACAATAATATACACATATACAAACTTTCTCAACCAGCAAATAAAAGGATACAATGCCTATATCAACAACAAGGGAATATAGAATATCACACCTCCACCCTCAAAGTAATACTATGATTCACCTCCATTCCAAGAATTCCATAATCCATTGTTAAATTCAAAGCTGCATCTAATGCCCAGCGCTAGAATCATGTGCCGCTTTTCCTCTCAGTGAACAGTTACTAGCTCATTGTTGACAGCAACAGAACTAAAAGTCGGCCCCTAAGGAGAGCTAGTCTGCTAATGTAGCTCTGTTAGCATTTTCACCTCAATTGACTCAATTCCTCGCCACGTGGTCTTCCACAACTTCTTGTAATTTTATTTATCAATTTCAGAGAAATTGACAAATAAATATACTTAGCAAACTTTGGAAATTTAATTATATCTCTCGAACTTTATATTCTATCGCCAAACCTTATAACCAAGGTTTAACCCTTCGAACCTTTATATTAATATCCGACGCTTTTTTAAACAAACAACCTTATAATGGAACTTTGGCTCCAGGCCCACATATATAATCAATGGCCCAATCAAATACACGCACCGTACCTTGGTTAACCTCCGGGCTACTTCCGAACACGATCACTGCTCGATTAGCCTTCCTCCAGATCGACGACGTTCATCGATATCGCACTACCTCCTCAGTCGAACGTTAGCGTGCGATGGCAACACGAAAAGGCGGTTTTTGGGGTCCCACCTTATGCTACATGTCATCTACTCTATGGAATCACTCCCAAATGGAAAATACCGCTTACTCCGCAAAAGCGGTGTGATATGGCAGCTCGGTTTCGCAAATCCACTCACGGTTTTGGAACAGTGATCGACCAAAGGTTAAGTCGAGGTTACGATATCCTTTGATTCACCAACTTAGGGTCTAACCTCGGCAATATTTCCAATAGCAAAACAATTCTATCTCTGTGTAATCGGGGTTTTCACTACTACGGGACAGAGCTCAATAACCACAAAAATACCCAGACCTCTTCCTCGGGTGGGATTTAATTCAACAGAGTTTGTCCAGATAATTCAAGAGAAATAATGGAAAAAGAGTTACAACAACCCAACTCAACAGTCATACACAGACTAGTGTTCAATCGCCTCACGACTAAAAAAAATCCTTCACAATATCAATTCAAGACCATTTGATGGCCAACGAGCACTGAAATTTATTTGACCAGAAGCAATTGTTTAACACACAGATTTTTATTGCAGAAATCTCTCCCCTCAATGAGATCTGGGGGTTACATATATACATAAACATTTGTCTCTTCGGTTCCTCTGTGAGGACTGTTTATTAAATCAAAAGCCTAATTACAATTATTCAAATAACTGAAACATGACAGATGGATCGAATCCAAACCTATTCGACTTCTATGGACTCTAACTATTCTAAATGAAATAGGCAGCTAAGGCATTGACACCTTGTTGTTACAATTCAATGATTTCGAACCCTCCTAGCCACAACATGTGGAAAAAACCTCCTACATTGTTGGCTAGTGTCTAATGCCCCTGCATCAGACTCCCGAGGGCAATTTTATTCATGGACTCCTGTCCATGAGCTCTTCCACTAATCTGCCTATCTTCTGCAACCTCCCTTCAGTCATCAAAGTGGCATCTTCCTCTGGCTTGTCCTTCCATTTGATTAAGTACTGAAAGTACTCTTGTCCTCTGGTATTCCTTAAAACTCTTTTGTCCAATATCTTCTCTGGTTGTAATGGTTGTGCTGGAAGTAGCTGCTTTTCCCACTCAATTTGTTCCTTGTCTGTTGATATTTATTCTGCACCATCATCTTCATACTTATACAAATCTGAAACATTAAAAAGGGGAGATATTCCAACATCATGTGGCAATTCAATCTCATAAGCATTTGCATAAAACTTTCTAAGTATCTTGCATGGCCCAATATTTTTGAATTTCAATTTATTATACTGCTTCTTTGGGAATCTCTCCTTTCTCAAGTGTGCCAAAACAAGATCTCCTACTTCAAAATGGACTTCTTTTCTGCTCAAGTTTGCTCTGCCTTTGTATTTGATGTTGCTTCCTTGTAGTTTATGTTTCACTTGTTCATGTATGGCCTGGATCTCTGAAGCAAATTCTTCACCATCTGCGCTCCTTAGCTCTGCCATTCCCAGGTTTCTTAACTCTAATATTCCTCTGGGGTGCATTCCATAGACAATATGGAATGGGCTCTGCCCTGTGCTCCTTTTTGGTGAGTCATTATATGCATATTCTTCCTAGGGAAAAATATGGTCCCACTGCTTGGGATACTCTCCTGCAAGACTTCTCAACAAGTTTCCCAGACTCCTATTCACTACCTCAGTTTTTCCATTAGTCTGAGGATGATAAGCTGAGTTGAAACTCAGTTTGGTACCAAGTTTCTTCCACAGTGTCCTCCAAAAATGGCCCACAAATCTGGTGTCTCTGTCTGAAACAATACTCTTGGGTAACCCATGCAACCTAACAACTTCTTTGAAAAACAAGTTAGCAACCTGGGTGGAATCACTAGTTTTATAACATGGAATAAAATGTGCCATTTTGGAGAATCTTTCCACTACAACAAATACTGCATCATTCCCTCTCTAAGTCTTGGGTAATCCTAGAACAAAATCCATACTCACCATGTCCCAAGGCCTGTCTGGAATAGGCAAGGGAGTGTACAATCCTGCATTCTGGCTCCTTCCTTTGGCATATTAACAGATTTTGCAATTCTTCACAAACTTTTCCACTTCTATTCTCATCTTAGGCCAATAATGGAAGTGACTCAGTTGCTCATAAGTTTTATCAGTACCAAAGTGTCCAACAAGTCCACCACTATGCTTCTCCTTAATCAAGTTTTCTCTCATGGAACATTTTGGTACACACAATTGGTTTCTTTTAAATAGTAAGTCCTCTTGCAAGAAATAATCCAGCCACTGGCTTCTATCTGTTAGAACATGATTACAACATGCCTCAAATGCTTCCTTAAAATCAGAATCTGTTTTATATAGTTCTTTGAGAAAATCAAATCCTACAACTTCAAAATTAGTTTCTTGAACAAGCATGTGCCTCCTACTCAAAGCATCAGCTACTTTATTTGCTTGGCCACTTATGTGTTTCAAAACAAAGTTAAAACCTTGGAGATATTCAAACCATTTGGCATGCTTATGATTCAACTTGGGCTGCTGTACAATATACTGCAAATCATGATTATCAGAGTATAATACAAATTCTTTGGACATCAAATAATGTCTCCACTTTTTCAATGCCTGAACAATTGCATAGAATTACTTCTCATAAGAGGAATACTTCCTTCTAGTGTCATTCATATTTTCACTGAAATAGGCTACAGGCCTATCATCCTAACTCAGCACAGCTCCAATGGCTTCCCCACTGGCATCACACTTCACTTGAAACGGTTTAGTAAAATCAGGCAGAATCAAAATAGGCTTTTCAGTTATCTTTTGCTTCAAAATTTTAAAGTTTCTTTCTGCTTCAACAATCCATTTAAATGGCTGTTTGCTCTTCTTTATTGTCTCAATTATGGGTGCATTAATCTTACTGAAGTTTCTTATAAACTTTTTGTAAAAACTGGCAAGTCCATGGAAACTTCTTACCTCAAAAACATTTCTGGGTGAAGGCCACTCCACAATTGCCTTAACTTTCTCTGGGTCCATCTTCAATCCTTCTGTAGAAACAAAAAAACCCAAATACACCAACTCTTCCTTCATGAATGAGCATTTCTTTAAGTTTATCAGCAGTTTCTCTTGGTGCAGCTTCTTCAAGACATAATTAAGATGCCTTAAATGTTCCTCTTTATTTTTTCTGAAAACTAATATATCATCTAGATACACTATCACAAATTTACCAATGAATTCTTTCAACACTTCATTCATAAGTCTCATAAAAGTGATAGGTGCATTTGACAACCCAAAAGGCATTACCATCCATTCATACAGTCCTTCATTTGTTTTAAAGGCAGTTTTCCACTCATCACCCTCTCTTATTCTAATCTGATGATATCCACTTTTTAAATCTATATTTGAAAAATATTTAGCACCATTCAAACAATCCATTAAATCCTCAACTCTCGGAAAAGGGAATCTATACCTGATTTTTATCTTATTGATTTCTCTAGAATCAGTACACATCCTCCAGCCTCCATCTTTCTTTGGGCTCAATACTGCTGGTACTGCACATGGACTCAAACTTTCTCTAATCAGTCCCTTGTCCACCAATTCCTGTACTTGTCTCCTGATTTCCTCATTTTTTGTGGGATTCATTCTTTAGGCTGCCTTATTTGGCAGATTTGAACCAGGGATAAATCTATCTGATGGCTGATCTTTCTCATAGGTGGAAACTCATCAGGTAAATCATCCACAACAATGTCACAATAATTGTCTAACATCTCTTGGATTTCTACTGGCAGATCAGAAATCTTTGTAGAAGTAAGAACTACCTTAGGTTTGCAAACTAAAGCAAAAATTACCTCTTCTTCTTCTATCTGCTGCAGATATTCCTTCCCACTCAGCAACAAGGTCTTTGGATCAATCACTCTACTGGATGGCTCTCCTTCTTCCATGGGTATCAATGTATGATGTACCCCATCCTTGAAGAACTTGTAAGTGTTCTTCTTGCCATCATGCACCACTGCTCTGTCAAACTGCCAAGGTCTACCCAACAGTATGTGACACACATCCATGGGCATTACATCACACAGGACCTTATCTTTGTATTTTCCCATTTGCAGCTCTATCTCACACTGTTCTTTTACAATCAGCTAGTGCCCTTTATGCAGCCAGGACACCCTATAGGGAGTTGGATGCTCCCTTGTCTTCAGCTTAAACTTCTCTATTACCTCAGTGGAAACCAGATTGTCTGTGCTGCCACTATCAATAACTATCTGGAAGCATTTCCCTTGGAATTTGCATATGCTCCTAAACAAATTCTTCCTTTGTGCAGGCTCAGTGACCTCTTTGGTTTGTTTTAACAGGACCTTATTAACCACCAAGGATTCTCCCCTCTCTGGTAGAATTTCTTCTTCAATTTCTGCCTCCTCTCCAGCCTAGGCAACAACAGCATTTCTTGGACCAACACTCACATTCTCTGGGCACTCATAGTGCTTGTGTCCCACTTGCTGACATTTATAGCACCTCAATTCTCTACCTCTGCCTCTATCTCTGCCTCCTCTTCCTCTATAAGAACCCCTTCTGCCTCTTGCATCACCCTCTGCAGATGCATTCTGAGGTGAGCTACTGTTAGCTCCATCCCTGTGTGTAGTAGACTTTCCTCTACCACCCTGACTTCCCTTTCCATGGAAAGTACCTCTCCCTTTGGCAGACTGCTTCCTCAGGAGTTTCTCTTCTGCTTTCAAGGCCATCTGATAGGCCTCTTCAACTGTCTTAGGAGACATAAGACCAATCTCATCTTGGATCTCCATCTTGAGACCATTCAAATATCTGGCAGTCTTCTCTAGTGTGTCTTGAAATTGCCCAGCTCTTATGCTTACTCTATAGAATTCTTCTGTGTATTCTTTTACTGTCAGCAACTTCTGTCTCAGGTTCTGCATTTGCCTAAACAATGTCACCTAATAATCACTAGGCAAGAATTTACCTTTTAACTTAGCCATCATTCTGGTCCAGCTCTTGATAGGCTGCTTGCCAACTCTCCTTCTTTCTGCATGCACTCCATCCCACCAGAGTGTAGCATGCCCCATTCAGCTTTGTTACTACAAACTTGACCTTCTTATCTTCGCTCATTTCTTCATATTCAAAGCACTTGTTCATTTCATTAATCCAGTCCACCAGCTCTTCTGGATTCAATCCTCCTGCAAAACTCGACACTTCAATCCTGGGCTTAACTGCAGACCCCAGAACAGTTCTGAGGAGCCTCATGTCAGGAGGAATCTCATAATTTTCTTCAGATTCTTCTAACTCAGGTTCACTGATGTCTTCAAGATCTCTAGGCTGTCTTCGCTCCATGGCATCCATTCTGGCCTCGAACCTCTGCAAAATTCCCAACACTTCTGGATTGGCAACGGGTCTGCCTCTCCTTCTGCCAGCACCTCTACCAACTCGGATTTCCATGTTAATTATCTGCAAAAACAGCTCGAAAACGCTCTGATCCCACAGATGACAGCAACAGAACTGAAAGTTGGCCCCTAAGGAGAGCTGGTCTGCTAATGTAGCTCTGTCAACATTTTCACCTCAATTGACTCAATTCCTCGCCACATGGTCTTCCACAACTTCTTGTAATTTTATTTATCAATTTCAGATAAATTGACAAATAAATATACTCAGCAAACTTTGTAAATTTAATTATATCTCCCGAACTTTATATTCTATCGCCAAACCTTATAACCAAGGTTTAACCCTTCGAAAATTTATATTAATATCTGACAATTTTTTAAACAAAAAACCTTATAATGGACCTTTGGCTCTGAGCCCACATATATAATCAATGGCCCAATCAAATACACACACCATACCCTTGGTTAACCTCCAGGCTACTTCCGAACGCGATCACCACTCGATTAGCCTTCCTCCAGATCGATGGCGTTCGTCGATATCACACTACCTCCTCATTCGAACGTTAGCGTGCGATGGCAACGTGAAAAGGCGGTTTTTGGGGTCCCACCTTATGCTACATGTCAGCTACTCTATGGAATCGCTCCCAAATGGAAAATATCACTTACTCCGCAAAAGCGGTGCGATATGGCAGCTCGGTTTCGCAAATCCACTCGCAATTTTGGAACAATGATTGACCAAAGGTTAAGTCGGGGTTACGCTATCCTTTGATTCACCAACTCAAGGTCTAACCTCGGCAAGATTTCCAATAGCAAAACAATTCTATCTCTGTGTAAGCAGGGTTTTCACTACTATGGGACAGAGCTCAATAACCACAACAATACCCAGACCTCTTCCTCGGGTGGGATTTAATTCAACAAAGTTTTTCCGGATAATTCAAGAGAAATAATGGACAAAGAGATACAACAACCTAACTCAACAGTCATACATAGACCAATGTTCAATCGCCTCACGACTAAAAAAAATTCCTTCACAATATCAATTCAAGACCATTCGATGGCCAACAAGCACTAAAATTTATTTGACCGGAAGCAATTGTTTAACACACGGATTTTTATTGCAGAAATATCTCCCCTCAATGAGATCCGGGGGTTACATATATACATAAAAATTTGTCTCTTCGGTTCCTCTGCGAGGACCGTTTAGTAAATCAAAAGCCTAATTACAATTATTCAAATAACTGAAACATGACAGATGGATCGAATCCAAACCTATTCGACTTCTATGGACTCTAACTAATCTAAATGAAACAGGAAGCTAAGGCATTGACACCTTGCTATTACAATTCAATGATTTCAAACCCTCCTAGCCACAACATGTGGACAAAACCTCCTACATTGTTGGCTAGTGTCTAATGTCCCTACATCAATTGTTCTAGGTCACACTAAAAATGTGTATTTGATTCCATCTGGAAATAATAATGACCAGAAAAATTCCATCCCTGACCTTCCCTTCTTGGATAGATAGTCCCTGGGGCAATCCAGTAATTCCCCTCCGTGCATTCACTCACCTTCCAAGTTCTGTTGGCACCCCATCCAGGGCAGCCCATCCCTTGGCAAGGATTCCTCGCATAGGAAGATACAAAAACCAAGGAATACCTCTACCACAAAACCAACATACCGGTCATAGAATTCTCATGGGAATCAGTATACATTGTTGGGTACCAGTGTCCCACAATGGCCCTGCTCTTGAAGTGCTTTACCATCACATTGTTGCTTGTTTTAATTCCTTTTGTTGTCACTGCTAATTCTTGCAATCAGTTCCAATAAATTCTTCCTGTACCAAGCACATGATTTCCACTAGATTCAAAATAAATTGAAATAACTTCAAATCATACCTCATTTGTAGCTCATCAATAAGGCACAATTGCAATATTTTTTACTTCCTATGGCAACAAGTCAAACTGGTTGTTTGATAAATTCATCATGTATAAACATATCACATTTGTTTAGCTCAAAACACAACCATCATACATTAAAATCATGAAACCACCATAAACCATAATCATAAATCACAGGTAACCATCATAAGTCAAAATCATAAATCACATGCATAACAATACTAAAATAAAATATTGATACTTACCCTTCATCGATCCTTCTTCCTTTGTTCTTTTTGTACACACATTAGATCATTTGCCACACCCGACAAGAACCAAATTCCCTTACACCTCACATACAAATACACACAATGTATATAAACACACATACATCCACTCAAGGCATACAACACCACAAAATACACACACCCACACCCTGTGTACAACACAACACAATATATACATATATATCAAGTGTACAACACAATACATGTACATACACGTAAATCTGTTGTACAACACAACATATACACCTACACCCGGTTTACAACACAATCCATATACATATACATAATACAACACAATGAATACACATGTCACAATACCATGACTACATAATGCACATACATAGTACCACATGCCCCTTGTTAGTGTCTTAATTTGCAGTGATCAAAAATACTCTTTCAAGTTTAATTGGTAGTGGTCCTAGGTCAAAATTTCATGTTTTCAAATAAAAAATAATTCACTATCTTTTGTCTAGGTCTAAATGCTACTCCCCTCACTCCATTCATGATCATCATCAAATTCAAGGTCGTTTCATCATTTAATGGTCTAGGGTCATAGATCAGTCAACATACCCTCATCTAGGTCATGGTAGGGTCTAGGGTTGCTTTTTTTGTCATAATAATGTCCAAAAAGCCATTAAAAGGATCAATTCATCATTTCTCATGGTTAATAGGCTTCCAAGACAATAATTTATCATCCCTCACCTTTCATTCATCTCAATTCATTTAGCAAAGATTGGATTATCTCTTCTAGGGTTTTCAAACTAGTTTTGGGATTGCTGAGATTTTTGGTTGCTTTCAGCTGGAAAACCCAAAGTTTTATCACATAAAAACATTCATAAATAACATATATTACTTACCAAATCATTCCATATCATTCATACCTCTCATTACTCCCATTTTCACTCAAACCCTAATTTTCGTTGCGTTTTTGTAGAGATTCTGGGTTAGGACTGTGTTTTATAATTTTTCCCATCTTTCCCTTATTGATTTCAAGGAATTCCACTTGAAATATGTTCCTAAAACACTCCCCTATCCCCCATAATTTTTTTACATTTTTCCCTAACTCCTATCCCCTCTATTTCCCTCCCTAAACTTGCTGCCCCATTTTCCCCTGTTTTCCTAGATTCCACCATTTCCCCCCTTCCCATCAAGCTAGGGTTTTATTTTGCTGACAAACATCATGGAATGTTAGAAGAGAAATTCCAATAAGGAAGTTCATAATTCTAGGATTGAGCCAACTCAGACTCATGGCATCATTTTCAAAGTTTTGTGATCAAGCTAGGGTTTACATTGCACACAGGGACATTTTTTCTTCAAAATCAGTTTTTTAAGTAATGGAGATGAATTTGCCAAAAGTGAAAGAGGTTTTTGTCAATAATATAACAAAGAAAATAAATTTCATTCATTTTATGTACAAGTGTTAATATTTGAGATAAATTCCAAAACTTCATTTGCTCCAGGTCATTTTCTACACTTTTGAACAGGTTGTCTTCAAGTCAACTTTGCAAAGGTTTGGAGAAGGGGTTTCCAGTGCTTTACAACTCCATTTTGTAGCATGCATCCTAAGATTTCCAATCACACCACTTGAATCCAAAAAAACCTCTATGAAGGCCTCCAACCTCCCTCTCCAAGTGGTGAGACGCTTCTGC
Organism: Pinus albicaulis; assembly: GCA_034641835.2. NCBI lineage: Eukaryota > Viridiplantae > Streptophyta > Pinopsida > Pinales > Pinaceae > Pinus > Pinus albicaulis. The sequence goes on from CM076572.1 coordinate 451,584,236, forward strand.
TAAAGTGGTGCGACACTTCTACAAATTTTGAGTGATCAACTTCAAACTTGGATTCTGAGAAAATGGGAAAATATTTTGGAAAATGGAGGAGGTTTTTGTTCATAAAATTCAAAATAAAAAACCTCTCTCATTTTTCAAAAACAATTATGGTTAGAGAGATATTGATCCATATTTAAGCCTTATTTTTGCATAATTGTTTTTGGAAAATTCTGAATTTTTGGCAATTTTGGAAAATTGGTCTCCACAGAAGCGTCACGCATAGGCGTGATGCTTTCTCTTAGGGCATCAAAATGAAGTTTTTCTTACATGTATTGGTGCATATTGATGATTAAATTTCATATCTGGAGTTTTTTTTCCATGACAAGATCTGGTTTTGAATAAAAATGCAAAAAGCCACCTCATTTCTATGCTTTTGCCACTATTTTGGAGTAGGCACGATGCTTCTGGAGTAAGGTTGGTAAAAACCACTTTTGGAGGCCTTCTTGTGGTTTTTTTTCCAAAATTTCAGTGTTATGGAAACTAGACTCATATGGCTACTCATCACAACTTTCATATTTTGATTTAGATGCTCCTAAGTGGGTCAAAAATAGCCCTCAACTGGCACGACGCTTCAACAAAAGTGGCGCAATGTCTCTGTTGCAGGTGCGACGTTTCTGCATAGGATTCCTTCCAGACAGCTGTCTTGCCCATAAAACTCCAGAAATTCGATGCCAGTTTTTCCATGAGGTGGAAATTTATGTGTTTTATTTTTTTTCCTCTATCATGAGGAAACATGTAATTTAATGGAGGGGAGACACTCCTAGTCTTTAGCTAAATTTCAGGGATAAGTTTCTAACTTCCCTAGATTCTAGGAAGTGACTCATGATGTAATGATGATACTTTTTGGATAGTATTTCGACCCTATGAGGTGTCATGAACTCTATTTTCTATAAATAGTCCACCAAAAGTCATTTTAGGGGGTTGGATAGTCTCATATTTTGCAGTGGAGCTCTTGTAACCATCTTGTGGAATGAAATCAGAGACAGATTTGTCGGAATTGTGTTGAGATACTTGTGGTATGCTTTGGAACATCTTTTTTTCTCATGTTTTCTTATCATATTATGCTTAATTCCATGTATACTTCTTCATATATGTATGTCTTGTAAGTTTGAGGGCAGAATTCATGTTTTTGCATGCTCTGTTTTAGACATGATTCACCATATTATGTTTATTTGCTTCTTAATTGAATGAATTCACCTCAGTTCTCATTCAAACTCTAATCCATCTTCATCCTATACTCAATTATTGATTAATATTTTTTTAAACTATCTATCTTTCCTCACACACTCTATGCAGGTTCACATTGAATTTCAGACCTAAAACCCTCTTTTACAGTCCATTCACTGACTTTCCTATCCAGCTTTCAAAATATCAAACAAATTTTACTTATTTAATCTTACAAACCTAGCCTAAAATATTAGGATACTCAACCATTCATTTGACTGTTTAAAGTGACAAAGAGAGAGCCCTCTCTGGTCCAGGTAGGGCTAGATACCTAACCTAAATTTTGGTCTATGGTTACCTTTCTCTAATCCTACTGTGAGCCTTGGTAAGTTGGGGAGAGTGATAAGATTCTTGGCGTCGTTTCCAGGGAGTAAAGGTTAAATATTTCCTGGGAAATAATGACAAATATTAGCTCTGATTTTTTATGGTGAATATTGGTCAGGCACAAGAAAGGTTATGCATCATTCACCTGGCGACTCCAGTGTCGAAGAATCCAAAGGTTTAGAGTTTTCATGGCGACTCCACTATTGAAAAACCGATAGCTTGAAGAACTTCATGGTGACTTCATATATTTCAAGATGGATTCAACTACTAGAAGGCATGCCCCTATGAATTGTACTCACATTCCTGTTTTCCCAATTGAATTCCTTCTATAGATTGGCAAAATTATCTGCCCAAATTCATAGATGGAAACAAGGATGAGGCTATTTTTCATCTAATAAAGTTTCATTGGCATCTACATAAGCTTGGGATTAAGTTTCATAAGTATTTTTTGATGAAAATGTTTATGGCTACCCTGGAAGGGAAAGCAAGTTAATGGTATGAAGGGTTGAAGCCGCGTCGCTTATTCTCTCTTAAATATTTTCACACAACATTCTTTGAGTTTTATGGAAAGTCCCACCATTCATTCTTTTTGTTCAAATATTGTTGTGAACTCTGTGAATATTTCATTCAATACCTTGAAGAGGCTTTTGGTGATGAAGAATGTTTGGATTATGAGATCATAGATGCCCTTCATGAATTTTCTTCTCAACAGAAAATAACAAATATTAGTTTCCTTGATACAAAGGATCATTCTCAGCATGCGTCATGTTATCACCAAATTGATCTTGATAGGTTGGTCATCAATCAACTCAATGTAACTCTTTCAAACCACTTCTAACTGAAGTTTAGCCTCTTCAATTTAAGAGGGATCTCTCAAAGGGGATTTAATATTTTCAATAGAAATACTACTAGATGGCTAGCTCTATGAATTGTGACTTGGTTTTGCTTGATTGCAGGTTGAAAAATGAAGGCTTGCTACCATTGGGATATGGAGTCAACATCAGTGAACTTAGTGACAGTATTTCTTCACATGGAAGCCGAGGAAAATAAAGGTTTTTAATAAGGATGATTCATACACACAGCATAAGGAAAACACAACAATTTAACCCCTAAAGGAATTCAGAGCATGATAGCTTGAATTATGAGTAATTAGAGATAAAATTCACTGCAAGTGATTAGACATAAAATATATAGAGCAACAAAACATTAAACAACTCATTAGAATCTCAGGTCTGGAAGTAGAATGTCACTGTATATTACTGATAATGAAAAAACATAACAAGTAGCAATTTGGTGCAATATTCTCTAACCCCTTGCTCTTCAATGCTCGATCTATAAATAGACATTCTTTACAATGTAAATGATCTTCCTAGCTCGCTAGATCTTTGAACTCTAACTCTGACACCTAACATAACTGAAACTAATTTCTTGGAACAGAAAAAGGACAGTTATCCTTTAAGAATTCATACTCCTAATAGGACTCTACTTCCTATTTATTACATTCAATTTTTATAGCAGTAAAACAATTACATAATAGAGATCACATGTTCAAGAGAAAAATCACCATCACTTAACATATTTAAAATACCCCTAGATTTAGGAAACACAATCCTACTTTTTAGGAATGGATAATCTTCACTTAAATCATTAGCCTGCCCATTGAGCTGGATGTGTGACACTCATTTTGAGTAATGAGTCTCTTCTAGGAAGGCCCACTGACAAGCTGGATGTCTCTGTATGGTTTGTGTGATGTTGGAACCCTCACAAATCTTCAAAAGACCTCTCCCTATGAAACAAGGTAGTTTAGGAAGTTTCATAGCGAGTTTTCGTAGCGTATGAAATCTTGCCTTTTCATCCATCTCCTTGCCACTTTTAGTGGTAAAAAACCTTTACTATGCCAAAACATCTTGAAAATAAAAAATTCCACTCCTTAATCCTTCACAAACTGAATACCAAAGAAAAATTACATCTTCATAATTTTTGTAGCGTTTTTCTGGCTTCAAGCCTGAAGCACGCTACGAAATTGCCTAAAAAACAAGAATTTGTTGTTTTTGTGACTGTCTTCAAAAATTGATCTCCTGAGGAAAAATTTAGGTTCTTTGCAAGCCATGAACCTCATCAAACATGTTTCAGCTCAATTTTTCACTCTCTAGGAGTTTCTTGTTCATTTACAATTAATTGGCTTATGGGTTCTTCAACCAATCTCATCCTTAGCCCTTTCTTCTCCAGCTCAACTTGGATCAAGTCCAACTGCTCCTGAAAGTCTTCCATTTGATTCTTTAATTCTATGTTTTTATCTTGCAAGGATAAGTTCATCTTCCTGGTTTGTTTGACCACCCCCCTTAATGGCTAAGTCCTCTTCAGCAATTTCTTGGCATTGTCAATAGACTTTGAGACAATTGAGATTTGACCTTCCCATATTTTCATCATTTGTTCAAATTGAACCTTCTCAGACCTATGATTTTCTGGCTCAAACTTCAAATTTAATATCTCTTTACCTGATTCCTTCAGTTTTTGTTTGAGGGATTATATTTCTGATTTTTCACTTACCTTCTCTTTTCCCTTTCTCTGCTTAATAACAACTTCTTCCTCTACTAATGGAGACAAATCTATGATGCTTACTATATGTACAGTTTCATTGATTTTCTCTATATTTTTTCTCTCCATGGCCTTCTTTGCATGTCTGGTCATTGGCTTCCTTGGCTGAAATATAAATCCAGCATCATCACTTGAAAAATATAATTTCTTAGCAGTCTTTCCTTTCTTCAGTTTTCTTCCACCATCTTTAATATCTTCATCTTGCACTATTGGTGACTCTTCAATGTCAATTGCATGAAGCATATCCTCCAGATTTCCTTTGGCCAATGTCCGGATTATAGTGATCCTCTTGCTGCCTTTTTTGATGACTTTATGTTTCTGTTTTGCAGGTGCTACTTGAGCGGTGTCAGTATCTTGCAAAGGTTTTTCTCCTATGTCCATTGTTTCTGCAGGGGATGATCTTTTTTCTTCTTCAACTTCTTCTGCTACATCTTGTGATGTAGTAGTTCTAGGTTTTGAGGTTTTCTTTGGAGTGACCACATTAATTTCATAACCACTCATAAACAATAAATAAATCCAATCTCTTTCTAACCTTCTCAATTATTCAAACACTAATAGATTTATTAGACCATGATGAAAAAGAGATGTCTCATTGCCTTCTGTCTTGATTTGAACCTTAACTGACATTTTCCCTAAACTTCTGTATCAATAGAAAGGTAATTCAAGTGATATATTACCTAAAAAATGCAGAAGAAGTCTAAGATGATATGAGTAAACCATGTGAAATATTCCTTCACAGGTGACATATTTTTGAATGACCATCAGCAGTTTTTCATAATTCTCCTTCATAAAAATCCTAGGGATAGCATTGGTCAAATAAACTTCACTGTGTTCTTGCTTGAGAAACTCCTTACAATCCCGCATTGTGAATTTGGTACCTTTAAACCACTCTTCATCACCTCTAGGGATTCTTATAGCTAATTATATGCTCTCTGGTGTCACTGTGAGATTCATAATCCCAACCTTTGATGCTATTCCTATGAAGTTAGTGGCAAAATCATTTGAAACTTGTGCATGAAAACCCTGCAACCTATGGAAGAATTGCAAGCAGACAGTCCTCCTAAAAACCTCCATAGAAGTAGGTTCTTCATTGAGTATTTTCAAATCCATGGGTTCATACCTGTGACAATGGACACCCTTGTTAGTTTTCTTTCTTGCATCCATGGATGCTTTATAGCCTTCACTGCCTCGCTTGCTAATGACACTTGTAGAATTTGAATTTGACAGCAACCTTCTTGGATCGATGAAGCATCTCTCTAAGGATCAACTCACATGCAACAGTAAACAATAATATGACAAAATTTTGTTTGGGGTGAGGTTTAAAAAGGTTAACTGACATCTCGGGCTTTAATCATAGCACATGCAAGAAAAAAGGATAATGATTACATCAAACACGACTGTGTACATTTGAAATTACCATAACAACCTTGAATGACCTCCACCTTTACTCCTCTTATCATAAACTAACACCTCATATAACTCTGACAACCCTGGCTAAAAAATGTAGTTTCATAGCAAAGACAGTTAGGCTTCTGACATATTTGCTACGAAACTATTAGGCAGTTTCGTAGCGGAATCTACGGATTTCCTTTGTAAATCTCTACGAAAATCTGAAAAACTGACAGGTGTGCACTTTTTAGTGTTAATTTGTCGGGAATGAAAGCTAACATGATATGGGACTTATTTGACTAAAGTGGCATGAATGGAGGTTATCATTGAACATAGGATAGGCTTAAAAAATGAAAAAAATTTCATATATCACATCAAAATGGCTTAGGAGACCTCATCCATTTGGTGAATGACCTGCATGACCCTATCAAGAAAAATTTTACAACTAATGAGTGATAACACATCAACTCCTTCTTTTCTTGAAGATGAAATAGAACTACATCCTAACAGTCAATTTATATCCCATGAAGTTAACAAAGTTTTGAAGCCTAATCCATATTTTCAGGATCACGAGTATACGAACTCTTTTAAACAAGAAAAGGAAACAAAAATTCCATTGGTTTATTCATCTTTTGGGTCAATGATCGAGGAAAATAATATTACAAATCCTTTTGAAAATTCTTACTTTCAACATCATGAGAATGCAGCCTATGATGATGAGATTAAAGGGGTATGTGACATATAATTTCATCTTGCTATACCATTTATTGAGGGGTCCATTAAATTTACTCTTTTGCAAATATCTAATGAATCTACTACTTTAGAAACTCTTATTTCAGATTACTCCTAAATCCATTTTCTGAAAGAGAGATACATGTACCTTCAGATTTTGAAGATGCTAGGCTTCAAATTGGCCATTATAAATTGCAAGAAAGCAGTGAAAAAGAAGATGTTGTTTTAGAGCCTTTTTCAGATGATGATCTTCCTCCGGGTTAAAAAATTGAACAATCTATTGATGAAGAGGAATTTGTCTTGGATCCTATGGATGTGCACATTTTTTCTTTCGATAATATGGCTAATTCAAACACATATTTTCAAGAACAAACTTCCCTTTCTCCTGATATTATTGAAGACCCTATTTCCAGTTCGTTACAGCTAGTAATGAAGGTCGATGTTGCAAAATTCATTGATGAAGGTGATCAGTTTCAGCACATAGACAAAACAATAGTTTGGAAGGAGGTTTTTTTTCCTATTTTAAGTCATCCAGAAAATATTATGTTGCATGTTCTTCATGATCCTTTGGTCAATTTTTTGCAGCCATTTGGGAAGAAGAATCATCTTTTATTTATGGATCATGAGCACATGTTCAGTGGACACTTTGATTTGCCTATCTTTTGTTCCTTTTTCCTGCTCAAGGAAAGTGTGAGCAAGATTCAAACATGTAGCCAGTTGCTGGATTGGTTACACTGGAGGGAACATATCGCATGATTGTATATATATATATTTATTATATAGGTGGTTATCATCAGGATTTGAAGCCTGGGGTGAAGGCCCTAAGATCTCAGTCAGTAGTCAAGTCATTTTTCGAGTCAAAGTCATTTTCTGTTTTAGTTAGTCGTTGGAGTGTCTAGTGTTTTATTTTTGGCTCCATTTCCCAATGGATGAGGCTACTTCATATACAGCTTTCTTGACACCTCTTGAAGAATTTTCCATCCCCCACTAGAGCCAATTTTAGTGTCTTAATTTTCAGTGACCAAAAATATTCTTTCGAGTTTACTTGGTAGTGGTCCTAGGTCAAAATTTCATTCTTTCAAATCAATTTTCAAATAAAATCTTGTTCACTAAATTTTTTCTAGGTCTAAATGCTACTCCCCTCACTCCATTCATGACCATCATCAAATTCAAGGTCATGTCATCATTTAATGGTCTAGGGTCATATATTAGTCAACATACCCTCATCTAGGTCATGGTAGGGTCTAGGGTTTCTTTTTTTGTCATCATAATGTCCAAAAATACATCAAAAGGATCAATTCATCATTCTCATTTTTCATAGGGTTCCAATTCATTAATTTATCATCCCTCTCCTTTCATTCAACTCAATTTCTTCACTAAAGATTGTATTCCCTCTTCTAGGTTTTTCAAACTAGTTTTTGGATTGTTGAGATGTTTGGCTTCTTTCAACTATAAAAACCCTAGTTTTATCACATGAAAACCTTCATACATCACCTATATGCCTTACCAAATCATTCCATATCATTCATACCTCTCATTACCCCCATTTTCACTCAAACCCTAATTCTCGTTGCGTTTTTGCAGAGATTTTGGGTTAGGACTGTGTTTTAGCCTTTTCCCCTCTTTCCATTATCCATTTCAAGGAATTCCACTTGAAATATGTTCCTAAAATTCTCACCTATCTCCCCTAATTTTTTAATATTTTTCCCTAACTCCTATCCCCTCCATTTCCCTCCCTTAACTTACTGCCCAATTTTCCCCTGTTTTCCTATATTCCACCCTTTCCCTCCTTCCCGTCAAGCTAGGGTGTTATTTTGCTGACATATATCATGGAAGGTGAGAAGAGAAACTCCAATAAGGAAGATCATCATTCCAGGATTGAGCCAACTCAGACCCATGGCATCATTTTCATATTTTTGTGATCAAGTTAGGGTTTACATTGCACATAGTGACAATTTTGCTTCAAAATCAATTTACGAAGTAACAGAGATGAATTTTCTAGACGTGAAAGAGGTTTTTGTCAAAAATAGACCCAAAAAAAAAACCTCATTAATTTTATGTACAGGTATTACTATTTAAGAGAAATTCCAAAACTTCAGTTGCTCCAAGTAATTTTCTTCACTTTTGAATAGGTTGTCTTCAAGTCAAATTTATAAAGGTTTGGAGAAGGGGTTTGAGTGCTTGACGACTCCATTTTGTAGCAGACATCCTAAGCTTTCCAACCATACCACTTGCATCCCAAAAATCCTCTGGGAAGGCCTCTAACATCCCTATCCAAGTGGTGTGACACTTTTGCTAAAGTGGTGTGACGCTTCTACAAATTTTGAGTGATCAACTTCAAACTTGGATTCTGAGCAAATGGGAAAGTATTTTCGAAAATTGGAGATTTTTTTCATAACATGCCATAGAACAAAAACCTCTCTCAATTTTTCAAAAAAGGTTATGGTTAGAGATATATTGATCCATCTTTAAGCCCTATTTTGCATACTGGTTTTGGAAAATTCTGAATTTATGGCAATTTTGGAAAATTGGTCTCCACATAAGCGTCGCATAGAGGCACGATTCTTTCTCTCAGGGCATCCAAATGAATTTTTTTTCTTACATGGATGGGTGCATATTTATGATTACATGCCATATCTGGAGTTGGTTTTCCATGACAAGATCAAGTTTTGAAGAAAAATGCAAAAAACCACCTCATTTCTATGCTTCTGACCCTGTTTTGGAGCAGGTGCGGCACTTATGGAGTAAGGCTAGGAAAATCCACTTTTGGAGGCTTTCCTATGGATTTTTTCAAATATTTCAAAGTGTTCTAGAAACTAGACTCACAGGGCTATCAACAAAACTTTCAGATTTGGATTTGGATGCTCCTAAGTGGGTCAAAAAGAGCCTTCAACTGGCATGATGCTTCAGCAAAACTGGCGCGACGTTTCTGCTGCAGGCGCGATGTTTCTGCATAGGATTCCTTTCAGACAGCTTTCTTGCCTAGATAACTCCAAAAATTAGGCTAGTTGTTCCATGAGGTGGAAATTTATTTGATTGAGTTTTTCTTTTCCTCTATCATGAGGAAACATGTAATTTAATGAAGGGTACACACACTCCTAGTCTTTAGCTAAATTTCAGGGATAGGTTTCTAACTTCCCTAGATTCTAGGAAGTGACTCATATGATGTAATTATGATGCTTTTTGGATATCATTTCGACCCTATGAGGTGTCATGAACTCTATTTTCTATAAGTAGTCCACCTCAAGTAATTTTAGGGGGTTGGATAGTCTCATATTTTTCAGTGGAGCTCTTGTAACCAGCTTGTGGAATGAAATCAGAGATAGATTTGCAAGGATTGTGTTGAGATACTTGTGGAATGATTTGGAACATATGTGTTTCTCATGTTTTCTTATTATCTTATGCTTAATACCATGTATACTTCTTCATATATGTCTATCTTGTAAGTTTGAGAGCAGAATTCATCTTTATGCATGCTCTGTTTTAGACAAGATTCACCATATTGTGTTTATTTTCTTCTTAATTGAATGAATTCACCTCAGTTCTCATTAAAACTCTACTCCATATTCATCCTATACTCAATGAGTGATTAATATGTTTCCAAAATACCTATCTTGCCTCACACACTCTTTGCAGGTTCACCTCAAATTTCAGACCTAAAAACCTCTTTTACAGTCCATTCACTAAATTTCTAATCCAGCATTCAAAATATAAAACAAATTTTAATTATTTAAGCTTACACATATATCCTAAAATATTATGATACTAAACCATTCATTTGAATCTTTAAAGTGACAAAGAGAGATCCCTCTCTGGTCTGGGTAGGGCTACCTACCTGACCTAAATTTTGGTCTATGGTTACCTTTCTCCAATCCTATTGTCATCCTTGGGAAGTTTGGGAGAGTGATAACACCTGCAACACAACATGTAGAACATGCACACAATACCACATGTATATCAGTACCATATGCACAACATGTACACAATACCACCTGTACACAACACTACCCACGCAATGTCTGCCCAACATCACATGTGCATGGAACCACCTGCACAACGTGTACACAACGCAAAATGTAGACTGCACCACCTGTACAATGTGTACACAATACCACATGTACACGACACCATATACAAGGCATGTACATGACACCACATGTACACAGTGCCACATGCATGACATGTACACGACACCACCTGCACACAACACCACATGTACAACATGTACACAACACTAAATGCACACAACACCAATTTTAAAATCATGCACACCACACCATATGTACAACACATAAACAACACCATATGTACATAGAATTGCATACACAACATGTACATAGCACCATACGTACACAACACCGCATATCCAACATGCACACAACACCATATGCACACCACACCGCATATCCAACACGTGCACAATACGGTATGTACACAACACTGCATATCTAACATGTACTTAGCACCATCTATACCTAGCACTGCATATGCAATATACACTAAGCATCATATATACAAAAGGCATACAACATCATATGTACACAATACTACATATGTTACATGTACACATCACGATAGGTACAATCGCTGAATATACAACATGCGCAACACATACACAGCAATATCATTGTACATCAGTAGGCCACACATACAACATTTCTTCTAGTGTCTTTCCACTATCCATGCTTATCCTAGAATGTCGCAAATCACACTAATTTCACTTATCTTATGTGCCCCTCGGCATTACCTTTCTATAACATAAACATAGGAATGGTAAAATAATATAACATTAAATCATATCCACATGATATTGACCTCGTACATTTTTCAAGGCTACTCTTCCACTTGATTCCTCATAACCAGGAACCTATTCATGTCATTTACCTACATAAGCAATCATTCCTCCAAAAGAATTATCCTTTAAAACCCCGTCATACAGTGATATAGACACATACATACATACATATATATAGTCATTAGCATAAAAAAATCATGATTCTATCAGAAAATTTCATACATAGATACATACATACATATATAAATATATACATATATAAACATCAACATAAAGCAATCATGATCTCATCAGACAGCGACATGCATATATTCATATATATACATATATAGACATCATCATAATCATGATCACAACATGATTACCAAATATCATAAGGTCTATGTTGAGAGAAATTCCTTTATCCATGCACAATATGCACAATATTGAGAACAACAGTTCCCAACATAGCTCAAGGAATATGATATCTCAAGTCCATTTACTTTACCTTTATCATGATTTTCTTGTCACTGTCCATTTATCACAATGGACTCAACCAATCCATATGTATATCATATTCTTACCTTCTGATGTTCTTAATCATGCACTTAGCTCCATTCGGGCCTTACATTACCTATTGGATTTCATTCAGCTCTTCTCGAGCTCCATTAAATTCCTTTTTCCCCAACCAATTCCCTAGACTCTCAAAACATAAAAGACAAACACAAGAAACAAATTAGGAGACCATGGAAAACCAATAGCAATAAGACACCAAAACAAGTGGTATGGCCATACACTAGACGCAAAAAAAACCACAAATCAATCGCAAGCAAATCACAAAATACCAAAAGCACAACACTTTGCAATAAACACCATGACTCAATCCCCATGGTTCCCATTGCCTCCAAGTGAAATATCAACCCGAGCCTTCTTTATGATTTCATGGAAATCTCTTTTCCATGCAATCCCTTGCATCATACTATCATAAACACATAATTGTTAGTGCATAAATAAATATAACAGTATGTCAGTTATCTTACCTTGATACAATTGAGTCTTACTATATGCTATCACATCACCATGTTGTTAGTTATATAAACAAATCAACTATTACCTTGTCATGCTAATACCAAGCATGTTTCCCTGCAACTATTCACACATGTCAATTACATGTTACAAATGTCAAGACATCATATCTATAAACTAAATTCAACCTTTACCAATACTAGCAGTCATTTCATAATCAATTAGTAGTCAAAATCACATCACTACAACTATCACCTACTTATACTCAAGTACACATCAACTATCTCAACACATATTGTGTTAGTACAACCATCTTAATACCAAATCATTTCTTCATGCAATCTTATAGACACATGCTCATATCATGCAATTAATCAAACTTCCAAAAAATAGATGACATAATAGACACCAACACTCAACACCAAATAGACGACATAATCAAACATTCAAGTACAAATTAAACGACATAAGCAAGCTCATACCTTAATGTATTTTACGGGAGGCTATCTTATCTGCACACTCAATCTGGTTAGCATGATATCATGTCAACTCAAACATAAATAAGGTTATAATATCCATAACAGTAACTCACTAGCATGTTCACATCATAAGCTCATAAAAATTTATCGTTCATGCATAATAACCACAATTGCACAGTTAAGCTAGATGAGTATGACATAATATCACAACACATTAAATCATACCAGAATGTCATAACCCTAACCATTTGCATAGGACAATCAAAATTAGCATGATACATCTAACATCAAAATATTTACGCAATAATCCTAATCATCAAGCTAACTAACATATAACAACAACGAGTTAATCATGTAACATAATCATCAACAACATATAGCATATTCATCAAGTAAATTAACAGAAAATATCAACAAGTTAATGATAAAACATAATGATCACATTAACTAACATAACACAACAACAAAAATGCATATGACCATAGGTTACTATCATTCATGACTATCTCACACACGTGAATATGACTACACTAATCAACTAGCATTTATCACAGATGTAACCACAATAACAATAGAATTAAAAATATATAAGTAACCCTAATGTTTACAACGATCATGAATCACATACTTACATTCTTGTATGACGCTATTCTCTTACCCCAAAGTCCATTGTTGCAACTTCACTTTACTGATCTGCATCTCCTGCTCTATCTCAACCAACACATTAGCATCATAACATACCAATATCATCACCATAACCTAATTTCATACAATGACCTCAAGATGCATGACAACATCAACCATGCCAATTTACATGTACAATACATAAGCATCAACAACATGTGACCAAACATGAACAATCAATGCATGAACAACATGTAACCAAGCATATGTTTAGTCAATTTAATGTCTTAAATTGCTATCATAAATTATTGACTGGAGTTAGTAATCTTGTGAAGTGCAGGTGCACTATATATGCTAGAATCATATCTTTCTTAATTCGTTGTGTTGATATTATATGCTATTTTTAAGATTTTATGTTTTATCTTAAATGGGAAAACTAAGAACTGAACAATGAAATGAATTCTAAACTTAATTATCAAAGCCTATGATGAGAATTCTACTTTTGGAAAATATGAACAATTGATTTCAAGAGAAATAACAAATAAACTTCAATCTTTTCGTATTTTTTAGAGATTTTATATAAAATAAATTTAAAAGAAAAAAATAACTACATGTTTAAGAAAGAAGAAAAGGAAATGTTTAATATTATTCTATGAAGGAAATTGATCTATAAATTATTCTAAGAAAATTATTATAATGACTGAAAAATGTAAGTTACAAAAAGGAAGAAAAGGAAATGTAAATTTAAGAAAGAAAAATGATCTATGACAAGTCTATATTGCATAAAAAGAAATCAACTTAAGTGATCTTAACTATGTTAGACTATTCCTATGCCAGAAATTATCTCTAAAAAATCTATCTAGACTACTTCTAAATCTATTTGATTAAAGAATGAAATTATTTACTTACATCATCTCTAAATATAAACAAAGCATCAATCCAAACTATGTCAAAGTTTTATCAAAATATGTATCAAAAACTTCACTCTATCTACCAAATGAAAACATTTGTCTACATTAATTCTATGAAAATAGAGTATCGAATTAAGTCTAATTCTATTCACTAATGAAATAAATCATTTTATTCTAAGTTCTATGAAATGGAAGTATTAAACCTAATAGTATTCAATCTAAATTACTATCCTAAGTAAATTGAAACACTCACTAAAATAAGGAAAGAAAACAGAGTATTCTACCTATTGTACGAAGCTAAAATGCCTATCTGATCTAAAATATGTGATCACTGTGTGAACGAATGCGAGAAAGGTTTCATTCCATATGTTAACAAAATTATGACATTAAGACATTTTAGGAAAGCAAAACATTTGGAGCATTCTACTATGCACAACATTTATCTTTTGAAAAACACAGTAATTTTACTTATGCGGAAATGAAAGAATTTAAACTAAGAAACAACAGAAGTTTAAGCTACGAAAACTCTTCTCTGCAATGGCACATTGCAAGAGAACGGCTTGAAAGAATCACTTGTGACTAATTATGAATCAATGGTCTTGAACACACCTTCTCCATGCATTAATACAAAACAGAGTTTCACTGTGTGATAGTATTACAAAAATTAAGCTTATCTCTGGTTTAAAACAACCCAGTATTTATAATAAGTTAAGTTCAACTGTTTGAGATGATCTCACCTAAAAATATTAATGAAACTAGGAGTAGAATTCTAAACAGGATTTCAGTCTTCACAACTTTCACGATTTTCTATGTGGAGAGAAAATCGTGAAGCTTCCAACTTCTCGTCCGCTGGTCTCGTCCCTCTATTTGACTAATCCTTTGACAGTGATTTTAGGCATTATTTCTCTCGATTTTGGATAGGTGAGTAGGAAAAAATCCATGTGTGGATCATTCCCAAACTACCCATATGCTTCGCTCCTCTCCTTCATCTTTGGAACTTGTCAAACAATGTCGGTAGCTGAAGAAACAGAGATTAGCTACATAATTGCATGAATTTTGTAGCTAAATACAAAATTCATTCAAATAATAATAATCATTAAAATATAAAAGAGAGATCATTCAAATTCCTTCTCAAACTGAAAATGTATCAATTAACATTGATTGAGATTATGGATTATTTCAAAAAGGAAATAAAAGTGGTGAGATAGATTTCAAAAATAGAGACAGTCGTGAGGCTCAACATACCCCCACTAAGAGACCATTGCATTTCCTCATGCAATTTCCAAAATTGTGAGTCTTCACCTCATTACTGCATATGCTCTGATACTTTTGCTAGGAGATCCAAGTTCATCTTCTTTCCACTCTTTGAAGTCACTGCTACCATTGGTTTCTTCATCAAAAGTTTGTACTTCAAATTTATGATCTGTCTGTTCAGGTAATATGTTCCTTTTTTTTTATTTCTTGTTCTTTTTGAACCATAACCCTAGATGTAGAAGACTTTTGTCATTGATGGTTTTATCAATTTGGTTCTAAATCTTTAGAACTTCATTATCTTGCTTTATATGCCTACTTAGTATCTGTAGCTCAAAAATTTGTTGCTTTAAAGTATTCACTAGAGGTTCTTGTGGACTAAAAGGTCGTTCATCAAAGACTCAATGTAATCATAGATCTCTTGCTGAACAGGGTCAATATCTGGAGTTCTTCTACTTGGATCGTGTATGGGAGAAGAAATACTAGGTGATGGTACCTCAAGGTTTTCTTCTAGATCAATAGGTTCTATAACTTATGAGAGTGGCTTTTTGGCTGCTTTGCAAAGTCTGGAGCTTCTTCCTACTAGCTGTGGAATGTTATGAGTTTCTTATTTTTCTATGTGTATGAGCATCTGAATGCCTTCAATACTGTGGTAAGTCAGTGACAGAGTATCTGAATGCCTTCAATACTATGGTAAGTCAGTTGTCATCTGTTGATATTAAAATCTCATATGAAGATAAGTGCATCAGTTTGTTGTGTTCTCTACCAGACTCGTGGGACAGTCTGGTTATTGAAATAGGTAGCAATACAACTACCTTGAATTTTGATGACATTGTCTCAGCCTTGCTGTCAGAGGAAATGAGACAGAGAAATATGGAGGGCTGAAATGGAGATGCCTTATCTGTACGAGGAAGTTCCCAAAATAGAAACAAGAATAAGGTTTCGAGTGGGAGATCCAAATCTAGAGGGAGATCTAAATCTCCTGGAAAGTTTGTAAAGGTATGCTGGAAATACGGAAAGGAAGGGCACTACAAAATGGAGTTGCAGAAAGAATGAACACAACGCTGATGGAAAAGGCAAGAAGCATGCTCAGTGGTACTTGGTTAGGACAAGAATTCTGGGCAGAGGCAGTGGATACTGCATGTTACTTAGTTAACAGATCACCTTCATCAGCGTTGGAGGATAAGACTCCACATGAGGTATGGACTGGTAAGAAACCCTCTCTTTCACATCTAAGGGTATTTGGATGTGATGCATATGTACATGTTCCAAAGGATAAAAGGACCAAGTTGGATAATAAATCTGAAAGGTGCATCTTTATTGGGTATAAGGA
This sequence comes from Pinus albicaulis, assembly GCA_034641835.2. Lineage (NCBI taxonomy): Eukaryota > Viridiplantae > Streptophyta > Pinopsida > Pinales > Pinaceae > Pinus > Pinus albicaulis. Next base: position 451,600,940 of record CM076572.1, read on the forward strand.
TGGTTTAAAGGGTTACAAGCTTTGGAACCCAGAGACAAGGAAGGTCATGTACAGCTGAGATGTGGTGTTTAGAGAGGTGAAAGATGTTGTTAAACATCAAATCATACGAAAGGAACCTGAGAAGATAGAGTTTGAGCTAAAGGAGGATGAAACAGACTCTACAACAGAAGAAGACTCAGAAAAGGAAGAGCCACAAACTCCAGCTATGAGAAGATCAGTTCGAGAAAGAAGGCAACCAAAAAGGTATAGTCCATCTTCTTTCTGTTCAGGTTTTGCCTTAACTATAACTAATGATGATCCCAAAACTGTAAGGGAGGCAGTAGATTCAGAGGATGGAAAACTCTGGAACAAGGCCATGGTTGATGAAATGGAATCCTTGCACAAAAATTCGACATGAAGGATCTTGGTGCTGCAAACTATATTTTGGGCATGGAAATTAAGAGAGATCGGGCAAAGAGGAAGCTCTGGTTAAACCAAAGGAAGTATGTCGAGACTATATTGCAGAGGTTCAATATGCAGGATAGTAAACCGTTGAATGTTCCTATTCCTGTAGGTGTAAAGCTGTTTGCTGAACAGTCTCCCAAGACACAAGAAGAGGAGGATGATATGTCCCGTGTTCCATATGCAAGTGCAGTGGGTAGCCTGATGAATGCAATGGTCTGTACTAGACTAGACATTGCACATGCAGTGGGAGTATTGAGCAGTTTTATGTCAAACCCAGGAAAGGAGCATTGGACAACAATGAAGCAGGTTTTCAGATATTTACGTGGCACTAGTGATTATGGATTGTGCTACCAGGGAAGACGAGGATTGGAAAGAATGTTGGACATTCGTGGTTTTTTTTATGCAGAGCGGGCTAGAGATCTGGACCAAAGAAGATCTACAAGTGGGTATGTGTTTAGCCTATTTGGAGGTGTAGTCAGTTGCATGAGTAAAAGACAGTTTGTAGTGGCACTTTTTGTTGAGCCCCAAGATTGTGCTTTCTTTCATCTTACTTTACCTCATTTTCCTTCGTCCATTGTTATCCCATACCCAATTGATCAATGAAATTAGTTAAAATTACTTTTAGAATGATTAACATGGCTAACTTGCTAAGTTTTGTGATTTTTGTCATTGTAATGCATTTTGACTGGAACTAGCTGCAGAATGCAGACATTCCGTAGCTAACCGGAAATTCTGCAGCTGTCTTCACGTTCAGGCATGTTCCAGGTGTCCTCTCAAGAAAAACCACATATGGGTATATTCCACGTCATGTCCACATTGTTCGTTGCTCACCATGAAGGAAAAACCGAATTTTGGATATGGTTTTGATACGTGGGAACTCATTTAAGGAAGCAGATTTCTAATAGGACTGTCTTAGTCCAGATATCCTTTTCCTTTTTTTTCTTTACGTTGCCATCTTCGAGAGTCAATGTGATTTTTATAAGGAAAGACAAGAATCCTGTGTTGTTACAGGATTGTGACAACATAAATATGTTATAAAAACACCCAGGAAACGGGAATGGGCTAGATTTTTGCTTGGATTTCATGTTATATTTCTGAAAACGAAGAATGCCTACTGTTTCAAGTTATTTCTACTTTAATGAAGAGGACAACATTGCTTTGAACGAGTTGGTAGATTTGAGTTGAATTCGTGCGGTGATGAAGGCCCCTACTTATCACACGCGACTTTACTTTCATAATTTAGATAAGTATCTTAGTTGTTTTTACGTTTTTGAAGTTTGAGTTCATAGTTAATTTCATTAGCCACTATAGTTATACTTGTTCTAAGAACTTTTCCAAAAGAAGAAACTCTTCCAAAATATCATGATAATGAATGAGAAATGGCTATAGTGTTGTAGGATTTAATTGTAATTTCTTTTGTTCACTATCACAGTTGAACTTATACTAAGCAAACTCTTCCAAAAAATCCTTATGATGTCTAAGGCATGACTGTGATCCTGAACGCTTCAGTTGTTTGTTTGCACTAAGTAGCATAGCTGATCTTACTCTTAAAACGCCCTTCCAAAATACCATAATGATGGGTAGGAGATAGCTGTGATGTCTTAGTTTTTAAATTGCTTTCAGTCTTTATGTTTGCATTTGCACTGAATTGTACAGCCAGGATTGTTCTAAGAAACTCTTCCAAAATACTAATCATGATGGACAAAACAGGTTGTAGAATCCCATAGATTAATGCATGATAACTTAGTTAGGGTACTCCGGAGTCAAATTGCATTCAATTCATGCTCTGTTATTTTGTTTCAAGTTTGATAATGGCTTGTTAGTTCAGCACTGTTTTAGACTAGTGACATCTTAAGTTCAGTTTTAGCTTAACTCATTGCATTTACACTCCACAATTAGTTGTCATCCACTGCATATTAGATTACATTAGTTGTTAAACTTAACAAAATGGCCTTCATTATTTACAAAACCTCTTCTTGTTCCAAATCTATAATTAATTCATAACCATATGAACAGAAGACAGTACCATTTCAAGGCCTGAAGTACTTTTGCAACTTCTTTACTACTTCATAAACAAAGCCTTTCCTCAAAAAACTACTTTAAAAAGAAATCTATAACTCTTGAGTAAGGTTTAGTGATGTTTAACTAAGTTGCAGAATAGAGTTAGGAACTAGTCTTAGAGTAGAGATCTTATGATGGTATCAATGTTTTCCTCCAAATATGCTTCAACAAATCTTTAATCATGGATAAAATGTTGCATCATTATAAGCTAGTTGTTTAATTGTTTAGTTAGGAGAATTTGTATACTTAGCTGACCATTTCTCAAGCTCTCCCAAAATACCTTTGATGAAATAATTGGACAAGTTAAGTTTATGTTTTGATTCATTTCCTTAAAGTCATTATCAAGCTTTGTATTTTGCTTAGCCATAGTTTAGGTTTGATTTTGTTTCAGTATTTGCATTTGCATTTGTCATTTGTCATCAACCAATTAGGCTTCACTCTGTTTTTAACCAGTAGCTTCTTTCCACTAGCTTTTTAGTCATTTTTCTTGTGAACATAAAAACCACTAAAAGACCAAAAACATCATAAATCATCACAAAAGACCAAAAACATCATAAAACACTAAACACAATGCATTAAGAGACAAACACCTAGGCACATACAGTGCACTTCACTTCAGCAGTTTACCAACCCTGGTTGACAATTAAATGAACTCAATTTAGGAGACTAGATTGAGCACAAACATTTTGGCGCCGTTGCCGGGGAAGTGAAAACTAGGTAACCTTTGTTTCTTAACCCCCAAAAACAATTATATGCATAGAGAGAGAGATTCAAGGGGTAGATTTATAAGCAGCATAAGCAGAAATTTGATTCCTAGAATACCACTTGTTTCACCTAGACCAAGAGCTAGTACACCTTCAACTCGGACCCACATTCCATCCTTTACTAATCCTGGACTTCTAGAAGATCTAAGGTCAGCTATTCCATTAGAGAAACCTTCCACTTCATCCACTGAAACTGCCTTAGAAGAATATCTAAAAACTCCTGTTAGGGACAAAAACCTTTCTACTTCCACGGGAGAGTCAATCATGGCAGAAGAAGGGGGAGGAGAGGTCTTTAATGGAGAACACACATTATTTGGAGGTAGAGGTAGAGGTATAGGAGAAGGAGGTAGAGGAGAAGGAGGTAGAGGTGCAAATGGAGGAAGAGGTAGAAGAGAAATAGGAAGCTCTTTTGGGTTCCCTATAATTGATGAAGAAACCAATACAACCATGAAAAACATTTCACCCTCTGTCCTTCCAAACTTCTATGGACTTAAAACTGAAGATCCTGAAACCTTCCTATTTGAATTTGAAGTTCTGTGTAGAACTTATGACTACTTACAAGATGCTCAAAAACTAAAATTATTCCCTTCAACCTTGAAAGGAGCAACATTGAAGTGGTTTATGAGTTTGATCAATAGTTCTATTAGAACATGGGAAGACATGAAACAAGCATTTCTAGAGAGGTATCTGGATTATTGTATGCCGATCAATCATAAGGAAGAAGTGTTTAAGATGTTACAAAAAGAAGATGAAAACTTGGAAGATTTTTTGGAAAGATTTCATTACAACATCAAAAGAGCAAAAATGGAAAACCTAGATCAAGACACCTTAAAAGCTCTTTTGTTGAAAACAATTAGGGATGAATGGTTGGATATCCTTAACATGATGGGAAAAGGGGATATATCACAGCTCACATTACCTGAAATATATGAGTTATGTATCAACCTTTCAAGAGGGAAATCTAAAACTATAAAAGGTCCAAGAGATCCTGCTCTTGCAAGGGCAAGTAAGTCTGCTTCTGGGACAATAAGTAGATCAGAAATAGGACACATGCTTGATGATTTCAAATCTGACATCTTAGGGAGTCTTAGTGAACAAATAGACACCCTTAAGATACAAAACAAGCAAAAATCTGAATCTGATGCCTTGGCAATCTTTTGCCCCAAATGTAGAAAGAAACATGCCTTGAGAGAGTGTCCTTTGGATGTAAAAGTTGTAGAAACCTGTGTCATTTGTTCTGAAAAACATGAGACCAAGAATTGTCCTTCTCTTCCTGGTCTCAAAGCTGTCTTTTAGGAGGAAACTCCTACAGATTCCACAGAGTCTATCAATTTTGTATCTAGAAGGCCTTAGCAGGGACCTCAAACACAAGGATTCCATGATCAAATGTATAATCAACCTCCACCTTGGAATTCTTGGCAGCAACCTTGGCCTCAATTTCAAAATAAATCTCCAGCTTGGGCACAAGGATCACAAATTCCCTATGGAAGATACTCCCCATACTATCAGTATCCACCATCCTATCCACCATACCCACATTTTTATCCTCAAAATCCTCAACAAAATTTTCCTCAAAATCTTCAACAAAATTTTCAAAAAAATCCTCAACAACATCATCAGAACCTACCACATCAAAATCAACCACTTTCATTACCATTCCCTCAAAAATAAAATCAATTGCCTGCTCAACCCATACCAAACCCCAATAATAAAATCCCTCGGAACACATACATGATAGAAGGCCAACAGTTTCCAACTTATTTAATTACTCCTTTAGACCTTAGTGATGTTCAACTTAGGTCTGGAAGAATACTTGAAAAGAGGAAACCTTTTGTGATCATACAAGAACAAGATAACTCTGAGGAAGATTCTCTACGAGTGAATAAAAGTCTTGAAGAAGATACATCTTTTCAAGACCCAAACACTGAAAAATTAAAGCAAAAAGATCCAATAATTTCAACTCCTGTATTAGAGCAACCATCCACATCTACTTCTATACCTCCCTTTCCAGAAAGATTACAAATTGATAGAGGTGTAGAAAAACAAATTGTGGTGCCTAATTATGATTTCCTAGATGAGCTGAGAAATGTTTGCATTAAAATTCCATTATTACAAGCCATCAAGGAAATTCCAATTTTAGCCAAAACAATAAAGGAGTTGAGTATGAAGAAAACAAGAAAATGAATAAGAGAAACAAAGAAAATTCAACTGGCAAGAAAAATAGCAGACATTATGATGGGCAAGATTGCTATTCCAAAGTATCTTGACCCAGGAAATCCAGTTGTTAAAATTCACATCAATGGAATTGAAATCCAGAACACACTCATTGATTTAGGAGCAACAATCAATATCATGAGTAGACAAATCATGGATAAACTGAAACTTCCTAATCTTCTCTTTACACCCACATTATTACAATTAGCAGACAGATCTGTGATCAAACCTGATGGGGTAATAGAAGACATTCTAGTGTCCCTAGATTCTTGGTAGTACCCTGTGGATTTCATGATCCTAACTCCTAAGAATAATCTAGGAGGACATCCTGTTATATTAGGAAGACCTTGGTTGGCTACAGCTGATGCTTTTATTAGTTGTAGATCCGGTGATATGTACATCTCTGATGGTAGTTCAACTAAGAAATTCACTTTATATCCTCCGGCTAGGACAATTACAGATCTAGATGACACTCAATGGATAGAGGATGAAGAAGATTTACAACCTCTCTTCACAATTTCAGAAATTAGTGAAGATAATCAAATTCTGAATACTCTAGAAAACTTTGAATCCTCTCCGGAACACAAACATGAATCATTTCAAGAGGGATCCAATATTGAGTTTTTGTCATCAAGGCAGATGTCTCTTCATTCTATGGATAAATTTGGCAGCTCTACAAGTGAGATATTTCCAGGCAAAACTTTGAACATAAATAAGAACCTAGAAAAATCTCAACAAGAAGAGTTAGTCAAAGTATTATAGAGACATTCTTCTGCATATGCATGGGACTACACTAACATGAAAGGGATAAGCCCCAAGACTTGCACTCATCACATCTATATAGAGGAAAATTGTAAACCAATCAGACAACCTCAAAGAAGGATGAATCCAAATCTTCAGGAGATTGTTAAAGAAGAATTGCAAAAATTGTTAAATGTCAACTTCATCTATCCCATTTCAGATAGTCAGTGGGTTTCTCCTTTGGTAATTGTGCCAAATAAAAATGGTAAATGGAGGGTATGTATTGACTACCAGGAACTAAACAAAGCTACTCTTAAAGACCATTTTCCCTTACCTTTCATAGATCAAGTGTTAGATACATTAGCTGGCAAAAAGTACTTCTCATTCCTAGATGGGTTTAGTGGTTACAACCAAATCCAAGTAGCACTTGAAGATCAAGACAAAACCACATTTACTTGTCCTTGGGGTACCTATGCTTACCGAGTATTTCCATTTGGATTATGCAATGCACCTGCAACATTCCAAAGGGCGGTATTAGGAATTTTTTCAGATCTAATACATGATTGTGTAGAGGTGTACATGGATGATTTCACAGTTTATGGAAACACATTTGAAGAAGCTTTAGAAAACTTGGAAAAAGTCTTAAAGAGATGTCAAGAAGCAAACCTTTCACTTAGTCATGAAAAATGTTTTATGATGTTTACTGAAGGTATTGTTTTAGGGCATCACATTTCAGGGGATGGGATTAGATTTGATGAGTCAAAAGTTGAAGTCATCTCTAACTTATCTATTCCAAGTTGTCAAAGAGATGTTAGAAGTTTTCTAGGATTTACGGGATATTATCGGAGATTTATAGAAAACTTCACTAAGATAGCATCTCCACTCTTCAAATTACTTACCAAAGATTGTGAATTCAAATGGACTTCTGATTGCCAGTTAGCTTTTGAAACCCTGAAAACCAAAATTTCTGAAGCACCTATATTAAGGGGACCTAATTGGAAGTTACCTTTTCATATCTCGACAGATGCTTCCGATACAGCTCTGGGAGCAGTATTGGGACAAAAAGATTTAATTCCCTATGCCATCTATTATATCAGTAAAAATTTGACTCCTGCAGAGTTAAACTATACTGTAACTGAAAAAGATTTTTTAGCTGTTGTTCATGCCATAAACAAATTTAGACACTATATAACAAGCTATGAAACTTTTGTTCACACTGATCATTCTGCAATTAGATACTTAATGAACAAATCAATTACTAATGGCAGAGTCATAAGATGGTTATTGCTCTTACAAGAATTCAACATTACCATTCTAGATAGGCCTGGAAAACAAAACACAGTAGCTGATTTCCTATCTAGACTTCAAAATATCAAATATGACACTCCAGTTGAAGATCAATTTCCTGATGAATATCTTTTTGCAATTTCTACTCAAACTCCATGGTTTGCTGATATTGCTAATTATTTAGTTTCAGGAAAATTTCCTTCAATAATGAATGCAAGGGATAAAAGAAAAATCATTTATGGCAGTGCAAAATATTCATGGGTTGCTAATGAGTTGTACAAGACAGGTCCAGATTTGATCATTAGGAGGTGTGTTCGTGAAGATGAGATGCCTGAGATTCTCAAAGCATGTCATGATGAACCTTGTGGCGGACACTTTGCTGATAAGAGGACAGCCTATAAGATCCTTAATTTAGGATATTGTTGGCCATCCTTGTTTAAAGATGCTAAAGAGTATGTCAAAAGGTGTGACAGTTGCCAAAGGGTAGGGAAACCTTCTCCTTCAGGTGAGATGCCATTACAACCTCAAGTACATATTGAACCTTTTGAAAAATGGGCTTTGGATTTTGTAGGACCTATTAGTCCTCCATCAAGACAGAAGAGGTATATATTAGTTTGCACTGATTATGTTACCAAATGGGTAGAAGCCAAGCCATTACTTGTTGCTAATGAAGCATCTATAGTTACTTTTCTTTTTGAGGATATTTTTACTCGTTTTGGTGTCCCAAGGGAAATTGTTACAGATCAAGGAGCTCAATTTACATCCAGGCTAGTGGAGAAAATGATGGAGAGGTACAAAATCAGGCATAGAAAATCTACTCCTTATCATCCACAAGCAAATGGTCAAGTGGAATATACTAATAAGGTCATTGAAGGAATCCTAACAAAGACTGTTCATTTACATAGAAGAGATTGGGTGGATAGGCTTCCAGAAGCTTTGTGGGTGTATAGAACTACATGGAGAAACAAAACAGGCCATACTCCTTATGAACTTGTTTATGGAAAGCAAGTTTTGTTCCCCATAGAGTTCCAGATTCAAACTTTCAAAATGGCAGTTCAGCTAGGACTTGATTTAACGGAGGCACAAAAGCATAGACTGGAGCAGATTAATGAATTGGATGAGATTAGACAAGATGCAGTTCAGAAAACAAGTCTAGTCCAACAGCAAAGGGCTAGATGGCATGACAAGTACATCAAAGAGAAGAAATTCAAAGAAGGTGACTGGGCTCTCTTGTTTGATTCAAAATTCAAGGATTTTCAAGGAAAATTTCAAACACATTGGCTTGGGCCATATGAAATTGTTGAAATTTTTGACAATGGAGAAGTAAAAATCAGGACAATAGATGAAGAAGAGGTCACTTTTCTTGTGAATGGTCATAGATTGAAGCTGTATCACAAACCACTCTCAAGAGAAAAATTTGTCAAGAAGTTCCAGGAAAACAGTGATGTGAAGTTAATGAAGAAGAATCTTTCTTCTTCATCAACTTGATTGAATTTTCTGAAGCATTTCTTTTGAAAATAATAATAATAATAATAATAATAATAATAATAATAATAATAAAAATAAGGTATAAACATGAAAACCAATCATTGATTGGCATGTTTATACAGAAAAGATAGGGTGAAAATCAGATTTTTTCTGACACTCTAACTTTTCCCATTTTGTTTTTGCAAGCAGCTGTTACAAAATCATAAGTTCAGATCCATTGTACTTATGATCCATTTCATTTCATTTCATTCCATTCACTTATCCATCCATACTCCATTTCATTCATTCATTCATACTTCACTTCATTCCATATATCATTCATCTCATTCCATACTCCATCCACCTCATTTCCATGTCAAAATTTAAAGTTTGATGTCTTGCTGCAAATGAATAACACATTTCATGGATTGCAGGCCATTTCTTATATTCTTCCACTCCATTTCATAAATTGAATCCATTCCATTTCATCATCCACTTCATACATATCATGACTCATCATCCATCTTCATTCATGCCATATAACATTTCACTTATATCCCAAACCACTCCATTCCATGATTAAAATGCTCTACAGGTACATTCTGCAGCTTAACAGACATTCTGCAGCTGATCAGATTTTTCGCAGCCAGACAGGCATTCCGCAGCCACAGATCCTGAAGACACTAATCAGCAGACATTTGAATTGCAACAAGAAGATCCAGTATATCCATGAATAAGAAGAATCAAGAAGGTTTATGAAGACCCTTCCAAAGGAGAACAAAGAAGACAAAGACCACAAAAAGAAAATGAAAAGCAAAGGTAACAAGTTTTGATTATAATGGCATATCATAAACTTTAGCATAGTTTTAGTTATGAATCATTCGAAAAAGTTGTTTTGATTATTTTTATTGATCATGTCCAATATACCCTCCACAAACTTTGGATAAAAATCTCTCATTTCAAATTCTATACCCGACCATCATTTAAGCGGTTAAAAAGGCTGAAGTGTTTGATTTCCTCACGTCACCCAGCCAAATCATTTAATGATGATTTTTTTCCGTTGTAAAAAAAAATCTCTGCGGTCTTTTCACTCATTAATTTGTTTTCTTCACCTCACTTCATTAACTCATTCCGTAACTACCTCCATCACTCCATTCCGTAGCCATCCCTTCATCATTTCATTCCACAAAACAGAGATATCCCTATCACCGTGAGCAGAGGTATATCAATTTGAAATATCAAACCACTATCACCGTGAGCAAAGATTGAAGCATTATCACCGTGAGCAGAGACTGAAGCATTGTCACCGTGAGCAGAGATTGAGGCATTATCACCGTAAACGCAGAGATATATCAGTGTGGAATTTGAAGCCATTATCATCAAGAAACAGAGGTATATCAGTGTGGAATTTGAAACTATTATCACTGTCAACTAGAGGTATATCAGTTTGAAGATTGAAGCCATTGTCACCGTGAACCAGAAGTATATCAGTTTGAAGATTGAAGCCATTGTCACCGTGAACCAGAAGTATATCAGTTTGAAGGTTGAAGTTATTGTTTCCGTGGGCAGAAAGAGTATTAATCTGAATATTGAAGAAAGAATTATGGGCCTCATTGTAAGAACTGAACCAGTGGGTACAAAATATCTGGAAGGATACCCTCAAAGTAGAGAAATGTTGCAACAGGTAGGATGGCTACAATTTCTTGAAAAATTTAATGGCTTCCACAAAGAAGTCACTAAAACATTTGCAAGGTCATTTCAAGGAGCTGAGGTTGAAGTGGGAGATGTTAAATTCACTGTTACTGAAGTTTTCATTGCAGAAGCAACAGGATTGCTTAGAAATGGAGAGAGATGGTTCAAAAACAGAGAATTCCATAATGAATCATGGAATCAAATTCTAAAATCACCATGTATGGATGTCACTGTGTTTAAGAAGGGAATTCCAAGTTCTGCATTGAAAAATAAGTGGAGAAATATATTGCTTATTCTGCAAAAATTTATCACATGTGAAGGTAGATATGGCACATTTTATGTTTACCATATTAGACTGATAATGCATTTTCTAGAGGAAGAGTTAAACTTACCCTATTTCTTGCTTCAAAGTTTGAAAAAGATGGCTTCTTGTGTTCAAAGAAGGGTCCAATTCTTAGAGACAACTCTATACCATCATGGCTTGGTTAAGATTTTAATTGAACACCATTTAGCCAAAACAAATGATACTCGGGATAATTTCTTGATAAGAAATCATTTTGAAGAGCCAAAAGAGCCCTCACCTAAACAACAGCCTACAAGGAGAAGCAGAAAATGGAGAGCCTCAAAAATTGAAATTGACAAAACAATACAGGAAAGTAGTGAGGAAATAATCTCAGAGAAGTTGACTCAAATTAAGAGACAACTTAAGAAAGAGAGGGTAATCAGAAAATCTGCCACAGAAAAAGGAGAGGGATCATCCCAGCCAAGAAGAAGCCATAGACTCAGGGGGAAACTAAGGAAAACACAGATCAAACAAACAGGGGTGATAAATATAGAAGATGAGGAAACATCTATTGAAGAAGATGTTGAAGAAGAGTTTAATGAAGAAACCCCTGAAATTGACCCTGCTCAGCAAGAAGTTTATGACTATGTTGAAACATTGGAAAGGAAAGCTTCAGAGAGTAGAGATAGAACCCCTAGTCCTCCACTGTCCGAAATAGATGTGTTAAGAAGGGATAGGTATGAGTTGGAAATACTTAATAGACACATCAAAAATGAGAATGATATTCTGAAGGAACAAGTCAAACTCAAAACCAATATGAACTCAACCTTATCTCTACGAATGGACAAAGTGGAAAAGGCTAATGAAAAGTTGAAAAAGAGGAACAAGAAGCTAATCATGGCACTTATCAACTTAAGGTTCAAACTTGTCATCAGAAAACCCTGAAGACCTTTAGCTTCCAGGCAAAGAAGAAGGAGGGGATTAGATGTTCTTGCAGAAGTCTCTGAGTTTATGGAATAAATTTCATGAGGACATGCAAGAAGACAACAGTGGGGGTATGTTGAGCTCCAAGATTGTGTTTTCTTTCATCTTAATTTACCTCATTTTCCTTTGTCCATTGTTATCCTAGACCCAATTGATAAATGAAATTAATTAAAATTACTTTTAGAATGATGAACATGGCTAACTTGCTAAGTTTTGTGATTTTTGTCATTGTAATGCATTTTGACCGGAACTCGCTGCAGAATGCAGACATTCCGTAGCTAACCGGAAATTATGCAGCTGTCTTCGCGTTTAGGCATGTTCCAGGTGTCCTCTCAAGAAAAATCACATATGGGTATATTCCACGTCATGTCCACATCATACGTTGCTCACCATGAAGGAAGAACCGAATTCTGGACGTGGTTTTGGTACGTGGGAACTCATTTAAGGAAGCAGACTTCTAATAGGACTGTCTTAGTCCAGATGTCCTTTTTCTCTTTACGTTGCCATCTTCAGAGTCTGAATGTGATTTTGATAAGGAAAGACAAGGATCCCTGTATTGTTGCAAGTTCTGTTATGTAAATTTGTTATAAAAACACTTGGGAAACCGAGAGATAGGCTAGATTTTGCTTAGATTTCATGCTATATTTCTGAAGACCGAAACTGCTCTGTTTCAAGTTATTTCTACTTTAATGAAGAGGACAACATTGCTTTGAACGCATTGAGTTGATTTGGAGTTAGATTCCGTCTAGTGGTAGAGGGACCCTGCCTCCTGCACGGCTTTACTTTCGTAATTTAGATAAGTATCTTAGTTGTTTTTACGTTTTTGAAGTTTGAGTTCGTAGTTAATTTCATTAGCCACTATAGTTATACTTGTTCTAAGCACTCTTCCAAAAGAAGAAACTCTTCCAAAAGATCATGATAATGAATGGGAAATGGCTATAGTGTTGTAGGATTTAATTGTAATTTCTTTTGTTCACTATCACAGTTGAACTTATACTAAGAAAAATCTTCCAAAAAATCCTTATGATGTCTAAGGCATGACTGTGATACTGAATGTTTCAGTTGTTTGCTTGCACTAAGTAGCATAGCTGATCTTACTCTTAAAACGCTCTTCCAAAATACCATAATGATGGGTAGGAGATAGTTGTGATGTCTTAGTTTTTAAATTGCTTTCAGTCTTTATGTTTGCATTTGCACTGAATTGTACAACCAGGATTGTTCTAAGAAGCTCTTCCAAAATACCAATCATGATGGACAAAACAGGCTGTAGAATCCCATAGATTAATGCATGATAACTTAGTTAGGGTACTCCGGAGTCAAATTGCATTCAATTCATGCTCTGTTATTTTGTTTCAAGTTTGATAATGGCTTGTTAGTTCAGCACTGTTTTAGACTAGTGACATCTTAAGTTCAGTTTTATCTTAACTCATTGCATTTACACTCCACAATTAGTTGTCATCCACTGCATATTAGATTACATTAGTTGTTAAACTTAACAAAACGGCCTTCATTATTTACAAAACCTCTTCTTGTTCCAAATCTATAATTAATTCATAACCATATGAACAGAAGACAGTACCATTTCAAGGCCTGAAGTACTTTTGCAACTTCTTTACCACTTCATAAACAAAGCCTTTCCTCAAAAGACTACTTTAAAAAGAAATCCATAACTTTTGAATAAGGTTTAGTGATGTTAAACTAAGTTGCAGAATAGAATTAGGAGATAGTCTTAGAGTAGAGATCTTATGATGTTAACAATGTTTTTCTCCAAATATGTTTCAACAAATCTTTAATCATGGATAAAATGTTGTATCATTATAAGCTGATTGTTTAATTGTTTAGTTAGGAGAATTTGTATACTTAGCTGACCATTTCTCAAACTCTTCTAAAATACCTTTAATGAAAGAATTGGACAAGTTAAGTTTATGTTTTGATTCATTTTCTTGAAGTCATTATCAAGCTTTGTATTTTGCTTAGTCATAGTTTAGGTTTGATTTTATTTCAGTATTTGCATTTGTATTTGTCATTTGTCATCAACCAATTAGGCTTCACTCTATTTTTAACCAGTAGCTTCTTTCCACTAGCTTTTTAGTCATTTTTCTTGTGAACATAAAAACCACTAAAAGACCAAAAACATCATAAAACACTAAACACAACGCATTAAGAGACAAACACCTAGGCACATACAGTGCACTTCACTTCAGCAGTTTACCAACCCTGGTTGACAATTAAATGAACTCAATTTAGGAGACTAGGTTGAGCACAAACACTTTTAAATACAGAGGCAGAATACATAGCAGCCACTCATGCAAGCAAGGAAGCAGTTTGGTTGCAGAGATTATGTTCAAGTATGGGGTTGGTACAACAAACTATAAGGATAGACTGTGATAGAGAAAGTGCAATTTTCTTGGCTAAGAACCCTGCTTATCATTCAAATACAAAGCACATTGATGTTCAATATCACTTTGTTAGAGATATGGTTGAGGCTAAAAGGGTGTTGCTGGTAAAGGTGGACACTTTGAAGAATGTTTCAGATGCATTGACGGAGTCTGTGAGCACTCAGAAGTTCTCTTGGTGTAGAGAAAAAATGGGTGTTGAAGAATTGGCCCAATGACTAAGCTCTCCTGTGGCCCCCTGTGGAAAGAAAACAACAAGTGGGAGAATGTTGGGTATGTGTAATATTATTTCCACGACTAGCCCCACGTGATGTACATTGCGCCGGGCGCAGCAGGGGGGTCACAGGGGGGGCAGCAGCGCCCCGGCAAATTTTTTTTTGGTGTGCGGACCCACCCATGTGTTATGCATGAGTTTGCACATGGTTTTGGGGTACGATGGTTTTCGGCCCCTAGTATTTTGCAGATCCGGTCAAGGGAAATACAGTTATGTTCTAATCCAAGGTTAATGGATTGGGGTTTATGTATGCTTCGGCATGTATATATGTGTGTTTTAACACTAAAAGTAATATAATGAAAAATCAAGCTGGTCGTCCCGATTTGGGATCCAGGGGAAAATCTCTGTGTTTATCTGTTTATGTTTTATGCTCTCGCTATTGTTTATTTTCTGTTATAAGATTCATGTGTAGATAATTTCTGTTCAGGGTTAAAACCTACACCATAATCAATTTTAATGATGACATTTTGAGTTGGCAGTATATGATCATCTAATTTATATATATATCAATGTTTTGAACCTTATTATTTAAACAAAATTGTAGCATACCTTGGATATATCTAACCTTTATTGTTTCCTTTTTTTCTTGATTGCTCAGGTGTTCTTGAGTACACTCTTCAGTATGATCTTCAATCTTGTCTTCAGCTGTGTCTATCAAAATTTCTTTCTCATCTGTGCTGCAGAGGTGTGTAAGAGTTGCAGAATGTCATGATAGTTGCAGAAATGCAACAATTATGTAGCTAATCTTTGTTTTTTTGAAAAAGAAAGGGAAATGCAAATAATTTGGGATTTTTAGAATGGGAGTGAAGAAAATATAAGATGTCAGAAATAAACTATGATTTTCACCTTGTATTTTCTATATAAGGATGCCAATTAGTGATTGTTTTTCACACTTATTCAATATATATATATATATATATATATATATATATATATATATATATATATATATATATATATATATATATATATATATATATATTTCTTTTCTTTTCTTTTTTAGATATGAAAAACAAAAAGAAGACTAAGTTGGGGAAGAAGAAAGATTCTACTTCACCAACTTCATATCAGCATTGTCTTGAAATTTTTTGGCAAACTTCTCTTTTGTCAGTGGCTTATGATAGACCTTTAGTCGATGTACATTTAGAAGAAGAGGAACCTTTTCTTCATCAATAGTCCTTATCCTGACTACTCCATTATCAAAGAATCTTTCAATATCATAAGGCCCAAGCCAGTGAATTTGAAATTCCCTTGGAAGTATTTGAAATTTGAGTCAAATAAAAGTGCCCAATATCCTGCCTGAAATTTTCTTTCTTTTATGTATTTATCATGCCATCTAGATCTATGTTGCTAAACTAGGCTAGTCTTCTGAACTGCATCTTGCCTTATCTCATCAAGATCATTGAGTTGCTCCATTTTATTCTTTTGAGCTTCTAACAAGTCAAGTCCCAATTTGACTGTTGTTTTGAAGGTTCTGATTTGAAACTCTATTGGAAACAATACTTTCTTCCCATAAACAAGTTCATAGGGAGTATGTCTTGTTGTATTCCTCCATGTAGTCCGGTAGGCCCATAAAGCTTCAGGAAGCCTTTCTGCCCATCCTTTCTATATAGATGTACATTGTTTGTAAGGATTGCTTCAATCACTTTATTAGTGGACTCCACTTGTCCATTTGCATGTGGATGGTATGGAGTAGACTTTCTGTGCTTGATTTTATATTCTTCCATGAACTTTTGCACCATTTTGGATGTAAACTGAGTTCCCTGATATGTCACAATTTCTCTTGGGACACCAAAACGAGTAAAAATATCCTCAAAAATAAATTAGACTACAACATTTTCATTAGGAAAAGAAATTTCTTTAGCTTCTACCCATTTAGTGACATAATCAGTGCATACAAATATATACCTTTTTTGTCTTGATGGTGGATTGATTGGTCCAACAAAATCTAGGGCCCATTTTTCAAAGGCTTCGATGAGTACCTGTGATTTTAAGGGAATTTCATCTGTAGGGACAGGTTTCCCCATTCTTTGACAATGGTCACACCTTTTAACATACTCCTTGGAATCCTTGAAAATGGAAGGCCAATAATATCCTAAAACAAGGATTTTATAAGAAGTCCTTTTATCAGCAAAGTGTCCTCCACATCACTCATCATGGCATGCCTTTAGTATTTCAGGTATTTCATTTTCTCGAACGCATCCTCTAATGATGAGATCTCGACCTGTCTTGTATAATTCATCATTTACCCATGAATATGATCACTTGTTTGGATTGTCCTTCTCTTTTCTCTAGGAAACAAATATGATGGTAATTTTCCCGTGGCCAATTAATTGGCAATGTCTGCAAACCATGGATATTTAGTAGATATTGAAAAAATATATTAATCGGGAAAACTATCCTCTACTGGTGTAACATTATTATCATTTTGAATTCTAGAAAAAAGGTCAACAACCGTGTATTGTTTTCTAGGTCGATATAAAATGGTGATATTGAATTCTTGCAAGGGTAGCGATCATCTTGTGGTTTTGCCATTAGTGATAGATTTATTCATTATATATATAATTGCAGAATGATATGTGTGAATGAAGGTTTCGTAGCCACTTATGTAATGTCTAAACTTGTTAATAGCATGGACAATAGCTAGAAAATATTTTTAAGTAACAGTATAAATTAACTCAGCAGGTGTCAAATTCTTACTTTTATAGTAGATGGCATAAGGGGTCAAAAATTTGTGTCCTAATATAGCTCCCAAAGTTGTGTCTGAAGCATCATTTGAGATATGAAAAGGTAATTTCCATTTTGGTCCTCTTAAAATGGGTGCTTCAAATATCTTTGCTTTCAAAGCTTCAAATGTCATTTGGCACTCAGTATTATAGCTAAATTCACAATCTTTACTGAGCAATTTGAAGAGTGGAGATGCAATTTTTGTGAAGTTTTTTATAAATCTTCTATAGTACCTTGTAAAACCAAGAAAACTCCTCACATCTTTTTGACAATTTGGGATTGCGAATTTGGAAATAACTTCTACTTTAGATGAGTCTACCTTAATTCTATCCCCTAAAATATGGTGTCCTAAAACAAATCCTTCAGTAAACATCATAAATAATTTTTCATGACTTAATTAGAGATTTTCTTCTTTACATCTTATGATGACTTTTTCCAAATTTTCAAGAGCCTCTTCAAAATAATTTCCATAGACTATGAAGTCATCTATATACACTTCCACACAATCATGTATTAAATCAGTGAAAATTCCTAATACTTCTCTTTAGAATGTTTCAGGTGAATTACATAATCCAAAATGAATTACTCGGTAAGCATAAGTTCCCCATGGACAGGTAAATGTGGTTTTGTCTTGGTCTTCGGGTGCTACTTGAATTTGATTATACCTATTGAAACTGTTCAATAATGAAAAATATTTCTTCCCTGTTAATATATCCAAAACTTGATCTATGAAAGGAAATGGAAAATGATCTTTTAAAGTAGATTTATTCAACTCCCTATAATCAATACACACCCTCCATTTGCCATTCTTTTTAGGGAAAATTACTAAAGGTGAAACCCACTGACTCTCTAATATTGGATAAATAAAGTTTACATTCAGTAGTTTCCGTAGTTCTTCCTTTACAATTTCCCTAATATTTGGATTCATTATTCTTTGAGGTTGTCTAATTGGTCTAGAATTTTCCTCAATATAGATATGATGTATGCAAGTCTCAGGATTAATTCATTTCATGTATGTGTACTCCCATGAATATGCAGAATAATGCTTTTGCAATGTTTTGATTAACTCTTCTTTTGAAATTATTCTAGGTTTTTTTTTTTTTATGATTAAATTTTTACCTGGAAATATTTCAATTGAAGAATTACCAAATTCTTCCATAGAATATAAAGACATTTGTCTGGATGATAAGTATTCAATATTACATTGTTCTTAAAATTTTTGACTATTCTCACAATGTAAAGATGATTCATAATTTTCTATTGAATTTAGAATTTGATTTTCTTCACTAATGTGTGAGATAGTAAAAATAGGTTGTATACCATTGTCATCATCCATCCATTATTCATCTTCTACTTCTGTCAATGTTTTTCCTGGAGGATATAGAGTGAATTTCTTTGTTGAAATTACATCAGAAATAAATATATTACCAGATCTACAACTGATGAAAGCATCAGCTGTAGCTAACCAAGGTCTTCCTAATATCAATGGATGTCCTCCTAAATTTTTCTTGGGGCTCAAGTTCATTAAGTCAACTGGATATTCCCAAGAGTCTAAGGATACATAAATGTCTTCTAATACACCATCAAGCTTGATTATTGATTTGTCTGCTAATTGCAGTAACGTTGGTGTATATTGAAGATTTGGAAGCTTTAGTTGTTACATGGTTTGTTTACTCATGATGTTTATGGCTGCTCATAAGTCAACCAATGTATTTGGGATCTCAATACCATTGATGTGTGTTTTTACAATGGGACTTCCTGGATACAAATATTTTTGTATGTTGTTTTTCCAATTGTAATACTCGAAATTTTCCCCACTAACTGTATTATTTTCACTTCTTTTGTTTTTCTTCTTGATTTCTTTATACTTAACTCTCTTATTGCTTTTGCAAGGATTGGAATTTCCTTAATAGCTTGTAACAAAGGAATTTTGATACAAACATTCTTAAATTCATATAATATATCATATTTAGGCAACAAAATTTGTTTTTATACTCCTCTATCAATTTGTAATCTTTCAGGAAAAGGAGGTTTAGATATAGATATTGAAGGTTGCTCTATGATAGGAGTTAAGTCTATTGGATCTTCTTATGTTTGATTTTGAAAATTTTTATTCTGATGAAGAGATGTCCCTTCTCCAAAATGATTATTTATGTTTTAAATATTTTCATTTTGATAAAGAGAAATTTCCTCATCAAGGTGGTCAGATTTTTCTTGAATAACAACAGAGGGATTTTTCTTTTCTAATATCCTACCAAATCTAAGTTTAACATTTTTAATATCTAGTGGAGTTATCATATAAGTTTGGAAATTTTTTCCCTCCATGTTATAAATAGGTTGTGCATTTTTATTGTTTGGGTTTGGGAGTGGCTGAGCAGGTAGTTGGTTTGGAATTTATGGAAATGGTAATGAAAGTTGTGGATTATGATTTGGAAAATGAGGTTGTTGACTAGATTGAGGAAAATGTTGTGGCGGAAATTTTGGATAATATTGTTGATATTGGTGATATTGAGAATATCTTCCATAAGGATTTTGTATTCCTTGTGCCCAAGGCCAAGGTTGAGACCAAGTTTGCCGCCATAGCATTGATGAATTCCAATTATACTGTGGGGGTTGAGTATACATCTAAGCAGTTAAAGCCTTGATTGTTTGGCCCTTGCCATGGTATTTTAAAGACCAAACAAAGAGGATCTACTGGATGTGGGGATATTTCTTCTTGGAAGATAGCTTTAAGACCTGGTATAGAAGAACATTTCTCTATTTCACGATTTTATGTGCATATGCAACAGGTCTCTATGATTTTCAAATAAAGAGGACATTCTCTTAAGGCATGTTTCTTTTTTCATTTAGGATAGAAGATAGATAAGGCATCACTTTCATCTCTTTTCTTGTTTTGTAATTTTAACGTGTCTATTTGTTCACTAAGACTCCCTAAAATATATGTTTTGAATTCATCAATCAAATTCCCTATTTATGCCCTAAGCTACAGATTTATTCACTCTAGAGATAACAAGATCTCGTGTATTTATTCCAATTCTTGATTTTCCTCTTGAAATATGTATGCACAATTCAGAGATATCGAGTAATGGTAGTTGAGAAATCTCTCCTCTTCCCATCATATTAATAATATCTATCCATTCATATGTAATGGCTTTCAACAGGAGAGCTTTTAAATTATCTTGATCCAAGTTTTCCAATTTAGCTCTTTTTAAGTTGTAACTAAATCTCTCAATTATGTCCCCTACTTTTTCATCCTCTATTTACATCATCTTAAAAACTTCATCTTTCTGACTATGAGGTATGTAGTAATCGTGGTATTTTTGCAAGAATGCACTCTTCATCTCCTCCCATGCCCTAATAGAATTTGTTATTAATCCCATAAACCATTTTAATGTTGCACCCTTAAGTGTTGCGGGAAAAATTTTCAATTTTTGAGAATCTTCTAAGTAGTCATATGATCTACATAAAACCGCAAATTCAAATAGAAATGTTTCATGATCTTCATTCCTTAATCCATGAAAATTGGAAAGGATGTAAGGTGATATCTTATTCATTGTGGCAGTTGTATCCTCATCAAATATAGGAAATCCAACATGGTCTTCTCTATTTTCTTCCCTATTCTCTTCACCTCTTCCTCTTCCTCTACCTCATCCTCAATCTCGTCCCCCTCTATTTCCTCCACCTATTCTACCTCATCCTATTATTAAGGCTTCTCTATTAAAATTGTGTACTTCTCCTTATCCTTCTCCTTCTCTAGCCATTGTAGATTCCTCAGAACTAATATAGGGTTCTATTCTTGGAATTATTTTTTCCTCTTCTATTTATTCTATCAAAGGTATATTGAAGATGATTTCTTCCTCCTCTTCACTAGGGATTTCTAGCTCTTGAGCTAAGATTTGTTCTCCTGTAGAGGTTAAAAATATTACTCCTTCTATTGGATATCTAGGATCTTCTTCTTCTAGGACTGCTTCAGTTGATGAATTTGGAGAATCTCTAGGTTGAATTTATGACCTTAAGGCTTCAGGAAGTCTATGTTTAAGAATGTAATGTGAGTTTGAGATGGTGGTGTGGCACTACGAACTCTTGGTGGGGTGAGTGGTGTTGTTGGGATCAAACTTCTACCTCTAGCTACAAATCTACCCCTATAATCTCTTTCCCTATGCATGTCATTTTTTTTTAGATTTAAGAGATAAAGCTCCTAATGACAGTTCCCCGACAATGACGCCAAAATTTTTAGTCAATTTAATGTCTTAAATTGTTATCATAAATTATCGACCAGAGTTAGTAATCTTGTCAAGTGTAGGTGCACTATATATGCTATAAACCTATATTTCTTAATTCATTGTGTTGATCTTATATGTTACTTTTAAGATTTTATGTTTTATCTTAAATGGGAAAACTAAGAACTGAACTATGAAATGAATTCTAAACTTAATTATCAAAGCCTATGATGAGAATTCTACTTTTGGAAAATATGAACAACTGATTTCAAGAGAACTTAAAAAGAAACTTCACTTTTTTTGTATTTTTTAGAAATTACTCTAAATGTAATATTCTAATGACTGAAAAATTAAAGTTACAAGAAGGAATAAAAGGAAATGTAAATTTAAGAAAGGAAATTTATCTATGACAAGTCTATATTGCATAAAAAGAAACCAACTTAAGTGATCAATATTAACTATGTTAGACTATTCCTGTCCTAGAAATTATCTCTCAAACATCTATCTATACTACTTCTAAGTATATTTGATTAAAAAATGAAAATATTTACTTACATCATCTATAAATCTAAACAAAGCATCAATCCAAACTATTTCTAAGTTTTATCAAAATATGTATCAAAAGCTTCACTCTATCTACAAAATGAAAACATCTGTGTACATTAATTCTATGAAAACAGAGTATTGAATTAACTCTAATTCTATTCACTAATGAAATAAATCATTTTATTCTAAGTTCTATGAAATGGAAGTATTAAACCTAAAAGTATTCAATCTAAATGACTATTCTAAGTAAATCGAAAGACTGACTAAAATAAGGAAAGAAAGCAAAGTATTCCACCTACTGTGCGAAGCTAAAATGCATATTTGATATGAAATATGTGATCGTTGTGTGAACAAATGCGAGAAAGGTTTCATTCCATATGTTAAAAAAATTATGACATTAAGATATTTTAGGAAAGAAAAACATCTGGAGAATTCATCTATGCGAAAG
Source organism: Pinus albicaulis (assembly GCA_034641835.2). Classification (NCBI taxonomy): domain Eukaryota; kingdom Viridiplantae; phylum Streptophyta; class Pinopsida; order Pinales; family Pinaceae; genus Pinus; species Pinus albicaulis. The sequence goes on from CM076572.1 coordinate 451,623,488, forward strand.
AAACATCATTTATCTTGTGAAAAACACAACAATTTAACTTATTACATAAATGGAAGAATTTAAACTAAGAAACAACAGAAGTTTAATCTATGAAACCTCTTCTGTGTAGGGGCCTACTACAATAGAATGGATTAAAGAATCACTTGTGACTAATTATGCATCAATGGTCTTGAACATGCCTTCTCCATGAATTAATAAAAACATAGTTTTACTGTGTGACTGTATTACAAAAATTAAGCTTATCTTTGGTTTAAAACATCCTGGTATATATAACAAGTTAAGTTCAATTGTTTGAGATGATATCGCCTAAAACTATAATGAAACTAGGAGTAGAATTATAAACAGGATTTTGGTCTTCACAGTGTTCACAATTTGCTATGTGGAGAGTAAATCGTGAAGCTTCCAACTTCTCGTCTGTTGGTCTCAGCCCTCTATTTGACTAATCCTTTGACTGTGATTTTAGGCGTTATTTCTCTCAATTTTGGACAGGTGAGTAGGACAACATCCATGTGTGGATCATTCTCAAACTACCCATATTCTTCGCTCCTCTCCTCATCTTTGGAACCTGTCAAATAATGTCGGTAGCTGCAGAAATGGAGATTAGCTACATAATTGCACGAATTTTGCAGCGAAATACAAAATTCATTCAAATAATAAGAAACATTAAAATATAAAAGAGAGATAATTCAAATGCCTTCTCAGACTAAAAATGTGTCAATTAACACTGATTGAGCTTATGGATTATGTGAAAAAGGAAGTAAAAGTGGTGAGATAGATGTCAAAATAGAGACAGTCTTGAGGCTCAATACCATGCATGGACAACACCCAAGCATGAACATCATGTAACCAAGCATAAACAATAAATGCATGTACAACATGTAGCAACATGTAAGCAAGCATACACGGTCAACACATAAACATGAACAACACATAACCAGTCATACACATGCAACAACACATGTCCCAATGACAACAAAAACTTTCCTATAGCGACATCACTGTAACCATGACCAGCACCATGAGAATACAACAATCAGACATATACCACAATAATATTACATACGCATGCAACCAACATAAACACATGATCCACACACCACCCATCGGTCTGAGAGTTGAACGATGCTATGATACCACTTTGTAACACTCTCCTCCCACATCTACCCAAGTAACCAGCTAACCGGGGATACATGTGACGAGAGGCTACTATAATGATATTCAACCTCCTAGGTGACATTAAGGAAGTGGAACCGACGAAAAAATGACATACAAACCTTGTATAGCAACAATAACACCCCAGGAGCTAACCCAACCTTTCAGACCTCTTACCCCTGGGTCATACTAAAAATTTGACCCTTTTGAGCCATAGCTATAAGCATAAGACTGAATGTGTACGGCCAGGAGCCTATAGCCCTGGGCACAACGCTGCATTCCTGTGGCTAAGGCCCAAAATGCCTAGTTTTGTGCCTACAACTCTAGGATTTGATCCACCTTTTTAGGCCCAGAGCCCCGGTCACTACCTAGAACTTCATGAAAATTTAGGGGATGATAAATAGCATTAGAACAATGATACAGAAGCAATCACATCAACAATAAATCATCCAAACCCCTCTTATCCATGACATAAATTTTGTCAAACATGTCACAAACATTGAATCTACAAGTGTAAACAACAAATTTAAGCATAGGGGTCTCATACTTGTATGAGAATTGCTAAGATGCATTTCTCCCTTACATCATTAGCTTCAATACAATCTATTTGACCATAGATACATTGTGAATTCATTTGCGATTAAAAACATGGATATATCCATATATCATCACTGATAAAATACATGCTTATAACCAGCATAATAACAACAGAAATACAATGGATACAAAAACAATAGAATCCACATAATAACCAATAAATTTGCATACCAAATACCAAAGGAATGATCTCTTCCTTACTGAGTGTAAAAAAAAATTAGATATGGGACTTCCATGTTCCACCAGACCATAGATTAGTTGAGCCAAATCTTACTTCATCCAATCACCCTTGTGCCATATTCCAAGAATGAATGTGGGATCTCATCACACATCAATCACAATCAATCCAAGGCTTCTAGAGGCCAAACCACCTCAACCCTCAACGAGTGGTATCTATCCAAGCTCCTCCATGGATCGAGTGTGTTTGATCCAACCAAGGCTCCATGACTATTAACTCAACCCCATCTATTTCTGGGATCCATAGCATTCGTGCAACCAAGACTCCAAGACAAGTAACTCGACCCAACAGCTTTTCACTGGGCTCCAGATCATTTTTCCAACCAAGGCTCCAGGAACTAATAACTCAAACCAACAGATAAAGGAATCATGAGAACCAACCAGAAAAAAATAATGAAATAAACCCACAACACCATGGCTATCCAGGAAAGGGCAAGGTTAGGAAAATCCACATGCATAGACCGTGCATGCCAAAAATAGTGAGGAAAACATACATGCAACTCGATACCAGCAATCAAATCCCATTGTAGATTTTGATTCTGATATCCTCTTGTGCTTTCCTTCTCTTCCTTTTCCTTCTTTCTCCAAATCACCAAGTATGCCACACTCTCCAAGAGTGCTCCAAGAAAACTCTAACTATCCAAGAGTATGAGAGAGAGAGAGAGATAAATGAGAGCTCCAAAACTAAACTGACCAAAAATCCTATCAACTGATCCTCATAATCCTTTTTATCAATGAGGCCTCTATTTTATTTATTTTCCATTGTTTTCCTCCAATTTCCTCCTCACATGCAACCTATGACCTTTCACCTTTCTTTTCTCCTATTTTCCATTTTTCCTTAAATAAAATGCCAATTAATGCCTAATGCCTTTCCAAATCCTTTTCCATTTCCTTTGCCAATTTCCTTAGCCATAATAAACCGAAGTGAACACCCGCTAAGATGTTTTTCCTACCATTCAACTTGGAATACGTGTCCCATCGACCGTGGTTATATTGTTTTTCCTTTATTAACTTTTATTACATGGAATTTTCACCAGGGTTGTTACAACTTTACTATGCTATGTTGTTTGTTGTTCCACCAAGGCATATACCATGAATATAAACTAACTTATCAGATGACCCAAGTTACGGGAGACAAATTATGAGTACTACGACTAGCACCATCAACAAATCCAATGCAAGTGTAATACAAGATAAGCAATAAAATTAGTAGGAAATCGTAAAAAATGAAAACATAATGCACATGCTCATAAAAATATGATACAACTAATGTAAAAAAATATTCCCGAGATAAATCACACATAATATTTCTTAAGGTAGAGACCATTCCTGGGCTCTCCCAAAGAAACACCATCATAGTCAACTAATTCATAGGACCCTATGGCTAGTACACGTTTTACAATGTAAGGACCATGCCACATAGGTTCAAGTTTACCATCTCCTAGCTTATCATCATCTTGATCATATACCAATACTAGGTTACCTTCCGAATATGAACGAGGATTCACGTTTCGATCGAACTGAGCCTCAACACATTTCTTATGAGCCTCGCTAGCTAGTGGAGCATTAAAACGAGTTTCATATAGTTGTGTTAAGTACAAGAAATGTTCCTCCTCTACAGATCTAGCTAGTAAAAACTAAATGGCTAGTTTCAGTGAAGAAATTTCACATTCAATTGGAAAAACTGCCTCCAAACCATAAATGAGTTGGAAGGGAGTGAAGCGAGTCGATGTTTTCGTAGAGGTACGATATGCCCAAAACATTGAAAAAAAAGCATAGTATGCTAGTTTCATTTATGAATTCTGAATATCCGTTTGATCATATTGGTCAAAACCTTGTTAACAACTTCAACTTGGCCATTTTCTTGTGGATAATAAGGAGTACAGTTGTCATGGCGCAAGCCTGGATGTGCAGAAAGCTCGTTCATTATAAATTTTTGAAAGTGGCTACCATGGTCTGTAACAATGGCTTGTAGTACACCGAACCTAGCAATTACATTATTGAATATGAAAATAGTTGCAGTTTCACCATCGTCTTTATATGTAGGCATCACCTCGACCCATTTTGTAAAATTATATACTACAAGAATAATATACCCATGTCCCCCGGCCGAGTGAGGGTTACATGAAACAAAATCAATGGCCCATTTAGAAAATGGACCGACAACTATGATTGGGTGAATAGGAGTTGGAGGTGCACGCATATTTTGATCGTAAACTTGTAAATTATGGCACTTCTGAGCTGCAGTTATGTAATCTTTGAAAATTGAGGGCCAGAAATAGCCAACACACAATATATTTTGGGCAGTGGAAAACCCTGACATGTGACCACCACACGCTACAGAATGGAAGTTATTTAATGCCTTCTCGGATTCTTCGTGTGTCAAACAACATCAAAATATGAAATAAGCACCACGATGATAAAGTATATCACCAAAAATAGTATAGCACTGGGATTGGTATCGGATTCGAAGACGATCAGTTAGAGACAATTCAGACCAAAAAGTTTGAGGTTGAAGATAGATAATGATATCTATATGCCAAGGATCCAAAGTACTGATAAGAAATAGGGATTCCTCTAGAAGAGAATCTTCTGCCACGGCTCTAGTTTTAATATAGGGAAAATCACACAATAACTCAACAAATACCAATGGCTTCTTATAATTATATCTTTCGAATTCTAAATCAAACTCTTGCAAGATAACAATCCATTTATAGTATTTCCCTCCTATAAATTTTCTGGTAAGAATGCACATCATAGGATTGCAATCAGAGATCACAGTTGTTTTTCATAAAAGTATTGTTGAAATTTGCAACAAGAAATAGTGAAATTGGCATCCAGAAAGGAAAAAAATTGACCACATAGCTTGTGTGGGATTCGAGTCACACATGAGTGAGGAATTCATGGTTACACACTAGCGCTAAATGTGGGCATATAATTTACTTGTCCCTTAAATAAATTGGAAATTAAATTTTAATTTCATCTCATTACAACTTGTATCAATTAACTAAGTCAGAAAGACTAAATTAGATCAAGAAATTCGAGTTGAGGGTCAAAGGTGAGGCATGTAGAGTGATTCTATTATTTTGGGTTGCAGTTAATTCACTAGTGTGGTGTGAGTGTAATAATTTAACTCAAATTAATTGAGGTAAAATCAGTTTAATTAGTTCTAACTGAGTGATGAGCTAGTGAGAGGTCCAGTGAATTAAATTAGATTTAATTCATAAGTAGTGATCAATAAAATAATTGATGATTCGTTATTAATAGTTGCATGCATATCAATTTTGATGAAGACCCAGTTGAGACAGAGGTTAAAGGGTCTCATAAGAATGTACATCATGGGGTTGCAATCAAATATCATAGTTGTTTTGCATAAAATTATATAGTGACATAAATGTTGGACAACATGAACGGTTTCCAAGGCCAATTTATCCACATGTGAATATTTGATTTCGATTTTTGTGAGGTTCCTACTCAAATAGTAAATCACATGTTTAGCTCCAGGTTCATCTTTCTGAACTAGGACCATGCCAATGGTGGCATCAGATGCACCTAAATACAAAAATTAGTCTCGATGATAATCAGGCGCATGCAATAATGGTGAATGGGTCAACAGTTTTTTCAATGCACCAAAATATTTTTGAGCAAGTTCATCCCAAATAAATGGAATTACCTTTTTCAATAGTTTAGTAAAACCTTTAGTTAGCTCGACATGGTTAAGTATGAATCTAGGTAAAATTTTTGCTTTCCCTTACAAACTTTGGATTTGGCAGAGATTCGAAGGAGGAGGAAAATTGACAATAGCCTCAACCTTGAGTGGATCGACACAAATGCCTTCCATTGATACGACATCCCAACAATCAACCAGATTGTACACAAAAAACACATTTGTGAGGATTCAGATGAATATTGTAGTGCCTACATCAAATGAAAAATGCTTTCAAATGCATTGGGTGATTTTTTCATCTCAATGAATGATTTGATAAGTAATCTAAGTAGGATTTCACAATATGTTTGATATTGTGAAATGCGTAAGACATTTCCCTTTGGAAAATTTTCCCAAAATTTTTCAAACCAAAAGGGTGTTTGCGATAATTAAAGGTTCCCCATGGAAAAATGAATGCATTCTTAGGCTCATTGAAAAAGAGTATGTGTATTTGATTGTATCCAGAAAATTCGTCCATAAATGAAAAAATACCATTTTTGGCACAATCATCAACAATTTAATCAATATAAGGAGTAGGATAATTGTTCTTTTGACAAGCTTTGTTGATATCCCTATAGTCGACAGATACTCTAATAGCCCCTTTCTTTTTGTTCATTGGAACAATATTGGGTATCCAATCAGTCAAGGGAACAAGGTAAATGAAGCTTGCTCTAAGTAATTTTTCAACTTCAGCATTGATAGCAGCATCTTTCTGCGGATGTACTGGACGTAATATCTATCTAACAAGCTTGGCATCCGGTTATGTATTAATTTCATGAACTACAATGTTAGGGTCAATTCCTGGCATTTCCTCATAGGACTAGGAAAAAATGTCTCGAAATTCCTGAAATAAGGCTTTATATGTCTCAATTTCATCAAGGGAGCACGAATCACCTATGTGAATGTTCTCAATAAATCCAGTTTTAACTGAGATGCTGATGGATATTGTTGTAGATATGTTTCCTAGATTCGTTTCAGAATTTGAATGAAGGATTCAAATAGGACATTGAGGGCTATCAACAATATCAGATGAAAAGATAGATGAAAAATCATTCTCGATTTTATCAAGTTTAGGCAGAAAGGATGAACGATGATGATAATCATCCCATGGAAATTCATCCAAAGTCATGGTTTCCATGATACTTTCGCTCATTGGAAACTTGTTATCAAAGGGATGAGGAAATTATATTGGTACTAAACATGATAAATGGTAATAATCATCAATGATCACATTCACTTGATTAGTTTCAGATGATGATGGGTTGGAAAATGATTGAACTTCCTGATAAGCCAATTCAAAAAGACTCAAAGACATCTCACTGTCGTACAAGGTCAATTCAAACTCTGAAGGCACAATCCAAGGACCAGGTGATGGTATTATGCTTGATGAAACATATTAACCTCGGAAATATTTTGAGTAAAATTGGGTGGAGGGATTGCAAAAGTTCCCATTAGAGATCAATCCTTAAGAAAACCTACCCCAACATCTTCATACAGAGTAATCGATTTTCCAACAAAGGATATACTACTTGTAGAATTAGGGTTTAAAGTGTAGTAAGACAATTGCTATACTTTTATGCTTTTTCCTTTATGGGGAAACATTATCATACGAAAAAAATGACGAGACCATTGTCGACATAGCATAAGATGAACTTCGTCCTAGTAAAAGGTTGTAATCAAGCAGAGCATCAACAACTTCAACTGCAACTGCAACCATTTTACCTTCTAACTCTATAGGTAGATCATTGAGAATTCCATATGGAAAAAAACCTCTTCCATCAAAGCCTTTCAAAGTTGTGGGAGACTGATTGATAACTAGAGAACCCAAGGCTTTCCAAAAAGTAATAGACATGATGCACGTAGAAGCTCCTTCGTCAATTATCATGCAAAAGACTCATATGGTTTTGATGAAAATTCGTATTTGAAATCCCAGTTGACGCAGAAGTCTAGGTACATAATTTTCAAGATCAAAGACAATGAGATTAGAATTCTCAGGATCAATAGCTCCTATTTCTGAAAAAATAAATTTCCTTTATGTTGGAAAAGTCTACATCACTTCAAGGGCCGACATCATTGAAGGTGGCATAGCCATATCTTCAAAAATGTTGTAATTCTAAGTAGCTCATGCATGTGGGTTGAAAGATGACTTCCGAAGAACACCTTTAGGAGACAGTAAAATCACCATGTTAGAATTAGGTTTTTCAATCTGTAATGGTTCATAAGGAGGAGGAATTGATGTGGAATATTGATTGGGTGAACCAATATAATTTCCATTTACAAGACCCTTAGATCTGTAATCCTTAGATCTCATGGCTACCATAACTTCTGACGACATCATCATGATATCCATCGATGTGGAAGAAGAGGAAGGGTTATGTGAAATCATCTTACTCTCTTGAGAAGGGAATGGATCCTTCAAAACAACATGGGTGGGTGAACCTTTAACGAATTTAGTTACCTCAAAGTGATGAGTGCACTCCTTGGTGTAATGATCTTCATCACATATTAGACAAGGATAATGAGGCTTTTTCTTTTCGTCAGATGGTTCAGTTTTATCTGATTTCTCTTTAGATGAAGTGTTTTTTTTTCTTTACCTTTTCCTTTATTTTTACCTCCGGTTTATTTATTCTTACTAGTATGTGAATCTACAACGTTAATCTCAGAAGTAATTTCAACATAAGGATTTCCTTTGGGTGAATCTAGTAAATTTATAATCGGAGTAGATTTGGAATTTTTCTTCTTACTCTTACATTGGCTAACAAAACCAATCACACCATCAGTGGCATGAGAGCCTGTGAGAGTTGATACTATTTGACTAGGGCAAGGAAAATATAGAATATTATAATACAGAGTGCCAGACTGTGTGTAAACCAGTTCTAGATTTTGGGAACGAGCAATAATTTTCTCTTCAGTTACAACACATCCCTTCGCCACATAGTCAGTAATGACTGGAAGTAAATATTTCATAAACCACTCATCCAAAATATGATTTGGAATGAAAACCTTCACTAAACGATGTTTACGTCTCCATTCGTGTTGTTGGAACAGGGTCCCCTAAAAGCTATGATTTTGTATAATTTTTGTATATGTTGGTCCTAATTAGCCTAACGTGGGGGTTTTTGGGGTGGTTCAAAACACCTAACACATTGTAACAGGTCAAGGGTAGACCAAGAGTCTGCAAACCACAGTTTGCTGACCATTGGATGCATAGGCTAAATCGGTATAAGTAGATGAACCTTTTTTGAGTCATAGGCAAAAGAGAATAGAGCTTGATGCTAGTTGTGAAGTGTTAGATCTGTTTGGGTTGATAGGGAAAGGACTCCTGCTGGCTGTGTGTGTGGAGATCCTAAGTCCTGCTGTGTGCAGACCCTGTTGTCTGTGTGCACAGGCTGTGTTGGATTGTATTTTAGTTTTTTATATTAATATATGCGAATATGGTTAGAGTATCTCTGTGTTATCTGAGTTTATGTGCTATTGTTGATGCAAACTGTGAGATCTATGGTTGATTTTTTTTGTATAATATGAAGTAATCCTATGATCTATTGTATGCGTTTATGATATTACTTGTGATATTACTGATGCGAAGGTGTTGATTTAATCTATGACTGATAGTAACTATGGTCTGTCGACTTGCGAATAGATCTGTTATAGCTGCGAGAATATCCTTGTTCCTATTAGATGAACCTATGATCTATTGATTACTATGATTATAGCCATTGTACTAATATATCAGTGTTGCGCACGTGGATGTGAATATAGTTAGTAGATATGAACTCTGCAATTTAGGTATATAACTAGATCTAAAGCCATTAAGCTGAGAACACAGTCTTGTTTGACTTACCTGCTCTCTCTCAGGGTGTGGAAACCTAGTTCTAGCACCCTCCCATACTGCTTCGGGTGAGAATTTGGCCTATGCAAGTAGGTCATTGCCGAAAGGGCCAATAGTATAGGGTTTTGTTGGCAAACCTTAACCTCTGAGCCTGGGTTAGGACCCCTCAAGCCAAAACGTGTATATGATCGAAAATATGATTAGACGAGTTATGTTTTAAAGAATTCAAAATTTTGGTACCAATACCATAACGGATTGGTAATTGAAAATGTGTCAACAAAACAATGGCTAAGGTGATGAAGTTATGAAAAGAAGCTCGTGGAAATTCAATGTACCATTTTGTTGTTGAACAAGTTAAATTTCATTGGAAAAATTATAATCGAATGGAATCATCGATTAATGAAATTGACGTGCACCAAATATGATATTCCATGACATGTTTTGATGGGTATTCTCCTAGTTTTCCCTCAAATTTTGGAATTTCACTGGGAATCTTAGTGGAAATTTTCAGAAAAAATGGGAAATAGTAAATAAGATCATTCGTTAGCCAATAAAAATATGGTAAATCTAAAGTTGCAATGAACGAAAACTGTAGGTTTGGATCTTGTTGTGAAAATTGATTACCCTACGGGATAAGTTCGGTACCTAGAGGAGGATATGCAGGATATATTGGGATAAATTGAGCGGTTGGGATTTGCATTCATCCAGGATAACCAGGGTGAGCCATACCAAACTGTAATTGAGACAGAATTTTATAAGTATGACCAGGGTATGGTTGACTCTGGAAAGGAAAATTTTGGCCCATCTACCCAAGTAATATTTCCCCTGGAAGGTTTGGCTTTATAAAGGTTTTCCTTGGAAGAACTGACTCTGATAAGGTTGACCTTGAAAGAACTGGCCCTAAAAAAGGTTGGCCTTGAAAAGCTTGGTATTGATACGATGTTTGCAGAGTTCCCATACCAAGCTATCCCAAAGGTATTTTAGGTATATAATAGACTATAGGACGAGCTTGATAAATAAATGTCTAAGGGATATCCTGAGTAATAGGTTGCACCGATACTTGAGGGGTAATTGAAACAAAAGTCTTAGGTACTCCCGAGATGGGTGTTTGAGGTGTACTTTGTTTTTGAACAAAAGTTTGCGCAAAATATTGGAGAGGATTGTATGGGTTTCTCAAATCAGGCTAATGAATTGGTTGTTGTACAGATATTTGTGGATTAACTTGAGGAATCTCCTAAACAGGTTGTTGGAATTGAGTTGGAATACCTTGAAAAGGTATTTTTTTAATAAGTTATCCAGTAGGTTGAATAGATTGGTAAATTGGTACCTGTGGAGCAACTTGCAAAGGTTGTTGAACAAACAAAGGGTTCCAAATAATATTCATCCCTAGATAAGGAGTACCTGCTGAGGGTTGTGACACAACGGGTTGACCTAAACCATATTGGGGTATCTGACTATATTTTTGATAATTTCTAGTTAAAGGTTGTCCTCCAACAGTAGGATATGAATCAACAAAAGGTTTCCCTCTATGCAGAGTTGGTTTCCCCCCAGGCGGATTATAACCACCTGTTGGGTTAACTTGAGGATTACTTACACCACTAGAAACCATATGAATATATTGGTCTGACGTCAAACCTTGGGTAGTATAAGTTGATAAACCAGATGACATAGTAAAGATTTGAGATGGAGGAAAAGCTCCTGAAAAAATATCTGAAAGTGATTCATATCCAAGAGGAACTTACGTAACACCATATAACAATGATTATAGAGAGCTTGAAAACATGGATGCATTAGTAGGAATACTTCCAAAAATCATTCCTGATGTTATCACTCCCCACAACTTCCCAAGGCCGAGAGTGGGATTGAAGGAAGGTAACCACAGACCGTGCTTTAGGTCAGGTAGCTAGCCCTACCAGGACCAGAGAAGGCTCTCTCGTTGTCACTTTGTAGTCAAAGGAATGACAGAATATCTATTGATATTAGGCTAGGTATGTAAGCTCAGTAAATAGGATTTTTGTTTGATTTTTTGAGTGTTGGATATGAATGTCAATGAGGAGGCTAGGTATAGCATTTTTAGGTCTGAATTCCAAGGTCAATTTGTAGATAATGTGTGAGTTCAAATGGGTATCTTGAAAGCATGTTTAATTGGTCATTGACTATAGGATGAAGTGATAGAAATTCTGAATGAGCACTAAGGTGAATTCATTCATTTAGAAGAAAATAGATATATCATGTAAACATTGTATAAAAAAGAGCATGAATAGACATGATTTATTCTTATAAACTTACAAGATAAACACATGGAAAGATGTATCTGAAAGAGGAAAATATATCATTTAAGATGATTAGATAAACATACATAGGAATAACAAATGCTCCAATGCATACCACAAGATTCTCAACACAAGTTCCGCAAGATTGTCTTTGATTTCATTCCAAAATGTTGTTACAATATCTCCACTACAAAATAAGACTATCCAACCCAAAAAAATACTAAAGAGAGTATACTTATAAAAAATATGAACCATGACACCTCATCAAGCTGAAATCCCATCCAAAATGCATCAATAATACATGAGATGAGTCATTTCCTATATTCTAGGGAGGTTAGAAACCATTCCCTAAAATTCAACTATGAACTAGGAGTGTGTGTCCCTTACATTAAATTACATGTTTCCTCATCATAAGAGGAAAAAACCAACTCAATTACTCTAATGCCAACTAATAGGATAGCAAAAACTCAAATTTCTAACATTTTTGAACTTGACAAGCATCCGGAGGAATCCAATGAAAATGTGTAACACTTTCTGACGAAAGCGTAAAAAAATTCTATAGAAGTGTAGCAGAAGTTTGCAGCATTTTTTGAAGCACTTTTAGGAGTCAAAATCCAATTCTGAAAGACCAGTCAACTAACCCTATGTGTCTAGTTTCCAGAATGTCTTGAAATTTGAAAAATTACCCATGCAAATGTCTCCAAAATTTCATTCTCCCAAGCTTACTCCAAAAGCATAGAAAAGCCTCCAAAAAAGTGGCAGAAGCATAGAAAATGAATGGATTTTTTTCCTTTTCTCCAAAATTAATGTTTGTCATGGAAAGAGGGTTCCTTATCTGTGATGTACTCGTAAAAATGCATCCAACCATATAATAAAATCTTCATTTGGATACCCCTAAAATAATCGTAATAGAAGTTTACTACGCTTCCAAGGTCAATTTGTAGAGAATGTGTGAGTTCAGATAGGTATTTTTAAAGCATTTTTAATTGGTCATTGAGTATAGGATGAAGTGATAGAAAGTATATATGAGCACTGAGGTGAATTCATTCCTTTAGAAGAAAATAGATATATCATGTAAACCATGTATAAAATAGAGCATGAACACACATGATTTTTGCTTATAAACTTACATGATAAACACATGGAAATATGTATCTGAAAGAGGAAAATATATCATTTAGCATGAATAGATAAACATACATAGGAAGAAAAAATGCTCCAATGCATACCACAAGATTCTCAACACAAGTTCTGCAAGATTGTCTTTGATTTCATTCCAAAATGTTGTTATAATAACTCCACTGCAAAATAAGACTATCCAACCCAACAAAAGACTAAAGAGAATCTACTTATAAAAAATATGAACCATGACACCTCATCAGGTCGAAATCCCGTCCAAAATGCATCATAAATACATGAGATGAGTCATTTCCTAAATTCTAGGGAGGTTAGAAACCATTCCCTAAAATTCAGCTATGAAAAAGGAGTGTGTGACCCTTACATTAAATTACATGTTCCCTCATCATAAGAGGAAAAAACCAACTCAATTACTCTAATGCCAACTCATAGGACAACAAAAACTCAAATTTCTAACATTCTTCGAGCTTGACAAGTGTCCGGAGGAATCCAATGCAAATGTGTAACACTTTCTGATGGAAGCATAACAAAATTATATAGAAGCATAGCAGAAGTTTGTAGCATTTTTTGAGGCACTTTTAGGAGTAAAAATCCAATTATGAAAGAACGTTCAACTAAATTTGTGTGTCTAGTTTCTAGAACGTCTTGAATTTTGAAAAATTACCCATGTGAATGCCTCCAAAAGTTCATTCTCCCAAGGTTACTCCAAAATCATAGCAAGGCCTCCAAAACTTGGTTCCAGCACCCTCCCATACTGCTTCAAGTGAGACTTTGGCCTACGCAAGCAGGTCACTGTCGAAAGGGCCAGTAGTATAGGGGTTTGTTGGCAAGCCTTAACCTTCGAACCTGGGTCAGGACCCCTCGAGCCAACAAATGGTTCCGTTGCTGGGACTGGGAGAATTGTGAGAGAGATCGGGTAATGCCAAGAACACATTGGAGACCTGAGAAGAAAGAGATCGACAAGTGGTTTGAGAAGAAAATTCAGGAATTCGCAGTAAGAGAGAATCGCAGTACAAGGCTAACCACAGAAGAGTGGAAGAATAAGTACATTTTCACCGAGATCTATGAAATTTTCTTCATGACATTTGCGATCAAGCTGCAAGAGTGGCTCGCAAGGCTTGTAGATTTCCAAAAGTGTTGGAAGAATGAAAGGATTACACAATGGACTCCAGAGCTAGTCCAATAGTTAGAGAAGATCGATAACACCATCACATGCATGGTCGATCACTGGGTGGACAGTGTGATATGAGGATTTGTGACGGAATTGTCGATTGATCAATTTGTGTCCTACTCTGAGGCAGAGTGAAGGTTTTTCAAGGGGTTCCGGGGTAAGTTTCTAAAGACGTTTCCATTACTGATTAAGATCTTGTTGTGCGAAAAAAGCATCCTGTGTAGCCACATAGAGTGAATGAGCTCCGATCAGAGCAAGGGTACAATGTGTAGTGGTAAGTACTATAGAACCAATCAGGAGGGAGATCGATCTGTCTACAATCCAATAAGAAATTATGTTGTGCATAGCTCTCCGTATACGCCATCAGCGAACCCTCATAGAGGTAATAAATCATCGCCTCCACCACCAGAAGACAATATGGCTTCACACATGAAGCTACCCACCTTCAAGGGTGTAGGAGATGAGGATATGGATCGGTTTTGGTTTGTTGCAGGATCGGTATGGACTGCGTCAAAAATAGCTAGTGATGAAGTGAAAAGGGCGTAGCTATCCCTTGCCTTTGAGGGAAGGGCCTTGGACTGGTACATGGGGTACATAAACCAGCGTGTGAGTGAAACCATTGAAGATATTAAGAATGCTTTGAAGCAATAGTTCAAGAAGCCCAAGTCTTAATCGCAAATAGTGAATGATCTGAAGGATTTCAAGCAAGGACCATCAGAATCTGTATGGGAGGCTGATCAACGGTTAAAGAAGGTAATTGGAGAAGGAGGATTTTAGTACGATGACCAGAAACATACGGAGTGGTTCATTTCTATGTTGTTTCCCCACCAGTGCATGCTAATGGAACATCAAGCCATTGAATCGCAAGAAAAGGCCTTGGAAATTGCGATGAAGCTAGAAGTCACACCAAGAGATGATACCCAGTTAAGAGTATAGAAGATACAAGAATAGCTAGAAGAAATGCATATGGAGACCCAGAATCTATGGAAGGAGCAAGGAACGGAGGCTAGCCCTGAAATATGGTGCATACAATGCAGGGTGAATGGACACACCCAGGATAACTGTCCTCTGCTAGCAGACTACATACAGGCGGGGGGACCCAGTCCGTTGTGACCTAGGGACGTTGCAGGACCTGGTTTGGTGCTATGGTGTGATGATTGTCGTGTTGATAGGCTACACGATACCAACCACTTCCCCCGCCTTGCCGCATATGTCCCAGAGATAAAGCAAAAAAGGTGCAGATTCTGCAAATCTATAGGCCATGATGAATAGAACTTTTGATCGTACGATCTAATGATAGATCGAGGAAATTTATATAGGGTACAGGTGGATCCATCATCACCAAGATCTCCCTCGGTCATAGGCGGCTCCCCAGCTAGGGGCAAATGAGCAGGCTGAGGTGTAAGCATAGGTAGGGGGAGAGGACAACTGGTTTGCTATAACTGCGGAGAAGTAGGGCACTGCGCAAGGGACTACGTAAGCCCTGCAAGAAAATTCTGCAGATACTGTATACAACTGGATCATGTGATCGAATATTGCCCGATTCTGATGGCCAAAATGCAGGAGAAGCAGTAGCCACCTACGCAGAATGTACAAAGGGTCAAGGCGAAACCTCAAGATGAAGTACCAAGTGTTAATGCTATCACACGTAGCGGCATGGTCACTAGGGGAACTGCGGACAAATCTGAGGTGGAGCCCCTCATACATAAAGCGGTTGTTAAGCAAGAACGTTTGGACTTACAGGGAAATAAAGAAGCCTTTGTCCTAGCTCGCCAATACTTTGCGAAGGCTAAGGCACCTACTCCTCAGGCCACTGCAGACAATGAGGTTAAACCATTCCTGCTGGCATGTATGAAGTTGTTGCGCAACCAAAGAGCCATAGAAAACCTCCAAGATTTTATAGATAGTTGCGTAGAAAATACAACCCCGGCTATTGAAATTAAGGATGTAAAAAAACTCTATATGCATAAGATACACACTGGTAGGGAGATGTGGTTAACCGCGCAGATTGGTGACTATGAGATGGATCGGGTTATTCTAGACCTAGGCTTGGATGCAAACGTACTACCTAAGTAAACCTAGAAACAAATGGGAGAACCTAAGTTGGAGTGGTCCACTATCCAACTGTGCATGGCTAATCAATAGAAAATCATACCTTTAGGAAGGCTGTCAAAGATCGTGGTAGACATTGCAGGGGTCAAAGTTCGGGTTGATTTTGAGGTCATTTAGATTGTAGAAGATGCGGATCCCTACTTGGCGCTCCTAAGATTGGACTAGGCCATAAATATGGGTGGTATTATTAACTTAAAAAAGAGGAGCATGGTATTTGAAAGTGAAGGAACGCGGGTGATAGTACCACTAGACCCTACAGAAGGAGAGAGGTACACAGAGTCAGTGTGTGAGGAAGAAGAGGTGGATCACATATATAAGCCAACTACGAGGGACGAAGACTGGGTCAACCCTACGGCTGATGGTATGCTTTTCTGGGAAAGAGATAGCGAATCCTTCTCCAATTCCGATGAGGAAATGGAAAATTGGAAAAATCAGCTACATGATGTCTCTGCGTTGCACTGCCTACGAATTACGAGGGACTTCTATTGCATATCTTCAGAGGTAAGAGGACTACCCTACTCAAATAGTGTAAGAGAGTGCTATGAGGATCCACGAAATTTCTCTATTCCCGAGTTAGAGGAGGAGCGCGCAATTGTGTAACCTCCACTACAGGCTACAGACGCACTGATGCATCATAAACAGCTGCAGTTGATTCTGGGACTTACGAGCTACTATAGTAAATTCATTCTAGGATACGCACTGACCACTGCACCTCTGGACAAAATTCTTAAGAAATATGTTTCATTCTTTTGGGATGACGAGTGTTGGAAGAGCATTGAGCAACCTTGGGAATGGATGGTATATGCACCTCTTCTTAATTATCCCAATGGGGCGAAGGAATGTCTTGTACATATTGATGCGTCATGGATTGCCGTGGGAACGGTCCTTACGTGGCCTGGTGTCGGAGACATTGATCACCCAGTCGCATTGGCTAGTCAAGAACTCTCAAGTACGAAGAACAATTATGCCACCACAGCAAGGGAAGGGTTGGTCATGGTCTATGCCCTACAGAAGTATTGGCACTATCTATTGGCATGACACTTTAAGATGTTTAAAAATCATTCGGCTTTCAAGTCCCTGATGAATAATCCTGTGTTCAGGGGGGGAATTTTCAGGCAATTGTTGATGGTTCAGGAATACGATTTTGAAGTCATAGTCAAGCCAGCGAAGCTGAATGCGAGGCCAGATCACTTGCCTCGACTTGAGTCGGGTGAGGAACCCCCTAAATTGAGGGAAGGATTGCCTGATGTGCAGCGGTTCGCCATAAGGGTCGTTGATGCGCACTTCGCTGGTATCATTCAGCCCCTAACTACAGGCATGACCTATTAGGTACAACAAAAGAAGAAGTCGGTTACCCGAGCAGTGGATTTTACTATTATCGCAAGACCTTTATATGAACTTGGCGTTGGTGAAGTGTTGGAGCATGAGGGGCATGCTATCTTGGTAGAAGCTCTCAAAGGCACAGCAAGAGGTCACTATGCAGGCAAGACAACGAAAAAAAAAATCTTGTGGGTTGGGCTATGGCAACGTAGAATTACATTTGGAAGGAATAAGCTCAGGCTGCAACCGATGTGCTGGGAGCGCAGGGGGTATGCTCCGAGCGCAGAGGTGCGCTAGGAGCACAGGGGTATGCTGAGCACACCTAGGGTGCAAAAACTAGCTGTTGAAATAGTCAAATTGGGTAAAAAGAAAAAATTACCGTTGGATGGGAGGGGCGGCTGCCATTTAATGAGGTGATTTCTGGAGATTTTTTATCGTTTACTTGATGGTAAGTTCCATGTGAAGCCTACCCTACCATTGGGAGGTCGCCAAAGCTATAAAACAGGTGGGCTAGAGCATATTGTTGTGCTCAACTTAGTGTTCCTAAATTGAGGTCATTAATTGTCAACCAGGGCTAGTAAACTGCTGAAGTGTGGTGCACTATATGTGCCTAGGTATCTGTTTCTCACTACGTTGTGTTTAGTGTTTTTATGATGTTTTTGGTTTTATGGGTTTTTTTTTTATGTTGAAAAAGAGCTAAGAATTTATACTAAAATAGAGTGAAACTATTCTAAACTAAGTGTGCACTAGAGGACAGAAAATGCAAAGCTTGATAAGGACTCATAGCAAAGAAACAAATCACAACATGAACTTAGTAACCCATATCATGAACTCATCCAATTCATTCATTTAGAGATATGTTGGAATAGCTTGAGAAAAGGATAAGTTTTTAGTGCAATTAAGGTTTTCCTAAGTCAACAATCAACTTACAATGTTACAACATCTCATCCATGGTTAAAGGTTTGTTGGAACATAATTGGAAAAGAACATTTGTAGCACAATAAGATTTCTACTCTAAACTAACTTCTAATTCTATTCTGCAACTCAATTTAGCACTACTAGGCCTTATTCAAAAGTTATATATTTCTTTTTAGAATAGTCTTTGAGAGAAGGCTTGTTTGTGAAATTGTAAAAAGGTTGCAAAATACTCAAGGCCTTAAACTGATATTACTAGCTTCTATCCAGATGATGATGTATTAATATGAAGTTAGAACAAAAGAAGTTTTGTAGATAATGAAGACCGTGGTATCTAAATTTAACAACTAATACAATTTAAAATGCAATGGATAACAACTAAACTAGAATGCTAATATAGTGAACTAAGATTAAACTAGAGTGCTATTATCTAACTTGAAATGAATTGGAGCTGAACTAGAATGATAATAATACAGTGAACAAAGTTAAACTAGAGTACCATTATCAAGCTTGAAATATAGTGACAGAATTAAACTAGAATGACATCTACCTCTGGAGTATTGACTGAGCTAAAATGCAACTAATTCTATGAAATACTACAGCCCTGTCTTGTTCAAGATGAGTGATATTTTGGAATAGTTTGCACAAACAAGTATGGCTGTATCATTCAGTGCAAATGGGCATAAAAACATAACAATACGCAGGTAAACCAAAACACTACAGCTAAGCCTTATCCAGAGTTAGTGATATTTTGGAAGAGATCAATGAGAATAGGACTAGTTGTAACAACTAATTACAATTGAACACAAAAAAACGTAAAGTTCTAAATTGCTACAATTATGCCTCATTCCGGATTAGTGATCTTTTGGAATACTTCATGAGAACAAAGCTAAACTGTAGTATCGACTGTAAGCAAAGTTCAGAAAAAACTATTTAAATTGAGAATGAAACAAAGCTACGGCTACTTATCTAAACCAAATGCATTACGCTTCACGGGCAGTAGGGGCCCTCTACCACTGGATCAGCACGTGGATCTACTCAATATTGACTCAGCTCGTGAAATAAAATGATGTCTCTTTCATTAAAGGAGAAATTCTTCAAAACAGAGTATTTACGGCCTTCCAAAATCTAGCAACAGAAACAAAATCTAACCAACAGTTTCTCGGTCTCCCGAGTCATACTTATAATGAAATTACATAACTACTTCTTGAGAAAAACAGGGATAAGTGTCTTTCCCATTCCTAATCAAATTAAAACTTTTATTAACAGTCTTGTGCTTTACTGCGGACATCTGTAGAGTCCGTGTTTTGATAGGAAACTGCCTCTCTTCTTCGTGCATAACCGCTTTGATACTTTAACTCAGACTTCGTGGGGAGCAACAAATGATAAGGGAATGATGTGGAATATGACCATATGTGTTTTTCCCTGAGATGACACCTGGAACCTGCGTAGACATGAAGACAGCTGCAGAATCGGCAACTAGCTACAGAATGTCTGCATTCTGTAGCTAGGTGTAGTCAAAAAGTACTACAACAACGAAATCATGAAAACATAGCAAGTTAGACATTATATACAATCTCAAAGAAATTTTAACTAATCTTATTGATCATTTAAGCCTGAAATTAATAATGGACAAAGGAAATGAAGTGGAATGTGGTGGCAGAGAAGAACATATTTGAAGCTCAACACATACAAGGGTTTCGTATCGCTTGAATAGCTCGTACCTGCAATGTTTGTCTTGGACAAAGTGTTGTTGTAATAATTTCTGTGCCCCTAGCGTCTTTTTCCTGTCAGTAATCTCGAGTTTGTCTTCCGCGCCAAGATGTTGGCTACGAATCCTGCTGAACCCTCAGAACCAGTAATATCAACGGAACTGGGCACTAAGGAAGTGGTGGAAATTGAGTCAGAGGCTGAAGAAGTTCTCTCCACCCCAATCACCAAGAAGGGCAAGGAAAAAACAGAAGACTCTGGGAAACCCCCGAAACCCACAAAATGGGTTATGGGGAAACCCCGTCCGTCCCCGTGGAATGTACCATCCCCAAAGCCGACACCCCAGGCGCAAGCTACTCATGAGGAGGCCCAGCCTACTGGACCGATAAACTTATTACCTCCCTTCGTCTGGCTGCACAGGCCCTCGACGCGCACGCCAAAGAACATATACGGCCTGATCACTTATCTGCAAATGCCACTGACCCTAGAAGAGGTCCCTATCATTGGTGACCCTGTTTGGAAGCTGCACGAGATCAAATTTGACGATCATGACTTGGCTATTCTAGAGGCCTTCCCTGAGCTAGCGCTTGAATTATACCTTGATACAATTCAAGAAGACAATGGGATTAAAATTGTTCCTCAATACTGGGTATGTGTATTGGCCGAGTCTAGGCTCCTGAACTTGTTACGGATGCCTCACTTCAGTCACTACATTGTTACGGACTGGCTAGCCCAACAGTTGCTTACTCTAATTCACGATGGTTGCTTGTGGATCCAGGACAGGATCTCCATCGACGCTGCGCTGGTTCACAAAATTACTGGCCTTCCCATGCACGGACCCAACCCTCTGGAGTACGTGGGTAAAAAGTATGAGGCGAAAATGGCTAAGTATGTGCGCAAGACCTACCATGTGGAGCGCAATACTCGAGCTTTTATAACCATTACCATCAGTGACCAAGGTACGCAGCAGGGCACGATGTTGTTGGCATGCAAAATGATGAGAAAATATCAGGTCTCCTCCATCCCAACCTACGTAATTCAGTTAGCTAGACAATGCGGGAAAGGGGTACATTTTAACTGGGCCCAATATTTGTGCGATGAGTTTCTAAATAATGTTCGCGAGTCTCAGGAGCAGGGCCGGGCCTTTTGTTATCCCTGGTTACTGTTCCTCATAGATTTGGTTTCCTGGGAAGCCCCTGAGGAGTCAGTCCTTCCTGAACTTACCCCAGACATGTGCGAAGGGGCTCGCTATGCACAGTTGTGGGATTCAAAGGACCCGCAGCATCTCGAAGATAACCAAGTTTTCTAGGTCCTTTTTCACCGTAGCTTGGCTGTAGCCATTAACTCCCAACCATGATTGTTCCCTGCCATGTATGACAGATACAAGGATATTTCATATTTTCATATCACTATGCACAACGTCCAGATCAAAATACACAATGATAAAGCATGGAATTTGCTCCCTTATAAGGTGGCGGATGAAGAAATTGACACCATCATTGCACTCTGGCTTCCTAACTGGAAGATCAGCTTCAAAACTAGCGTAAAGAGCATCGAATTCACCAACACTTCAAAAGTCACCCCCTCCATCGTCCTCAAGGATACCAAAGGTACGACCAAGAGTACCAAACAAGACATGACCGCGGCCGCACAAAAATACGTGCAGCAGAAGCAGACCTTTGAAAAGACATAGAGGTGAAGACTCGGGTAATGCAGCCAGACCTAGGAACAAAATTATGGGATGTAGGAGGACCTACCTCCCCTTGCGGCATGAAGCGAACAAGCGAACCTGTCAAAATGCCCCACAAGAAGCAGTTCTCCCATCGAATGGCACTTGAAAGACAATCACATTGACTAATGGAGACCTTGAACAAATCATTGATGCGGTAATTCTAGACACAGAGGACAGATGGGTAGCCTTAGAGGAGTAGTAGAAAGTTGCGATCGACACAATCCAGGCTAAGCTCTGAGCGCTACAGATGAAGACAGATACATTTCAAGCCACCGCGCAGCACAAAGACCTCGAAAACATGATTCACCAACTTTGCGCGGGTGTTACCATAGAGATCCTGGCCACAACCAGCCCTCAGGTGAAGGTTGAAAGGTTGATCATAGCACTGAAGGCCTCCTGCGAGGAAGTTCAAATGGTCAAGGCACGAATGAGCATCAGATCGCTGACCTCTAGGCTAAGTTGCAGACTGAAACATCCCTGGAGGTGCGAGCCCAGCGAACTGTGCTGGTCGTAGACGCTACACACACCATTATAGGGAAAATTGTGTAGGGTACCCAACTATTAGATACTTCCATGCAGCTATGGACCAAGTTCCAGCGTGACCTTCTCCTACGAAGCATCAACCAAGACCTACGACAGAAAGAAGAAGAGTTCGCGACGTTAGAAGCTACCCTGTCGACTTTAGTTCCTACTCAACGCTTGACACGGTTGCGCACCAGTCACGCCCCCCAAGCTGTGATGAAATTCAGCAAAAGAAAAATTCCCTCGGCAACCGCCTGAAGCCTTGGGCTTCTGAGGCCCTCAAGCTATCGCAAGATGCGGATGTCGTGGTTAAACAGCTGAACCAGACTCTGGAAAGTGTCACCACCGCAACGGAAGGCCCGATTTCTGAAAAAGATGGTCGACATCGCCCATAATGTCGTTGCTCAGAGCGAAGGCGTGCTGCCTCCATTAGCCAATGCAATTGAAATTTTGCAGGCATAGGTGGAGAACCCACCCTCTCAGTGACTCGAGACAAGTCGCAAGATTATGTTGGGGGACTGTTGGAACAGGGTCCCCTAAAAGCTACGATTTTGTATAAGTTTTGTATATTTTGGTCTTAATTAGCCTAACGCGGGGGTTTTTGGGGTGGGTCAAAACCCCTAACGCATTATAACGGGTCAAGGGTAGACCAAGAGTCCGTAAACCACGGTTTGTGGATAATTGGATGCATAGGCTAAATAGGTATAAGTAGATGAACCTTTTTTGAGTCATAGGCAGAAGAGAATAGAGATTGATGTTATTTGCGAAGTGTTAGATCTGTTTGGGTTGATAGGGAAAGGACTCCTACTGGCTGTGTGTGCAGAGATCCTCAGTCCTGCTGTGTGCAGACCCTGTTGGCTGTGTGCGCAGGATGTGTTGGATTGTATTTGGGTTTTTGATATTAATATATGTGAATCTGCTTAGAGTATCTCTGCGTTATCTGAGTTTATGTGCTACTGTTGATCTAAACTGTGAGATCTATGGTTGATTATTTTTTGTTATAATACATAGTATTCCTGTGATCTATTTTATCCATTTATGATCTTACTTGCGATATTATTGATGCGAAGGTGTTGATTTAATCTATGACTGATAGTAACTTTGGTCTACCGACCGGTGAATAGATTTGTTATAGTTGCGAGAATATCCTTGTTCTTGTTAGATGAACCTATGATCTATTGATTACTGTGATTATAGTTGTTGTACTGATATATTAGTGTTGCGCACATGGATGCGAAGATAGTTAGTATATATGAACTCTAGAATATAAGTCTATAACTAGATCTAAAGCCGTTAAGCTGAGAACCAACCCTGTTTGACTTACCTACTCTCTCTCAGGGTACGAAAACCTGGTTCCATCACCCTCCCATATTGCTTCGGGTGAGACTTTGGCCTACGCAAGCAAGTCACTGCCGAAAGGGCCAGTAGTATAGGGGTTTGATGGAAAACCTTAACCTCAGAACATGGATCAGGACCCCTCGAGCCAACACGTGTATATGATCGAAAATATGATTAGACAAGTTATGTTTTAAAGAAGTCAAAAGTTTAGTACTAGTATCATAATGGATTGGTAACTGAAAATGTGTGAAGAAAACAATGGCTAAGGCGATGAAGTTATGAAAAGAAGCTCATGGTAATTCAATGTACCATTTTGCTGCTGAACTAGTTAAATTTCGTTGGAAAAATTATAATCAAATGGAATCATCGACTAATGAATTTGGCATGCACCAAAGATGATATGTCGTGACATGTTTTGATGGGTATTCTCCTTATTTTCCCTCAAATTTTGGAATGTCACTGGGAAACTTAGTGGGAATTATCGGAAAAAATGGGAAATAGTAAATAATATCATTCGTTAGCCGAGAAAAATCTGGTAAATCTAAAGTTGCAATGAATGGAAACTGTAGGTTTGGATCTTGTTGTGAAAATTGATTACCCTACGGGATAAGTTCAGTACCTAGAGGAGGATATGCAAGATATCCTGGAATAACTTCAGCGGTTTGGATTTGCATTCATCCATGATAACCAAGGTGAGCCATGCCAAACTGTGATTGAGACAAAATTTTATAAGTATGACCAGGGTATGGTTGACTCTGGAAAGGAAAATTTTGGCCCATCTACCGAAGTAATATTTCCCCTGGAAGGTTTGGCTTTGTAAAGGTTGTCCTTGGAAGAACTAACTCTGATAAGGTTGACCTTGAAAGAACTGGCCCTGAAAAGGTTGGCCTTGAAAAGCTTGGTATTGATACGATGTTTGCAGAGTTCCCATACCAGGTTATCCCAAAGGTATTTGAGGTATAGAATAGACTATAGGATGAGATTTATAAATAAATGTCTAAGGAATAGGCTGAGTAATAGGTTGCACCGATACTTGAGGGGTAATTGAAACAAAAGTTTTAGGTACTCTTGGGATGGGTGTTTGAGGTGTACTTGGTTGTTGAACAAAATTTTGCACAAAATATTGGAGAGGATTGTATTGGTTTCTCAAACCAGGCTGATGACTTCGTTGTTGAACATATATTTATGGATTAACTTGAGGAATATCCTGAACAGGTTGTTGGAATTGATTTGGAATACCTTGAAAAGGTATTTTTTTAATAAGTTATCCAGTAGGTTGAACATATTGGTAAATTGGTACCTGTGGAGCAACTTGCAAAGGTTGTTGAACAAACAAAGGGTTCCAAATAATATTCATCCCTGGATAAGGAGTACCTTCTAAGGGTTGTGACACAACGGGTTGACCTAAACCATATTGGGGTATATGACTATAGTTTTGATAATTTCCAGTTAAAGGTTGTCCTCCAACAGTAGGATATGAATCAACAAAAGGTTTCCCTCTATGCAGAGGTGGTTTCCCCCAAGAGGATTATAACCATCTGTTGGGTTAACTTGAGGATTACTTACACCATTTGAAACCATATGAATATACTTTTATGATGTCAAACCTTGGGCAATATAAGTTGATAAACTAGATGACATAGTAAAGATTTGAGATGGAGGAAAAGCTCTTGAAAAAGTATCTGAAAGTGATTCATATCCAGGAGGAACTTACAGAACACCATATAACATTGATTCTAGAGAGCTTGAAAACATTGATGTATCAGTAGGCATACTTCCAAAAATCATTCCTGATGTTATCACTCCCCCCAACTTCCCAAGGCCGAGAGTGGGATTGAAGGAAGGTAACCACAGATTGGGCTTTAGGTCAGGTAGCTAGCCCTACTAGGACTAGAGAAGGCTCTCTCTTTGTCACTTTGTAGTCAAAGGAATGACAGAATATCTATTGATCTTAGGCTAGGTATGTAAGCTCAGTAAATAGGATTTTTGTTTGATTTTTTGAGTGTTGGATATGAATGTCAGTGAGGAGGCTAGGTATAGCGTTTTTAGGTCTAAATTCCAAGGTCAATTTGTAGAGAATGTGTGAGTTCAGATAGGTAGCTTGAAAGCATGTTTAATTGGTCATTGAGTATACGATGAAGTGATAGAAAGTATGAATGAGCACTGAGGTGAATTCATTCATTTAGAATAAAATAGATATATCATGTAAACCTTGTATAAAACAGAGCATGAACAGACATGATTTCTGCTTATAAACTTACAAGATAAACACATGGAAATATGTATCTGAAAGAGTAAAATATATCATTTAACATGATTATATAAGCATACATAGGAAGAATAAATGCTCCAATGCATACCACAAGATTCTCAACACAAGTTCTACAAGATTGTCTATGATTTCATTCCAAAATGTTGTTGCAATAGATCCACTACAAAATAAGACTATCCAACCCAACAAAATACTAAAGAGAGTATACTTATAAAAAATATGAACCATGACACCTCATCAAGTTGAAATCCCATCCAAAATGCATCATAAATACATGGGATGTGTTAGAATCCTATACCAATAGGTTTCATATATCATGATTGACTTGATGGGGTATGTAATATGTTCATACCTTTCCTTGTTGCAAAGGTTTTCCATATTGTCAAAAAAATAAAAAAATAAAAAAAATGTAAAGAGGGTATACCCTAAAAGAAAAATCAAAGGGTAAAAAAATAAAAATGGCCAAAAAAAGTAAAAGAAAATCAACCCCACCAAAAGAAAGGCCAAGGAAAGTGCGCAAAGTTCAAGTTGGTCTCTATTTCATTCCTAGCATTCCCAGAATTGCAATTGTATTCCTAAATCTGTGACGGTGCCTTTTTTTCACCAAAACCCGAATTCCTTTCTGAATCCACAAGAACCAGAAATGGAAATTCCCGTGGCTTTGAATGTCGCACCCCTAAATGCCCCTCACAGAGATTTAGACTATCTACCCTTAGCAGATAGGGATTTCCAGATTAAAGACCTCGTCCTCAGTGAAAGTCCTCTCAGAATTTTTTTCCAATGCAGAGATAGTTACTTATACGCCTCTGAAATTTTTGAACTCTGGGAATCCAATCTTCTGATGTATCTTTTACCCTCAGTCCACATTTTTCCCGAAATAATTCACTACTGCCATGCCAATTATGATCCCAATCAACGAGCAGTCATGTCCCCAAGTCAAACCGTCCTTTTCCCAATAATTGCTCAGTCTATCAACGAAATGTTACAGTTTCATCCTGGTCAAGCCCTGACTCCCCTTTCCATGGGGGAGTTACTTGAGAAATCGGCCAATTTATCCCAAGAAGAGTTGAATCGCCTCTGCCAAACTTTTATGTTACTAGAACATCAGCCCAAATTCCCTCCCCCTTATGGATATACCTTTTTCACTGATGTGGGCAGACTCATTTTGAATATGATATCTTCTGTAATGGGTTTCAATACTAGTGAATATGTTGATCAATTAATCCTAGTATTGTTATCAATTTTCACCCATGGACAACCCCTTGCTGTCAAATATGATTTTGCTTCCTACATTGCTAATAAAATCCATGATCAGTTCATGAGATTGGAAAATGAAAGAGTGTTCAAATATTCCACTGTTATATACCATCATATGCTTTTCTATCAATTAGAGAGTTTCCCTTTCCATGTCATGAAACTTGATGCCAAGGGAAATCCTAAATCTGTCATCTTTTGGTCTGCAATCTTCCATAATTCCTCTAATTCTCCTTATTCTTACAATGAGTTCATTGACCTATTTGTGCACCCTGCAACCACCTTATTAACAGGAGTCTCCCCTCCTAGGGTCAATAGTGACATCAAGAAAATTCTCCAACTCTCAAAGCAATACAAGATAGGTGATTGGTACCTATACAGGAATCATACAGAAATTAGAATATATGGCAGTGAGCTATGTCCTTTCAAGCTACCAAAGTATGTTCCAATGAGGCTCTTTGCCTTGGAATATTTCAGACAAATGATAAATTCAGACATAGTCCATTTTTTTAATGCAAAGAAGAAAGCTCAGCTCAAAATCAAGAGTCAATTAGGTCCTTTTGTCTGCAATTCTAGGGATGCAGAAAAAGAAGCTGAAATAATTTTAGAAGACTATCTCAAATTGCAAAAAAGGTTTTACTAGGTACCTTATGACCCAAACAGCTTTATTTGTGATAGGAGGATGAAAAACAAATTGTCACCATACCTTCATCATAGAATTCCATAAATTGAAAAATATGCCAATATGAATGAATGGATGGAAGGTACGTTGATAGAACAAGATAGTGAACAGGTCAGTGTTGAAAATGTTATGAAAGATCTTGAGAAAATACTTGACCTGGATTCTTTTGGACAGGCACAAAGACCAGGAATTGGTCCTTCTTCTGCTGGAACCTCTCAGCAAAATTTATAGGAAATCAGTGCATCGACCACAGTAGCATCTAAAGGGAAAGAAAAGGAGGTTGATATACAAGTTATAGAGAAATTCACAATGACAGAACAGCCTGAAACTTCTAAGGAACAGGGCCAAATACAAACTTCCCCCACTCAGATTAATGTGACAGGAATTTCAATTTTGCAAACTCCTCTCAATGAAGAAAAAGGTAAGAAGAGAGATGCAGAAACAACTACCCCTATCAGTGGATCTTCAGAACAACCTGATGTCAAAAGACAAAAATTAAATCCTCTTACAGAAGAAAAATTTATTCAAGAAACCCCTGATAGTCAGCAGAGAGAAGATTTAAATAGTCAGCAAACATGCATAATCAGTGGGACATCCACTAATTCACAGAAAAAGGAGCTACAAAGACAGCAAAGTACAGAAGTATCTTCCTTCAAGCCACCAGTGAAGGATGCCTGGGATATTAAGAAAACATTTATAAATATAAAGGCCATAAATGATCCATTAAGACTTCAAATCTATAATCAATATTTGAATATGGCTCCAAAAAATCAACAAAGATTGATGTCAGCCCATGACATCCAGCAGGGTAAAATGGTAATGAGTCACTTCAAACCCAAAGTGCAACAACCTCAAACAACTGCAGATTATGTCAGAACCAATTTTGAAGTCATAGCAAAGGATATTCATCTTTTGGATCAGATTGAGCTGCATAAACAAATAGGTGAAATGATTTATTCTACTTTGACTGATAAATCAATGATGATTCAAAAATTACAGGATTCTTTAGAGAATACTAATGCTCAATTGCATCTTGAAAAAACCTCTTCTTAGGCTAAGGACAACAGGATAAAGACTTTGGAAGAAACAATTATTGGATTGGGTCATAATCCCAAAGATGTCAAAGGTATAGAAGCCTTGATTAAGAAGAAAGATGATGATATTGCAGCCTTAAGGAAACAGCTGAAGTTGCCATCTTCAAGGCATCCACAAACTGCAGAAATCATAAAGAAAAACTCTAAAGAAGAATTGATGGATTTGCTCTTGAAACTGAATGAGCAACTAAATGAGACTGAAAAAGAGCTTGAAAAGGCATTAAAGGACAAACAGACAAACATTCCAGCATCTACAGCAGAATTAATTACAGGTACAACAACAACAGGTCAGTCAGCAGAATTATTACAAGGCAATACTTCCAATTTAAGCACTGAAGAATTAATAAAATCAATGGAGGAATTGAAACTCCAAGTGACAAAGCTCCAGAGAAAAAAGGTAAAATTCACCACTTTAGAACAAAAATATGATCTCTCGAAGATAAGTATTGCAGAAAAAACAAGAGAGGTCAACATATTAGAAAAATTGGTCAAATCATTGGAGAAGGATCTCACATTGGAGAAGCCTTTGAAGGAAATAAAAGAAATTCTTTGGACCAACATCATTCAGTCAATAAATGATGTCTAGCCATCAATTCAAATAATGTATGATCAGAATGATTTAGTTAAATTGGCTCTGGACGAAATTCTAAAAGCAAGAGAAGAATTAGGGAACATGCCTGAAGAAGCCAATGAACTTATACACTTTTTGAACACTAAGAACATGTATCAACTTGAAAAACTCAGCATCCAAGACAGAACAGGAAAAATTTTGGAGATAAAAAGAGTTTTTACTAAAAGAACTCTGATGCAGAATCTAGAAAGAAGATGCTCTGATATGCAGGAAGAAATAAATGCCTTTACATAAAGATTGGATAATATGTTGAATAAAGGATTTCCAAGTCCCTTAGTTTCAGATGATAAACTAATGAGCCTTGAAAGCTATGTTGAGAAATTAAACAAGTATGCTGACAACCAGGCCAGTTCATCAACAAGTTCATCAGGAGCAACAGCATTGCCAACAGGCAAAATTATTCATGACATGTTGGAAAATTTGTTTTATCTCGAGCATGAGGTAAAGCATTTATTCCCAATTCAGCCTACTTTCTTCAGATATATAGAGACTGATGAAACTCTGAGGAAACTTCAAAGAACCAGAATACCGGAAGCTCAATGGTGGGAAGAGATGTTAGAACTTTTGTAAATTATTATCCTTGTATGAATTTTGATTATTTACTACAGTAAGAAGGATAAAAGGATAAATAGAGGTCAAAGTGTATCAGTGTAGATAAAGAGTATCAGTAAAATAGAGCAGCCAGCACAGAATTACTAAAGAGGACAGCAACAAGCCAAATCATAGGACCTGCCTACAGCACATTCTTTTAAAAAGGGAACAGCACAACATCGATTATCTTTTATATTATCTACGAGACCATCTGTCTCTATTTTCTTGTAATATATCCATGAGTCATCCTAGATTATATCTCATTTTGTTAGGAGATATTTTTTATAATTCTTTGTATAAATACTCCCTCAATTGGAGTATTGAGGGGGGTGGATTCTTAGACTTTGCTGTAATACTGATTATTTTGGAATAAAGTGTTGTTGGATAAATTTCGTATGGCTAGCTGGATAAAGAATTGATGCAAAATACTTTTCACAGGATCCTTGAGTCAAACAACGGATTAATAAGTCATCTATCTCTTATGTTTTAGAGTTTTATACTTGTTTATTATATCATTTGTGTTTCATATCTAAATGATAAACGAAAAGGAATAATTCAGAAAATGCTTAAGTGCAATCTGTTTTCAATCGTTTTTATTCTTAATGTTTTCTTCTGAACTAGTTTAAACAGTGAATTCTTAATTGCTCTTGTTTTCTAGTTTATTCATTCTGATTATTTGATAAAGAATTCTTAATTTCTCTTTGTTAATAATCATTCAAGTTTTCTCTTTCGAAAATATTGAAGGATTCTTAATTTCCCTTCACCCATTTCGAGTTCATTCCATTCATTTTGGATCTTTAATTGTTCCCTATTTTATTACCTTGCCCTATGAAACCATCCCTTGTTAAGAAACTACATCCAGTTAAGCCATATTCTTTGACTCCATTAGCCCAATGGACTAAAACTACTCAGTTGTACCCCTCTACTAATGAATTTCATCACCCAAACAAACAAAATCAAAATCCCTGAACTTTCATAACTAGCCTAATACCTTTTAAAAAAAAAGCTAAATCTTACAGAGAGAGCCCTCTCTGGGTACAGATTGGCTAGATTATGTACCTAAAAGTTGGTTTGTGGTTACCTCAGACCCCTTTCCTCTTCCAACAACTTCAAGGAAAATATGAGTGATAACATAGTGGCGACTCCACTAGGGACCTGAATAATTTTATTTTTACTATTGTTTACTTTATAAACTACAGACGGAGCCTGAAGTTATCTAGGTAGCCTTTGAACTGCTTTTGCTCTACAATTGCATAAGTAAATAAATGCTGATTTAGTATATCTCTGGTCTAGTTTATGAACTGAACATTCGGTTTCAAACATTTGATCAGTTCCTCTAGTCAAATAAATCTTTAAGAAAATTTAAATCCAAAATCTTAAACCTCTTAAAGAGATTGTAGAAGTTTTATTGTTCATTCCATTTAGACAAAAAACCAAAAAAGAGAATCATCTAGAAAACTGGCTTCAGAAAGGACTCATTACACCAGGTCTAATCCTGATCCAAATCCCCCGCCTGTGTTCGAAAATCCGAATCTGATCTCCAGGATTCTTAGGAGATAGGAAAGCCAAGAAAGCTCTACTAGTTCTCAGCCTCTCTATAGATCAATATCCTGTCCTGTGAAGTGGATTTACCTTGAGGACGAACCTTTTGATGAGCAATTTGAAACCTCTTTATTTGTAAATTTTTTTGAATCTGAGTTGTCCAATTTGGTTCCAGACCCAGTATTTATTGAATATTTACAATTTTAATTTGTTACTTCACATCTTAATAAACATTTGCGAAATTCCATACAATCTGAGCTTACCTCTGAAGGAACATCAAATATTTCTGTGATCACTTCAGCCTCTCCAAGTTCATCAACATTTCCTCAAACTACCCCTTCTACTCCTCCACCCACCACTCACAGACCAACCTCACCTGTTGTTTCATTGTTACCTCCTGCAATGGCAAACAGATAAGCTCCTTTGGTATTACCAGCCAATCTAGGGGCTATGCCCCAAGACTACCAAACTAAAATCACTCCCTTTGATGGTTCTGGTACTTACACTACACAACAGCATACTAAAAAGATGACTGATTATTTTGAAATTTAGGAAATAGATGTTGATGATGTAAGAATGAGAATATTTGTCCAAAGTATTACTGGAGAAGTCATAACCTGGTTTAGAGCCCTTCCTGCAAACAGTTTTATGGACTTATAAGCTCTTTATAGAACATTTTTAAACAGATGGGAAAAGAAGAAAGATCATCTTCAAATCTTATCAGACTTTGGAAATTTAAGGAGAGGACCAAAAGAAACTGTGCAATATTACTGCACCAGGTTCAATGATGTTTACTATGCTATTCCTCAAAACCTTAGACCTCCTCTAGATTCAGTATTAATTAAATTCCCTGATGGATTTGATTCTGATATGGCGTATCAGCTTAGGGAAAGAGCTCCTCAATCTTTAGAAGATATGCAAAGTATAGTTGTTAGTGTTGAAGCCAACCTGATAGAAAAACGAGCTAAAGCCAAAGCTGAAAAGAGAATACCTTTAAATGAAGAACCTTCAGCTTTTGAAAAGAAACTGGATGCTATTATTAAATGGATGGAAAGGTTAGGAGATAGAGTAGAAACAATTGAAAAGAAATCTCCTTGGGATGGTCAACCAAGCAATACTGGGAGAAATCAAAATTTCAGAAAGAACCAAAACCAAAATACTGGAAAAATTGGTCCTGACCAAAATATTAGGCCTCCATTCCAAGAAAATTATATGGAAGCCTCAACTTTTGAAGAACCAACTGAATATGCTCAAATAAACAACTTGAATGAACGCAAGAAAGAACTAGAAGTTTTCTTGACCCAAGATGATCAAGAAGCTCACATTCTTAAGCAATTTCAAACTCATTTAGGAGAATCATTTGACTTGAAGGAAGGATATGATACAGCCATTTACGAATTTCACAAGCAATATAATTTGAGGAGCAGAAGAATTGATGTCCCAGAAACAAGTAAACAGAAAGCTATAAAACAACCCCTCAAAGGTAAAACCAATACTACCCCTGTACATATTCTTTCTAGATCAGATCCTAATCCTACCAATCCAATAATTGAAGCCGTATACGATACTCAACTAAATAATAGAGAACTTTCCAATGCTCTTCCTCCTAGAGGAAATGTAGAGGAACCTCCAGAAGTTGATTCGGAAACAACTTCAGCCCACAACCCCACTCCTGAGAAGGAGAAAAATACTGAAAACACAGAAGATAAAGAGAATCCAACTTTCATAAATACAAGAACTCAGACTGAAAAACCTTTTAATTTGGAGGCTGAAGTAGGCAAAATAAAAATAGCTGTTCCATTGTCTGAATTAGCTAAACATGATGTCTACCGAAGTCAAATCAATAAATCACTCAATATCACTCGAAGTGATGATTCAAAAAATGTTTTTGATGACCAACCCATATTACTCTTTGGCCCTAAAGTTAATGGAAAATCAGGAAGTGGAGGAACTCCTCCATTCTATGTAAGTTTAAATACACATGATAAAATACTTCATAATGCCATGCTTGATTCTGGGGCATCTCACAATCTAATGCCCAAGTCTGTAATGGAGAAATTGAACCTAGATATCACCAGACCTTACAAAGATATCTTTTCTTTTGATTCAAGTCAGGTGAGATGTTTAGGATTAATCAAAGACTTGTGTGTTTCACTGGTTCAATACCCTACAAAAACAATTTTGATGGACATAGTAGTAGCAGATATTCCTCCAAAATATGGTATGTCATTATCTAGATATTGGGGTGAAAAATTTCAAGGATCTCTTCAATTGGACATGTCATACGCTACTATTTCAGTGTTCGTCCAACCTAAGAGATTATACAGAGAAACTTTAATGAAATATGTGGTTAGTAGACAGAAGAAACCTAAAAATTTCCCCATCTACTCAGTACACTCTGATATGGACTCATTTATTCTTTATAATGCTGAAATTGATCATCCCACTGAATTAGAAGTTCTAGCAACAGAACCAAAATAAATTACAACTAAAAAATCTAGTGTTCAAATCCAGGAAATCTCTGAGGACAATGAAACATCAGATACCCAAGAAAAACCCGAAGAAAGTAAAAAATCAGATCTCACTGTTAAGAAAGTTCTTGAAACTCCTGATACCAATTACGAACATGAAATTCTTTGGCATTTAGAATTTTATGGTTCCGTTAATAAATTAGGAGTAGGAGCTAGAGTTTGGGTGCATAACCTTTAAAATTATCATGCTGAAGGCCATGCCTACAGATTAAATTTTAAATGCACAAATAATATGGCAGAATATGAAGCTCTTTTGCTAGGTCTTGAACTGGTCAAAAGATTAGGAGCAATTAGAGTATCTGTCATAGGGGATTCTGATTTAATCATTCAACAGATCAAAGGTCACTTTCTGACAAATGATCCCAGACTGAGAGAATATAGAGGAACAGTTGTAGAGATTCTCAATACTTTTCTACAAACTCAGCTTGCTAAAATCCCAAGAAAACAGAATTTGCATGCCCATAGCTTAGAAATGTTTTCCAGCACTTGTAAATTACCATTCTAACGTAATCATCAGTTCACAGCTAAGATTAGACACAAACCAGCCATACCAGACAATTTTAAGAACTGGCAAGTGTTTGCAAGCAATGAACAGATTAACAATTTCTTGACTTTAGAGAATGAATTTTCTAACAGTAACATAGATGAAGATACAGTCATTGAATCTGATCAAATAAATGAACAAGAAATAGACATTTCAGAAGAAAGTGCAATTCAAATTCTTCATCCAACAAAGTTCACCGAAAAAGAAATACAGGACCTCAAACAAATGGAAGTTGATGAGATTATAGAAGAAGAATCTGAGATCATTAATTTAAAAGATAATCATTTTCCTAAGGGATTAACTCCTCTAGAAGATCTTTTCGATTCTAATGATATTCCAAAGAAACCCAAAATGGAACCATTGAAAGCAGATATTGAGAAATATAATTTGGGAACTGAAGAAATCCTAAAATGATAAAGTTATCTAAATCTTTGTCTCCTGATCAAAAACTAAAATATGTTGAACTAATAAGAGAATTCCAGGATGTCTTTGCCTGGAGTTATGAAGACTTAAAATCATATGATACATCTATAATTCAGCATACAATACCTCTGAAAGAAAATCAGAAACCATTTAAACAGAAACTCAGAAGAATCAACCCTGTACTGTTGCCTTTAATTGAAAAATAAATCAAACGAATGTATGAAGCAGGGATAATTGCTCCTATTAGGTTTTCAGAGTGGGTGTCTAATTTAGTCCCTACTAGGAAGAAAACTGGAGAGATCAGATTATGTGTTGATTTAAGAAATGTAAATAAGGTTTCTTTGAAGGATAATTACCCTTTGCCCAAAATGGATCACATTTTACAAAGGGTAGTAGGTGCTTCTAGGATTTCTCTTCTAGATGGGTTCTCGGGATACAACCAGATTCTGGTTCATCCTGATGACCAAGAAAAAACAGCTTTTACAACACCATGGGGCACATTCAAGTATGTTAAAATGCCATTTGGACTTAAAAATGCAGGAGCAACCTTCCAAAGAGCAATGGACATCGCATTTTCAAAAGAAATTCATGACTTTCTTGTTATATATCTGGATGATTTAACTATTTTTTCTAAATCAGATCAACAACATTTGGACCATCTCAAACAAGTATTCATAAAATGCAGAAAGTATGGTATCTCTTTGAATCCAAAGAAGTCCTTGTTTGGTCTTGAAGAAGGTAAACTCTTGGGCCATATCATTTCCAAAGATGGTATTAGAATTGATCCTGCTAGAATAGAAGCTATATTGCAAATACCTCACCCTAGAAATGTTAAAGAACTTCAAGCTTTCCTCGGAAAAATCAATTTTTTGAGAAGATTCATATCTAGCTTAGCTGAACTAATTAGATTGCTTACTAACTTTTTAAGAAAGGATTCAAGTATTAAATGGACAGTTGAAGCCAAACAAGCATTTGAAGAAATTAAAATGGCTTTGACCAGAACACCAGTTTTTACCAGTCCACAATTTGATAGAGACTTCATAATATTTTCATTTGCATCAGAACACACTGTAGCAGTTGTTTTATTACAAAAGGATGATCAAGGATGTGAAAAACCTATAGCCTTTTTTAGTAAAGCACTAAGAGACGCATCATTAAAATACAACATCATGGAAAAACAAGCTTTTGCACTTATAAAAGCCATTAAAGATTTTAGAATCTATATATTGTATTCCCATGTGATAGCCTATGTACCAAATGATGTTGTCAAAGACATCTTAACTCAAGATGGAATTGAGAGCAAAAGAGGTAAATGGATTGCTACCATATTAGAGTATGATATTGAAATAAAACCTACAAAGCTTATAAAGGGACAAGTATTGGCTCAACTCATGACAGAAACAAATTGTCAAGCCCTGGATATTAATCAACTGGATGACGAACAGGAGATGGTGACTCCACAAATCAGCCAGGCCTTCTTAGATTCACCTTGGTATGCTGATATAATTTATGTATTATTAAACCTGCAAGCTCCTCTAAGGTTATCCAGAACAAAGAAAAGGTTTTTAAAGATGACATCTTCAAAGTTTTGTATTTTAGATAATGTTCTTTTTTGGAAAAATCATGAAGGTATTCTATTGAATTGTTTGTTAAAAGACGAAGCTGACAAGGCTCTCAATGAATTCCATGCAGGAGACTGTGGTGGAAACCTTTATTGGAAATTAACCGCAGACAAAATCCTAAGGGCTGGATTTTATTGGCCAAACTTGTTTTCTGATGTAAATAAATTTGTCACTTCTTGCCATAAATGTCAAATATTTGAAGGCAAGAGAAAACTATTACCTTTACCCCTGAAACCAATTTCCACTGAAAAATCTTTCCAACAATGGGGCTTGGATTTCATTGGATAAATCCATCCTCCTTCTTCTGGCCAACACAAATGGATCCTCACTGCCGCAGACTATTTTGCCAAATGGATAGAAGAAATTCCTTCCAGACAAGCCAATGACACTATGATCATAGGATTCCTAGAAACCAATATATTATCAAGATTTGGTTGCCCTGAGAAAATTATAACTGATAATGTTGCTGCCTTCAAATATAAGAAGATGATAAGTTTCTGTAACAAATATCATATCACCTTAGGCCATTCCACAGTCTATTACCCTCAAGGTAATGGACTAGCCGAGTCTTCCAACAAGAGTCTCATCAATATTATTAAAAAATTATTGGAGGAAAACAAGAAAAATTGGCACAAGAAACTTACAAACGCACTATGGGCAGACAGATTAACCACCAAAAAATCTATTGGGACCAGTCCTTATGAGTTAGTCTATGGCATTGAGGCTGTATTTCCTTCATCTTTAGGAGTTCCTGTAATGAAATTACTTCAAGAAGCTCAAGTTGAACCTAATGATATTCAAAGGAGAATAAATCAGACTATCAATTTGCAGCAGACCAAAGAGGAAGTATATCAGAGATCTCAAGTATTGCAGGAGAAAATAAAGATGATATTTGATAAAAGTACTAAGGCAGAAGATTTCCAAATTGGAAACAAAGTTTTAAGATGGGATTCCAGAAGAGAGGATAAGGGAAAACATGGGAAGTTTGACTTCCTATGGAAAGGACCTTATGTTATCCATGATTTACAAGGAAATAATACGTATTTTCTGAAAAACTTGGATGGTACTGAAACTGAAGAAGGGCCAGTTAATGGTCGAATGTTGAAACATTACTTTGATCCTATTTATTAGGATATCCTGATTTTTAACATGTACATACTATATCCTTTGTAATGTTACAGTTTTGAGTGGATAGTAACTTACTGGAGTTGAAGCCCGAGGAGAAGGCCCTAAGCTTTAGAATTATTACTGTCATACATACAATAAAGCAACAAGTAGAAGAAGATTCCATAGTTCAGTCGAAATCATTTTGAGGGCAACTGACCTGTTTTTCTTGACTTTTCACCAGAAAAAGCCATCCCCAAGTGGAGCCAGTGTTAGACTCCTATACCAATAGGTGTCATATATCATGATTGACTTGATGGGCTATGTAATATGTTCATACCTTTTCTTGTTGCAAAGGTTTTCCTTATTATCAAAAAAATAAAAAAAAATAAAAAAATGTAAAGAGGGTATACCGTAAAAGAAAAATCAAAGGGTAAAAAAATAAAAATTGCCAAAAAAAGTAAAAGAAAATGAACCCCACCAAAAGAAAGGCCAAGGAAAGTGCGCAAGTCTAAATGCCACTACTTTTTGCTCTTATGTAAATAAAAAAATTGTGTGCAACTTGTATCTTATGCCACAATTTATGAACAGTCAAATAGTTTAAGCTTGGCTAGTTCATTTTTCAATTTTATGTTTTAGAGATAGAGAATAAAATCTGCCAAACTGTTTAATCTTGGCAGATAAGTAGATAGGTAGAGTAAATGAAAGGAGCTCAACAGTTTAATCTGAGCCCTTGGATGTAATAAGGTTAGAATTAGATAGATTTCAACATGTAAAAGAAAAAGTGTGATAAGGGTTTGCCAGTCTAAGTGCACCCTAATAAAGAAGAAAAATGGTAGGGTAAAGTAGGTAGGGTAGGTAGATGTTGTTGCAGAATTACATGTGATGGATAATGACTCTAGATGTGTTAAATCTTTACTTTCATCACAAGTGCAAAGGCAGACACTTCCATGGAATAATTTCAAGCAAAGCAAAGTCAAATTATTAACTTCCCTTCTCATTTTTCCCTAAAAATTTCACTAATTTCCCCGAAGTACTAAGGCATTTGAAAATTAGAGGGGCTCAAGGCATTTCCTTGACTTTTGGAGGGACCGGACCCTCGGCCTAATAATTGAAAAAATCCTAAGTACTTAAAACCATTCATAAGATCATTCATTCACATCCAAAAAATCTTTTCCTAAGTAAAATCCCATTTTACTTAGCAAAATTATGCAATATTTCACAAAAAACCCTATTCATGCAAGCATAAGTTAAATACATTAACCTAATGTTTTACACTTAGCGCTTCCATTCATTTTTCATATTAATTTTTAACTTTATTATTTAAATCCCTATGAAAATCCACCCATCCCCGTATTAATTTAATAATGAAATTCCCAAATATTATATATTCTGCCCCGTTGGTTGAAATATAACCTTAATATGGTGATTAATTAATCAAATCATGATCTCGCATCCCCGCCATGTTTAAAATACATTAATTAACCCTCACGGTTAATTAAAAACACACCTCACAAATAGAATTTCCCCCGATGCGATTAATTCACACTTAATTACATTGGGCCCGCTCTATTAATTCCCTGTCATCTCACCTCCCCAACGACCGTTCGATCAACCAGTCTAAGATCTACGGTTGTCAACCATATCGTTGCGCCTCCCCGTTCGAACGATAACGCACGATGGCCAAGAGGTTTTCTGAACAGTTCCGTGCCATGTGTCGTGTATTGTATGGAATCGCTCGCCCTCCGCTGAAAACCGCTTGTCCCCGAAATCGATGCGACAAATACCGCTTACCGCTTGTCTTCCATGCCAAAACCACCGTACTTGCTGACGTCATCCACTTAAAAAAATAAAAAGCCCGCCAACCTTTGACTTTGCAAATAAAACAAATGAAACCGCGTCATTTTCACTATCCCGTGCAATGACCAATGTCCCATGCAGAAAATTCCTAAACCAACTGTCAAAGACTTTCAACCGTCACCTTGTTAAGGAAATTGCAGTCGAATAATCCAAAATTCATCCGCTGTTGCCTACACTTGTTTTCATCACTGTTTATTTCCTGGAAAATAGGTATTTCCCAAATTCACACTAAACTTTGAAAAATCTTGGTTTTTGCTTTAATTACACAGAAAAAGACTAAAACAGAGTTCAATTTGGTCTCTATTTCATTCCTAGAATTCCCAGAATTGCAATTGTATTCCTAAATCTGTGATGGTGCCTTTTTTTCACCAAAACCCAAATTCCTTTCTGAATCCACAAGAACCAAAAATGGAAATTCCTGTGGCTTTGAATGTCGCACTCCTGAATGCCCCTCATAGAGATTTAGACTATCTACCCTTAGCAGATAGGGATTTCCAGATTAAAGACCTCGTCCTCAGTGAAAGTCCTCTTAGAAGTTTTTGCCAATGCAGAGATAGTTACTTAAACGCCTCTGACATTTTTGGACTGTGGAAATCCAATCTTCCGATGTATCTTTTACCCTCAGTCCACATTTTTCCCTAAATAATTCACTACTGTCATGCCAATTATGATCCCAATCAACGAGAAGTCATGTCCCCGAGTCAAACCATCCTTTTCCCAATAACTACTCAGTCTATCAACGAAATGTTACAGTTTCAGCCTGGTCAAGCCCTGACTCCCCTTTCCATGGGGGAGTTACTTGAGAAATCGACCAATTTATCCCAAGAAGAGTTGAATCGCCTCTGCCAAACTTTTATGTTACCAGAACATCAGCCCAAATTCCCTCCCCCTTATGGATATACCTTTTTCACTGATGTGGGCAAACTCATTTTGAATATGATATCTTCTGTAATGGGTTTCAATACTAGTGAATATGTTGATCAATTAACCATAGTATTGTTGTCAATTTTTACCCCTGGACAGCCCCCTGCTGTCAAATATTATTTTTCTTCCTATATTGCTGATAAAATCCATGATCAGTTCATGAGATTGGAAAATGAAAGAGTGTTCAAATATTCCACTATTATATACCATCTTATGCTTTTCTATCAATCAGAGAGTTTCCCTTTCCATGTCATGAAACTTGATGCCAAAGGAAATCCTAAATCTATCATCTTTTGGTCTGCAATCTTCCATAATTCCTCTAATTCTCCTTATTCTTACAATGAGTTCATTGACCTATTTGTGCACCCTGCAACCACCTTATTAACAGGAGTCTCCCCTCCTAGGGTCAATAGTGACATCAAGAAAACTCTCCAACTCTCAAAGTAATACAAGATAGGTGATTGGTACCTATACAGGAATCATACAAAAATTAGAATATATGGCAGTGAGCTATGTCCTTTCAAGCTACCAAAGTATGTTCCAATGAGGCTCTTTGCGTTGGAATATTTCAGAAAAATGATAAATTCAGACATAGTCCATTTTTGTAATGCAAAGAAGAAAGCTCAGCTCAGAATCAAGAGTCAATTAGGTCCTTTTGTCTGCAATTCTATGGATGCAAGAAAAGAAGCTGAAAGAATTTTAGAAGACTATCTCAAATTGCAAAAAAAAAATTACTGGGTACCTTATGACCCAAACAGCGTTATTTGTGATAGGAGGATGAAAAAAAAATTGTCACCATACCTTCATCATAGAATTCCAGAAATTGAACAATATGCCAATATGAATGAATGGATGGAAGGGACGTTGATAGAACAAGATAGTGAACAGGTTAGTGTTGAAAATGTTATGAAATATCTTGAGAAAATACTTGACCTGGATTCTTTTGGACAGGTGCAAAGACCAGGAATTGGTCCTTCTTCTGCTAGAACCTCTCAGCAAAATTTATAGGAAATCAATGCATCAGCCATAGTAGCATCTAAAGGGAAAGAAAAGGAGGCGATATACAAGTTACAGAGAAATTCACAATGACAAAACAGCCTA
This sequence comes from Pinus albicaulis, assembly GCA_034641835.2. NCBI lineage: Eukaryota > Viridiplantae > Streptophyta > Pinopsida > Pinales > Pinaceae > Pinus > Pinus albicaulis. Next base: position 451,665,414 of record CM076572.1, read on the forward strand.
AAAATTCTAAGGAATAGGGCCAAATACAGACTTCCCCCACTCAGATTAATGTGACGGGAATTTCAATTTTGCAAACTCCTCTCAATGAAGAAAAAGGTAAGAAGAGAGATGCAGAAACAGCTACCCCTATCAGTGGTTCTTCAGAACAACCTGATGTCAAAAGACAAAAATTAAATCCTCTTACAGAAGCAGAATTTATTCAAGAAACCCCTGATAGTCAGCAGAGAGAAGATTTAAATAGTCAGCAAACATACACAATCAGTGGGACATCCACAAATTCACAGAGAAATGAGCTACAAAGATAGAAAAGTACAGAAGTATCTTCCTTCAAGCCACCAGTGAAGGATGTCTGGGATATTAAGAAAACATTTATAAATATAAAGGCCGGAAATGATCCATTAAGACTTCAAATCTATAATCAATATTTGAAGATGGCTCCAAAAAATCAACAAAGATTGATGTCAGCCTATGACATCCAGTAGGGTAAAATGGTAATGAGTCACTTCAAACCCAAAGTGCAATAGCCTCAAACAGTTGCAGATTATGTCAGAACCAATTTTGAAGTCATAGCAAAGGATATTCATCCTTTGGATCATATTGAGCTACATAAACAAACAGGTGAAATGATTTATTCTACTTTGACTGATAAATCAATGATGACTCAAAAATTACAGGATTCTTTAGAGAATACTAATGCTCAATTGCGTCTTGAAAAATCCTCTTCTCAGGCTAAGGACAACAGGATAAAGACTTTGGAAGAAATAATTATTGGATTGGGTCATAATCCAAAAGATTTCAAAGGTATAGAAGCCTTGATTAAGAAGAAAGATGATGATATTGCAGCCTTAAGGAAACAGCTGAAGTTGCCATCTTCAAGGCATCCACAAACTGCATAAATCATAAAGCAAAACTCTAAAGAAGAATTGATGGATTTTCTCTTGAAACTGAATGAGCAACTAAATGAGACTGAAAAAGAGCTTGAAAAGGAATTAAAGGACAAACAGAAAAACATTCCAGCATCTACAGCAAAAGGAATTACAGGTGCAACGACAACAGGTCAGTCAGCAAAATTATCACAGGGTAATAATTCCAATTTAAGCACTGAAGAATTAATAAAATCAATGGAGGAATTGAAACTCCAAGTGATAGAGCTCCAGAGAAAAAAGGTATAATTCACCACTTTAGAACAAAAATATGATCTCTCGAAGATAAGTGTTGCAGAAAAAACAAGAGAGGTCAACAGATTAGAAAATTTGGTCAAAGCATTGGAGAAGGATCTCACATTGGAGAAGCCTTTGAAGGAAATAAAAGAAATTCTTTGGACCAACATCATTCAGTCAATAAATGATGTCTGGCCATCAATTCAAATAATGTATGACCAGAATGATTTAGTTAAATTGGCTCTGGACGAAATTCTAAAAGCAAGAGAAGAATTAGGGAACATGCCTGAAGAAGCCAATGAACTTATACACTTTTTGAACACTAAGAACAGATATCAACTTGAACAACTCGGCATCCAAGACAGAACAAGAACAATTTTGGAGATAAAAAGAGTTTTTACTAAAAGAACTCTGATGCAGAATCTAGAAAGAAGATGCTCTGATATGCAGGAAGAAATGAATGCCTTTACACAAAGATTGGATATTATGTTGAATAAAGGATTGACAAGTCCCTTAGTTTCAGATGATAAACTAATGAGCCTTGAAAGCTATGTTGAGAAATTAAACAAGTATGCTGACAACCAGGCCAGTTCATCAACAAGTTCATCAGCAGCAACAGCATTGCCAACAGGCAAAATTCTTCATGACAGATTGGAAAATTTGTTTTATCTCGAGCATGAGGTAAAGAATTTATTCCCAATTCAGATTACTTTCTTCAGATATACAGAGACTGATGAAACTTTGAGGAAAATTCAAAGATCCAAAATACTGGAATCTCAATGGTGGGAAGAGATGTTAGAAATTTTGTAAAATATTACCCTTGTATGAATTTTGATTATTTACTACAGTAAGAAGGATAAAAGGATAAACAGAGGTCAAAGTGTATCAATGCAGATAAAGAGTATCAGTAAAATAGAGCAGCCAGCACAGAATTACTAAAGAGGACAAAAACAAGCCAAATCATAGGGCCTGCCTACAGCACATTCTTTTAAAAAGGGAACAGCACAACATCGGTTATCTTTTATCTTATCTACAAGACCATCTGTCTCTATTTTCTTGTAATATATCCATGAGTCATCCTAGAATATATCTCATTTTGTTAGGAGATATTTTTTATAATTCTTTGTATAAATAATCCCTCAATTGGAGTATTGAGGGGGGTGGATTCTTAGACTTTGCTGTAATATTGATTATTTTGGAATAAAGTGTTGTTGGATAAATTTTGTATGGCTAGCTGGATAAAGAATTGATGCAAAAGACTTTTCACAGGATTCTTGAGTCAGACAACGGATCAATAAGTCATCTATCTCTTATGTTTTAGAGTTTTATACTTGTTTATTATATCATCTGTGTTTCATATCTAAATGATAAACAAAAAGGAATAATTCATAAAATGCTTAAGTGCAATCTGTTTTCAATCGTTTTTATTCTTAATGTTTTCTTCTGAACTAGTTTAAACAGTGAATTCTTAATTGCTCTTGTTTTCTAGTTTATTCATTCTGATTATTTGATAAAGAATTCTTAATTGATCTTTGTTAATAATCATTCAGGTTTCCTCTTTCGAAAATATTGAAGGATTCTTAATTTCCCTTCACCCATTTCGAGTTCATTCCATTCATTTTGGATCTTTAATTATTCCCTATTTGATTACCTTGCCCTGTGAAACCATCCCTTTTTAAGAAACTACATCCAGTTAAGCCATATTCTTTGACTCCATTAGCCCAATGGACTAAAACTACTCAGTTGTACCCCTCTGCTAATGAATTTCATCACCCAAACAAACAAAATCAAAATCCCTGAACTTTCATAACTAGCCTAATACCTTTAAAAAAAAAAGCTAAATCTTACAGAGAGAGCCCTCTCTGGGTATAGATTGGCTAGATTCTGTACCTAAAAGTTGTTTTGTGGTTACCTGGGACCCCTTTCCTCTTCTAACAACTTCAAGGAAAATATGAGTGATAACAGGATGAATCATTTCCTAGATTCTAGGGAGGTTAGAAACCATTCCCTAAAAATTCAACTATGAACTAGGAATGAGAATGTGTGAGTTCAGATAGGTAGCTTGAAAGAATGTTTAATTGGTCATTAAGTATAGGATGAAGTGATAGGAAGTATATATGAGCACTGAGGTGAATTCATTCATTTAGAAGAAAATAGATATATCATGTAAACCTTGTACAAAACAGAGCATGAACAGACATGATTTTTTCTTATAAACTTACAAGATAAACACATGGAAAGATGTATCTAAAAGAGGAAAATATATCATTTAGCAATAATAGATAAACATACATAGGAAGAAAAAATTCTCCAATGCATACCACAAGATTCTCAACACAAGTTCTGCAAGACTGTCTTTGATTTCATTCCAAAATGTTGTTACAATAGCTCCACTGCAAAATAAGACTATCCAACCCAACAAAAGACTAAAGAGAGTCTACTTATAAAAAATATGAACCATGACACCTCATCAAGTCGAAATCCCATCCAAAATGAATCATAAATACATGAGATGAGTCATTTCCTAGATTCTAGGGAGGTTAGAAACCATTCCCTAAAATTCAGCTATGAAAAAGGAGTGTGTGTCCCTTACATTAAATTACATTTCCCTCATCATAAGAGGAAAAAACAAACTCAATTACTCTAATTGAAACTCATAGGACAACAAAAACTCGAATTTCTAACTTTTTTTGAACTTGAAAAGTGTTCAGAGTAATCCAATGCAAATGTGTAACACTTTTTGATGGAAGCGTAACAAAATTCTATAGAAGCATAGCAGACGTTTGCAACATTTTTTGAGGCACTTTTAGGAGTCAAAATCCAATTCTGAAAGAACGGCCAGCTAACCTTGTGTGTCTAGTTTCCAGAACGTCTTGAATTTTGAAAAATTACCCATGCAAATGCCTCCAAAAGTTCATTCTCCGAAGGTTACTCCAAAATAATAGCAAGACCTCCAAAAAAGGTGGTAGAAGCATAGAAAATGAATGTTTTTTTTTCCTTTTCTCAAAAATTAAAGTTTGTCATGCAAAGAGGGTTCTTGATATGTGATGTAATCATAAAAATGCATCCAACCATATAATAAAATCATCATTTGGATACCCCTAAAATAACCGTAACAAAAGTTTGCTACACTTCAGAGAGGCCAAATTTCCAAGATTGCCAAAAGTCCATAATTTTCCAAAAATAGGGCTTAAATATGGATCAATATCTCTCTAACCATAACTTTTTTTTCAAAAATAAGAGCATTTTTTTTTCTTTGGCATGTTATGAACAAAATCCTCCTCCAATTTTCAAAAATACTTTCCCATTTCCTCATAATCCAAGTTTGAAGTTGATCACTCAAATTTTGCAGAAGCGTAGCGCACTCTGAGCAGAAGTGTAGCGCCTACTTTGAGAGGGAGTTTGGAGGCCTTTCCAGAGGATTTTTGGACTAAAAGTGGTATGGTTGGAAATATTAGGATGTCTGCTACAAAATGGATTCATCAATCACTGCAAACCCCTTCTTCAAACCCTTGAACAATTGATTTGAATACAACCTGTCCAAAAGTGCAACTATATTTTTAGAATTTCTCTCAAACCATAACACATGTGCATAAAATGGAGGAGGTTTTTGTTCTTTGGCCTATTATTGAAGAAAAATTGTCCCTGTGTGCAATGTAAACTCTAGCTTGATCACAAAAATCTGAAAATGATTCCATGGGTCTAAGTTGTCTCAATCCTAGAATGATGACCTCCCTTATGAAATTTCTTATCACTCTCCATAGTAGTTTTGAACACAATAAAACCCTCCTAAATGAAATGACTGGGTAGGGATGAGTGGATTTGGAAAAAAAGTGGATATGGATAGGGTAGGTTTAAGGGCTGTGATGAGATATGAGCAGGTTGAGTAAAATTCCCAAAAAAATGGAGAGAGTAGGTTAATGTGTTAGCTCAAGTATACAGGTGGAATCACTTGAAACGGGTATGGGAAAGTTGGTCAAAATAGGAAAACACAGAGATTTCCCAATTTGTTGTGAACGTGTAGTGGGGAATTATGGTTTTAATGAAGGAAGGGTAAAGGGAACTGTAAGTGGTAGGGGGTGTTTTGGTAGGGTTTGTGAAGGATGGGTGAAGGTTTAGATGGTGGGAAAAGGGTCTCCAAGGGCCTAAACCAATTAAGAAAGGAGAAAACCCTAAAATTGCAGAAATCAAAACCCTAATGATGGAAAACACTCATACAATAGTGAATTGACTTGAAGAAGGCTTTTTAATGTCAACTTATTGGTTTTGGAGGTCACTTAAGGTTTGAGGAACAATTTGTAATCTTCAAGGTCTATGTCCATGCCCTTAAACCACTTTTTTCCATGACTAGGTATACTTGTTGTTGAAAAAATCACATCTGTTGATAGATTAAACTCCACACCTACAATGATGGCACTAATATGATGTGGTGCCCTTCCTTGAGTTTTTTCTTCTCACTCTCCATATTGTCTATCAGTGAAAGGATGAAACCCTAGTGTGCAGATGGAATGGGTATGTGTAGTATAATTTGGAAAAACAAAGTATAGGGATGGGGTAGACTTAGAGGGTGAGATGAAGTGTTTTAAAGCCAAGGAAAATTCTGCAAAAAATTCAAGATATAAGCTTGCATGTTGGATCCATTCTATGAGTGAAATCAAGTGAAATGGATGTGATGAAGGTCGTCAAATGAGGGAAACACAGGAATTTCCTAGTTTAACACTTGAAAACTAGCTAGAAATTAAGGTTTGGTGAAAATGGTTCTTAGGAAGGGTATGGATGGTGGGGCATGGAAGTATGATGTATGTGGGAAGTGTATGATAGTGTTAAATGAGAGGTTTAGGGTTTATTTCACTAGAATATTTCAATGATATGAAGAAGTGAAAATATAATGGAGTATGAAGTGAGCATGAAAATCAACAGTAAGCTTGATAAATTGACCATAGGAGGGTATGATCAGCTTACTTACTATTGTAAGAGCTCTAAAAACTTATTCCAATGAGCCTTGAACTTGTTTTACTAGCTTGGGAGCCAAAACACCCTAATTCAACACTTTTCAGATGCATAACACACACCCAGCAGAATCATAACAACGTGCTATAGAAGTGTAACAACTTTTCCAGAATCGTATCAACTGATTCCAGAAGCATAAAAACTGATTATAGAAGCGTAACAACTAATTCCATAAGCGTAACAACTAATTCCAGAAGCATAACAACTGATTCCAGAACCGTAACAACTTATTCTAGAAGCATAACAACTGATTCTAGAAATGTAACAAAGGATAATAGAAGCGTAGCAACTGTTTTTTGGAGTAGTTTATTGCCTTTGTTTCAAACCCTTGACCACTAAGGATTCCAAAGGAGGTAAGAAAGGAGCTATACCACACATTAAAATATAAGAATGAGTTTGGATGAGCCTCTTTTTTCCTTTTATAATCTTTTGAAATGACTTTTTGTTCTCTAGTTGAAATAATAAGATAGTTTTTCCTTTTGAAATATTTTAACATTGAAACAAATTTTTAAATGAGACAACTTGCCTTAATTTATTCACATAAGTATTCTCACTCCTTTAGAAGACTTATATGGTAAAAATTAAGGATTTTTTGCCTCGTTTGATGACAAATTGGACTTTTGAAAGGCAAAACAATGACACCTAGACAAAAAACCTAGATGAGATGGAGTGAATGACCTAAGACTTCTAAATGACAATGAATGGGATGACCTTTGATTTGATGATAGCCATGGATGGGATGAAGGGAGTATCATTTTTGACCTATGCTCCTTCAGTGACCAAAATTTATTTTTAAAAATTGTTTGAAAAGACCAAAAATTTTGACCTATGACTACTAGAAAATTAACTAAAAGATTATGTTTGATCACTAACATTTTGAAACTAACACCTGACATATTAACTCTAGGCACAGAGTAAAACAGAATGCAGTAATGTGAAAAACCTTTATTTAAAATTCAAAAGGTGTGAGATACCAAGGATTCGGTCAAAGAGGATAAATAGGAAGGTCTAGAGCAATGGTTTGTTCACCAGTAAAAAATGGACTACATGGAATTTCTTCTTGCTCGTATACAGTAATATCTTCGATACTAATGAGACCAGGAGGTAGATTATTGGTAATAATAATTTTTACTTTCGGTGAATGTGGAGGAGGAGTAGGGGCTATAACCTTTGAAGGAGACTCGTGTTCTAAGAAATCAAACTCGTGTTCAGAAATTTATGGATCAGTTAAGTGTGTATCTAAAAATTCACTATTTTTAGATTCTGATCTTACGTCTTCAGTAACTGCTGGTTCATATACCACTAAGTATGTTTCAAATTCTTTAGGTTGATTCACTTCAGTTTCAGATTCTACAATGGTATATGTTTTAGGTTGATCTAAAGACCCAGATCCTATTGATTTTGACCTTTCAGCCTTAATTTTTTCCAATTGACTCAGTGTATACTCAGGGGGTTTACCCTGCATTCTCCGTGAATGTCTTGCTAAATTAGCCATGATGAATTTAATTAAGAATAAAAAATCACACATAAAGCCTCTAAAAAGGTAAAAAAAAAAACAGATAACACACACTAACAAATCTAGGAATCAAACCACATAAATAGTCTTTTCACAGCAAAATAACTAGTTGGTGATGAAATCCAACCTCACAGAAATCAATGTGAAAATATATACATGAATCGGAAGGAACCAGTTACCCTAAAAACCTACTTAATGAAACAATATAGTGCAAGTAACTCCACTTATGCCACCTCGAGTGAACATTACCCTCCAAAAGGTCCAAGTGAGTCTAGTCAACGATTGTTCCAAGTACAGTAGAGACCTTCCCTCTACTGTCACCTTGGGTAAAATCCATAATATTATTCTCACTAAGGTTACCACCTATAAAAATTCAACCTGGAGAGACAATCGCAGATCCAACATACGCGCAAGGGAAAAGTAACAAAGATCAATCCCCTTGAAATCTCCTCAACATGTTAAATATGAGGTTTACTTCCAAATGACCCTAAGTACCTTTCAACATTGTTTGTAATGTGTGCAAATATTCTACACCAATTAAGTGACTATGATCACTTCAACGAGTCCTATATTATCTCGTGCATGACTCCCTTGTAAGGGGAGTTTCACAGAGTAAAATTGCAATAATCTACACCCTACCGCAAGATTCTATTGTTTGTTTATAGCTTTGGAAAGTTAACTCACTTCCCTATTCAAAATCCCTACAACTTGATCTATGTTGGTGGAAAGAGCCCAAAAAAGGTAAAAAATTCTTGATAAATTTTATTAACGTTGTGTTATTAAGTTGTTATTTACTCAGAGGGTTATGGATGTGAAACTGATGTTATTTTGATGGGACTCAAAAACTCTAATGCAATAAAATATGAAATTGTAACCTTTTCATTCAATGAATTCCTAGTTATGGGAGAGTAAGAGCCATTTTTATTTTCAAATTAAATGAAAATACTCATATTTCAATAAAATTATTTTCCACAAAATACCAATTTCACTTTGAAACAATTCAATTGCGGAAATTAGATAAAAAATTTAGTTTCTTAACAAGTTAAATAACTATAAAACGTCTCTTTCACAAGCAATCACTCACAATTCCTCGAAATACATGGAGAAATCAATAAAACTCTAAAATGATTTTTTTGTAATGAACTCTTCAACTTAATGATGTCTATAAGTGAAATTATGAAATAATTCAAAATTGAAAAGAAATTATTTCCTTTTAACATTTAGCAATAGAAGCAATTTTTTTAAAAACACACTAATTTTGGGAAACCCTACTTTGCAATTTAAACAAAGAAATTACTCACAAATAAGTAAGACAAATAATGAGTCTGGTATATCTGACATAAAAATACAAGGAGAAAATAATCTAAACAACAACCTATCTCTTTTTCATCAGTTAGCAAACAATCCAGATAAAACCATACCCAAATTTGTGAAAATTATTTATTCTCAACAAGACTTCACTATGACATTAAAACAAGTCCACAAAAGGTATCTGAAGGTAAAAACAAACATAATGACCACTCAGAAATCAAAATCCAAACTTTGATGAAGAGAAAATCTATTTTTTCAAAATTTTCTAAGGATTGTGCAGGTTGATAGTTAAGTCGAGTACGCAAGTGCACTGTTGCTAAAGAAAAATTGCGCAGATTTGTGCTATGTTTATTAAGAAAAATCACACAGATCAAGAAAGGTTCAAGAAAAAACAAAATCAAGGCAATCAAACCAAAGGATCTTAAAATTCACTACTTTGCTAATACTCAGATAAAGCTAATAAAAAAGTATCGGAAAGAAAAACCCAGGAAAAGGAAGAGAACTAAGACATTCCCCAATATGGTCGCCAATTTGTTATGGAGACAAATCCCTCTTGTGGAAAATAGCGATCTCCCTAGATTCCTAAGGAAAACTATAAACAAACAGACAATGGAATAACTCTCTCCCTAAGCCTACTTTGTTTGAATCACAAATACAAGAGAAGGAGAATGAAACCCATACCTATTTTCAAAATGCTTGATGGATATCCCTGCTTCGTCCCAATGCAACTCCTCAATGCTCAAAAATACCTGCAATCACAAACATAAAAGAGATCAAAGGCATATGCAATACAACAATTCAAACAAGATTAATCTAATGATAAAGGAGATTAGAAATCAATATCATCTTAATGAATAAAAAAAAGGAATTGGAAGGCTGCTATAGGATACGTGCCAAAGGTTGTGTCCCTCTCAAGGGGGTGGTTTTATTTTAACTTCCTACATCCAAATCATGTGCAATGGGTGCTACAATTAATTTTGGCTTTGGACCACTCTCCTATGCTCCTTAAGCCATGGCACCCATTGTTTGATGCAAGTAGGGAAAGGTTGGATTCGGTTCCTTTGTGGGTACGAATGTCAAGCCTGCCTCTTCATTACTGGACTGAGAATAACCTTAGGGGCATAGGAAATATTCTTGGGTCCTTCTTGGAGGCTTATATCTCTTTCTTGGAGACTAAACAAAGGTGGGTTTCTCAGATCCTGGTCAAAGTTAATATCAGAGAGGGCCTTTCCGAATCACTGAATCTCAGGTGGGGGCATTATGTAATCAAGCAGATGCTTGATTATGAAAATGTTCCCTTCATGTGCAGAAGGTGCCATGTATATGGGCATCTTGCCTCTATCTATAGTGTTTTTCGTCATTCATATGGCTAGCGTTCTAGGAAATCAGAGGTGGAGAGGGGTTTGGTGGGGGCTGTTCCTGGATCTCCTGATTGGAAATCCACGCTACCTAACTTCTCTGTTGTTGTTTTAAACTCTGTTGTGAAGGATTTAAACAGTCTGCTTGTTGAAGACTATCAGTCATTGGGAGAGGGTTCAGGTTCTTCTACACGGATGCCTACGTTCCCTCAATCTGCTAAATGTACCTTGGTCACGGTAGTGAAGGGATGTAGCAGACAAATTGTAGAGGGCTATCAGTCGTTGGGGGTTGATGTTTTGCTGAAGTTTGTGGGGAAATTTTTGTTGCCTTCCCTCATGGGATCTTTCCCTTATTCACCAAGCCTCAATAGCCTTCAAAACATTGTCTCGCTTTCTAGTTTGGATTGGTTGGATGGGGGTAGGTATCTAGCAGCTGTTGATCCTCCTCCTTCTTCCCCTTCACTCCCTATGTCAGCTTCACAAGTGGAGGCTTTCACCCCAGATCCCAATGAAGGGGTGATGGTTCCTGTTTTTTCTACTCCAGATTCTCTAGTCTCTGGTTATTATCTGAGATCAAGTGCCAGAAAATATTCTGGAGGGCTGGGGAAAGGGAAGTTTCCTTCTTCACGTGGAAGGGGCAAGATTTCTTATTTGGCTAGAGCCTAGGATAAGGCAAATATGGATGTACATGATGGGAAACAGAAATCTATTGAAAGGGTGCTTAGAGCAAGCCATACCCTGATTCCTAGTCTTTAATGAAATATATGTCCTTTAATTGTCGGGGTTTGGTAGGTCCCCATAATAAATCTGCCTTATTGAGGGTTATTTCTCTGGAACATCTGGATATAATTCTGCTTCAAGAGACTTTAGGAGAAGGGTATGTGGTTAAATCTAGATTGGAAGGCTGGTTTCCGGGGTGGTTTTTCGAGACATTGGATACTAGAGGGCGTTCGGGTGGCTTGTTGGTGGGATGGAATGAAAGAACCATCAAGCCATTGAACACTTGGGGTATGGAGTCGGTCCTGAGTCTAAACTTTCTGGCACTGGAGCTGGGTGAAAATTTTACTGTTTTTAATATATATGGGCCATATAATGATAGAATCCCCTTCTGGGACTCTCTCCTGGGTAACCCTCTACTCAAAGGGGACTCGGTGATTTTGGGTGGAGATCTGAACTTTACTATGGGGCAGTCAGAGGTCTCGGGTCCTCATGCACAAACTGATTTATTGACAGGTTATTTCACACAAAAATTGGAGGAGATTTTTCTACTGGATATTGAGCCTTTAAAGATGTAACCTACCTGGAGGAACAATATATGTGGGGAAGGTCATGTAGCGAAGAGACTTGATCGTTTTTTGGTGGCTGAGAAGGTTGTGGACAGGCCTTTTCAAATCAGGTAGTGGATAGGATGTGGCAGTGCATCGGACCATATTCCCATTTTTTTGGTGTTTAAGTGTGGGCCTAGGAAGCCCCCTAGCCCATTAAATATTAACAAGATATGGCTTAAGGATGAGACATCTAAAACCCTCATTCACTCCAGATGGATTCCTTTTAGTGCTATCAGCACACGCTCTACGACTTATCAGTTTGCAGATAATATTAAACATTTAAAGGAGGCTATCAAGGAATGGTCGGTTGTTAAGAGACAGAGGGAGGACATGGAATTGAAGCATGTGGAAGAGGATCTTCATCAAATCTATGAAGGGAATGGAGGAGGTTTTTTTTCACAAGATGAAAAAGAAACTCTAGTTCGTCTCGAAAAGAGTAGGAACTCTCTCCTTTTGGATAAGGAGGAAACGTGGAGGTTGAAAAGTAGGGCTACCTAGTTGGCATGTGGAGATCAAAACACAAAAAAATTTCAAGCTTATGCATGAGGTAAAAAGGCAGAAAATACTATTTGGAGCTTGAGAGATGGGCAGGGCGTTGAACATTCCTCCTTTGAGGCAAAGGCAAAGGTGGGTGTTGAACATTTCAAGGCCCTTTTCAAGGCTTTCTCTCATGCTTCTCTTGCAGAAATGATCATAATTGCTCAGCTGTTCCCGAGGTTTGTGGGGGAGGCTAATAATAGATCCTTGATGGCTGAGGTTTCAAAGAAGGAATTAAAGGATGTGCTTCTTAGCTTCCAAAAAGACATAAGCCCAAGGCCAGGTGGATGGTCTATATATTTTTTTTTGGATCTCTTTGATTTGCTGGGTGTTGATCTGTTGAAACTAGTGGAGGATACCAGAATTTCAGGGAAGATTCCTACTTGTTTCAACTCTACTTTCATATCCTTAATTCTGAAAGTGGATAAACAATCTTCTCTGAATGATTTTGGTCCTATCTCATTGTGAAACTGTATTTATAAAGTGGTCTCCAAGGTAGTTGCCAGAAGACTCAAAAGTATTATGTCTGCTCATAGCTCTAGTGAACAGTTTGGCTTTTTGAAAGGAAGGAAAATTCATGAAGCCATCGGAACAGCTCAAGAGGTTATTCATAGCATGAAGACCAAGAATATCAAAGGGACGGTTTTAAAAATAGATCTCTCCAAAGATTATGATCGGGTAAGTTGGTTATATATTCGAATGCGTCTGACTCAGCTTGGCTTTGATATTAGGTTTATTAGATGGATCATGCGCTGTATTTCAAATGTCTCTTTATCTATTTTAATTAATGGGGCAGCTTCCCCTTTTTTTCATGCTGAAAGAGGTCTTCGCCAGGGTTGCCCCCTGTCTCCTCTTTTTTTTTTATTGGTTGCGGAAGGCTTGAGCAGGGCCCTCAAGGCTGCCAATAGATAAGGTTCTTTGATGGGTATACAGGTTGCTCCAAATCTTTTCATTACACATCTACTTTTTTTTTATGATGTATTAATTTTCTGTTCTGGTTGGGTGAGAGATGTGAATACTATTGGGGATATTTTGGACCTGTTTTCCAAGGCCACAGGAATGGAAGTGAATGCTGAAAAGTATACAATTTCTACTCATCACTTGAGGGAAGAGAAGAGGCTTGAATTTATGCGGATATTTACTTATATTTCTATCAATTTGGATGATGGGCTGAAATATCTGGGGTTCCATCTGAAACCAAATGATTACAGGAAACAAGATTGGAGGTGGTTGCTGGAAAAATTGGAAAAAATATTAAGAGGTTAGAGTCATAAGTGGATTTCTAGAGCTGGGAGATTTATTTTAGTGAAGTCTATTTTGGAGGTTGTTCCGGTGTATTGGATGTCTCTTTCTTGGATTCCGAAAGGTATTTTTGAGGATGCTCGGCGGATCTGCATCAGATTCCTGTGCAGTGGGAAGAAGGATTATATGGTGTCCCCTTGGGTTTGATGGGGGAAAATAGCTGTGCCAAAAGGGATGGGAGGTTGGGGTCTGAAAAATATCTTTCTCTTTGCTCAGGGCCTTGCTGCTAAGGGTGGATGGAGGCTCATAAATACAGATTGTCTTTGGACCCAAGTGATTTCCCAAAAATGCATTGCTCCTTTTTCCATTGTGGATTGGATTAGGAATCCTAGGAAGTCATTTATGGGTGGGTCGGTGATTTGGAAGGCTTTGGTTAAATCCTTCCATTTTTTGGAATCAAATCTGGTTTGGAATGTGGGTAGTGGCAGGAAGCTCCATGTTGGTGAGGATCTTTGGATGGGTAGTGTGCGAAAACACCTTCTTCCGGGGCAAACTATTGAGGCTTTGAGGCAGAGGTGGATTACCTTTCTTTCCCAACTTGTCGATTCGGTTCAAAGAAGGCCTGGGCTTTAGTCTTGGCTTTTGGCCTCAACTATGGGGTTGGATGCTCATGATGAGAGGGAGTTGGATATTTACATCCAAGCCTTAAAACATGCTCAAATTTTACTTCGGGAGAGGGAGGATAGGATTGCCTGGGATTATGATCCTTCGAGGACCTACTCTCCTCGGGCTGGCTACTTAAAACTGAGTGTTGGGGTAATTTTGGGGGAAGAGCACTGGTGGTGGAAGAAGATTTGAAAGCTCAGTTGTCCTCCCAAGACACGCTTCTTTATGTGGTGTGTCTTAGAGAATAAAGTCCCAACCTAGGAAAACCTGCAACATAAGTGCTTTCAGGGTCCTGGCTGGTGTATTCTCTACAAATCTGATGAGGAATCCGTCAACCACCTCTTCCTAAACTTTTCTTTCATGAAAGGGGTATGGTTTGAATGCTCTAGACTGTTGGGCCTTCTGTGTAGATGGGAGGGATTATCAGTGTCTCAAGCATGGGACTGATGGTGAGTGTTCTGGGCTGAGCATAAACTAAAAGCTTTGCCTCTTCTAGTCATTTGGTGGTGTTGGCTGGCTCGAAATCAGTTGCTTTTTCAGGAGGTTGTAAGCACCCCAAAAGTCATTGGTGCAATGACTATCGATTTACACTCTACTCTTCCTTATCATATCCATGATGCTAAGCAGAGGGAGCTTATGGTTCTGGAGATTGATAGGAGGACCCCTTGGGGTTTTTTTGATGGGGCAGCGCAGCAAAATGTTTGTGGAGGAGGGGCTCTGCTTTACCTTTCGGTCTCTCATTTTTTCGAGATCTTGGTTGGGTTTGGGGAGGGCTCTAATAACCTTGCTGAATTACAGAGCCTCAAGCTCCTGCTGGTGTTTGCTGTGGAGAAAGGGTGCAGGAAGTTAAACTTCTTTGGGGACTCCATGAATGTGATAAACTGGATAACTGGTATCCAGCAGTGCAGAGTTCTACATCTTCAAAATCTGTTACTCTCCGTTCGGGAGCTCCTTTTATCCTTTGATTCTTACTCCTGTTAACATATCTATAGAGAAAATAATGTAGAGGTGGATCAGGCTTCAAAGATGGGGCTTATGCAGGCTGTGGGTATCTTGAAGGTTTGAAAGCACAAGGATGGTGTAATTCGAGAGTATGTACATCTGTCCTTATTCGATTGAGTTGTCTCTGTATTATTCAATTGGTCAGGCAACTTACTTTCACAGGTAGCCTCTCTCCTGGCAGTGGTGGGGGTTATATCTTCTGTCAGATTTATTGATTATGGATCTGAATGCTGCAATTATGGTGTTTACTCTTTGTTGTGCTACTGTTGAGGGCTGGAATTATCAACCTTCCGACATTTGGTTTTTCTTTTCCCCTGGGCGGTGGAGCATTTGAAGAACATAGCTATAGAATAGGCACTTCTTTTCTGTGTATTGACTTGTCTGGCATTTTTTTTGACTGGGATGTGTTTCTGGTTTAGTCTCGGTGGCGGCTTCTGGTGATCGTTGTGCAACTTTCCATGGAAATTTTTGCATACTTCTTCGGAATGCAAATAGTTGATAGCAGTAGGACTGATAGTAAAGGAACATTAGTTTTTTTCTGTTTGGTCTAGAGTTGAAACTTGAACAGGTTTTACACATTTTATTTCTTGCGATGGTATTTTTTTAGACTTTACCCTCTGGGTTGTAAACAAACTATCTGGTTTGGCTGATTGATCACAGTTTTGTGCTACCTATGTAATTTTGCACTCACCTAAAGTAATAAAATTATGCTTTTTTTCTCGAAAAAAAAAAAAGACAATACAATGGAAAAAATGATTCATTTGTATTATTTCATAGATAAACAATAGCCTTAAAACCTTTGTGTTAATGTCATGATGTTCCTCCCAAATGCCTCCATTGCTCTCCTTGGATGATAAGTTTTCCAATATAAATCAAACAACATAAGACTACCTTTTGTGAACTCCCGTAACCATCTAGCATGTAGTCAATTTAGAGGCCAAGTAGAGGAAGTTTTAGATCCATAAGAGAAGGATGAGATCCACTAATAATGGGATTAGGGTTCCTTAATGAAAGGGAATTAGCTCCATGATGTGAGGGTTAAGGCTCAAATATATATGACCTAGGATATTTCAATTGGGATATATTCACCCAACAAGGCTTCTAGAATTCACTTTGTATTTTTACTTTTCATTTAGTCATTTGCGCGGTCTACAGTGGAGGATAGAGTGCATTTATGAATAGGTTTCAATGGTAGAAATTTTTTATTCATGGAAACAGACTAGGAAAAGTGCGCAGGTCATACTAAACAAGTTAAAATAACTTGTTACCCAAACTTCATATTTTCTTCAACGGTTTTTAGATTATTGACTTGCAAGGGAGTGCGTTGAAACATGTTTATGGATGGCGAGAGATCCATTTTAACGGTCAAGTGTCATAGTGACAAAATGACGTGTAACACTCATAATTGTTGCATGTTATATGATGTGCTATTGGAATCGAATTTGTTTGGATATTCTTATTATATCTATCTATGACACCAGCAAATATTTTTTTGAAATATATTTTTGGTTTTCCTTTGCTCTGATGAGTGTAGGTTAAAAAGGTTAATAGAAAAAGCAAGATCTATGGTGTTGGAGCAGAAATTTTTGTAGTTAATCTAGTTATATCTCATATCAATGAGTGTAAGACTGAAGGTACACATATAAATCTTCCTTTATTTTCATTTATGCATGGCATGTCATGTCATATATCTAGGAGAGTATTCTAAGTTGTTTACATCGTTTTCTAGCATACCTAAAGGAAATATATGTGGAGAATATCTCCTTTTGCAAAAGGAAACTTTTTTGTAAACACTGCAAAAATTTCCCTATGAATGTGGGGCTTATTATATCTATCTATGACACCAAAAAATCTTTTTTTCGAAAGATATTTTTGGTTTTCCTTTGTTCTGATGAGTGTAGCTTAAAAAGGTTAATAGAAAAATCAATATCTACCTTTTGTGAACTCCCATAACCATCTAGCGGGTAGTCAACTTAGAGGCCAAGTAGATGAAGTTTCAGATCCATAAGAGAAGGATGAGATCCACTAATAATGGGATTAGGGTTCCTTAATAAAGGGAATTAGCTTCAAGCCCCCTGGGGGTAGGCGAGTTGGTAATTGAAATGCGGTGAAGTTCATTTGTAAAGCGAGCTCCGTACTAGAGGTCACGAGTTCGAATCCCCCAGACTAACCCGGCACTATGGAGAGGGGCGGGCGCAGTTCCTAGTGGTTATAGTGGTAGCTTGCCAGGATCAACCCCATGTAACGCGAGTCACGAGGCAGCTCCAGTTGCCGATTCCACTGTATACAAAAAAAAAAATGGGAATTAGCTGCATGATGTGAGGGTTAAGCCTCAAATATATATGACCTAGAATCTTTCAATTGGGATATATTCACCCAACAAGGCTTCTAGAATTCAATTTTTATTTTTACTTTTCATTGAGTCATTTTTGTTGTCTATAGTGGAAGACAGAGTGTAGTTCTACATAGGTTTCAATGGTAGAAACTTTGAATGTGTGGAAACTGACTAGGAAAAGTGCACAGGTCATACTAAATAAGTTAAAATACCTTGTTACCCAAAATTCATATTTTCTTCAAGGGTTTTTATATTATTTACTTGCAAGGGAGTGCTTTGAAGCATGTTTATGTATGGCAAGAGATCCATTTTAACGGTCAAGTGTCATGGTGAAAAAATGACGTGTAACACTCATAACTGTATCATGTTATATGATGTGCTATTGGAATTGAATTTGTTTGGATATTCTTATTATATCTATCTATGACACCAAAAAATATTTGTTTTGAAAGATATTTTTGGTTTTCCTTTGCTCTAATGAGTGTAGCTTAAAAATGTTAATAGAAAAATCAAGATCTACAGGGGTTGGAGCGGAAATTTTTGTAGTTAATCTAGTTATATCTCATATCAACAAATGTAAGACTAAAGGTACACATATAAATATTCCTTTATTTTCTTTTATGCATGGCATGTTATGTCATATATCTAGGAGAGTTTTCTAATTTTTTTTCCTCATTGTCTAGCATACCTAAATGAAATATATATGGATGAATATCTTCTTTTCCAAAAGGAAAATTTTGTGTAAACACTGCAAAAATTTCCCTATGAATGTGGGGCCTCGATCTGAAACAATGGAAGTGGGAATAAAATGATGTAACTTGAATATATGATCCATGAAATCTTAGGCAGCTGAGGAAGGAGTGAACGGATAATTTAGGGCACAAAATCGAGCAAATTTTGAAAGATGATCTACCACCACTATAATCATTGTGTTCTTTCCCGCTTTTGGAAGTCCAATAATAAAATCCATTGAAATATTTATCCAAATGTGTGTTGGGAATGGTAAAAGGTTTCAATTTCCTTGGTAACTTACTATCTCTCCCTTGTTTCTTTTCCAAGCATAAAAGGATGCTAAAAAATACTCAATGTTTGTTTTCACAGCTTTTAGAAAGAATGAATGCTTAGTTCTTTCATGATTTTTATGAAAGCCAAAATTACTTGCTATTGGAAATGAATGTAGCTCCTCTAAAATTGGTTGTTTTAAGGTTGAATAAAATTCCAAAACAATATACCCTTTATATTGTAATATATCTTGTTGTCATGTATAACTTGTAGGAAGTTTAGGATCTTTTTGAAGCTTTTGTATGAGTTTCTTTAAAAGTAGTGTTTGCTAGCCATTCCTTGGAGGCTTCCTCAATTCATTATAGACTTGGTAATTATAAGGAAATTAGTGACACATCCTCTTCAAATTGTCTAGATAAATAAATGGCAAAATAATTCTCTTAACCCTTCTTATATATGATCTCATAATAATGTTCCAACATCCTAGTTTCCCATTTATGTTGCTATAGTGAAGACACTCATTTTTTTAGGAAGTACTTTATAATATTTTGGTCATTCTCGATCTAAAAATTCATCCCTATGATATATGCTCACCAAGTCTCCAATGCATGAACGATAGCCACTATTTCCTTATCATATGTGGATTTTCCCAAATTGTGATTACACAAATTCTTACTAGTGAATGTAAAGGGTCATCCTTCTTCTATCCACACTACCCCTGGCCCTATTCATAAGACATCACATTTCAAGAGAAAGGTCTTATTAAAGTTAGGTACTTATAATACTATAATAATGCACACAACTTCCTTTAAAATAATGAATGGTTGTGTGGCTCCCTCACTCCATAAAAAGACACTCTTTTTAAGGAGTGAATAAATTAGGGGAGCTACAAATTTTCCATAATTTTTTTACATATTTTTTGTAGTATCTTGTAAGTCCTAAGAATCCCCTCAGTCTCTTCATTTTTTTTGGTCATGTCAAAGCTTGCATAGACTCCACTTTCTTGGGATCAACTCATACTCCTTATTGACTTACAGTGTGACCAAAATATTCAACCTTTAGGGACCTTTGGTGTTCTTCACAATAATTGCTTTCATCTCAAAAGTTGGAGGCACTTATCAACATCCTCTATGTGTGATTCACATGCTTCACTATAGATAAAGATATCATTGAAGAATACCATCACAAATTTTCACGGGAAGGGTTTGGAAAATTATTCATGAGGCTCTAGAAAGTTGATGGACAGTTACGAAAATTGAAAGGCATCATTAGAAACTCACAATGACCTTCATGTGTTATGAAATTTATCATTGGGATGTTTGAATATTTCACCCTAATTTGGTGGTATCTTAAACATATATCAAGCTTAGTGAAAAAATTTCTCCATGAACTTCATCGAAGAGATCTTCAATAAATGGGATGGGAAATTTCTCCTTGATTTTTAATTTATTGAGAGCCCTAAAATTAGAAAAAATGTTCCAAGAGCCTTCCTTTATTAACACCATGAGTACAAGTGATAAATAATGGCTTGTACTAGGACATATGACCCTTACCTCCAATAGTTCCTGAATGATCTTTTCAATTTCATTATTTTGTGCAAAATGGTGTCCATGAGGACATACATTTGGTGGTTTTCCACATGGAATCATGGGAATTCCATGGTCATGTTCTCCTTTAGAAGGAGGTAAACCCTTTGGTGTCTCAAATACCTAATGGTGTTTCTCAAGGATTGGATGAAAATCTACATGTATTTCTTATGTTACATTAACCATGACTTGTATGGAATTAAAATAGGAAATAATGCCAAAGTAGCCTTTATATAACAACTTATCCATGTGATGAGAGTTGATTATTTAGGGGAACCTGCCTATGACCCTTGGAGGGTGTGTACATGTACCTCTTTCATGATACTCATATAAATTTATTTGAAATCCATTGTAACTAGTCGTAATGTGTGTATCCATTATTCCCTAGATACTATAACACAACCATCAGTGTTAATGGTAAATATATGGGTTTTGAGTTTATAGCCTCCCATGGAGTTTGAATTTTTCATGCGTGGCCCCATATTTCATCATAACTCCTTTGGTGATCATATTTTAAAAGTTGTGCTCTAGGTATACAAAATAATGGTTTTATTTTGCAACCGTTTAATGAATGAAATTGTGAATACTTCCATTGTCGACTAGGACTATAACTTTCTAGTGCTTGATGTAGCCTATGAATTTCAATGTTTGTAGAGTTGAAATGCATGATAACACATGTAAGGACATTAGGGGTTCTTCACAAGAAAATGATGGTTCAATATATTCCTAATGCTAGGTGTTGGTGTCTTCAACTTGCACTACCACATTCTCTTCAGTGGTTATGTATTTCGTCAAGGCCTAAGTAGTCATGTGAATTTGGAACAATATGTGTTCTTTACACCTATGAGCTAGAGAATATTTTTAATCATAATTGTAGCAAAGTCTGCATCTTTTTTGCTCGTCCATTTCTAATGCATACAACCTTTGTACCTTTAAGTAACAAGTAGGAGTTGTACTTGGTGAATTAGCTTGGGGTGAAAGAGTGTGAGGAATGAATGTTGGATTCTTTATTTGTGCATTCATCACCATTTCAGCTTCTAGGGCCCTCTCGATTACTTCTAACCATGTAGTAGGTTATTTTTTTTTAACTTGTGCTTGAGTCTCCTCCTTGAAGCCACTAATGAAACATTATTTATAGAAGAATATGTTAAGTTATTTGTACGTATAGGTAATTTATCAAATTTTGATCTAAATACAATGGCTGAATTGGTTGGTATAACATGATAATTCACCCCAAATAGTGAGTATCCTTATCGAAACATTCATAGGAAACTTTAACAAATTAACTCCATGAAATGTAATCCGAATGGAATTTTTCATGGCAATCCCACTATTTCCATCATTATTTATCTAAATATAAGACCCCCACCTTGAGTTTCATCAAGTCATTGGTAATACCTTGTGGGGGGAAGTAATATTCCATCTAATTGACCCATGTTAATGGATCAAAACCATCAAACTTATTCAAGTCCGCCATAGGAGAATGATGCCATGTGTTGTCATATATTGATATTTTGTTGTGTAGGCATATCCAACAGTGTGGGTGGCTAAAAAATTATGAGTTAGAAGTTTATTCTTGGCATAGTTCAATTTGTTGTGCACTTATGTGGTTTTTTCCTGGCATGATTTGAGCTAACATACTTGAAACCTTGTCCATAAATTTATTTTTAAATTTATTAAGCCTCTCATTGAACTTGTTTTCTAACCCATTTCTATTTTTTGAAATTTCTTAAGTCGACCTTCCATTGATTCCTACTTAGTTGTATCAAAATAGAGGTTCGTGTTTTACGGGGAAACATGGGGATGTTTATAGGTGTTCTCCTTCATGGGTGAGCTCACTAGAAAAAAAAATTGGGATAATACCTATGAGATTTGCAGATGTAGAAAGATGTCTTTCTCATATTAGCTATTATGACCCCGATTATATGATGCCACCACTTCTTTATATCTTCTAGAACTAGTTTGGCTAAAATCTATGCTCTCAATGAAAATATATGTTATCTGCAATATTCACGACTCAATTTTAAATTATTGATAACTTCACTTCTTGAAATTTGTTTTGGATGATTTTTAATTTATTTTATTCTTATTATTATTATTATTATTATTATTATTATTATTGAAATTGGATAATTTTTTTAGAATAATTCATTCCTTGGATTAGATTCTTTAAATTATGCACAAAAAATTTCAAAAATTGATAACTTCACTTGTCAGGCTCTGTTATGGACATTTTTTCCCCAAATTTAGGTATATTTTTGGAGGAATTCAATCCTTGGATTGGTATATTTCAATTGTGTATATAAATTTTATAAATTGACTTGAATTATACCATCCTCTTTTTCCCATTAAATAAAAATAATAATAATTAACAAAAAATGAAAATTTCTCCCACTTTATGTCAAAGAAAGAACTCTAATATCACTTGTAGCATAATTCACATGAAATATAGTGAAAAACGAAACCCAAAAATGTTCACCCCACCCCCATCAAAAAAAAAATACAAACCCAAGAAACATCTCTTGTATAATAGAAAATAGAGAGTTATCTTCACTTGCCTCTTCAAGGGGACAACCTCCAAAAGAAATTCTCTAAACACAATCACAATTCTTGACAAAACATTACATAACATTTTCTTCAATATATATCTATCTATGGAGAATATTGATTACCTATGTGAACACTTCTAATGAAATCCTACTAACTAATTTGCATTTTATTAACAAAGAGGACACTTTTTACAATGAGTGGGTATTAACGAACTATTTAATGGGCCACATACATTAATAAAGTATCTAAGTAAGGGGATTTGGGTAGGACACTAACATTTGGTTTCAGATAGGGGAGGAAGGAGTGGGAGGGGTGATATATTTCCCCAAAGAACATGAAGAGACTAGATTCGCTTTGGGTTTGGGCACAACATCAAACAATCAAGATGGATATCTAACATTATGTAAAGGCCTATAGGTCACTAAATAAAAAGGAATAAGGAGGATTTAAATCCTTTTGGATTCGTTGATTGTAATAAGAATTATCTCTAATTCAATTTCAAATTGTGCCTTTTCTTTCCCATCTCAGGTAAGAAGAATTGCATTGTAGTTAGAAAATTTTGAAGAAGTCTCCATTTTTCACTCTTCATCAGCTTAATGGAGATGTCGAAAAAATGGAAAATTGAGGGGTGGAGATTGAGCCCATAATCCTTGTAATAAACGATGAACAAGGCAATTTCACTCTGGTGCCTTAACACAAAAATTTTTAATGTATGGAAAAAAGAAACATTATTGTCGATCGTCTCTTAAATAAAGGGGTATACAGCAGTTCAACTCTGCATGAACATCGGAATTGATTTGAATATTAATAATTATCCACTTGAAGGTTATCATGAGAGTTGTTCTTCACATGGTAAGCCAAAGTACCTTGCACTCCCTTCCAAGCACGTCAATCTAAAGAGTTTTGAATAGATGGACGCCTTTGACATTTGGTTTTAATGGTGTTCATCCTGGTTCATTAATATTGTAGAGCTGATTGTATTCCCTCATTCTGTCATCCTTAAATTTGTAGGGAGGCATGTCAGTCCTATGCTTCGAAAAGCTCAAGTTTGCATTAGTTTTTAGATCTGTGGAGATATGGTTTTAATGGATACATCAGTGACTCACCTCAGGAGAGGCGATGAAGACTGGTTATTTATGCAGAGAAATACTAGTTTATGATCATCTACTTCTCTCGTTTCCCAGTGTATTCATCACCTCTGCTTAAATTTGGAGTGTTTGGTAATGATTTCTGATGAGGGACAAGATTTGGATCCTGAATTGGTCTACTAGAAGAAATTTGTGGAGAATCTATTCAAGTTTTTTATGGGAATGGTATAGCTTCTCTCTAGAAGGTTGGTGCTCATTGAAAGTGAGATGGAAGCGATATCCAATTTCATAGAGAAGAAATTTGAATGGTTACAAGAAAGAATCGAGAGAAATTTTTCAAGCTTGGAGGTTCAGTTCCTACAAAACAAGGTGGAGGTTTCAAGCTTTAATATATTTGTAGGTGTTTAGGAGTTCTTGTTTTATTAGGAAAAACCTGATGTCGAAGCATGAAAGGAGTTCATTGGCGGTGCTTCAAGTGATTGAATGTGTTGAGGGAATGAAGTGCTCCATTTAGGAAATAATGAGGTTATGCCTTCTATACCTATTTAAATTTTCCTAATTTTTAATGTACTGAGAATATGTTTTGATTTTGGGTCAGTTCTGTAGAGTTTATGGAATGCATCAATGTAGAATTTTAGTTGAGAGCTCTCAAAGAGGAAAAAAATATTTGTTTTGGATTTACTGGAACGTTGAAGTTGTTGAGATCATAGAAGTATGTTTTATATTTGTATATGTAAATGGTTTTGGCCATGAAATCCAGCTTATATAATAGAAAATATTTGTTCTATTAAAAAAAATGGTTTCAAAAAGAAACCCAAGTAATTCAACCCATGATCTAGGTTTGTCAACTAATAGGAAAATAATTGAGTAAACTACTTCTTTTCTTTCCCAATTATACCACATAGGGATGTCATATATTTTTCAAGATTTGTTGTCATACATGATGCCTTATGTAATAAATCCAATATAATTTTGAACTTCTCAATTTCTCATCTTGTTCCCTCACATAAAATCAAGATACCATCTAAAAACAATAGATGTGTGATATTATAGGTCATTCCAATGTTGACCACTTTGAAACCACCATTTTGTAACACCTTCTTTATTAACCAACTCAACCCCTCAACAATTAAATGAAAAAGAAAAGGGGTTAAGGGACATCCTTATTTAAGACCTCTTCTTGACATGAAGAAAAGGGATGTTGCTCCAATTATTAAAATTCAAAAGATACCAAAGTAATGAAACTGATCACTTGTACAACAAACTAATGATACAATCTTAAGTGTGTAAGAACAAGTATAAGGTAAGATGACTTGTCGAGGTTTTTCATTACACCAAAACCTATAGACAATAGTAAACTTCCTAACCTATATACATTACCTTGAGTGGGTGATTCGTCCCGTGTTCCAATGGTGGTGGTTAGTCCATGTGAAAGGTGTGGTAGTTAGTCCAACACTCCCCCTTTAACATAACTCAGTAGAAACTAACCTAGGCCAAGGCTATCATACCATGGGTAAATCATCAAAGATATGTACAATTATTGAGGATATAAATAAACAATAAACAACTAATCACAAAATGCAAACACAATTTTTTATCCTGGAAAATCATAATCCACAGAAAAAACACTTAACAAAATATTTTTTTAGTGTCCCTTCGCCAGAACCGACCAAGATGGCCAAGTGAACCTTCACTTCTCACATCTCGAACACATTACAAAGAATTATTACCAAGTCTTTTAAAGGATTCATTCCATGTAATCCATGGGAAAAAACCATGGGCGAAAAAAATCATGTGCCCAAAACCACCACTATTTGATTTAACAACTTTAACTCTTTCATTAAACCAAGTTATACCTAAATTAAAGGTCACATGTTGCATGTGAGGAGGAAATTGAAGGAAAATAATGGAAAATTTAAGAAATTAGATGTATAAATGATAAAAATACCTTAGATCATCAGTTGGTATCTTTTTGTCAGTTCATTTTTAGAATTACACTCAAAGAGGAGAAGAGCACAAAGAGGAGAAGGAAATCAAGCAAGCAAATGAAAGGAAAAGAAAGCAAAGGAAGTACAAGGAAAAGAAAGGAAAGCAAAGATCAAGCATGGAAGAGTAGGATTAATTAGATTCAGCAGGAATAATTGCAGGTAATATATTGCATGTATGATTTCCTAACTAGTTTTGACATGCATGGTATGTGCATATTTCTATTTGGTTCTTTTTTTGTCAGTGGCATGGTTTTGTTGGTTTTTTACAGTGGTTTTCAGCATTGCCTTGAATTTTTCCGGATATTCATGGTGTGATGGGATTTTTCTCGGTTTTGAGCTTTGGAATTTCCAGATGGTTTCATAATCTGGGGTGGAGGTGGTCTCAGGAACATTCCCAAAGGCCTAGGAATCCCTTGACTAGTTTTGGTGGGATACATGGTAAAGCCTAAGGGTGGTGTCTCGATAAGGTCCTAGTGATCCAATGTGGATTGTGATAAGGCCTAGAGACAAGGAGATAGAAAATTCCTTAAGGATTGTGAGGAGATCTAGAGGAATTCCAAGCTCAGTTATGTTTAGTGATATCGTTTTCAGTTTAGGTGAGATCATGGTATGGTGAGGGTGGACGTGATTTAACCTCTAGATTCCCTTGTTTTTTTTTTAATTTTTTTATCCATGAGATACCACATTCATGCTTGGAATATGGAACGGGGATGACTAGCTGAAAGAAATATTTGGTCCAGTCATGTCTATGGTCAAGTGGTATGTGGAATTCCCAAACCTTGGTTTATAATTATTTTTGTCATGTATTACATGAGTTATAGCAGTTATATGGATTTATGGGAAGAGGCTCATCCCTAGCCTTGAAAAATAGCCTTAAATTATGAATTCACTAGCACAACACAGCGTAGAAAGGACCATAGTCACATTGATGAAGTCTTATGGGAGCAACTCAGAGTTTCCAGTCACATGGAGGGCTTGGAAAGGGATAAAATAGGGCTCAATCTCAGGGAAAAGTAAATTTGGCTCAGGGGATGGACACCTCGAGGGGTTGGGTTACTTATGGAGGGTATTTTTTGGGTATGTGCTATATTCTTTCCACGATTAGTTGCACGCGCGAGGGGGTCACAAAGGGTGCGATAACGCCCTTTGTACATTGCGTCGGGCACAGCAAGGGGGTCACAGGGGCGGGGGGGCAGAAGCCCCCATTACTTGGGGTTCAGGGTCTGGGGCAGTGCCCTGGGAAAAAAAATTTGGACCCTATTATTTGGTGGGCAGACTCACCCATGGTTTTGTGCATGGGTTTGCACATGGTTTTGGGGCATGATGGTTTTTTGCCCTTGGTATTTTGTAGATCCGGTCAAGGGAACTACGGTTATGTTCTAATCTAGGGTTAATGGATTGGGGTTTATGAATGCTTTGGCATGCATATATATGTGCTGTAACACTAAAAGGAATATAATGAAAAATCAAGTCGGTAGTCCCGATTTGGGATCCAGGGGAAAATATCTGTGTATATCTCTTTTATGTTTAATGCTCTCGATATTGTTTATTTTCTGTTTTTAAGATTCGTTTGCAGATAATTTATGTACAGGGTTAAAACCTACATTGGGCATTGGGTTCAGCACTCCCCGTGTGTTTTGCGACATGGAATAACCGCCTCTCATGGATCGTAACTCTGGCGATTGTAGTAGAGATTAACACCTATGGGTTTTGTTCTAACAACAATCGTGATTCCAACAACTGGTATCAGAGCGACATGTCTCGATTTTGAAACTCACTCGACTCGCATTAGGGGGGGGGGGATTTTTGGAAATTGGGTTCATCGCTCCCCATGTGTTTCACAACATGGACTAACCGCCTCTCATGGATCCCAACTTTGGCGATTATCGTGGAGACTAACACCTGCGATTTTTTGTCTAACGGAAATCGTGATTCCAACAGTATTTTGGCACCTGAGGGAAGTTAGTAAGGTTTATTTTCAACTCCATTTCCTTAAGGTCACCTAAGAGGTTTAATATTGTCATAGTGGCCCCTCATCTCATGTTTACCCCAGGTAAGTCGGTGAAAGTGGGTAGATGTGAGGGGAGGTGTGTTACATGTTCCAAGTGTTAGATTTAGTTTTGTTGATGTGGGACCATGATCCAAATTTATAAAAGAAAGAAATTAAATAAATATTTAAACTAAAAAACAGAGATATAATCAAACAAAAATTCAATCAATAAATAAAAAATGTTGGAAATTGTTTACACACGGAATGAAAACAAACTAGCTTGGGAAATTGTAGCTTATCTCTGAGAAGATATTTGATGGCTACTTGCCTTCTAAAATGTGTTACAATGAGGCTTATAGGCCTATTTATCATGAATAAATATTTAGAAACCCTCAACATCCAAAACATAACCCTAGGAGATGAAGCACCAAAAGGTGTGGGCCCTGATGTGGTTAGTTTGAATATCAACTTCCTAGGGTCATAACTTTGGTATACGATATTAATTTTACGTCCACGATAGTAAGTTAGAAAGGTATATTAGAGAAAAAAAAAATTAACTATAAACATAGGAAAAGACCTAAATTTTCTTGTTTCCCCAAAAATTTCATGTAGGGTCTCAAAATGACTCTGTAAGTTGAAGACCTAAAAACTGCAAAAAATAGAATATCGTCGTAATAGGAAACTATGTTGAAAAATAAGAAACTAATCAAAAACAGTGTTGGGGGTCCAAGTGGAATAGGCAGGTGGCCACTAATATCCACCTGGATCAATCCTCTCCCCTTAGGAAGCAATGGTCCCCATTTCATTAAGTGCCTCCATGAGGTGAGGAAACTTTTGTTGAACTCAGTCCTTAGTGAGCCACTTGCCTTGGTGCATGATATGGTTGGCTTTGAAAACCAAATATAGTTGAATCCTTTGTTAGCGACTGTTTTTAATTTGTGTGTCCATGAATTGATCAGTTGTGGCATGTTCAATGCAATATGGGTTGAGCTATGTTGGTGTCAACTTCTCAACAATGTCTGATGTGTCCAACAATGGTGAAAAGTATGGCCGAAGGCAGTGCACATTGAATATTGGGTGTAGGAAAAGGAATAGGGGGATATTTAGCTCGAACTCATTGTCACCCACAACCTTGGTGATGGTGTAAGGCCCATATCAGAGTGGTTGAATATTATGATGGGCTTCTGCAAGGTGTTCATTCTGCAAAGGCAACCAAACCTTATATCCCACTTGAAAGTGGTACCCAATGTTGATCATGTCATTGTTTATACTTAACATTAGCTTTATCCAAGATATCATGAACCCGATGGCCTATGTGGTGAATTTTTTCAATAAAATTGATGCCTTTATCATCCTTATACTGAACATGAACATATTCTTCTTGGG
Source organism: Pinus albicaulis (assembly GCA_034641835.2). NCBI lineage: Eukaryota > Viridiplantae > Streptophyta > Pinopsida > Pinales > Pinaceae > Pinus > Pinus albicaulis. Next base: position 451,694,469 of record CM076572.1, read on the forward strand.
TAGTTGCAAGAGGCATTACAACATCAATGGGACACAATCATTGGAATCATAGGCCCACATGAAATGTGTTATGTCCAGTTGATCTATGGAGAGCTTTGTTGTAGTTGTGTTGAACATAAGGGAGACTCTCATCCCATGTTCATGGATGCTTAGATTTGTACATGTGCAGTATGTCCATTATCAACTTGTTGATGACCTCTGTCAGTACATCAGTCTGGGGGTGTTAGTATGAATCTTTCATCGTAAAAGATCACTTTAGCTACGCATAAAAAATAGCCCTAACATCAATTATGGCTGCAAAATACCTTTGAGATTGCTGCACAAATTCAGATCTAAGCATAAAAGATATTAAGCAGATAAGAAATAACATGGCTCCATAACTTGTTCTTAACTAAAAATGGTATAATAGGGGGTAGAAGGCGGTCCACTTGGTGAGCTTGGTGTGAAAAAATTCCCAGAGGCTCGACCATAATGCACTTGAAACCTGGTATCCCGATATGATATAATGGTTTGTGGGATCCCAAAGTTACCCACACTTGTTCGAAGAAGATCTTGGCAGTGGCTTCTATTGTCATACTTTTCTTGCAAGCAACCAATATGGCCATCTTAGGAAATCTATCAACAATCACAAACACACAGTCATTACCATGCCTGGTATAAGGAATTCAATACATATAGTCCATGGAGATTGATTCCCAAGGTTGGCTAGGAATAGGCAGAAGGGTTTATAGGCCTTGCTTCTTAATGGTTGGCTTGGCGATGACACAAATAGTGCAGGATCTCATATATTTTCCAACACCTTGTTAGAGTTTTTTTCAATAAAAATACTTTTGCAGTACTTCCACTAAATTCTCCACACCAAAGTGTCTTGCAACTCGGTTGAAATGTGCCTCCCAAATCAACTTGGAACACTCTCTTTAAGGAACACATAGATGTCCCAGATAGCACAACAGTCCATCCTGAAGGTGGAAGTCTAGAACTGTCTCTCTAGCCATCAACATCTTGTAGGTGACAAAAAATTATGGGACATTGTCATATGGCCACCTGGAGGTCTCATACACAAAAGAGTTGAGAACAGTGCTTAGTGCCACAATCAGGTGTTTACTGAGGCAATCTGTGATGTGATTGGTGCTTCCCTTCTTGTATTTAATGTTCAGATGGATGTTTTACAAAACTGTGAACTGATTCTCATGTAAATAATTCTGAAACTTCCCCTATGTATGCATATATTGAAGAGGTCAGTGATCCATGTGGGTGATCATATCCTTCCCTAGAATATAATGTTTCCCTTGTCAGTAGACCTGCACAATAGAATACATTTCTTTATCATAGGTGGGGTACCTTCAAATAATATCAAAGAGTGTCTCATTATGATAGGCCATTGGATGCCCTTGTGGAGTGGGGACTACACTAATAGCATAAATAAAGGAATATATCTCAATCTCAAATGGATGTTACAGGTTCGGCAAGGTGAGGACTAGTGTAGAGAAAAGGTGATGTTTCAATTCAACGAATGTTTTTTGTTGTAACTCAGACCAAAAACAAACTTTTTTTTTGCTATGCCCTTAGTAACTTGACTTAAGGGCCAAGTGATATGAGAGAAACTCGACACGAATCTCTGGTAGAAATTAGCAAGGACCAAGAAGTTGTGCAAATATATTAGAGTCGTGGGCTGGCCAATCCCAAATGACTTGGATCTTAGATGGATCCACATGCATGCCTTTCTCATAAATTATGTAGCCCATATATTGGACCTAATCCATGCCAAAGGATCATTTCTTTAGGTTGGAACAGAGCTTGTGTTGCCGCAGTTTTTTAAGGACCTGTTGAATATGTTGCAAGTTCTCTTCCCAAATATTGTTTAATATGAGGATATCATCCAAATATACGACCATGAACTAGTTGGTGAAAGGCCACAATATGTCATCCATCAACCTCATAAAATTTGCAGGGGCATTTTTTAACCCAAAGGGCATGACCAACCACTCAAAGAGACCCTCCTTGGATATGAAGGCAGTCTTCCATACATTCATGGTTTCTATTGGAACTTGGTGATAGTTGGACTTTAAATCAATTTTTTTGAAGTACTTAGCCCCCTTGATTTTTTCAAGAAGTTCATCAATCTGTAGGATTGGGTATTCGTTCCTTACTATGATTTTGTTCAATGCCTAATAATCAATGCAAAGTCTCTAGGTCCTATATTTCTTATGTACAAGTACAATTGTTGTAATATCCCAAAATAGGGAATTTCTACATTATTGGGAATATCTTAAGATATTCCAAACGTGGAGATCCAGCAATACATAAACACACCAATGGAGTAGCAGTGATACATCAACTTCAGGAAATGTAATAAGATCTAATAGCCATCTTATTAATGTTATAGCAGCAGAATGTGTACAAGATCTTGAGGAAATGATCACTCAAGCTTAGGCAAATACACCTGAAAGGCACATGTACAAGAATTATGAAATGCACTGCTACATATGGTAAAGCCAAAGCTATGACTGCGCAGTTTATAAGAGGCACTGCTACATAAATAATTTCAATACATGGATTTAGAAATGTATAGCTCAAAGAAGGTGGGGAGCAAAGCTCTAACCCCTGAAAATACAATGTTAAGTCAATCCTAGAAAGTTTGGCTGAAATATACACAATGGCCAAAATGCCGGAGTTGCGGTCACAAAAACTGAGTAGCAGCTACAACTCAAGAAATGGATGATGATAATTGAAGATGCTGCATATGATGGATGAATCTCATCCAATGGATCTCTCAGGTGAAAGGCTGATCCAATCACTGAAGACCTTACCCTCCAAAATAGTGGTACAATCCCCCACTACAAATACACTCAAAAATAACGCAATCAAGGAGATGGATTGCGTTGTAGGAGATGGGAAGTGCTTGGCCTGATGCCAAAGATGTGAAATCAGCTCCTGAATCTTCCTCACTAACCTCCCAGACGAATAGAAGCTCCCTCCTCTGAAAGATGAGCCAAGGAAATGGTGTTGTGGAACCCTCCACTGCAACACCCTACAACACAATGTTTCCTGCTACAAGAATAATGTTGTAGCTGAAGGAGGTGGCTTGGCCTTGAACCTGAAATGTGGAGAATGAAGTAAAATCCCTCAAGAGGCCTCTCAAGAAGGGAGAAGGATTCCTAAATAGGAAATCCCTTGTGCTAAGCAGCACAACAATCTCAGTTAAACAACTGAAGAAAGAAAATAGTCATGCAGACCAAAATCTATATTCAATAACATATCCTTCTATGGCTGCCTTGTCCTCCATTTATACAAATGAAAGCCTCCTTGCCTTGGCCCCCACACATTAGGGTTTCCTCCACCAAATTACCTCTTCCCCTTTCACGTTGCGCTGTCTTTTAAGGTGATCCACTCCCACTATGGCAGCACTGTTGACTTGGTCAAACTTGACCTTGTCCTCATGCATTTGCCCCTTTTCACACTTGAGGGTGAAAAATGTAGCTACTCTGATGATCCCTTTCACACTATGAGGGATTTTATTCCTACTCATGGGCCTCCTTACCCATTTATTCATGTCATAGATGATATAAGAAAAATTAATGTTCCAATAAGCTTCATGCTAATTTTGGGAACATTACAGTCCTCCCCTCCCAAATGTTGATTGTACTCAAGCAACTGCAAGGATAGAACTGAAGGGCCTTCTTGATGCATGTGGGATGAAATTAATTGGTATCTTCCATCCCCATTTGAATCTCCCATCCCCAAGCAATCATCCATACAAAATGAGTTACCCTCCAATATGGCAATTCCCGAAAGTCTTCCTACACCTTTGGCTCATGCAAAGTAGGTGGGTTGAAAATCTGATCATGGTAGACAAGGTAGTCTACCCCATGTTTTCCTTCTCTCCACTCATAATAAGTGTAGAGTATGTGTTTATCCTAGGCTACAAAATTATTTCCCTCAAGTGGAAAAATGAAGAACAATCCTCCAAGGATCTCCTCTCCAACATTGAAGAACAAGCTAGCCCAAAGTATCTCATCCATGATGAATAGGACATGATCATCATAGGATATCAAAATGAGATTTTTGCTGAAGGTTTTACATGATGCTTCATGATACAAACAATGTCTCAAGTGGACACAACATAGTCTCTCCCACTGCAACTTCAGAAAATAACATGGCAAGTGGTGTTTCGACAAATGGCTAGTTGTGTGAATCATCACATCTACTAGTGAATAGTAAATGAGTGAGTGTGCCAACTGAGCATACAAGAAAGAATCAAACACTTTCCCATGGTTAAACAAAGGATGGCTGTCTCCATCATAACAGCTGGCAAAATCTTTCTCATGGGGCTCAACAATAAACTTTCCCTCTTGTGGATCAATGCACTATATGACAATGGTAAGAAGATGAAAATACCGTGTTACATAATCAATAGATGCAAAAAAAAAAATCTCACCATGTGCTGAAAGTAAAGTGATGCATGAATACATGAATAATTTCATGCTCCAAAGGAACAGTGTTGTTGGCCTATGCAAATAGGCTCCTGCCAACCCATAGCTCAATTCTTTGACATGATGATTTCCAAAGACTCCTCCAATAATGTTGCTGCAAATATGGAATTCCTCCCAAGATGGAAGTACTTCCTGATCATAAAAGGCAAAGGAGTGGCCCTTTTGCACCATGATAGTGCCATCTCCTACTCCCGCAACATCATACAACATGTGAGAGAAAATCCACTCTTGCTCTCTCAAGTACAACCCAAGAAACAAAAGTGTTTGTTGCTTCCTCATGCTCTCATCATATAAGACATGTGATGAAGACATAATGAATTATATGAATATCATATCAACATCATGCACCCACACTTTTTGCTACTCAATGATGCAAGCATCCTGCCACATCTTTTCTATCCCCATACCCTTAGAAAGAGTATATTCCAAGTGATGGCCAAACTACTTCAAGAGTAACCAGCGCAGCCAAGCCTCCTGCTGCAAGATATCATAAATCTGCAAGTAGCTCACCAGCTTCTTGCTCTCCATCCACATACACTCAACCAATTGTGGATGTCTCCTTCCATCCTCCATCTTGGTACTCCTCCCATGAGGGCTACCATCCTCCCAAATCAGATTTATGTCTTTGCATTTCATGGGATTTTGAAATGAAATCTTCTCAAGGATCATTTTGACCCCATAAGGACCCAAAAAGGTGGTAGTAAAAAACCCCCCATCATGATGTGTATGGCTCAGGAAATGTCCAACACAATCATGAGAGATCTTATCCATCCAAAGATGTCCTCCATCATCTATCTGTTCCTCCTTGAATCCATAAAGATTCAAGTGTGAGAAGGGAAGAACCTCTTCAAACTGTTGAAGAATCTTGCACTCCATGATGTGTGGGGATGCACCTCCACTGAAATCTCTCTGTGAGATCTCCTTCTCATGCATGGCCTTCCAAAACCCAAGAGGCCTTGGATCTTCTGCAGGTAGAAGTTTCTCTTTGAGCTGGGGAGTGCTCATTGAGAAAGTGTCATCTCGAAAGGAGAAAGGGTTTCTCACTTCAAGATGTCTACCATCTATCTCTTATTCCTCCAAGCCTTCAAACCCCAACCTCAAGTGTGGTATGAAAATCAAGAATGGCTCATGAGGATGATGGTTCATCTCTCCCTTGAATGATTCAAGGTTGCACAGTGCAGTGCAATTCTGTTGCTCTAAATCAACAACAGGTAATTTAGTAGACCCATCCATAATGTTTGTTGAAATTATAAGAGATGGAAATTCAAGCATACCTCGGTGAAATGTGGAAGCTCCTTGCAGGGCTGCAAGAGTTTCTTCGTCATATATGTTGGATTCCAAAACTGCTGAAGATGAAGGCTGCTCCTCCATAGCTACAATAGCGCTGGTACATGCCTCTTCAACTGATGGTGAGGGCTCCTCCCTCCTTTTTCAAAATCTCCTGATAATCCTTTGAGAAAACTCAGCAAGAGTATAAACCCTTGCATAGCTCAAATGGTTGAACCACCAAATACTTTCCTCACCTTCAAGGTGCAGCGCTGAAATTTCTACAGCCTTTCTATCTACTACAGGATGTAGCAGGAAGAAAGCCTCTAGCTTCATCACCCAAGCCTCTGCTACACATGTGAATGATCCATCGAAGGTGGAAAATAAAAATCTATTGCCTCTCATCATCCCATAGCTGTGGGAGTCTTCTCTCTTCCTTCAACTGAATAAATTGTGGTAAAGCTAGAGTCTCTTTGAAGGCTCTAGGTTTAGCTCGGTATTCAGCAAGGCATTCCCTTAGAACTTCATATTCCAAGTGTTATTCATTCTTCATGTCTTCTTCTTTTTGAGAGTAGGAAGTGCATGTTCCTTCCTCTTCTCCTTCTTCCATCTTCTTAACCTCCTTGGAGAGGTCCTTTCTAGAACTGAAAAACTGATGAGAGCAATCTCATCCTCTTCATCATCTTGATCTCTTCTATCTTCTTATGGATGAAACTCACAGGCTGAGCCAAAGATCATTCTTTGATACCACTGTAATATCCCAAAATGGGGAATTTCTACAATGTTAGGAATATCTTATAGTATTCTTAAATTGGAGATCCAGAAATACATAAACATACCAATGGAGTAGCAGTGATACATCAACTTCAGGAAATTTAATAAGATCTCATAGCCATATTATTAATGTTATAGCAGCAGAATGTGTACAATATCTTGAGGAAATGATCACTCAAGCTTAGGAAAATCCACCTCAAAGGCACATGTACAAGAATTATGAAATGCACTGCTACATATGGTAAAGCCAAAGTTATGACTGCGCAATTTATAAGAGGCACTGCTACATAAACAATTTCAATACATGGATTTAGAAATTTGTAGCTCAAATAAGGTGGGGAGAAAAGCTCTAACCCCTGAAAATACAATGTCAAGTCAATCCTAGAAGGATTGGCTGAAATATACATAATGGCCAAAATGTCAGAGTTGCAGTCACAAAAACTGAGTAGCAGCTGCAACTCAAGAAATGGATGATGATAATTGAAGATGCTGCATATGATGGTTGAATCTCATCCAATGTATCTCTCAGGTGAAAGGATGATCCAATCACTGAAGATCTCACCCTCCAAAATAGTGGTGCAATCCCCCACTGCAAATACACTAAAAAATAACGCAGTCAAGGATATGGACTACGATGTAGGAGATGGGAAGTGCTTGGCCTGATGCCAAAGATGTGAAATCAGCTCCTGAATCTTCCTCACTAACCTCCCAAATGAATAGAATCTCCCTCCTCTGAAAGATTAGCCAAGGAAATGGTGTTGTGGAACCCTCCACTGCAACACCCTACAACACAACATTTCCTACTACAGGAATAACGTTGTAGCTGAAGGAGGTGGCTTGGCCTTGAGCTTGAAATGTGGAGAATGAATTACAATCCCTCAATAGGCCTCTCAAGAAGGGAGAAGGATTCCTAAACAAGAAATCCCTTGTGCTAAGTAGCACAACAATCTTAGTTAAACAACTGAAGAAATCAAATAGTCATGCAGACCAAAATCTATATTCAATAACATATCCTTCTATGGCTGCCTTGTCCTCCATTTATACAAATGAAAGCCTCCTTGCCTTGGCCCCCACACATTATGGTTTCCTCCACCAAATGACCTCTTCCCTTTTCACACTCTGTTGTCTTTCAAGTTGATCCACTCCCACTATGGCAACGCTATTGACTTAGTCAAACTTGACCTTGTCCTCATGCATTTTCCCCTTTTCACACTTGAGGGTGCAAAATGTAGCTACTTTGATGATCCCTTTCACACTATTAGGGATTTTATTCCTACTCATGGGCCTCCTTACCCATTTATTCACCTCCTAGATGATATAAGCAAAATTAATGTTCCAATTAGCTTCATGCTAATTTTGGGAACATTATAATTGTACTCCCACATGGCAACAAACTTGGTTGGATGTGCCCTTTTTTCAGCAACTCTTGGATCTACCGCTTGATTTCCTCATTTTCGATAAGAGAGTAGAAATATATTGGCCCATTAGATAGAGGTGCTCTAGGATTCAGATTTATTGAATGATATAGTGTAAAGGTACCCTTATGGGTGAGGAGAAGATGTACCTACACTATTTCACGACCTTATCCACTTCTTTTTGTTGCATGGAGGGGCCATTTCTAGGAATCGCGGATGTGGCCACAATATTTCCATTAATTTGAGGGAGAATCAGGAAGAAAATAAATTTCCTAGTCTGTGATATGCTCTTACTACATTTCTTAGCATAGATCAAAGAAATGCCAATAGGTTGGGCCACCTCTGGTATCTTGTATAGATTTTTATCCAAAGTACTAATAATAGTACGAGGTGTGGAATCATACACAGCACGACGCTTCCAAAAATAGGGTTGGCCTAATAAAACATCACAACCTTCAAGAGGAGTAACATCATAGAGTACCTTGTCAATGAAAGGCTTGATTCTGTAGGGCAGGCGACACTGTTGAATGACATAGAGATCTCGCCCTTGGTGGATCCATCCTAGGGTGTATTTCTATGGGTGTGGTGGTTATGAAAGACCCAATAACTTAACAACCTATGTTGAGATGAGGTTATGTTGGCTCCCATTATCGACAATGGATTATGATGGGGCACCCATCACCCACATATGTGAGTAGAAGAGTCGCTTGGGCCTCTTCCGGATCTTAGAGCTCACTTTTCTTGACCTTGGTCATGGCAATGGTGCCACTAGGTTTTTCATCAATGATATATTTCCCATTTGTGGGTTCTGAATTAAAATCAAAACATTCATATGACTCTGAAGCTTTCACCTCAACCACTAGTGACTACTTGGCGCGACATGCATTTGTTGTGAGTGGGGCTCTTGTGGAACTCACACCAATTTTGTGTGTATTTCTTTGTCTTCCCATTACCATTATTTTATTGTGGCTTCGACAGATTTTCCTAGGTCATTCCACCTTGTATCTGTCCTTTTTTTGTGTTTTCTAGGTACCTTTTCCCTAGTTCATATTCAAAGATCCAAAGTCTCGCTTCTTCTATTTAAATCTTTGCTCAATCTTGACAACATATTGGTATGTTGTGCCAAGTGAGGAAATGTCCAGGAAATCCATTTAATCTTGGATTTATTTGTGTAGGTATTCATGGTACTTGAGCGCCAGATGTCACTTAGAGTTTTTGACACATAGCTTCGTGCATAGGGTATGAAATAAATTTGTGAATTGTGACACTTCTTGGTCCCTTTATTATTGTAGTATGGTCCATTTCATGTACTTTCCTTCATAGCTCCTAACAGGGTAATATTTTTCCTTAATGACATCTCAAAAAGAGTCCTAAAAGGGTGCAACTGAAAATAGTGAGGATTCTGCCACATCCTTCTACTCATCGTAAGTTTCTCACCAATCGTTGAAATGGGAGGCAGCTGAAAATACTAAGGATTTTGCCTCATCCTTCTTCTCATAGTAATTTTCCCACTAATCATTGAAATGGGAGGAATCCTTAAGGAGTCCAAAAGTGATTTTTTCTCTATTGGAAAAATTTTGGACTGAAAAATATCCTTCTAAGAGATTTAGCCATTTATCTAAAGCATTTATATCTATATGGCCTTCAAATATAGTAATTTCAAATTTAACCTGTACCTTAAAGGTGGTGGTGCCTCTGAAGTGACTTTTGGATGAATATGCTTCACCCACTAGCATCCATAGAAGTATATGGGGAAAAAGCATCCATAATCTCATTCCCTTACCGCTTAAGCGAATATTCAAGCAACAATTTCAAAAGGATATCCTGCTCCATCGTCTTTCTTTTCTGCCACCATGGATTGTTGTCGGGGTCAGCGAGGTCGGTCTTGAAAGGGTTCAACTAGTTCTAGTCCCAACTCCTTATACCCCAACCTCCTTGAGGAGATGCACAAAAAAAAAAGAGCAGACCACTCTAATACCATTGATCCATATTTATTAAGGAATGAAACGAAATACATATTTAAACAAAAACACAAATATACAATGAAACAAAGCTTCAATTAATAAAGAGAAAATGTTGGAAATTATTTACATGCATGATGAAAACAAATTAGCTCGGGCAATTGTAGCTTATCTCTAAGAATAGATGTGATGCTACATGCCTTCCAAATTGTGTTGCAATGAGGCTCGAAGGCCTTTTTATCATGAAGAAACATTGATAAATCCTCAACATCCAAAACCTAACCCTAGGAGATGAAGCGCCCAAAGGTATGGGCACCGATGGGGTTAGTTAGAATGTCAACTTCCTGGGGTTGTAACTTTGGAATACAATATTCGTTTAGCATGCACAATAGCCCATTATAAATTTCTCTCTAAGGGAAAGAAATTTTGACCACAAACATTGTTGAAAACATAAGTTTTCCGGTTTCCCCAAAAAAATGTCGTTTAGGGCCTCAAAACAGCTTTGGAAGTTCAAGAACTGAAAACTACCAAAAATAGAAAATTGTCGAAATAGGAAACGATGTTTAAAATAAGAAATTTATTGAAAGCAATTTTGGGCATCCAAATGGAATAGGTGGGTGGCTAGGAATATCGACCTGGATCATACCATATAAACAACCTTATAGAAATTGCAAGAACTATCCTTCGCTGATATTTTTTTATTCCAGGAAATTCCTGTAGTTGTTGACTTTTCAAATTAGTAACTTAATAAATGCTTCTAACTAATATTTATAAATTAAAAAGAGAATAATTTCTATGAAATATAATTACCTTTATTATGCCCTTTTCATGCCATCACCCTCATAAATAGGTAAAAAGGAAGGATTTTCGATTCAAAAATTAGCATAAAAAGGTTAAATAGGATGGTAAATGGTATAAAAATTAACACTCAGCAATATCCCCACCTTCATCTGAGGTGGTTTTTGCCTCTGCAGAAGGAGCATCTTTAGATCCATTTCCTTTCTCAATAGTTTTATATCTACAATCCTTTTTATAGTTCCCTTCTTTTCTGAATTTCCAACATAACTTTACAAATTTTCTTGGACATTTAGATCTCCCTCTAGATTTATATCTCTCACTTAAGGACTTATTCCTATTTCTACTATGAGAGAATCTTCTTACAGAAAAGGAATATCCATTATGGCTCTCCATATTTTTCTATTTCATCTCCTCCGACAACAAGGATGAGACTGTTTCATCAAATTTTAATGTTTTTTGAATTATTGTCAATGGAAACAATCAAACTATCCCACAAGTCTCTTAGATAAAACAATATATCAATGCACTTATTTTTGTTTGAAATTTTTATATCAATAGATAAAAATTTACCTACCACAGTATTGAAGGCATTAAGATTCTTTGTCATTGAGTCCCCATCCTTCATCCTTATGATATACATCCTTTTCCACAGGAACAATTTTTCATCATGGAATTAGATTGATACAAAGCCCCTAACTTGTCCCAAAAAGCCTTTGTCGTAGCTTCTCCTAACACATTCAACAATACTTAATCTGAGAGACACAATTGTATTGTGCTCTTTTCCTTTTGATCCAGATTCTTTCAGTAGTATGTTGATATCCCTATTGGTGCCATACCTAGATCCACAATAATCCATTGATCTCTATCCACCTACAAACCCTCCATCTTGAGCTTCCATAACTAAAAAAATTTTCCATTTAAACTTCTCGATCTTTATTTTTCCATGGTTCACCATTTCCTTTCACCACAAGAATCAATCTGGCAGATCTCCCACTATAATAGGGTTTACTACAAGTCCTAGAAAAACCCCTTATCCGAAAAGGTGTCATCTTGAATCCAAAACTTCTCTGATATCAAATGAATGTTTTAACCCTGTACAAAAATTACCTACAAACGAATTCTTAAAAAATAGAAAATATACAATGGAGAGAATAGAAAATATACACAAAGATTTTCTCCTAGAACCAAAAATCGGGAAAACCAGACTGATTTTCATTATATTCCTTTCAATGTTACAATGCATTATATACATGTTGAAGCATTCATAAACCCCCAATCCATTAACCCTGGATTACAACATAACCATATTTCCCTTGATAGGATATACAAAATACAATGGGAAAAACCAGCATGCATAAAACAATTTTCAAAACCATGGGTGGGTCCGCCCACTATCTTTAGGTCGGCTCAACCATCCTTGGGTCTGCCCAACTAACCATAGTCACACAAATAATATAGCACATACCCAACAACTTCAATTACTTCCATTTTAGTCATATTTGACCCCTTTCCATTTGCATCATGCCCTTAAACATGGCTTTTTTTTCATCATTGTCCTACATATGGGTTATAGCTTTCCTAGGATTTATACCATACATATGGGTTATTTTACTCCTCTATTTGGTTACTCTTCTAATAATTATGGAGAATTCTTCAATGCCTCTTTTATTTTTGCATGATATCATGTGGTTCTCATTATTAAATGTTTCCAAATCACTTTTGTGTCATGCCACTACATTTTTGAAGGAAATCTAACCCTCAATCGACCATTTGCAACCCTTGTTGATATTTTGTGTTGGTCATCCCTTTGTTAGTTATACTCAATGTCCTCATCTATTCACATCATTTTTCAATATGTTTCATGTTGATTTATGGTGGATACATTAAGATCATCCTTTGAAAAATCTCCTCCTATCAATATCAACTCATTATCTAGGAGTGGAGTCTAGAAACTAGTATTACGTTGAATCTTTTAATCCTCATGGAAGGTTTCCTCGTGACAGACAGTGGGTTTTATTCATTGATCCCTAATCAGTTGATTCCAAGATTGTTCAACATCATCTCTTTTATTCGTGCTTAGCGGATTGTGCTCGGTACCTTGTGGTCCATTTTCTTTATTAGTGGGTCCCCTCGTGACTCTTAAATATATACCTTATTGACCTCTAATCAGGCAGTTTCTACCATGCTTGAAATAAACTTATCTATTTTCATGATGTATATTTGTTGGGATGAAGACCTTGGGATTTGTAATTTCTCACTCTTATATGGCACCCATCCTAAGTTGTTATGGAGTATGTATCATATCATGTATTTTGAGGACCACTCTGGGCACCTTTCTTCTATGTGCCCTATTTCCCATTGATGTATATTATGACATGGATCCACACCGTACTCGTTGGTGGCTATAATCTCTTTCTTGATGGCATAGATCTCTTCTTCCTTCGTGGCCATTTATTTAGCATTTCAAGTCATGGATTTTTAGTGTATATTTATGGCAACTATGCTCGATTACTTCTTATTCCAAGCATGGGTTTTCCCACTTCTAGGATGATCTATCTATGATTGATTCGTGGTTGTTTGGATAAGTACTAACTAATTCCTTGGTTCTTGGTTCCATGTGTGCATTTCTCCTTAACTAACATATCATAATACATTTTGGCCATGAGTTTCTATTTTGGCCTCGTACATTAAGGGGCATCTATTATCAAATTATTTGTCACCCTTAGGGTTGGAAAGGGACATAACTTAACTCACATTAGTTGAGGACTAATATGACATTCACATATCCCTAGATGGGTCCCTCTCTTAGGAAAAAGTGAATTGAAATGCTTTGTGCTAGTTACCAAGGAGAAATGAAATTCTTCCCATCATTACTTGCCCTCAGAAGAGAAGCAATGAATGGTCAAAACTTCTAGAATTTTGTTTCTCGAGATGATGAATTTTAACTAGGATAAGATAACTTAGCATGGGGTCAATAATTGAATCCCTTATCCTAAATTTATTTTCTATTAATTTCGAAAACATAGAGTTACATATGCTACAGGCTGGGTTGGGAATCTATGCTTAACCAATCCCATCCTTCGCTTCGTTGTTTCTGGGCTGCCTCGGGGGAGGAAACCAACCCAGACAAAACTTAAAAACAAATAGTACATTGTGTGCAGTAGCGCTGACATAACTGAAAATCATAAAGTAGATGATAACAAATAGACCCTGAGGGCTAACATGACAAAAAACATAAGGAAACTATCCACTGCGCACACGTTACTCATCCTCTTCATCATTACCACTGGGGTTCTCCTCTTCAATCGAACAGGCATGGGCCTATGCATCAGCTGCTTCCACCTCAGCTTCAGTACGTTTGGGAGTGTGCGCAGGAGCACAGAGGATAGGGGATTCAGGGTCTACGCCACCTGGAATCTGCATCCAAACGCCATTGGAGTCCATGACCCAGATGTTTGTGTCCTCATCTTCTTTCTCCAGAGCCGTCAGAGGGACCGGTATGCGCTGCGTAGAGTGCGTTCTGGGGGGAAAGGTGGACCTTCTCGTACCTTGGCCACCTCTCTGCGTAGCCTTCCTGGAGGATTCCACGCGCTGCTCAAGATCAGGACTTTGGCTCGCAAAGGTGTTGGAAGAGGAGCCATTTTTTAACTCGAGGCTATTATCATCTCCGCAATGATAGCATCCTGGGAGAGCCCCTCTTTGACCTCCGCAGATGGTACGTTAGCGAAGTCTAGGAGCCATTGCGCACCTAGGATGGGGTGGGCAGGTCAGGAGAAACAGAAGCACCCAAGGCAAAAAAAAGGAGACAGGAGTCTCTCTGGGGCTGAAGGGGCAGCAATAACTGGGGGACAGGTTCGCGGGATGGAGAGCGGAAATCTGAAGGACCCAGCGCAAATTCGCGCTAGGACAGAGGCTTCGCATCTAATTAAGTTCAGTAAGAAGCCATAACAGAGTGAGGAGAGTGAAAGGCGAGGGTAACATGCTGAGTGAGGAAAGGGGCAGACTGCTTGGAGTTATAAAGGGGTTGGAATGAGATCTATGAGGATGGTGATGAGTGGCCTTCGCATGGATATGTGTGTTGAGCTTGATCACCTGAGTAGGCACTGTTTAGTCAATTCAGTGTCCTGAATTGATAGCATAAATTATCGACTAGGGCTTGTAAATTGATGAGGTATACTTGCACTATATGTGCCTAAATATCCTTATTCTTATTTCATTGTTTTTAGTATTTTGTTGATGTTTTTGAGTTTTGCTATGTTTGAGTTTCAGTATGCTATTCTATGTTCTAAAGATGACATCAAATATATGTCAAAAAGGAAAGAAAAGAGAACCTTAGACTCAAAACAGAGTGTAATTGTAAATTATGTTCCTAATTAGGAAAATGATGAAAAACAAAGCATTCTAATCCATGGATGTCCTAGCTTGCAAATGAACATGAAATGTAACTCAAGACATTATATTTCAACCTGATCCTTTTATTTAGAGGTTTGTTGGAATAATTTGTGAGAGATATTGAGCTCCAATGTGATGAGGATCTTCCTAAAAATAGACAGCAACTTAGAATATTATAGTGCAATTTTATTCATATGATAGAGATATTTTGGAACAGCTTGAAAAGAAAATTGCTATAATATGCTAAGGATCTCCTATGAATATTTGAAACTACTTATGACATTACAACTAGATCTCGTTCATCAGCTAGAGATTTATTGGAAGATTTTATTGAAAGAGATTAGATATAATGACATAAGGATCTTCTAAACAACAAGTAACCCATAGTATTACAATTAGGTCTTTTGTGTGATTTAGAGATTTATTGGAACAGTTTTGAGAAAAATACTGTTTGTGACAATATGAGGATCTTCTATCTAATTTGCAGATCAGGAAATACTAATTAACTCAATCATAATACAACCAAATCTTATTCATATAATAGTGATATGTTGGAAAAGCTTTTAAGAAAAAGAATGGTTGTAGGATAATGAGGATCTTTAAATCTAAATAACAAAAGCTAAGGTACTGGTAACTCGGGATGTCACAATTAAATCCATTCATTGAATAGAGATATGTTGGAAAAGCTTTGATAAAAGACTAACTATAACATCATGAGGATCTGTTAGTTAAAAAAACAATGCAGGACATGATACTAAAAAAATATGAACTCAGAAAACTGTATAAGTAAGAAATATAACAACACAGAATTAAAACCTACTTATCTAGAAAGCATGTAGAAGCCTCCTTAGATAGCAGGGGCCCTCTGCTATCAATTTGGCATAAAAATCTTTAACTCCTCAAGTTTTTCTTCAATACATCATCAAAGTTATGCTTCTTCATACTATCAAAAATACTTCGAAACAGAGTATCACAATATTGGAAAAATAAGAATTAACTTGTTTTCTCGGTCTCACCGAGCTAAATTTATAGGAAATTACATAACTGATATTGAATGAAAGTAGGCACATGTGTTTTATAAAGTCAAAATAAAACTAAAACTCCTTTTTAGGACTCGTGATTTGCTAAAAGCAAATCAAGAGTCCTTATCCTTATAAAAATCTGCTTCTCGGACTTTTGGTTTGACCACATGCATAAGCATCTCCAATTATTGACTCAGCCTTCGTGGATGACAAGGAATGATGTAGGAAAGATTCAAAATCTAACCATATACACCTTTTCTTCAGATGACACCTGTAGCATGTTCAAACACCAAAATGGCTACGGAATGTGTAACTAGCTACATAATGACTGCATTTTGTAGCTAAAACTGCTCAGAAATCATTAAGACAACAAAACCACAAAAGTACAACAAGTTAGTCATTGCATGTATTCCTTAAGTGATTTTAATCATTCTTATTGATCTTTAGGTCTATAAAATGACAAAAGGAATGATAAGATGAAGTGTAATTTGGCAAAGGAGAAGACACTTTTAGGGCTCAACATACCCCCACTGCAAAAATTTTGCATGTCCTCATGCAATTTCATTCCATTTGTACTAATACTTCTGCAAGAACATCTAACCACATTTTTCTGCTTCTTCTGGTAGTTAGTGCCATCCTAGGTTTCCTCATGAGTGTTTTGAACTTTAGATTAATAAGTGCCCTGTTCAATTTCCTGTTTCTTTTCTTCAACTTATTGTTTGCTTTATATAATCCTTCCATTTTCTGAGAGAGAGTGCTATTAATGCTACCTTTCAATTTAACCTGCTCCCTTAGGATTTCATTTTCATTCTTAATATGGTTATTCAGTATCTCCAATTCATAATTGTCTCTTTTTAATATTTCAATTGGAGGTTCTTCTAGACTAGGGGATCTTTCTTTGTTCTCTGAGGCTTTTCTCTCTAATGATTCCACATGGTCATAAAACTACTGTTGTTACACAGTAATTTGTCACCGTCCCTACCATTCCCCATCCCGCACAATGGAGGACCCATTTTGTGACCTGTGAACATTGTCATGCCTTGAAAACATCATCAATGCATTCCTCTAAGCATGAGTTTTATTTGCCCTTGAGACATCTCCTTGCAAAAATCATGAAAAATATCCTTTGGCATCGGGCGCGGCGGGCCCGCACTGCACTTGGGCTGCAGTGTAATCTCGTAAAGAGGTCGTTACTAACCGGCCGCTTCATTATAGAGCAGTAGTCGCGCCAGCCAATTTAAGGAGTGTTTTTTAAATAAAGATGGCGAAAGTTGAGTTTCAACAAACTCAGAAACCATTGCCTATCTTGAGTTGGGAGGTTTGGCTGCGGGAGTTCTATGGAAGGGAAGTGGTTTTGCCACCTCCCATGGAACCTTCCTTGTTGATAGGGCCAATCCCATAATAATAGGGATCCCAACTCCCTCCTTCCCCCATCTATAAAAGCCTGCTCAATCCCATGGCAAGCTAGTCTTGAAGTGCCTAAGCTTTGAATCTCCATATTCCCAAGAGCCTTTGTGCTGTAAAGAATCCTCTCTTTCCCTTAAGGTCACCAAGTGAGACCATTGCTCAGAGACCCTGAGAGGTTTTCCCTTTCCTTGGCGAGCTTTTGCGAGACGTGACGACCGGAGACCCGTCGAAGAGGCCGGCGACGTCGTAACTTGGTTGTAATCTCTCGTTTATTATTTAATATATGATTATGATTATGGTTCCACTCCGTTTTCCATCATGTTAATGCGAGTAATGTCCTTTCTGACTGATGTTTAGTTACGTATGCTGGTTTCTATGCTTGTATCTGTTCGTTTCTTCCATGTGCAGGTGTTCATCCGCGGAGATCGTGGAGGGATTGTGATCTGCCGAGGCTGAGGAACGGGGACGCTTCTTCTTCGGATCGTGGCGTTGGAATCCAGGTAGGCTTCTATCCCAAGTCCTTCATTCGTAACTAGGAACTTGCGTCATAACATTGTTTGATTGTTGCTAGACCCCTGCTGGGCTAGTAGGGATCGCCTCTGTCCGCAGAGGGGATTTACCTCCTCAACAATTTGGCGACTCCGCTGGGGAGATCGTCCGGATTTCACTGTCTCGTTTGTGTTGTCTCGCCTTGATTGTTTTATGTTTTTCCTTGCTTGATGAACCTTCTGGGTTGGATTCTTTCATTGTTTTTGCTTCTTGGTTTGCTTAGCTTGCATTGGTCTGCTTCTGGAGTAGCTTGTTTTTAATTTTTCTTGAGAAACTCGACTGGCGCGGTTTTTAACCCGACAGTCGCGCCAATTGGCGCACGTTGCCTTTGTCCAGCCCGCGCCAATTGCTTTCTGGCGCCAGTTTCACCCTTACAGTCGCGCCACCCCTGTAAGGTTTTTGAGTTTCCTCATTTTTGAGCTCTCTGGATTTGATCGGTGTTTTTCTTCTTGATTTTCCGACTGCCTGAGTGTGTTGGAGTCCTGTTTGACTGGGAATTCACCTCTGTCCTTTGGTTGTTTGCTTTTATCTACCGATTTCACGTTTTAAGCCCTAGGGCATCTAGTGGCTTAGTGTATCGAGCCCTCCTTGGGAGTTTTGGTGTTTTGATTGTCCTGTCAACTATTTGATTAATTCTCCGCATCCTCTAAGTAGTTGTTCATTGTTTTGTTGCGATTTTTGGGTGATTGTTCATTCCTTCATTCGAAATTCGTTTGGTCTTGCCTTGGACCTAGATCACACGGTCCATTGGAAGCTTTTGAGTCTTTTCTTTGTTTTGAGAGACTTTGGTCGATTTGGGGATCTGATTGCTTGTGTTGTTGAATGAAATGTGTTTGTTTCGCTCTCTTGAATATCGTTTCTCAAGTTGCTCCATTTGTTTTCAAGCTTGTTTAGTGCATATTAGCTATTAAACATTGAAAATCAAAAAAAAAATCTCTTTTGCTTTTGTTAATTAGTGAAAATTGTGATCTTTTCCATATCACTAGTGATTAGTGTTTTGAATGAAAAGTTTTCAATTGCATTAGTCGCGTTAGAGATCTCATTGTTTGTCTTCCATTCATTTCGTTTGTATAAAATCTCTCAACTCTTCTCTAACTAGTTTTCATCGAACGAAATGTTGCACTGTGGCATATAGCTTTGCATTTAGGAGACACTACATACGATAGGGCCTGAAAATTGAAACTTAATTGAAGATAAACTGTAAAATTTATTCAATTAACCTAAGGCAGCATTGGAACTTAACGAAACATATTTAGAAAGGTCTAGGCTAGAGACGTGTTCCGGCATCGTTAAACCTAGCAGTTGTCGTTCGCCTTTTGACTTTAAACTGAGCGCTGCGTACGGACTCCCGTCGTCGCATATATAAAGAGAGACCCCCTCTAGGTTTCAATCGCTTATCCATAGGGCAGGGTCTGCGCCTATACCCATGATACACCGAACACAGCATTCGAGGAGATTGCCTGCACGTACGTTAAGTCCTTGGTTGATTTCTCTTTCATTTTGAAACCAAGGTGTATATTGCAGTTCACGGTTATTTGGTACACCCTTTGCCTAGTATTCCTGAGTAGTCATTTGATCTTTTCTGACTCTTTAAATTTGAAAGGATCACCGAGCGCTTGTCCTTTCACGCTTGCTTCAAAACTGAAAGAGATAGAGTCACCTTTCATCCGTTTCTCGACTCTTAAAATGTAAAAATTTCTTACTTTCCAATGTGGTAAAATTAATACTTACAATTTTACCGTTAGATATTGCTTGTTGACCATTCGATCGTGTGCCTTAACTCGTTTTCAGCCCGTGTGTGTGTTTGCTCTTTTTCTCTAGTCTTTTTCCACAGTGGCGGAACCTTCGGTTTCGTCTACTGGTAGTCCTTACACGGACGATTCTTCAGAAGCTTCTCAATCTTTTGTTGAACCACAGCAGCCTGTTGTTTCCGAGTTTCCCGACGGGGGACCGGTTCTCGCCGAGCAACCCTTTGGAGGACCAGTTGAGTTCAATTGGCCCTTTTCGGACCCTGTGTCTGAATTGAGATTAGGAGCTGATTTCCTTTCTCTTACATCGGGTTCACCGTTTGTTGCTGTTGTTTTTCCTCCTAGTCCTCGCCGTCTTCTGCGTGATTTAACGGCAGGATCAACCATGAGTGATTCTAGTGAGGAAATTCCGGCATCTGACGACTATCAGCGCATCCCGCGTAGATTGTTTGAGGGAGACGACTCTGAGCTGGCTACCATGTCGTCAGCCAGTCCTTCTTTACCACAGGGATACAGATCTCTGGGTCAGATTATTTCAGCTGCAGCCTCTATGGGGATTTTTTCTCCTGCTTCGAGGCCAGCTGCCACAACGCCCGGGGTGTCCCCTTCGACGCCTGTCACGTCTGTTCCCGTCCGGCCCACTGTTTGTGTGGCCGCCTCTTCCTCTGTTGTCTCAGCACCTGCTGCTAGGGCTGGGCCAACTCCTGAAGATGTTTATCTAGCTACTGCTATACCGGAGAATATCTCTCCGGAGGAGTATCGGTTGTCTTTGCAACAGCCGAACGCCGAAGCTGGACTGTTTCCCCAAGATCCTTACCGATCTTTCTTTTCGCATTATGCACAGGATGGCACTCCCGTGTATGCTTTCCCAGGTCAGTTTGACGAGCACGGGGAGGTTTTGCGCCTTCCTGCTCCTGAGGCTTATCTGTATGCTCAAGGTTTACCGTACAACCAGGCTTATAACCCACAGGCACAACCCTTCCAAGGCCAACCTGCGGGCCAACCTGGCTATCTGTATGACCCACAGGGACAGCCCATCTAAGGCTACCCTGCGGGCCAGCAAGGGCCATTGTACAATCCGCAAGGACCATATTATAGCCCTGCTGGTCAACCTGCTCAGCCTCAGCCGGGGTATCAACCGGGACCGGCCTATGGTCCTGGGGGGCACATCCAGCCGTCTTTACCGATGCAACCGCAGTACCCTGTTGTTTCTAACGTTGCATATCAGCCAAGACCATCCTATGGTTCTGCTTCAGGTCAAACTGGTTTCCAGCAAGCACCTGGTCCTGTTCCACCACCAGGCCAACCGGCTCATCCGGCACAACCTGGGGCTCACTTACAACCAGGTCAACCTGCGCAACCGGCGCCGCCTGTTTATCCAGGTCAACCTGGTCATTCAGGTCAACCCTCTCATTCGGGTCAACCTGTTCATTCAGGGCAACCCTCTCATTCCGTTCACTCTGCTCAGCAGCCTGTTCATTCAATGCCGCAGCCAAATCAACAGCTGCGCCCTACGTACCAGGCTCCGCAGGGTTCCACTTTTCAGCAGCCTACTCACCCTCAGGGTGGTTATTATTCTCATGGTCCATCTCAACCGAACTATAACCACCCCAGAGGCTCTCAGTATTATCCTCCTCCACCCGGTTACACCTACGCTCAGCAGCCGAATCCAAACACTGCTTATATGGGGCCGACGCCTAATCAGGGTCCGTATCCTGGTTATCAAGCCCCGCACTATGGTTACCAGCATCCAAATCAGTCTGGTTATACGACCTATGCCCCCTACGGTCAGAATCCTGCGGGACAGAACCCGTGGGGGCAGGGATATTCACAACCATCGTGGAGTATGGGTACCGGACCTCATCCTGGGCCTGGCATGGCAGTTAACCCTCCATTGCCGTTCCTGGCTACCTTGGAACTGCCGGACGTTTCAAAGTTGACCAATGATCCGATTTCACATAATCCATATTGGCCTCCGGTTCCCACCAAGATACCAGGAGATTGTCCCAAGTTTGAGGGCAAAGCTGGCGAAGACCCCCAGGCACATGTGATGACGTATCACCTATGGTGTTCGTCTAACTCTTGGGTCGACGATTCGATCCGTTTGCGTCTTTTCCAGCGTACTTTAACAGGAGCTGCTGCTAAGTGGTACATAGAGCTACCCCGTGGTATTTTTTAGGATTTCAACTCGTTAGCTATGGCTTTCCTCATGCACTTCCAGTTACCGGTCTGGTATGAGGCCGGGACGCACCTCCTGACTTCCCTGAAGCAGGACAAGGCCACTCACATCTCAGATCACATTCATGAGTGGCGGCGCCGTCGTCGACTGATTAAGTTTCACATACCTGATCATATTTTGACTCACAGTTTCACCACCTCCTTTGTGAATAAAATCGCTCAGGATATCGCGATGGGAGCGTGTGTGACGGAGGAACAAGCCATCGCGCGTGCCCAGTACCTGGATCTTGTCTATTCGCAGTCTGGCATGCTTTATGACATCTTGACTGATGCTCCACGGCCCGGAACCACTAAGGCTCTGCCTACCCCTGCGGTAGATGGTGTCATTGGTTCCATCTCTCAAAATTCAAAGAAGTCTTCGAATGGGAAGCAGAAAGCTAATTCTTCCAACAATACCTCTGCTAATCCCGTCTCATCCGATTCTGGTAAAACTGCGGAGGTGAACACCGTCCAGGCCAATCCTGCAGACAAATCCTCCAAGGGGAAGAAGAAGGGCAAAGGCAAATCAAAATCTGATGCCCCGAAACCAAAATCTAAATCTCGAACTGAAGATGGCTCCCAACGTAAGCCGAAATTCCCTTGCCTCATCTGTGAAGGTGACCATTACACTAAGGATTGTCCACGACAGTCCAAGGTTAGTCAACTTCTTAAAGGCTCTAAAGGGACTCCAGCTGTTTTAAAAGAGCCATTTCCATCTCAGCAGACCCAGATGGTCGAACAGGCGTCACCATCTGCACCGTTTGGGTCTCAGGTTTTCATGATGAAGACTACTGCACCTATCACTATCGCTACGCGGTCGAAGGATTACAATGAATCGCGGCAGGCACCCGGGAAGGCAGTTGCGGATGGGCCACCTCCCCCACCTGTCTCCGATCCGTTGGAAATTTAGAAGCCGACTCTCGAACCCGTTGTGAAGCCACCCCCCAAAGGTGTTCTTCGGAGATCCTCTTATAATCCAAACGCTCGTGCCGCTCAACATTACAGCATTGTTGAGGATCTGGCACAGGCGCCATGTGCTATGTCTGCACTTGAGGTTCTTCAAAGTTGTCCTTCACAGCGGAAGGCTTTACTGTCTGCAATCGGTGGCATCGATCCCGCCGACTCGAGCCTTCTCACCTTCGATCTGGAGAATTTTACTCCCCGGCTTCCACATCAAATCGCTTTGGTCATTCAAGTCGGGATTAACGGTCTAAATGTTCATAGGGCCGTCGTAGATGAGGGTGCATCTACCTGCGTTATGTCCTCCGCTTGTTGGAAGGCCATCGGCTCTCCAACCTTGTCGTCATCTCCCAATGCCCTTGAGGCATTTGATGGTCGGGAATCTAAACCCCTGGGAGTTCTCGAGAGTCTTGCGATCACATTACAGGGGAAAACTGTCAACGTAGAAGTAGAGGTGGTTGACGCTAAACTCAACTACAATATACTTCTTGGCCGCAGCTGGACCCATGCCATGCTCTGCGTACTGTCTACCGTCTTTCGATTCATCAAGTTCCCTCACGAGGGCAAGATTGTCACGGTGGATCAGTTGTCATTTTTCACCTCTAGCTCTGATAACAACGTGCCATACGTGGATCAAATCCCGAATCCCCCAGATAGTATAGGACCTGGTCTTTTCAAAGACCCAGTCCTCATGGGTATATTCCCTGCACCGCCACCGAATACTGCTCAAGTCAACATGTTGTCCAGGTCCGATGACCCCTGGCTTATTCCTACACCTGAGCAGGTATATGAGTTTGGAGAATCCATGCCTTTAACGCCAGTAGAGATCAGCTACTGTGAGATTGTTGCTACATCGGATCCTCCACCTCCTCAGCATGCTCCGATGAGCATGGCTCTCGACGTCTACTCACAGACCCCCTGGCTTGGTCAGGCTGATTCACCTGATCCTCTCAGAGAGACTTTTCCTTCAGATGAGGTTATCATTGAAACTTTGTCTCTTGAGGAGCTGCCCTGGGGCGATGGACATCATCGCTCCTCGTTTATGCCCAGCTTGGGGGCAATGACTGATTGTCTGGAGCGTTATGCTACTCAGGTTCCTTCCCCTCCTCTTCAGACACCGATCTTGACGCATGAGGTCTTTTCGGAGGGTAATCTGAGTAAAATTACTCAAACTGTTCCAATCAACATCTCCATTAAACCGGGGATTGTTGAGAACATTCATGTGGGTGTGACTTGTTCTCCCGAGGAGATCCAAGTCTATACTGAGCTTTTCAAAGAATTCAGAGATGTTTTCGCATGGTCTTACGAGGAAATGCCGGGAATTGATCCTAGTATTGTCGTGCACGAGATTCCAACCTATCCAGGTGCGAAACCTGTGCACCAACGCTTACGTCCCATGCATCCTCGGAAAGCCGCCGCCATCAAGGCAAAAGTTGAAAAACTTCTGAACGCGGGTTTTATTTATCCTATCCCCTTAGAGAATGGGTGTCCAATATTGTCCCTGTCGATAAAAAGCAGGGTACAATTCGAGTCTGTGTGGATTATCGCGATATCAATCGCGCCTGTCCTAAGGATAATTATCCCACTCCGTTTATCGACCAGATCATCGACGAATGTGCCGGGAGTGAGATCTATTCCTTAATGGACGGTTTCTCAGGTTATAACCAAATCAATATCGCACCTGAGGATCAACATAAGACCACATTCATCTGTCCGTGGGGCACTTTCGCATACAAAAAACTCCCGTTCGGCTTAAAGAACGTTGGCGCCACGTTTCAGCGTGCGATGTCCTACGCTTTTCATGACATTCGCCATATCGTTCAGCCTTATCTGGATGACTTTCCAGCCCATTCGGGTAAGCGAGAGGACCATCCTGAACATCTTCGCCAGATATTCCTTCGTTGCAGACGCTACAATATCAGGCTCAATCCTCATAAGTGCGTCTTCTGCGTTGATTCTGGCCGTCTCTTAGGCTTTATAGTCTCAAAAGACGGAATTCGCCTTGACCCTCTAAAGGTCAAGGCCATCGTAAATCTCCCATCACCCTCCTCCCTGTATCAGTTACAGAGTCTGCAAGGGAAAGCGAATTTCCTTAGGCGCTTTATCCCGAATTATGCCGAGGTGGCCAAAGGATTCACTCGTTTGTTAAAGCAGAACGTTCCCTTTCACTGGGACGAAATTGCTCAGGAATCCTTTGAGAAGCTGAAGACATTGCTAGTTAATGCTCCATTGCTTCGTCCTCCGGACTACCACCGCGACTTCACTTTGTATCTAGCCGCCGCATTTAGCACCATCGCCATGGTCTTGGTGCAGGATGACGATAACGGTGATGAACATGTTGTTTATTACCTGTCTCGGAACCTTCTCGACCCGGAAACACGTTACGCACATGTCGAGAAGCTGGCCTTAGCAGCAGTACACGCCGTACAACGCTTTCGCCATTACATCCTTTTGCGCACGATAACAGTGGTTTCAGACTGCAACCCTATGACATATATCCTTTCTAGACAATTACTAGGGGGCAAGTACTCTAAATGGATCGTGATCCTGTAGGAGTTTGACTTGGAGTTCACCACTGCCAAGTCAACTAAATCACTGGTCTTCGCGGATTTGATATGTTCTCTCCCTACAGACTCTGTTCCCTCACACTCTGAAGACCATATACCGGACGAAACACTTTTTCTCATCGATACTCGCGATCCTTGGTACGGTGACATTATAGTGTATCTTCAGACCGCGACTTTTCGGTCTGAGTTGGATAAAACTGCCCGACGTCGGATTCGGCACCAGTCCCAACCCTACCGTATAGTAGGAGATACCTTATATCGCATTGGAGTAGATTCGGTGCTCCGACGATGCCTTACCTTGGAAGAAGTTGAAAAGGTCCTGAATGACTGCCACAGTGGCGCCTGTGGCGGACATATGTCCGGGTATGCTACTGCCCAGAAGATTCTGCGTGCAGGTTATTTCTGGTCTTCCATATTCAAGGATTGTATCACTGCAGTCCGTAAATGTCATCCGTTCCAGATATTTCAGCGCAAGATGCGCGCGCCGCCGTTGCCATTGCATCCCGTGATTACCGTCGGCCCTTTTGCGAAATGGAGCGTGGATTTTATGACGTGTAACACTCACTCGGCCGGGGGGCATGCGTATATCATTGTCACCGTCGACTACTTCACTAAGTGGGCCGAGGCGATGCCTACACTAGCTGCTGACGGGAAAACGGCTGCTCAATTTTTATTCAACCACGTTATTGCACGATTCGGGGTCCCTCAAGCCATTGTCACTGATCACGGTACCCATTTCCGCGATTACATGATGGCGGAGCTGACTTCAACGTTGGGCTTGCACCACAACAGCTCAACACCATACTACCCTCAAGCGAATGGTTAGGTTGAAGCGGTGAACAAGGTTTTGGTCACTATGCTTCAGCGAACAGTTGGGATTCATAAATCCAGTTGGCATCTCCAACTGTTCTCAGCTCTCTGGGCATACCGAACATCTACTAAGAGTGCAACCGGATTCACACCATTCCAATTGGTGTACGGTCTGGAAGCTACTCTGCCGGTTGAATGTGAAATTCCTTCGCTTAAATTAGCTGTGGAGCTCTTACCGGATACTTCTCCTGAGGAAGAACGTCTTCTGTATCTTGAACGGTTGGATGAAACCCGTCGTCTAGCTGCTTTGATCATCGAAGCACAAAAGAAGAGGGTCAAAACTCATTTTGATCAATCTGTTTCTCCTCGTTCTTTCATTGAAGGAGACCTCGTCCTCTTGTACGATCAGGCACATGATAAGCTTGGAGCCGGTAAGCTCTAGCCTATGTGGCACGGGCCCTATATAGTAAAGCGCGTTTTGAAAAATGGGGCCTACGAGCTTATAGATTACGAAGGAGTTCCACTGGCGCAGCCCATAAATGGGCTGTACCTTAAAAAGTACTATGCTTGAAGTGATTTCTTGGTGTGGCGTGTGTATATAGGTGTGTGATTGTCATTTGTGTGCATGTATAGTGTGGTGTGCTTTGTAAACATATTTCTGCTGATTGGGTCTTCCTGGTTGTGTAGATGTCTATTCATCCATTTGTTGGTTTCGCGGATGGTGCCTCCCGCAGTACCAGCAATCTGTCTTCCGCAGCCTGGGTAATCTACGATCCTGCTGGTGAGTTGATTGACCTGCAAGGTGTGTGTCTAGGACGTACCATGAACAACATCGCGGAATATAGTGCCGTGTTGGAATTATTAACCGAGGCAGTAAACCTTGGTATCCGTGAATTTCTCGTGTACCTAGATTCACAACTTGTAGTGTTACAGCTGAACGGACACTATTCGGTAAGAAACCCGTCCATATTACGTCTGTATTTGCGTATTCGATTACTGGAAAGGAATTTTGACTACATTACATATCATCATATACCCAGGCATTTGAATACATTAACAGATGCAGTAGCAAATTTGGTATTACACAGACATTTGCGTAATTTATAAATCATCATCACATGTAAAGAAGACTCATCCAGAAATAGATATGCATATATATATCGAAATGTTTACATAAGAGTGTGTCACATAAAATTCAAAAAATATACATAATCGTCTTAGTACATCCGGAGACGGTATGTCTCTCAAAAAATAGGTGTGCTATAAATCCTAAAGACTAATCCGCATGGTGCTCATGATAGCACGTCACTGCACGCACTAAGCATCTCAGGATTCGGTGGATCCGACTCGGAACTCCCACCGTATGGCGCTGGTATGCCAGCGGTACGTCTGCCAACCGGGCATAGTCTGGGATCCCGTGGGCAATACCCTCGAGGTTCTGGATCAGCTCCTCTCCTCCGGTGCCCTCTCCCTGGATCTCAGGGGCGAGTTGTGTCCTCCGGGAGATTGGAGACATCCCAGCTGGTCTCTCAGGTCCTACATCTGCATGCATATATGATTGTGTTAAGACGAATGTGTATCAACAAAAAAAAAACATATAAACATAAAATCAAAAATATGAGGTCTTACCCAGCTCCTCGTCCCAGTCGTCTCCTTCTGGCAGTGGGAGATCTGGGTCCCCGGTAAAGTCAGTTCCTGAATAGGGCCAGTCTTCCACGACAATCAGCTGGCGTCGTAACCACCTAAAAAATTCTGGCCTCCAGGACATCTGTTGGCCACCTCCAGATCTGGGCATCAATGCTGCCCAGCGAGCCATTCTCGGCTCTCGTGGTATCGGACTCGCCACTGCGGCCCCTTGGCCCTGGAAGATTGGTAAGCGTTCCAGAATGAACGATACCAAGATAGAACCATAACCGAACTGTTTCAGTTTCCCCTGTTTGCACTTTGTGAGCTGCCTTTTCATGTTGATCGTTACTGCTGTTGCCCAGTCATACAGTCGGGGACCCATGCATTCTGAGGCCAGCAAGAGTTGGGCCTTTGTGGCCTCATGCGGTGCCTGTGACCCAGCAGCCCGCGTGATGGTATGGAGAACTACTCTCAGTGCCAGATCAGGGATAGTGTGGATATCCACCTTCTTGCTTCCTGATCCTGTTTGTGCCCCTCGGCACACCCGTGCCATCACTTCTTCCATATTTTCCCCAGATGGTCTGCTTCTGGTTAATACAGGGATTGGACCTCTACGGGACAATCCAGTGATAAAATAAACATCGGTGACCTCCAGTTCTAACACCTGGTCTCGTAACCTGAACACCTGTTCATTTTCATCCCAGATACTGATTAGATACTGGAGGAGCTCGGGCTGAGCTCGTAAACATGGTGTGAGGAAGAAATTTTTCAATCCACAGTCTCTAAGTGCATTCATGCAAGCTTGACTTTGCATGGCCTGTTCATCCTCTTCTCCGTGCTCTCGTTCTTTCCATTCGATTGCCATTTTGAGTGATTATCTGCATTCATATGGTCAAAAACCCTTAGTTAGATCTTTGATGAGCCTCAAATTCCATGCAATTTGGTACAGATATCGAAATTTTGGGTGAAATCTTAGGTTCGGCCGCTGGCGCGGCTGTTTCATGAACAGTCGCGCCACGTGGCACGGGCCCTTTGTGGAAAAGAGCTCATTGGCGCGGGTCCGTGCCCGAAACCCGCGCCAATGGGCGCAGCCCTAAAATTTTAAAAGTGGCCTCATAGAACTGATTTTTAAGGGAAAATCATTAAAAAATGAATGAAAATGAAGAGCAAAAGAGCGCCTCTTACCTGTGACAGACGAGAAGCTGAATGGTCGACTGGATTTGTCGCAATCACCGTCAGAAGTTTCTGCTCCAAATGGACCACTGTTGCTTTCCACCAAGGTAAATAGTAAAAGTAGTTTTATTTTTACCAATTTGACATATTTATAACTTTTTCGACGTTAAATGAGTTTTAAAAAGTTATTTTTATCGAATATTTGCATATGTTATGTCGAAAATGGATTTTACGCTTGCTTGGTATGTGCAGCAGCAGGTTTTTGCGACTTAAACGATGGAAACGAGTTCTATTTTATACTTTTTCGGACTCGGTAAATACACGAAAAAGTCACTCTGGAGTCATCTTTCAGCTCTTTTCTGACTCTCTAAACATGAAAAGATTGTCGAGGCCCTTATCGTTTCGATCTCGTTAAAATGGACACGAATCGACATCCACCCAGTATAAGTTTAACCCTTTTTCGGGCTGGAATGGATTGATTACGAAAAAGGAATACCCTAGCCTATCGCGACTAGGAGGTTTTCCCGGATATTGTTTTCTACCTTTTCGGATCTGGGGAACTATTTACGAAAAGGGACCTATGGAGTTTTCTTTTCTGCTGTCTTTTCAAACTCTCTAAACATGAAAAGACGCCGAGTTCTTCCTTTGTCAGACTCGTTAAACCCTGATGACATCGGATTTAGTCGAAATGACGTTCTCCGAGTTTCTCCTTCCTAGGACTCGTTAAATGCACTAGGATGGATTCGCCCGAAGGGCGGACTTATATTACAAGCATATGCTATCCCCGTCAAGCTTGTCATCAAAAATAATTGGGGTACTCGCCAGAAATGGTGGGGGAAAAAATGGAACCATCGTCGTTATCGTCGGCAGTATGTCGCTCTTGAACATGGCACTTGTCTGCATTCGTGTCGGGTTGGGGACATCTCATCTCGTTGCTTCACTTTGCCTCCGTGGGTTTGGGTAATCCCTTTTGACCTCTCATCTGCTCACTGCCTCGTCACCATGACCTCTGATCCGTTGATGTCAAATACTGCCAAGTCCATTGTCGTGTCATTTATATGTTCAAGAGAAGTTGACCTCTGCAAATATCAACCTTCCTCTGTTTCTCATACGATCTTGATTCACAACAAAACATCATGTTCCTTTGTCTCATGTCGATGATGTGGGAAACATTATGGCCCACCTTCGATCAAGGTCACTTCCTGTCGACTTCAGCTCATTATCCAGGAAGTTGGTCTAGAGACTCCTTGTGGTACCTTGGAGCCTGCATGCCTCAATGGCAGGTTCGTCGCATTCGACGTGAGGTTTACATCATTGGCCTCCGATCGAGTGATTCTGCGGGTGTTCGACGTCAACTCATTTATTCGCACGCCGTAGATTGTACCTGTAGTACCTTGAGGACCATTGTCATTATTGGTGGTTTCTCTCGCGTCTGTTAACAGCCTTCATCATTGGCTGGTAATCAGACGATGTTCTTGCATGTTCGACTTCGGCTCACATATTCACATGCTTGAACTTGTACTCTGTTGGGTCGAGATGGAGCGCAAGACCCTGGATTGTGTCTGTTGTAATCCAGGCTGCGATTGTGGATTATTATCATTATGTACATGACTCATTGATTGGATGGCTGCGACCATACCTGAGTCTATTTATTTGATCTTAGTTGGATGGCTGCGCCCATGCCCTGGATCCGGATTATAGCATACTCTGTTTCGGATGGCTGCGTCCATACCACTTATACATCATGTACTTGAGATATCGGTTGTATCTTTCTGCGCAGGTTTTCCGACGGCGGGCCTTCAGTTGAACATGTTCTCGTAAAGCATTTCACCCCTCTCTCTCTCGGGCCTCATACTTTAGGGGCATCTGTTACACAGTAATTTGTCACCGTCCCTACCATTCCCCGTCCCGCACAATGGAGGACCCATTTTGTGACCTGTGAACATTTTCATGCCTTGAAAACATCATCAATGCATTCCTCTAAGCATGAGCTTCAATTGCCCTAAAGACATCTCCTTGTAAAAATCATGAAAAACATCTCCTTTTGCATTGGCGCGGGAAGACAGTTCAGAACTCGCGCCAATGGGGAAAATCCTACAAAGAGGCCGCGCCAACTGGCGCTCTGTCCCAGAGCAGTAGTCGCGCCAGCCAATTTAAGGAGTGTTTTTTAAATAAAGATGGCGGAAGTTGAGTTTCAACAAACTCAGAAACCATTGCCTATCTTGAGTTGGGAGGTTTGGCTGCGGGAGTTCTATGGAAGGGAAGTGGTTTTGCCACCTCCCATGGAGCCTTCCTTGTTGATAGGGCCAATCCCATAATAATAGGGATCCCAACTCCCTCCTTCTCCATCTATAAAAGCCTGCTCAATCCCATGGCAAGCTAGTCTTGAAGTGCCTAAGCTTTGAATCTCCATATTCCCAAGAGCCTTTGTGTTGTAAAGAATCCTCTCTTTCCCTTAAGGCCGACTCAAGTAAGGAGACCATTGTCGAGAGACTCCGGAGAGGTTTTCCCTTTCCTTGGCGAGCTTTGCGAGGCGTGGACGACCGGAGACCCGTCCGAAGGAGATCGCGACGTCAGAACTTGGTTGTAATCTTTCTTCGTTTATTATTTAATAGATGATTATGATTATGGTTCCACTCCGTTTTCCATCATGTTAATGCGAGTAACATCCTTTCTGACTGATGTTTAGTTACGTGTGCCGGATTTTATGCTTGTATCTGTTTGTTTCTTCCATGTGCAAGTGTTCATCCGCGGAGATCGTGGAGGGATTGTGATCTGCCGGGGTTGAGGAACGAGGACGCTTCTTCTTCAGATCATAGCATTGGAATCCAGGTAGGCTTCTATTTCTAGTCCTTTCATTCGTAACTAGGAGCTTGCGTCATAACATTGTTTGATTGTTGCTAGACCCCTGCTGGGCTAGTAGGGATCGCCTCTGTCCGCAGAGGGGATTTACCTCCTCAACAACTGCTGAGCTGGATCTACATCTGGGGTTCTTCTACTAGGGTTTTCTTTATATTGGTATGCAGTAGATCTGTCAACTGGTGTCTGGATTGGAATTTCTTCTTCTTCAATGTTTATGATTTCATCTCCCTTAATGCATGTCTTTTTCACCATGCCTTTAAGCCTGGAGCTTCTCCTCAATTTGGGTAGATATTCATCTTTTACATCCTCTCCTTCAACACATTCATTTGTTAATTCCTCCTTCCTTTTATTCGTGAGTTGTTTCATGATTTTTATCAACTTTTCAGAGATTATTTCATCACTGGCTTCCTGTGTTGCTACATTAGGCTTGATTTCAACAGTTTTAACA
The DNA here is from genome assembly GCA_034641835.2 of Pinus albicaulis. Lineage (NCBI taxonomy): Eukaryota > Viridiplantae > Streptophyta > Pinopsida > Pinales > Pinaceae > Pinus > Pinus albicaulis. The sequence goes on from CM076572.1 coordinate 451,726,957, forward strand.
TCTTTTCCTCTTCTAATTATTCTCACAGGTTTTTCTTTAGACAATGTTTCTCTTGGTTCTTCAAAATGGTTCCTTAGGAGGAATTCTTCCCAATATCTCTTATCTTCTTCAAATGAAACTCAATTAATATTTTAATTAATCCATGATGATGTGAGGTAGTTTCTAATAATTGAAGCTTTTTCTGGACATTTGAGGACATCCTTTTCAAACTATTAAGTAGGAAAAAGGGCAGATTTATTTCTTCATCTAGAAAATTCATCATGAGTCTAATATGATATACATACAAAGTGCCAAATCTACCTTCACAGGTTATGAACTTTTGTAAAATTAATAGCATATTCCTCCATTTATTCTTCAAAGTTGAACTAGGAATACCTTTCTTAAACACTGCAATGTCCATACCTGGGTTTTTTAGCATTTGTCTCCAAGCCTCATTATGAAATTATTTGTTTTTAAACCAACGTTCTCCCTGTCTTGGAAGCTCTGTTGCTTCTGCTAGAAATGACTCTGTGATGGTGAATTTGATATCCCCAATCTCCACTTATGATCCATCGAACGACCTGGTAAATGACTTTGTGATTTCCTTGTGGAATCCATTAAACTTCTCTATAAATCTCAACCATCCAGCCTGTTGTAATAACCCTTTAATCTGAGGGTATCCTTCTAAATACTTAGTTCCAACTGGCTCTGACCTTACAATAAGTCCCATTTATTCTTGATAAAGATTACTTCCCTTCTCTGGCTTCAATTCACTACTTTTATCCTGCTCTTCTATCCAAAGAAAAAGCAACTGTGAAGGGTTGTCTTACCCTAAAATGACTTCTCTACAGATGAGGATTGGCTACGGAAAGAAATAGCAGTGAGTGGATTTGAACGGAATAGGGTAGTGGTAAATCATGAGGATAATCGGGTGTAAGAGTTTGATATGGCATGAATGACCATGAATAAATCTTATCAAGATTTTTTTAAAATCATCAATGAATGCTACGGTCTGATGACGTGACATAATAGGTCACTTCTAAGTTCTAACCATTAATTTTCAATTAATGATGATTTTTTATGGAGCGGGATGAAAGGGATTTGGTCAAGGAGTATTTATGATAGGGGTTTGATCAATTCGAATCATAAAATAACTTAGGAAGACATATGACCTAACCACATTATACCTTTAATGATTTGTTATCAAAAATAATTTCACAAAATTTTACCTTAGCCCTTTTTAAATTTTTGCTGCTTTGATGTGCTTTGTCTTTCATCTGAAAAACATTGATCTTTTAGGCTCCATAATCTTCTTTGACTCATCATCTGTTTGCTGGAGTAGGTTTTGCAGAATCAATTGGCTGCAGAATAGATTTGGCTACAAAACAGGTAGCTACAGAATGTACCTGTAAAAAAACTCTGAAATATGAAGTGAAATGTGGATGGAATGAAGTATGGAATGGAATGAAGCGAAAATGTGGATGGAGTGAAGTATGGAAAGAAATGAGATGGATCATAAATATGTAGTGGAATGAAATATGGATAAAGTGAGATATGGATGGAATGAATGAAATGGATCATGAATATATAAAGTGAATCTGCAACTTATGATTTTATGATACTTAATTGCAGAAAAGAACAATTTTGAAAATCTAAAGTGTCAGAAAAATTATGATTTTCACCTTAGATTTTCTGTATAAACATGCCAATCAATGATTGGTTTTCATGGTTATACCTTATATATATATATTATTTTTTTCTTTTTTTCTTTTTCTTTTTTTTCTTTTTTTTTTCTTTTTTTCTTTTTTTTTCTTCTTCTTCTTCTTCTTCTTCTTATTTTTAATTTTAAAATGATTGAATAAAAATACAATTAAGTTAGTGAAGAAGAATAATTCTTCTTCACTAACTTCATATCAATGTTATCTTGAAATTTCTTCACAAATTCCTCTCTTGAAAGTGGCTTGTGATATAATTTCATTCTGTGTCCATTTATAAGAAAAGCTACCTTTCCTTCATCTATTGTCCTAATTTTTATTGCTCTACTTTCAAATATTTTCACAATCTCATATGGCCCAAGCCAATGAGTTTGAAATTTACCTAAAAAATCCTTGAACTTTGAATCAAATAAGAGGGCCCAGTCACCTTCTTCAAATTTCTTTTCCTTAATGTACTTATCATGCCATCTAGTCCTTTGTTGTTGGACTATGCTTGTTCTCTGGACTGCATCTTGTCTGATCTCATCCAATTCATTAATATGCTCCAGTCTGTGCTTCTATGCTTCTGTTAGATCAAGTCCTAACTAGACTGCCATTTTGAAAGTTTGGATCTGAAACTCTATGGGAAACAAGACTTGTTTTCCATAAACAAGTTCATAAGGAGTGTGACCTGTTGTGTTTCTCCATGTAGTTCTGTAAGCCCACAAGGCTTCAGAAAGCCTTTCTTCCCAATCTCTCCTATGTAAATGAACAGTATTTGTTAGGATCCCTTCAATTACTTTATCGGTAGATTCCACTTGGCCATTTTCTTGTGGATGGTAGGAAGTAGATTTTCTATGTCTAATTTTGTACTTTTCTACCATTTTCTCCACTAGCTTTGATGTGAATTTAGCTCCTTGATTTGTAATAATTTCTCTTGGGACACCAAAACGAGTAAAAATGTCCTCAAAAAGAAAATTGACTACAAATAATTCAGTAGCAGAAAGTAATGTTTTGGCCTCTACCCATTTGGTAACATAATCAATGCAAACTAATATATATTTCTTTTGTCTTGATGGAGGATTAATAGGTCCTACAAAATCCAAAGCCCATTTCTCAAAGGGTTCAATGTGTACCTGAGGTTGCAGTGGCATCTCACCTGAAGGATAAGGTTTCCCTACCCTTTGGCAACTGTCACACCTTTTAACATACTCTTTAGCATACTTAAAGAGGGATGGCCAATAATATCCTAAATGAAGGATCTTATAAGCTATCCTCTTATCAGAAAAGTGTCCACCACATGGTTCATCATGACAAGCCTTGAGAATCTCATGCATCTCATCTTCTCGAACACATCTTCTGATAATGAAATCTGGACCTGTTTTGTATAATTCATTAGCAATCCATGAATATTTTTCACTGCCATAATGATATTTCTTTTATCTCTTGTATTCATAATTGAAGGAAATTTTCCTGAAACTAGATAGTTAGCAATATCAGCAAACCAGGGAGTTTGAGTGGTAATTGCAAAGAGATATTCATCGGGGAATTTATCTTCAACTAGAGTATTGTCTTTAATGTTTTGGAGTCTAGATAGGAAATCAGCTACTGTATTTTTTTTCTCAAACCTATCTAGAATAGTGATGTTAAACTCTTGTAAAAGAAATAACCATCTTGTGACTCTACCATTAGTAATTTATTTGTTCATTAAGTACCTAATTTCAGAATTATCTGTGTGAACAAAAGTTTCATAGCCTGTTATATAGTGTCTAAATTTATTTATGGCATGAACAACAGCTAAGAACTCTTTTTCAGTTACAGTATAATTCAACTCTGAAGGAGTCAAATTTTTACTTGTATAGTATATGGCATAAGGAATCAGGTATTTTTGTCCCAATACAGCTCCTAAAGTTGTATCTGAGGCATCTGTTGAAATATGAAAAGGTAATTTCCAGTTAGCTCCCCTTAAAATAGGTGCTTCAGAGATTTTTCTTTTAGGGTTTCAAAGGCTAACTGGCAGTCAGGATTCCAATTGAATTCACAGTCCTTGGTAAGTAATTTGAAAAGTGGAGATGCTATCTTAGTGAAGTTTTCTATAAATCTCCTATAATACCCTGTAAATCCTAGAAAACTCCTAACATATTTTTGACAACTTGGAACTAGTAGTCTGGAGATGACTTCAACTTTTGACTTATCAACTTTGATCCCATCTCCTGAAATGTGATGTCCTAGAACAATCCCTTCAGTAAACATCATAAAAAACTTTTCATGACTTAATGAAAGATTTGCTTCTTTACATCTCTTTAGAATTTTTTCCAATTTTGCTAAGGCTTCTTCAAATGTCTTTCCATAGACTGTGAAGTCATCCATGTATACCTCCACACAGTCATGTAATAGATCTGAAAAGATTCCTAATACTACCCTTTGGAATGTTGCAGTTGCATTGCATAATCCAAATGGCAATACTCGGTAGGCATAGGTACCCCAGGGACAGGTGAATGTGGTTTTGTCTTGATCCTCAAGTGCTACTTGAATTTGATTATAACCACTGAACCCATCCAAAAATGAAAATTACTTTTTGCCTGCTAATGTGTCTAACACCTGATCTATGAAAGGTAAGGGAAAATGATCTTTAAGAGTAGCTTTGTTTAGTTCTAGGTAGTCAATAAATACTCTCCATTTTCCATTCTTCTTGGGTACAATCACCAAAGGAGAGACCCAATGACTATCTGAAATGGGATAAATAAAATTGACATTTAACAATTTCTGCAATTCTTCTTTAACAATCTCCCTAAGGTTTGGATTCATCCTTCTTTGAGGTTGTCTGATTAGTTTACAATTTTCCTCTATATAGATATGATGATTTCAAGTCTTAGGATTGATCCCTTTCATGTCAGTGTACTCCCAAGCATATGCAGAAGAATGTCTCTGTAATGTTTTGACTAGCTTTTCTTGTTGAAACTTTTCTAGGTTTTTGTTTATGTTTAAGGTTTTTCCTAGGAATATTTCAATTGCAGAGCTGCCAAATTCTTCCATGGAGTAAAGAGACATCTGTCTTGATGATAAGAACTCAATGTTAGATTATTCTTGAAATTTTTCATATTTAAATTCTGAAGAAGATTCATAATTTTCCAAAGTATTCAAAATCTGACTATCTTCACTAATTTCTGAAATAGTGAAGAGAGGTTGTATATCTTCCTCATCATCAATCCACTGAGTATCATCTAATTTTGTGATTGTTCTTGTTGGAGGATACAAGGTAAATTTCTTAGTTGAAATTCCATCAGAGATGTACATATCACCAGATCTACAACTAATGAAAGCATCAGGTGTAGCTAACCAAGGTCTTCCTAATATAATAGGATGACCTCCTAGATCATTTTTAGGAGTTAGGATCATGAAATCCACAGGATACTCCCAAGAATCTAAGGACACTAGAATGTCTTCTATTATACCATCTGGTTTGATCACAGATCTATCTGCTAATTGTAGCAGTGTGGGTGTAAAAATAAGATTAGGAAGTTTTAGTTTTTCCATGATTTTCCTACTCATGATATTGATTGTTGCTCCTAAATTAATAAGTGTGTTCTGGATTTCAATTCCATTGATGTGTATTTTAACAACTAGATTTCCTGGGTCTAGATACTTTGGAATGGCAATCTTACCCATCATTATATCTGTTATTTTTCCTACCAGTTGTATTTTTTTTATCTCTTTTATTCTTTTTCCTGTTTTTTTCATACTCAACTCCTTTATTTTTTTTGCTAAGATTGGGATTTCCTTGATAGCTTGTAATAATGGAATCTTAATACAAACATTTCTTAACTCATCTAGGAAATCATAGTTAGGCATCATAATTTGTTTCTCTACACCCCTATCATTTTGTAATCTTTCTGGAAAAGGAGGTGTAGAAGTAGATGTTGATGGCTGCTCTAATATAGGAGTTGAAATTATTGGTTCTTTCTATTTTGATTTTTCAATATTTTGGTCTTGAAAATATGTGCTTCCCTCAAGACTTTTATTTACCCATAGAGAATCTTCCTCAAAATTGTTTTTCTCTTGTATAATTACAAAAGGTTTCTTCTTTTCAAGTATTCTTCCAAACCTATGTTGAACAAGGTCTAAAGGAGTGATCAAATAAGTTGGGAATTTTTTACCTTCTATCAAATAAATATTCTGAGGGTTTTTATTGTTGAGGTTTGGTATTGGCTGGGCAGGCAATTGATTTGATTTTTGAGGAAATGGTAATGGAAGTGGTGGATTTTGATTTTGGTTTTGATGTTGTGGATTCTGTTAAGGATTTTGTTGTGGGGGAAAGTTTGAATATGTTGGATATGAGGGATAAGAAAGTGGATATTGATAATAATGGGAGAACCTTCCATAAGGATTTTGTGTTCCTTGTGCCCAAGGTTGAGATTGATTTTGAAATTGGGGCCAAGGTTGCTGCCAAGAGTTCCAATTTGGTGGGGGTTGATACATTTGATTATTAAACCCATGTGTCTGAGGTCCCTGCTAAGGTCTTCTAGAGACAAAGTTAAGAGATTCTGTGGAATTTGTGGGTGTTTCTTCTTGAAAGAAAACCTTAAGACCAGGGAGTGAAGGACAGCTCTTGGTCTCATGTTTTCTGAACAATTTGCCCAAGTCTCTATTACTTTTGCATCTAAAGGACACTCTCTTAAGGCATGCTTCTTCTTACATTTGGGACAAAAGATTGCTAAGGCATCAGTTTCGGCTTTTTGCTTGTTTTGTAACTTAAGAGTATCTATTTGTTCTCTAAGACTCCCTAAAATGTCAGATTTGAATTCATCAAGCATATTACCTATTTCTACCCTACTTACTGTTCCAGCTGCAGATTTACTTGCCCTTGCAAGAGCAGGATCTCTTGGTCCTTTTAGAATTTTAGATTTTACTCTTGAAAGATTGATACATAATTCAGCTATATCAGGTAATGGAAGCTGAGATATGTCCCCTTTTCCCATCATATTGAGGATATCTATCCATTCATCCCTAATTGTTTTCAACAAGAGAGCTTTCAAAGTTTCTTGATCTAGGGTTTCCATTTTTTCCCTCTTGATGTTATAATTGAATCTTTCCAACAAATCTTTCAAATTTTCATCCTCGTTTTGCATCATTTTGAACAATTCTTCCTTATGATTGACTGGTATACAATAATCCAAGTATCTATCTAGAAATTCTCTCCTCATGTCATCCCATGTCCTAATAGACCTAGTGATTAAACTCATAAACCATTTTAATGCTGCTCCTTTCAATGTTGAAGGGAACAGTTTAAGTTTCTGAGCATCTTGTAGATAATCATAGGTTCTACATAGAACTTCAAATTCAAATAAGAAGGTTTCAGGATCCTCACTTTTTAGTCCATGAAAGTTTGGAAGAATAGAAGGTGAGATATTTTTCATAGTTGCATTAGTCTCTTCATCTACTATAGGGAATCCAAAAGGACTTCCAGTTCCTCTTCTACCTCTTCCTCCTTCTGCATTTCCTCTTCCTCCTTCAGCATTTCCTTTACCTCTTCCTCTATCTCCTCCTCTTCCTCTACCTCCTCCAAATAGTGTATGTTCTCCATTAAAGACTTCTCCTTCCCCTTCTTCTGCCATGATAGACTCCTCTGAACTGATATAGGGTTCAGTTGGAAGAGCTAGTTGTTCTATTGGTTCTTCTATTAAGGGTATATTGAAGAAATAGTCCTCTTCTTCCTCTTCACTAGGGATTTGTAATTCTTCTGCTGGAATATATTCCCCTCTGGAAGTGAAAAATGTTATACCTTCTGTAGGAGTCCTTGGATCTTCTTCCTCTAGAATTGCTTCATTGGATGAAGTGGGGGATCTTCCCAATGGGATATCTGATCTTGAGACTTCTGGAAGCCTATGACCAGTATAGTATGGAATGTGAGTTTGAGTTGGAGGTGTGCTACTTCTTGTTCTTGGTGGAGTGAGTGGAGTTGTGGGAATTAAACTTTTGCCTCTTACAAATCTACCCCTAGAATCTCTTTCTCTACGCATATCATTGATTTTGGGAAATAGGAAATAAGGCTACCTAGTTATACCTCCTCGGCAACGATGCCAAAATGTTTAGTCAATTCAGTGTCCTGAATTGATAGCATAAATTATCGACCAGGGCTTGTAAACTGATGAGGTATACTTGCACTATATGTGCCTAAACATCCTTATTCTTATTTCATTGTTTTTAGTATTTTGTTGATGTTTTCGAGTTTTTTTATGTTTGAGTTTTAGTATGCTATTCTATGTTCTAAAGATGAATTCAAATCTATGTCAAAAAGGAAAGAAAATATAACCTTAGACTCAAAACAGAGTGTAATTGTAAATTATGTTCCTAATTAGGAGAATGATGAAAAATAAAGCATTCTAATCCATGGATGTCCTACCTTGCAAATGAACATGAAATGTAACTCAAGACATTATATTTCAACCTGATCCTTTTAGCTAGAGGTTTGTTGGAATAATTTGTGAAAGAGATTGAACTCCAATGTGATGAGGATCTTCCTAAAAACAGACAGCAACTTAGAATATTATAGTGCAATTTTATTCATATGATAGAGATATTTTGGAACAACTTGAGAAGAAAATTGTTATAATATGCTAAGAATCTCCTATGAATATTTGAAACTACTTATAACATTACAACTAGATCTCGTTCATCAACTAGAGATTTATTGGAAGAGTTTATTGAAAGAGATTAGATATAATGACATAAAGATCTTCTAAACAACAAGTAACCCATAGTATTACAATTAGGTCTTTTATGTGATTTAAAGATTTATTGGAACAGTTTTGAGAAAAAGACTGTTTGTAAAAATATGAGGATCTTCTATCTAATTTGCAGAACAGGAAATACTAATTAACTCAATCATAATACAACCAAATCTTATTCATATAATAGTGATATATTGGAAAAGCTTTTAAGAAAAAAAATGGTTGTAGGATAATGAGGATCTTTTAATCTAAATAACAAAAGCTAAGGTACTGGTAACTCAGGATGTCACAATTAAATCCATTCATTGAATAGAGATATGTTGGAAAAGCTTTGATGAAAGACTAACTATAAAATCATGAGGATCCGTTAGTTAAACAAACAATGCAGGACATGATACTAAAAAAATATGAACTCAGAAAACTGTCTAAGTAAGAAATAAAACAACACAGAATTAAAATCTACTTATCTAGAAAGCATGTAGAAGCCTCCTTGGATAGCAGGGGCCCTCTACTATCAATTTGGCATAAAAATATTTAACTCCTCAAGTTTTTCTTCAATATAGCATCAAAGTTATGCTTCTTCATACTATCAAAAATACTTCGAAACAGAGTATCACAATATTGGGAAAATAAGAATTAACTTGTTTTCTCAGTCTCACCGAGCTAAATTTATAGGAAATTACATAACTGATATTGAATGAAAGTAGGCACAGGTGTTTTCTAAAGTCAAAATAAAACTAAAGCTCCTTTTTAGGACTCGTGATTTGCTGAAAGCAAATCAAGAGTCCTTATCCTTATAAAAATCTGCTTCTCGGACTTTTGGTTTGACCACGTGCATAAGCATCTCCAGTTATTGACTCAGCCTTCGTGGATGACAAGGAATGATGTAGGAAAGATTCAGAATCTAACCATATACGCCTTTTCTTCAGATGACACCTGTAGCATTTTCAAACACCAAAATGGCTACGGAATGTGTAACTGGCTACAAAATGACTGCATTTTGTAGCTAAAACTGCTCAGAAATCATTAAGACAACAAAATCACAAAAGCACAACGAGTTAGTAATTGCATGTATTCCTTAAGTGATTTTAATCATTCTTATTGATATTTAGGTCTATAAAATGACAAAAGGAATGATAATATGAAGTGGAATTTGGCAAAGGAGAAGACACTTTTAGGGCTCAACAGGCGCGTGGGAGGAGGTAAGGTTGCGATGCTAGTGAATCATGACAGACATTAATGGTGATTGGAGCAAGGTGATGTTTAGAGTCAGGTGACGTGGTACCCATCCGCTCATTCTCATTTTTGGTTCTGCTAGGATCGTGCGAGGGGCTAACGGTAATTGGATCTGCTCCAGGAGAGGCGCTGCGTTGGAGATCTCTGTTATCCGTGTGGGGAGAGGTGTGATTGTCAATCGTGTCCAGCCTGTCACCTACATCTGGGGAATCCCTTATCCTAAATTATCTTGGCCCCAAGTTTCATTATTCATCCTCTTAGTTCTATGAGAAGCCTAAATAACAATACCCTTCAAGGAGGGAGAGATATATAAAAAAACACAAGCTCACACCCTTGTGCTAGTGGATTTCTTAGGAAAACTTCTTATATTTTTGTGGTGAGCTTGATCATAGAAATTAAAACAAGACAAGAAACCAAGGTATTAAGGAAGGAATATTTCTACACCAAGGTATAATTTTATTTTTTTATGTGGACAAATCCCTCTTGTAGCCAAGAGCGATATCCCTAGATTCTTAAAGAAAACTAGAAACAAACATATAATTGAATAACTCTTTCCCTAAGCCTACTTCGTTTAAATCACAAATACAAGATAAGGAGAATGAAACCATTACCTATTTGTGAAATTATTTATGGAGATCCCTGCTTCATCCCGATGCTGCTCCTCAATGCTTGAAAATACCTACAATCAAATATATAAGAGAGATCAAAGGAATATGCAATATAACAATCCAAACAAGATTAATCTAATGATCAAGAAGACGAGAAATTGATATCATCTTAATGAATAAACAAAAGGAACATAAATAATTCATCATTTCAGTAATACAATACAATGGAAAAAAGTATTCATTTGTATTATTTCGGAGATAAAGAAGAGCCTTACAACCTTTGCCTTGATGTCATGAGGTTCCTCCAAAATGCCTCCAACCCTCTCCTTGGATTATAAGCTTCCAAATATAAATCCAACAGCATAAGAGAAGGATGAGGTCCACTAATAGTGGGATTAGGGTTCCTTGATGAAAGGGAATTATCTCCATGATGTGAGGGGTAAGGCTTGAATATATATGACCTATAAGCTTTCAATTGGGATATATTCACCCAACAAGGATTATATAATTCACTTTTTATTTTTATTTTTCGTTGAGTCGTGTGTTCGATCTACAATGGAAGGCGGTGTAGTTATGCACAGGTTTCAATGGTAGAAACTGTGAATGCACGGAAACTAACTAGGAAAAGTGTGCAGGTAATACTAAACAAGTTAAACGACCTTGTTACACAAAATTCATATTTTCTTCAATGGTTTCTAGATTATTGACTTGCAAGGGAGTGATTTGAAACATGTTTATGGATGGAGAGAGATCCATTTTAACAGTCAAGTGTCATGGTGAAAAAATGATGTGTAACAAATTTCCCCCTAAAGTGAGAAGTCTGAAAATTCATTTAAATATTGAAGCGCTTTATCATGCCAAAGATCAGATCAGTGACAATGGTCAGAAACCTGCAACAATCATTTAAGGATTACAATGAAAAATATAATCATCACTGAGGTAGGCATTCCCATGCTCATAGTAAAGCTAACTTGATGAACAAGTACATAAATACCCTAGAATCGTATCAATAGTAGACATAGTATGGGCACAACCATCAATTATGAATTTGTCTACATAATCATGAATACATAAATTCTTCCAGCCTGGAAGGATGAAACTAGATCTAGGTTCTTGATCTCCATCTCTCAATTCATAGTATGAATCTGACCATGTGAACAAATTTCTTGATGTCGAACTTGGAATACACCATATGATTACTGGTCAATGATGTGAATAGTTAACAAACGCGATAGAACCACCAATAATGATAATGGATCTCAGGGTACTCTCATTGAAATCTACAGAGAGTGAAAATATGTCTTGAAGTCTAACACTCATAGAATCGTTGGCAATCGGAGATCAAGGATGAGAACCTGTTGTCAAAGGTGAGAAAACTGCCATTAAGGCATGCAAGCCTCAAGGTACTCAAAAGGGTTTTTAGATCAACTTCCTAGATAGTGAGTTTAAGTGGATAGGAAGCGATCTATCGCAGGAGGGCCTACGACACGAAACTTCATGTCAAGGTTTGAAGAATTGTTTTTCAAGGACTGACTTAGGGATGGTCAATGCAATTGAGGACTAAAATTTGCAAAGGAACATGAACTAAGGTTGAAATTCTCTTGAACACATGGAGACACAACAATTTACTTGGAATCATTTGGCTCAATGATAATACCCAAAAGCAGTTGAAGACTTTCAATGTGGTTCGATTAATTGTAAGACAATGGATTATCCAACCTGAACACATGTCTGACTGAGTGTCATGTTCAAGAGCGACATATTGCCTTATAATAAATGAAAAAATGAATACATTTTCCCAATTCCCCCCCACCATTGCTAGCAAGTACCTTTTTATTTGTGTCAAGTTGTAGGAGGATAACATTTTCTTGTCATGTAAGCTCAACCTTCAGATGATTCCTCCAAAATATTTTTAACACACCCTAGGAAGGAGTGGTTCCTTCTCGTCATGATTGACGAGACTTTCACTATTTATATTTTACGAGTCCAGTGTAGGGTTAACTCGATGTCGTTTTCATGTATAAAGAGTTTGAAAAGACACAAAAAGAAAACTCATTCGATTATTTCAACGTATATTTTTAACAATCCCAGAGAAAGTGAAAATTAATGTTTTTCATTTTTAAAGAGTCAAGAGAGAAACATAAGTAAACTGCATAGTATTATTTTTTGTAAATTTAGTCCCTCAATCCATAAAAAAGGATAAAATAATGCAAGAGAGAATTCTATTGACCATGATTAGTCAACGTATACATTTTTCGTAAATAGTCTAATTCAGTCCAGAAAAGGGGTAAACTTATAATGAATAGATGATTGTTCATTAACTTTTACAGTTCAAATAGTCATGTACTCAAATATATGTTCATATTTAGAGAGTCTGAAAAGGGCTTAAAAGAGAACTCCAGGGTTTCACTTTTTGTAATTTTCAAGAGCCCGAAAAAGTGATAATATTTTCTCACAGTCAAAATGATCCATTTTTATGTTGTAACATGTATTCTGTAGATTACACTCAATAAATTATCAGAACTGCAAAAAATTATAGTAAAAACATCAAAACTTTACTTTTAAAAGGTCAAAGGAATAAAACATAACATTTTATTGACCCAAAAACTTATAAAAATTGAAAAATTAATTTCATTTTTACCATTTTGAGTTTTAATCAATTTGAGAGCAGAAAAGAGGTTTTTTGCCACAAAACTTCATAGGTTGATTTCGAGCAAACTAGTGGATGAAATCGCGAATTTTTTTCTCCAGGTAAGAGATATCTTCATTGTCTTCAATTTCAGCTGATTAATTTTGTATTTTAACCATTCATTGATTTTATTTTTTTTATTTTTTTTTTGGGGGGGGGGGGGGGGTTGTTATCTTTTGAAAATTTTCCCTTGGATTTACATGGTTTACCTTCATCGGGACCACACACATTAGTGATTTTTTACATACATAGAAACGAAAGTTGTGTGGTTTCTCTACTGAGAAACTGCCCATATGCACTTTTTCTGCTAAAGAGCAGTCACGCAAGCGCTAATGATTTTCAAAAACAGTGAAAAATGCACCCCAAAATTTACAAATTTCTCTCAAGTATTGATCTAACTGTCCTCAACTATCATTTTCGGGACTTTTTATTGTTCATAATGGATTAGAGAGAGAGAGAGAGAGAGAGCACGAAAACCAAGATGCAGAAGCTTTATGCAACACCCTCTTCCCACATATACCTAAGTAACTGGAAACCTGGGGTAAACATGTGAAAAGATTATACTAATATGAGATTAAACCTCCTAGATGAATTTGAGGAAGTGGAACTGACGAAAAAATGACAAATATACCGTACACTGCATCATTGACATCCCCAGGAGGTAACCCAACCTTCCAGAGCCCTGTTACCTGAGGGGGAACTGATTTTTAACATATTTTAGGTTTAACCACAAGCATGTAAGGGCAAGGGAGCGGTTATATACCCTTAGGCATGGGATTGACTTGTCAAGGTAGTAGCTAAGGCCCCAAAAGGTCATTTTTTTTCCTGCAGCTCCAGGATTTGTGCCACATTTTTAGCCCCTGAGCCCAAGTCCCTTCCCATAACTTCCTGTAACTTCAGGAGAGGGTAAATAACATTAAAACAAAGACAAGGAAGAAATCAGATCATCAGGAACTCATCCAGACCCCACCCAACCATGACAGTAATTTCATCAAACATGTCAGAAACATTGCATCTACAGGGATAAATAATATATTTAAACATGGGGGTCTATTACAAATCTGAAATAGAAAGAATCATTGATCCCGGCCTACATCATAACCTAAAATACAATGTATTTGACCATAGATCATTGGGCTTTAATTTACAGGTAAAAACATATGTAGAACCATACATCATCACTGATCAAATACATGCTTATAACCAACATAATAACAACATAAATACCATGGATACAACAGAAAATAAATCCATACATAAACCAATACATTTGCATATCGTATACCATTGGAATGAGCTCTTGATTTATGAGTGTAAAACCCAACTGGATATGGGACTTCCATGTTCCACCCGTCCATTGATTGGCTAATCCAAGTCTCACTTCAGCCAATCATCCCCATGCCATATTCCAAGCATGAATGTGGGACTTTCTAAAACACCTCAATCAAAACCAAACCAGTGCTCCAGAGACAAAACCATCTAAACCCCAAAACCAATGATTCCACCTCATGGTCAAACATCACTAACCATCACGGATTGGTCTCCACCCAAGCTGCTCGAGGGCTCCAGAGTGTTTGTTCCATCCAAGGCTCTAGGACTAGTAACCCAACCCCAGTTTTTCCCGGGCTCCAAAGAATTTTTCGACCAACTAAGGCTCTAAGACTAGTAACTCAACCCACCTAGGGCTCTAGAGAGCTTTTCCAACCAAGGCTCCAGGACTATTAACTCAACCCAACAGTTGTCCATCCAGCTCCATAGCGTTTTACCAACCAAGGCTCCATGAACTAATTACTCAACCCAAAATCTAAGGGAATCATGAGAACCAACCAAAAAACAATCAATGGAAATAAACCCACAAGGAAATCCACATGCATATACCATGCATGCCAAAACTAGTGAGGAAAACCTACATTCAGCTTGGTACCTGCAATCAAATCCCATTGTAGTTGTTGTTCCCAATGTACACCTGTGCTTTCTTGATCTTCCTTTGCCTTCTTTCTCCAAATCACCAAGTATCCACACTCTCCAAGAGTGTTCCAAGAAATCTCTAAGTATCCAAGAGTATGAGAGAGAGAGAGAATAAAGAAAGATCTCCAAAAATGAGCTGACAAAAAAGTACCAATTGATCCTCAAAAGCCTTTTTATAGAAGAGGCCTATATTTTCTTCATTTTCCATTATTTTCCTTCATTTTCCTCCTCAAATGCAACCTATGACCTTTCATCTCCCTTTTCTCCTAATTTCCATTATCTTCATAAACAAATGTGCCAAAAATAATTTTTTCCTCTTAAATGCCTTAAAAATAGCCTTTGCAAATTTCCTTATCCATAATAAACCAAATGAACACCCCCTAGATGTTTTTCCCAAATTTCAGCTTGGAATATGTGCCAATCAACCGTGGTTATTATTTTAACTTTATTACATGGAATTTTCACCGGGGTTGTTACAGAACCCTCCCCTTGGGGGACAACGTCCTCGGTGTTCAATCACACATACACCTCAGCAACACCGTTGACAAGAAAACATATTTCCCATGGATCTTTATAACATATCTCGATGTAATATTAACAATGATCACCCTGTTGAAAAGAAAACCATCATGAAAACTATAACGACATGACACCATACCTATTATTGGAACTCTATAACATAGCTCATGGCAGTATTTACATCTATATACATATGTAAATACCTCCAACCATCACATCAAAACATATACCAAAACATCGCCAGAACATATGCTAAAAAAACCAACATCAAACCAAAATTGCTTTGCCTCAACCGGAAAACAAGGAAGGATACAAGGCCCACATCTGACCGGCCATCTCCTATGTAGCTTCATTGGGCCCAAAGTGCTTCCATTGCACTTTAACTTGCTCGATTTCTATATTCCTGAGCATGAGCATCTTTTCTGCAAAATGCACTACGGTTTCGGTTCGAACTATCCTTCTATATCCACCTCCAATACAGACCAGTTAATAACATGATCAACATCTTTAACATATTTCTTAAGCAATGATATATGAAAAACCTCATGGACTTCCACTGTGGAAGGTAGTGAAAGTTGATAGGCTACTAGCCCAAACCTCTCCATGATCTTGAAGGGTCCACAAAACTTTGGTGCCAGCTTGGCACATGATCCAATCCGCAAGGAGATCTTCTTGGGCTTGATATGCAAGTACACCTGATCCCAAACCTGAAACTCCTTGAACAACCTGTTCCTGTTTTCATAACTCTTCTGCCCATCTTGCGCTTCTTTCAAGTTCTACTTGATCCCCTACATTTCTTGTTCCATTTATGCTAGCATGTATGGTCCAATCAGTACCCTATTGACTGTATCACTCCAACTAATAGGAGTGTTGCAACTTCACCCATACATTGTCTCAAATGGACTCATCTTCAATGAATCCTAATACCCATTGTTGTAGGAAAACTCTATCGATGGAATATACTCTTCCCACTTTCATTGTTGATGCATCACATACATCCTCAACATATCCTCTAATATCTTGTTGGACATCTCATTCTATCCATCTATCTATGGATGATATGTTTAGATTCATCAAGAAGATTCAGAACCTACGCCTAGTGCATTAAGCACCCAACTAGGGTGGGGCCCATAGTGCTATTTTTGGGTGCATGTCTATTTTGATTATCCCTTAATTAAGATGGACATTAAATTGTAATATATTTTAAATGTGGACTTGAATGAGTTAACTGAAAGTGATAAATTCAGTTAGCTAGTGGATTTCGAGTTAGAGGTTGTTGGTGAGGCATGCAGAGTAATTCTAGTTGTAACAGAGTTCAAAGTGCAGTGGTGCATGTGTTGGTGCAAGTTGTAAATCAGTTTAACTCAGTTAAGTGAGTTAAACTTAGTTGTGCTAGTTGTAATTGAAGATAGACTAGTGAGAGATATAGTGAATTAAATATTAATTAATTTACAATCAATGATCTCACATGCAACTGAGTATTTACTATTATTAGATGCATGCATGTCAGATCCAGTGGAGACCCAGTTGAGTTCTAGGTGAAAGGGAGGTTGACTATCAGTTGTAGGATTATTGGCTTGCACACATGTAGGAAAACACCCATTGGAGTTCCGATGATACTTGCATAGTCAAGGCAGGAAATAATTCCTATATTTTAAGGATATTTACCATCAGGGATTGTGCAAGCAAGGTAGGATGACAGGAGGTTGAGAATTGGCTATGTGTTGGTCAGTTTTGCATATGATAATGTGAGACAATTAGTTGAGTATTGGAGGGCTCTTGTGAGAAAATTTTTGTATGTAATTGTTTCATGATCCACGCTTAATATATAATAGAAGATAGTGGGTTTTTTAGCTGTAATATTTCCTCAAGAAATTATCTGTGTTGTGTGTGATTGATCTTTCTTCATTTTCATGTGATTAGCGATTGTGTTTTTAATTCCACAAAATATTTGTAGAAGTGATTCAGTATTTAACTTTAGTACATTGTTAGATCAGGTGAATCCAAGATAAACATTCATGTTGTATAATTTATACATGGTGTCAGAGCACATGAAATTGCAAAAGCAAAGCAGGAGTTGAGTTTGTGACTGGATAGAATTCGAATTTGCAGAAAGAATTTCTTGGTGATACAAATGATTCAAGATCGAAATTGATTTCAGTGGCTTGAGGTTAGAGTATGCACTCGAGGGTAGCTCGAACTAGATTTCTTGGAAGGACAGGATGGAGGCAGTACTCGAAGACAATGGGTTGAAGGAATTGATTGACAAAGATGTTCCTAAACGTGATGTTGCAGATGTTGCAAATCTTGATGCATGGAAAAAGAAAGTGGCAAAGGCGAGGAGGATCATGTTGGAGGGAGTACGATACCGCATTGTCTCAAGCCTTCATGGGAAAGACACACCATATGCAATGTGGAAGGCTTTGATGAATCTATTCCAAAGTAGCAGCGACCATAAGAAATTTGCGCTCAAAGATAAACTCAGGAAGATCAAGATGGAAAAGGGCGACACCATTCCAAAATATCTAAAAAACTTTGTCCACTATCAGGATGAACTGGGGAGTGTTTGAATAACAGTTGCTAATGATTATTTAGTGAGCTTGGCTCTCCTAGGACTTCCCAATATTTGGCACATTTATCAAGACTCTATCAATGGAAGGGAAAAATTTCCAGATTGGGAACGACTGTGGTCGGATTTGGTGCAGGAAGAGTTCATACAGAACACCAGAGATGGATCTTCATCTAAGAATGAGGATGAAGAGGATTGTTCTTGGCTACCAAGGTGAGGAAGGGGAAGGGGAATAAATTCCATTCTAAATCTGAGTCCAAGAATGGAAAGAAGAAGGACATGTCCAAGGTGAAGTGTTTTCATTGTCACGAGCATGGGAGTTTTGCTACTAATTGTCCACAAAAGAAGAAGAACAAGAAGGTTGTTGGATCTGCAGCTGGTGAGGCCCTTTCCTCGCAATTTGAGCTTGACTTCTCATTGATCACATGCATGGTTTCCAATGCATTGGGATCTGTGTGGTATTTGGATAGTGGCACTTCCTTCCACAAGATGGGAGATAAGGAAATTTTTAGTGACTTAGAGGAGAAAGATCTCCAGATGCATATTGAAATGGGCGACGGCGACCAGTACAGTAATACCAGGATTAGTACCATTACCTTTCAAATGGATTCAAGTAAACCATTTAAATTAAAATATGTAATGCATGTACAAGGTCTAAAGAAAAATTTGGTCTCAGTCACAATGTTGGAGGATAGAGGTTATGACGTTGTTTTTTAGTGATGGAAAAGCTTTCCTGCGACATAAAACAACGGTTCAAACCAAGAGGATGGGAATTCAATTTAAGAATCTATACCAGATGGAGGTATATGGATGTGTAGAAATGATGGGCAAGGCAGATCAAGTGGTGAGCCGGGATGAGGGAAAATTATGGCACAGGAGATTCGGCCATCTTCACCATGGAGCCTTGAAATTCATGCAACAGATTTCTACTGGTCCTCCCAGGGGTACACTTGCATAGTCATACACATGCAAGGGATGTACTATGGGAAAATATGTAAAGGCCACCTTTCATGAGAAGGAAAACCGAGCTTCGGGGATCCTTGAGAGATTTCACACAGACGTGTGTGGTCCTTTCTCGGTTGCTTCAACAACAAAACATAAGTACTATGTAATCTTTGTTGATGAATTTTCTTGTAAGTGTTGGATCTTCTTCATGCAGAAGAAATATCAAACATTCTCTAAGTTCTGTGAGTTTAAAGCACTAGTGGAGAAAGATTCGGGGAAGCAAGTGAAGGCTCTTAGGAGCGATAATGGTGGAGAATACATCTCTAACGAATTCAAGAAATTTTGAAGCAAAGAAGGAATTAGAAGAGAACTCATAGCGCCTCATAACCCACAGTAGAATGGGGTTGTAGAGAGGAAAAACATAACTATTATGGGTGCATCACGAGCGTTGTTGCATGATCAAGGCCTATCGATGCATCTATGGGCGGAAGCATGCAATACAGCAGTACATGGGAAAAACCGTTGTCCTCACAGAGTACTTTGCATGAGTACACCTGAAGAGGCTTCCACTGGTAAGAAACTTGATGTTTCACACTTTAAGTTTTTTGGCTGATATGTTTATGTGCATGTGACCAAGGATGCCAGGAAGAAGTTGGAACCTACTGCTGAGGTTGGGATTTTTGTGGGGTACACTAAAACACCCCATAATTATCATGTGTATTTTCCAAACAACAGAATGACCGTTGTGCGACATGATATAAAATTTGATGAGGAGAAAGCCATGTGGTTGTCCCTTGAGAGGGAGCTAGACTTGCATGTAGAGGAGGAATTTTTGGTTCCCAAGGATGAGTCTCAATATGTGGATCAGCCACATGAGGAGGTTCATGGAGTGGATGAAATCACTCATGCAGAGCCATCCATCATAAATGGCAGAAGGCGCACCATGGAAGCTGATAGGCTGAGACTTGATGCTCCACAGAATGTAGGAGCCCCTACTTCACAGCGCAGATAGAGACAGTCTCCTGACCGATTTACTGGATACATGGCTCTTGTGAGAAAATTTATTTTAACTGAACCATCTTCCTTTCAAGAAGCAATGCAGCAGCCTACTTGGGTTGATGCAATGGTGGAGGAGTATGACTCTTGTCAAGAATAGTGTATGGGAGATAGTCCCAAGGCCGGTTGACAAATCAGTGGTTGGATCGAGATGGATTTACAAGGTAAAGCAAGTTGCTAATGGGATTGTGGATAAATACAAGGCCATATTTGTGGCTCGTGGTCACATATCGAGGGGATAGATTATGATGAGACTTTTGCACCTATTGCAAGGTACTCTTCCATAAGATCCATCCTTGCACTATCAGCGCAGATGAGTTGGCGCATTCAACATATGGATGTGAAAATTGTGTTTCTCAATGGGATCATTGGGGAAGAGGTGTAAATAGAGCAACCTGAAGGTTTCAAGATCTTCAACAGTGATTTGCATGTGTGAAGACTCAAAAGAGCACTGTATGGGCTGAAGCAAACACCTCATGCTTGGTATACTCAGATAGATAGATATTTCATCGGACTAGGCTTCACCAAAAGTGAAGCAGATGCAAACCTGTACCAAATTGTGGTTGAGGGTAAGCTATTGATTATTTTTCTATATGTTGTCCTTGATGGCAACCCACTGAATGAAGATGAAGATATGAGATTGTTGACATGTGTTGTCCTTGATGGCAAACCACCTGATGAAGTTATTCTTGACTTGATGGACTTGATAAACGATGTAAATCTGATATGAAATGATGTTTGTTAGCAATATGATGTTGAGTGTTGTCCTTGAATGGCAACCCACTTGATGAAGATGATGGCAACTTACTTGATGAAGTTGTGCTTGATATAATATGTCTTGATGAACTAAATATGATGTATCTACAGTGTGTACAGAAGGCAATGAAGAAATGAATTCAGAATGTGCTCAAAGTATGATGAAAAGGGTATGTCTCAAGGCATACGCGGATTTGTCTAGGAGAAGTCACGTATGCACGCGGGAAACAACGTTCCAAGTCGCATATGGGAAAAAGCGCTCATAAAGTGCAAAACCAGGGGTAACCACCATGGTATTGACCCATTGTATTGGGTAATGATTCGTCTAAATGACCCCGTCCAGGAATACCATCGGAAGTAATGTAGTTTTGGGCTCATGGTATTGTTTTGGCTCATGGTATTGAAAAAGGGAGAACCTATATAAAGAGAAGAAATTCATTGTGCAAATCATGGTGTGGGAGCAAGATGTCTGAGCTTGAATGAATACTTCTCTATGAAGTAGATCTGAATGGAAAGGTAAAGGTTTGATGATAGATGTTTGAATCTATGATGCACCTGAAGAAATGATGAACGGGATATCTAGATACGAAATGTATCTATATTTGCTAGGTCTTATTTATGGAATGATTAGATACGAGTCGGCGAACATCTTGTCTAAAGTAAGGGTTAAGTACGTGTGATGTGTACGTTGCGGGGTGCAGCCTCGTGTACGAAGAACCCTTACACTGGTTCGCCGCGAGCCGCGTATACGCGGCTTCGGCCGAAGAAAGCGTGTGTGCGCGGTAAGTGGCTACGCATGTGTGTACGGTATCATGACGGTTTGTGAACGAACGCGTGTGTACGCGACATCGGTGAAAAAGCGTGTGTAAACTTGGGTTTCTTTGAAGTACGTAGTAAGAAATATCGTCTGTTCTTCGGTTTCTTTGATACTGTCGGTGAGTTATATATATCGATTTCATGTTTGGCGGCAAATGTATGGAGTGGGTCCAGTCTGAAAATATGATGAAACGTGGCTTGCAAGTTGTGTTCTAAAGGAAGATTTGGATCCAGTGTGAAAATTGATGAAACGTGGTCCATAGAGGTGCTGAGGGTTGTAGCCTTCAGTCAGGGGGTTGTAGCTCCCTTCTAGGTGAGGCTGGTAAACGAGATCAGGGGGTCGTAGCTCCCTTCCAGGAGAGGCTGGTAAACGAGTCAGGGGGTTGGAGCTCCCTTCCACGAGAGGCTGGTAAACGAGCGCAGGTGGGTGCCTGCGTGCTGGTAGGAGTCTGCACGAGCACATATGTTGTAAGATGTTTTCTCTATAATAAAATATTGAATTCTGAGCAACTGCAGCGGTGGTTTTCTCCCGACTTGGGTTTCCACCTAAAATCCTGGTGTTCATGTGTGATGCTTATGTGTGATGGTTTACTCTGTTATTACTGCACATGTTTACTGTTTATAGAACATCTAATGAATGAATGATGGAATAATATAATTGAAGAACTAATGGCATAATCAGATCTCTGTGTATACGCGAGTTTTATGAAGGATATTCGCGTGTATACGCTAGTTGGCTTCAGCAAAGTAGCGTATGGGTTTTAGAGCATGAAAAAGTAAAAGTTTTAGTTTGCCCTAAATACTGATTCACCCCCCCTCTCGGTATTTTTCCCAACAATTGGTATCGGAAGGGTTCTTCTGCCCGAAGCTTGATCGCTTGGGAGATGCGTCGCAATAGGAAGTCTTGAAGAATCCTCTTAATGTCTCTCGACACCTCTCATCAATGGAAGGAATGCGATATTACCGGAAGGTACGAACAAAAGCATTTAAAAGTCTTGGTCGAGATGTATGAGCAATCGCTGGAAGAAGGCTATCAATGTCCGTAGTATCCCTACAATGCGGTGAAAGGAAGAAATCTGAAACCAATACCTGAGCTTGAATGTCTTATTAGGAAGCAGGTCTGAACCAGAATTTGCTAAAGTGATGCGGCTAAATTCAGCAAAAGAAATATGGGACAAAATCATTCTGAGTTATGAAGGAGATACAAAGGTAAAAAGTGCAAAACTCCAAACTCTCAGAATTGAATATGAAAATTTAAGGATGCATAGTGATGAAAGTATTGCCAGTTTCTTTCTTCATCTAGATGATATTGTAAATCGAATGAGAAATTTGGGTGAAACCATAACTGATACTACTCTGGTGGAAAAAGTCTTAAGATCGTTGACTTCAAAATTTGACTCTAAAGTTTCAGCTATTGAAGAAAGGCAAGATCTGCAAACTCTTACTATTGTTCAATTACATGGTATTTTGACTACTTTTGAAATGAGACAAGGAGGTCCTTCTCAAATCAGAGAAGCTGCTTTTAAGGTGTCTGCAAAAGGAAAGGAAAAGGAAGTTGTCAAAGAAACCAGCTATATATCCGAAGAAGAAGAAGCGAATTT
Organism: Pinus albicaulis; assembly: GCA_034641835.2. Classification (NCBI taxonomy): domain Eukaryota; kingdom Viridiplantae; phylum Streptophyta; class Pinopsida; order Pinales; family Pinaceae; genus Pinus; species Pinus albicaulis. The sequence continues at coordinate 451,750,124 of CM076572.1, forward strand.
TGTGAGAAAACTCCAACTAGGCACTGGAAGATTCAAAGGTAAGCTTCCCTTCAAATGTTTTGAGTGTGGAAAAGTTGGTCACTATGCTGCTAAATGTCCTTATAGAGAAAAACATGGTAAAAGGAAACAATTTGAAAAAAGGAAGAGTTATTATGCAAATGAAGATGATGATGAAGTGTCCAGTGAAGATGAAGAAGATTCTGACCATGATCTGAAAGTGCTCATGGCAAAGAAGCAAAAGAAGAAGGCTACTCGAAACAAGAAGATATCTCAGAAAACATGTATAGCAGAAATTGAAGAAGATGAATCAGATAGTGATTGGGGTCCTTTTAATAATCTTCTTTGTGCAAACAATAGTGAAGATAGTGAAAGTAAAGTTGTGGATCTAGAAGAAGCTCTCAAGGTTAAAGTTGAAGAACTACAAAGTTCATCTAAGAAGCAAGAAACTATAAACAAAGAGATGATCTCTCAAATGGAAAAACAAATAGAAATCCTGAATGGACAGGTGGAAAAGTATCAAAGGTTTCATACGTATGCATCCAATCAAATTAAAGAACTAGAAGCAGAAATCAATGATCTAAATGCAGATCTCGAAAAATCAAGCAAGAAGAATGAAGGACTTGAAGCTGCAATCATCTCTCTGCAAGCAGACCTTGAAGCATCAAGTAAGAAGAATGAGGAACCTCTACAACCATTTGAAAAGGAAGGCCTTGAAGCAGAAATCATCTCTCTCAAAAAGGATCTGGAAAAATAAAATAAGAAGAATGAAGAGCTGCAACAAACATGTGAAGAAAACGAAAATTGGTTGAAAGAAGAGATTCTAAATCTGAAGGATCAAGTAGAAGATGGAAGAAGGAAAGAAGAAAGCATGACAAAGCAATGTCAAGCCTTGGAGGTTGAGGTAAACATTCTCAAAGGTAAATTAGAATAAAAGGTTAAACTTTTGAGGTTTCAAGATAGTACTAATATTTTGGACAATATTTTGAGTAATCAAAGGTCTCCTGCTATCAAACTTGGTCTTGGTTTCCATGAAACTGTTAAAGGAGAATCTAGCTCACAAGGAAGTGCTAAAAATTCAGAGGATGTCAATACAAAACCTGAAGTGTTGAAAGAGACAAAAGGTCAACCAACAATGATGAAATCTCAAAGGAAATCAGTCAATAATGTTGAATGCTTTAAATGTCATAATTATGGGCATGTTGCAGCAAATTGCAGGAGCAGATCATTTCAGCCTCGAACAAACAGTTCCTACATAGAAAGGTACTCTGGCTTCTTCAAGGGATATTGTTTTTCATGTAACAAGTATGGACATAAAGCGACTGATTGTAAAAGGAGGAAGATTAGAAATACTCATTATGATTCTTATGCTTATTTCTCTGGACACATGAGATGTTATTCTTGTAACAAGTATGGACATGTAGAAAAGGAATGCAGGTTGAACAGATATGAGAAATTGGATAACTTCCAGCACACAAATAGAAAGTTCAAACAAATCTAGAAAAAGATGGAGGACCGATCAGAAACGTAGGGAATTCTGACCCTACTGCAGTCATCCGCTTCTGAAGCTGACTTTTCTTATTGACTGCAGGAATGATGTGGGATACATTATGAGATTTAGTGATGTATCGTCACAGGGGGAGCAATGCATGATGACTCTCATGGTTGATTTGATTACTCTGGTTATGTTTACTTCTGACAGCGCATCTGATGTGGAAAAGACAGGTACAGGAGGTACAAGCTCAGGAGGAGATGAAGGAAGATGAAAAATTTCTATGCTTCACTTTCCATACGCGGGTTCTATTAACAAAAGTCGCGTATACACGCAAGTTCCAGCAGACACAGTCGCGTATGCATTGATGATAAGAGAATTTATATGATAGCTGAAGATCTGGAGCAGAGGTTGAGAGGCAATACGGTCTGTTGTTAATAGCTTGTTGCACAAGTTGAAGAACCTTTGGTTCGAGGGGGGGCTTAGGCAGGTTGAATACTAATGATTGGAAAGATAGCAATATGGCTTGCTTATTCATAGGTTTTTTGTGATACTCATGCTCAAATGATGATGACTTGGTACATGGTTTATTATGATGAGATTTTGAGCCACAGTTTCTTTGATAAGTATCTTTTGTGCTCACACATGGATGAGTTGGATGTCATTTGACTCGAAATAAGAATAGATCATGCGAGTTTGTTACTATGGTTGAGATCTTTTGCCTACATATGTTACTTCATGTTAAATCTTAAAGATCATGGTGATATTGGACCACATGGATGATTGACACATATTTGAAGATGTTGTTCTGGTATGATAATCTCTCTTGGAAAGATTGTATTGATGCTGCAAAGAATCTGAAGGCTTGGTTACTAATGTGCCACAACCGTTGGATGACGCTTGAAGACACAACTACACTGTTCTATCTATCTGTAGTCCAGGGAAGCATTCAAATATCCCAGAAAGAAGCTGAACACTGTCTTTATCTCACAAGAGGATCAGATCTGGTTTCAATATAGAAGATGGCATTGGATACGCGGATTTCCTGAAACACAGTCGCGTATATACGCGAATTCATGCACAGAAAACCGCGTATGTCTTATTTCTCACAAATTTCTGTTTGAGATACCAATCTCTTATTGCAATTGCCTAGTTTGTTGGTATCTCGATATTTTGTATCTCTGGTAGTGTTCCGGTTCTCATAATTCTATTTCTAATGTTTTGATAAAGATGCCTTGATGATTTGTGTGTGAAAGTGTTCGGATGCACAAACTAAGGGGGAGCCTTAGTCATATGGAAAGGTTGCTTGGATGCACAGATTCAGGGGGAGCATTAGCCTTGCTAAGCATAATGCATTGTTGGCATTATGTTGATTCTGAAAAATGATCTCTTTCTTGCGGTCTTTCTGGTATTGGTCATGTAAAGTTATATTTGTAGTTTGATGAAAAGGTCATGTAGAGATCCATGATGTAAAATTGTAATATTCAGTCATGTAAGGACTTCATTTTTGTAAACCCACTTGGTTGGGTAGCTGAGTCAAATATTGTAAACCCACTTGGTTGGGTAGCTGAGTCAGATTTGTAAACCCACTTGGTTGGGTAGTTGATTCTCATATGTAAATCCACTTGGATGGATCTTTGATGTAAGTATGAGTCATTGGTGATAGGAAATTCATAGAGTCATGTACTTCATTAGAAGATATGTTTGAAGATTTAGCATGAACTTAGGGGGAGTTTAGTCACGTCAGTATATATATCCGATCTGCAGAATGCTTCTTCCACATGCAGAGAAAAGGGGGAGAGTATGTTGGTTTTGATCCGCCCTTTTCCCTTGATGTCAAAGGGGGAGAGTGACATGGTGTTTGAATGAAGAGAAAGAATGGTGTCACAAATGGAGAGAGTGACATGGTGTCATTGTATTCTTAATGTACCTATCTGTTGTGGTAACCAAACACCATCGTGGTTGCCATCAAGTCCAAAGGGGAGATTGTTGGAAATATGATGCAGAGTGTTGTCCTTGATGGCAACCCACTGAATGGAGATGAAGACATGCGACTGTTGAGATATGTTGTCCTTGATGGCAATCCACACAGTGAAGTTATTCTTGACCTGATGGACTTGATAAATGATGTAAATATGATATGCAATGATGTTTGTTAGCAATAGGATGCTGAGTGTTGTCCTTGAATGGCAACCCACTTGATGAAGATGATGGAGACTTACTTGATGAAGTTGTGCTTGATAGAATATGTCTTGATGAACTAAATCTGATGTATCTACAGTGAGTACAGAAGGCAATGAAGAAAGGAATTCAGCATGTGCTAAATCTATGGTGAAAAGAGTATGTCTCAAGGAATACGCGGATCTGTCTAGGAGAAGTCGCGTATGCACGCGAGAATCAACGTTCCAAGTCGCGTATGGGCAAAAGCGCTCATAAAGTGCAAAACCAGGGGTAACCACCATGGTATTGACCCATTGTATTGGGTAATGATTCGCCTAAATGACCCCGTCCATGAATACCATCGGAAATAATGTGGTTTTGGCTCATGGTATTGAAAAGGATAAACCTATATAAAGAGATGAAATTCATTGTACAAATCATGAGTGTGGGTGCAAGATGTCTGAGCTTGAATAGATAACTATACCTCTAAGTATATACATGTGGAAAGGGTAAAGGTTTGATGATAGATCTGAATCTATGATGCACCTATGAAGAAATGATGAAGCGGGATATCTAGATCTGAAATGTATCTGTATTTTCTAGATCTATTTATGGAATGATTAGATCTGAGATAAGGCGAACATCTGTCTGAAGTAAAGGGTTAAATTTGTGTGATGTATCTGTTCTGAAGAATTGCAATGACCTAAATGTCTGAAGAACCATACGCTAGTTCGCCACAGAGGAAGTGCGTATATACGCGGCTTCGCTGAAGAGAAAGCGTGTATGCGCAATGAAATTAGCTCTATAATATGTACAGAAGTATACGCTGGTTTATGTGCATGGAAGCGCGTATATACGCGACATCAGTGAAAGGAAAGCGCGTATGCAAAATTGGGTTTGCTGAAGTCTGTGGTAAGAAATGTCTGATCTGTTCTGCTGGTTTACTGATATCTGTCAGTGAGTTATATGTATCAGTTTCATGTTTGACTGTGCTTAAAAGTATGGAGTGGGTCCAGTCTGAAAATATGATGAAACGTGGCCTACAAGTTGTGTTCTATTGAAGTTGTTGGATCCAGTGTGAAAATTGATGAAACGTGGTCCAAGGTGGTGTTAAGGGTGGTAGCCTTCAGTCAGGGGGTTGTAGCTCCCTTCCAGGTGAGGCTGGTAAACGAGATCAGGGGGTCGTAGCTCCCTTCCAGGAGAGGCTGGTAAACGAGTCAGGGGGTTGGAGCTCCCTTCCAGGAGAGGCTGGTAAACGAGCGCAGGTGGGTGCCTGCATGCTAGTAGGAGTCTGCATTGGCACATATGTTGTAAGATGTTTTCTCTATAATAAAATATTGAAGGCTGAGCAACTGCAGCGGTGGTTTTCTCCCGACTTGGGTTTCCACCTAAAATCCTGGTGTTCATGTGTGATGCTTATGTGTGATGGTTTACTCTGTTCTTACTGCACATGTTTACTGTTTATAGAACATCTAATGAATGAATGATGGAATGATATAATTGAAGAACTAATGGCATAATCATATCTCTGTGTATACGCGAGTTTTATGAAGGATATCCACGTGTATACGCTAGTTGGCTTCAGCAAAGTAGCGTATGGGTTTTAGAGCATGAAAAAGTAAAAGTTTTAGTTTGCCCTAAATACTGATTCACCCCCCCCCTCTCAGTATTTTTCCCAACATTTTCACCAAGGTTGTTACACTTTGGATGATCCAACAACTATGAAAGCATTGAAAAATTGTGGCCTCTACAAGTATTGGATAACTCTGGTAATGGAAGCTTATTTGGAGCTCATGACATGGATGGTGAGGAATTGGGATGTCTAGGATCAGTGTTTCATGATAGGGGATCATCGCATCACCATATACGTTGATGATATGTACTTCTTTATTGGGCTCTCTTGTAGATGGCTTGATATTTCTTTATATGACCAGAGACCAGATGGAGATACTACTACTTCTTATTTGAGGTAGTAATGTGTTGATGGGGCTCGGCTCAAGGGTGGTAGGATTGAAATAAAAATAATTGAGTGACTCGAGTTGAGTACCATTTATTTTACAATCACCAAACTATGTGGAAGCACAGTGCTTCACTTGGCTACAAAGGCCCAAATGCAGATTATCGTGGAGTGTTCACAGTCCACTATTTTCAACTGGTGTGAAGGAGTAGTGCCAACATGAAAGGGAAACTTACTAGAGCCAAAAATGGTAAACTGAAAATTTTCAATTATGGTGTCATTCTCAATTCATTTTCTTTAGAGAGGGTTCCACAACTTATCCCAAAACAAATTCTAGTAGATAAAACAGGACATTGAGATCCACGTATGTTGTGGTGGATTTCGTTGATGGCTCGCCATGGAGGCGATGTCCCAGTTGTAAAATATACTCCTCAGTTTTAATATTTTTAAATTTTTATTTCCTTTTTAACATCCAAAGCTAATTATCTGATATTTTTATGCATATGTGGGCCCAATTCGACCAGCAAAGCTACATCAATTTGACAAGCAAGGGGACCAGCTTGTAGCGGTCGTATTACCCCACTCAGATGCAACAGAGGCCTTGACCGAGGTGGATCACAACTTGGAGAGCTTGACTATAGATATAAAAAAGGCATGGACTGATGATTTGCCTCTCCGGTACCAAAGGCACGTGGTTGGGGTTCCAGGACTATTCAGGCGACTGCTACATCGAGTAGTTTACGCTATAGTCTGCTATCATGATCGTCATCATGGATATTTGCTAGTATTTTAGGGCTACATTTTGATTTTTGTATCGACCTATTCAGATAATAAAGGCCATGGGGCCTCATGTCTTTGGATGAAATTTTTTGTAACACATTTTTTACATACTATATTACCTAATGGGAACTACTACTTTTATTTTCAGTTTATCTTGTTCACTATATGGATGAATATTGTGTTTTATTTAGAAATTTTGCAAATTTCTATTTAACACGTGATTGGCCAATGCATCAATTAATGTGTTTAAATTTCTTGGAATGTGTTGATATTCAATGTAATCGAATTGTCTTTCCAAGAAAGGGACCCATAAAAAAATTCCTAAAAATGATGAACTTCTTACTATATAGACACCATTTAAATGTAACACTATGAGTCGTGAATCTAACCTAACGATCAAACATCAATGCCAAATGTGATGGCATCATATAATAGTTCAATTAATGCACTATTGTAACACCCTCCTCCCACATCTACCTAAGTAACTGGCCAACCGGGGTAAACATGTGATGAGAGGCTACTATAACGATATTAAACCTCCTAGGTGTCGTCTACACCAACAATAAAACCCCTAGGAGGTAACCCAACCTTTTAGGCCTCTTACCCCTGGGTCATAATAAAAATTTGACCCTTTTGATCCATACCGCAAGCATAAGACTGCATGCCTGCATCCAGGAGGCTATAGACCCAGGCACAACACTGCATGCCTGTGGCTATGGACCAAAATTCCCAGTTATGTGCCTACAACTCTGGGATTTGAGCCACCTTTTTAGGACCAGAGCATCGGTCACTGCCCAGAACTTCATGAAAACTTAGGGGATGATAAATAACATTATAACAATGATATTGAAGCAATCACATAAACAATAACTCATACGGACCCCTCCTATCCATGACAAGATTTTTTTCAAACATGTCACAAACATTGAATCTACAGGTGTAAACAACATATTTAAGCATATGGGTCTCATACTTAGATGAGAATCACTAAGAAGTATTGTTCCCTTACATCGTTAGCTGCAATACAATATATTTGACCATAGATACATTGTGCATTCATTTATGAGTAAAAACATGGATAGAGCCATACATCATCATTGATAAAATACATGCTTATAACCAGCATAATAACAATAGAAATACCATGGATACAAAAGAAATAGAATCCTCATAATAAATAGTACAATTTCATACCAAATACCAAAGGAATGAACTCTTCATTACTAAATGTAAAAACCAACTAGAGATGGGACTTCGATGTTCCACCCAACCATAGATTCGCTGAGCCAAATCTTACTTCAGCCAATCACCCCCGTGCCATATTCCAAGCATGAATGTGGGATCTTAGCAAACGCATCAATCACAATCAATCCAAGGCTTCTAGAGGCCAAAACACCTTAATGTATAAATTATCCAAAGGGAATCAATCTGATCTTGTAATTTACTAAAACACAATATTGAATCCTTCTACAAATTTGTGGAAACCAAATACGATCGCACAATCACATAACAATTAAGAGAAAGAAATTATCAATCGCACAACACAATATTTATATGGGGAAAGAAAATTCTCAAAACCTCGGTAGTTGTATATTGCATAAACTCAATACCATGAAACAATACAATGTTATTTCCCTCACTGAGAAACCTTTGCACTATGTTGACTGTCTCACTCTGATCTAGGAAAAACCAGTCAAATACTTAATCAATTCTTAGCCTTTGTCTGACCAGCCTTGCTTACACATCCCTGGAGGAATTATGTCCCTATTAATAAGGAAATTCCCAAGAATTTATTGCGCAATTCCTTCAAGGCATCCTGATGACCTCATGCATGACCTATACAATTATCTAATTATACAATTGATAGTTATCTTCCCTTTAACCTAAATATTAATTGGGCCTTCCTTAGAACTGACATGAAATATCTATATATAGTGAATTATCAGAACTAATTGATCACTACTTGTGAATTAAATCATATTTAATTCACTGAACCTATCACTAGCTCATCTCTCAGTTAGAACTAGTTAAATTGATTTTAACTCAATTAATTGAGTTAACTAATTACAACTCACAAATAACTGTAACTGGACCCCTAAATCATGGGAGAACTTTACATGCCTCCTCTCTCACCCTCAACTTTAGTTTCCTAAGCTAACTAAGTCTTCTTGACTACGTTAAATAATACAAGTTTTAATGAGATGAAATCACAAATTTTCTTCCAGTTTAATTAAGGGAAAAATAAATCAGAATCCCCCTTTGGGTGCCATTTCAACACTAAACCCTTAACTAGTCATTCCACCTCATGGTCGGACATCAAAACCATCACGAGTTGGTCTCTATCCAAGCTGCTCTAGGGCTTCATAGTGTTTTTTCCAACCAAGGCTCCAAGACTAGTAGCTCAACCCAAGTATCCAAGAGTATGAGAGAGAGAGAGAGAAAAAAAAATGAGAGCACCAAAACTGAACTGACCAAAAATTCCACCAACTGATCCTCAAAAGCCTTTTTATCAATGAGGCCTCTATTTTCTTCATTTTCCATTATTTTCCTTCAATTTCCTCCTCACATGAAACCTATGACTTTCACCTTCCTTTTCTCCTATTTTCCATTATTTTCATAAATAAAATGCCAAATAATGCCCCGTGCCTTTCCAAAGAATTTTTCATTTCCTTTTCCAATTTCCTTAGCCATAATAAACCAAAGTGAACACACGCTAGGATTTTTTTCCCACCATTTAGCTTGGAATATGTGTCACATCGACCATGGTTATTATTTTTTCCTGTATTAACTTTTATTATATGGAATTTTCACCATGGTTGTTACAGAACCCTCCCCCTTGGGGGAACATCATCCTCGGTGTTCAATGACACCTATAACCAACAATATCATTGAAAAAAAACACATTTCGCATGGAACTTTATACACAGCTTGTTGCAGTATTTACAATGACCATTGCTGAAACATGAAAAACATATCATTTACTCAAGCTTTATAACATAGCTCATTAATGTATTTACAATAACAACCACATATACTCAAGCACATTTTTTTCAACCAGCAGATAACCATATTTTCTATGGAGCTTTATAAACCATCTTGAGACAGTATTTACAATAATATACACATATACACATTTTCTCAACCAGAAAATAAAAGGATACAATGCCTATATCAACAACAAGGGAATCTAGAAGCTCACACCTCCACCCTAAAATTAATACTAGGACTCACCTCCATTCCAGGAAGTCCAGAATCCACCGTTAAATTCAAAGCTGCATCTAATGCCCAACGCTACAATCATGTGCCACTTCTCCTCTCAGTGAACAGTTACTGGTTTATTGTTCTAGGGCACACTCCCAATGTGTATTTGATTCCATATGGAAATTCTAATGAATAAAACAAATCCATCCCTAACCTTCCCTTCTCTACTTCACAGTCCCTTAGGAAATATGGCAATCTCCGTCTGTGCATTCACCCACCTTCCAAGTTTCGTTGGCATCCCATCTCAGGAAGTCCATCCCTTGGCAACGCTTCCTCACATTGGAAGATACAAAAACCAAGACATATCCCTGCCTCAAAACCATCATATCGGTCATAGCATGCTCATGGTATTTAGTGGACACTATTGGGTACCAGTGTCCCACAATGGCCCTGCTCCCGAAGAGATTTACCAGCACATTGTTGCTTGTTTTAATTCATCATGTATAAGCATATCACATTTGGTTAGACAAAAATGAAACCATCATACACTAAAATCATGAAACAACCATAAATCATAATCATAAATCATAGGTAACCATCATAAGTCAAAATCATAAATCACATGCATGACAAGACTAAAATAAAATATCGATACTTATCCTTCATCGATCCTTCTTCCTTTGTTCTTTCTGTACACACATCAGATCGTTTGCCACACCTGTCAAGCACCTAGTGCCCTTGCAACTCACATACACATACACACAATGTACATCAAAACACATACATCCACTCAAAGTGTACAACACCACAAAACACCTGGTGTCCAACACAACATAATATATACGCTTATACCCAGTGTAAAACAAAATACATGTACATACACATACATCCAGTGTACAAAACAACATATACGCCTACATCTGGTTTACAACACAATACATATACGTATACATAATACAACACAAAAAATACACATATCACAATACGATGACTACATCATGCACATACATAGTACCGCATGCCCGCAACACAACATGTACGGCATGCACACAATACGACATGTATATTAGTACCATATGCATAACATGTACATAGTGGAGAAATTATATAACTAATGTGTTATATAATTTCTACATGGTATCAGAGCAGTATTGATCATTGGAGAAATTGCAAGGCATTGAAGCGGTTGAGTTTGTGCTGGTGGAATTCAAATTTGCAGTAGTGTTTTCTTTGTGTCGAAGTTGAGATGTATTTCAACAGATTATGATTGGAGTATTCCCTTGAGGGCAGCTCGAATTATATTTCATGGAAGGACAGGATGGAGGCGATGCTGGAGGACAATGGGTTGAAGGAGTTCATAGATGCAGAAATTCCAAAACCTGCTTCTAGCAATGCTGCCGCACTTGACGCATGGCAAAAGAAGACAGCAAAATGTCGAAGGATTCTGTTGGAAGGTGTGAAGGATCACATAGTGTCCAGCCTTCATGGTAAAGCTTCTCCATTCTTGATGTGGAAAGATTTGACAGACTTGTTCCAAAGAGCGACCAGAGGAATTTGGCGCTCAAGGATAAACTCAGGAAGATAAAAATGGAGAAATGCGACAGTATACCCAAGTACTTCACGAAGTTTGTCCAGTGCAGGGATGAGCTGGGAAGTGTGGGGGTTACTGTAGATGAAGAGGACTTGGTGAGCTTGGCTCTCCTTGGGCTTCCGAAGAGTTGGCATTCTTATGAGGACTCTCTCAATGGTTGGGAGAAACTGCCGGGATGGGATCGACTTTGGTCGGATCTTGTGTAGGAGGAGATAAGGCGGAGTACCAGGGACGGATCTTCATCGAAGAATGAAGATGAAAAAAATTGCGCTTTGGCTGCCAAAGCAAGGAAGGGGAAGAGCAAGAAGAATGATTCTCAATCCAATGCGAAAGGCAAGAAGCAGGACATGTCCAAGGTGAAGTGCTTTCACTGTCACCAACATGGACATTACGCCACTAATTGTCCACAGAAGAAGAAAAATAAGCAGGCTGCTAGATCTGCAGCTGGAGAGGCCTTAGCCTCGCAGTTTGAGCTGTATTTTTTTTTGATCGCATGCTTGGTCTCAAGTATGATGGGATCAGTGTGGTTTCTTGACAATGGTGCATCATTCCACATGACAGGAGACAAATATTTGTTTGTTGATCTAGATGAGAAGGATCTTGGAGTGCACATCGAGATGGGTGATGATGGTAGATACAGTGCGACCGGTATCGGTACCATTTCCTTTGAGAGGGAGTCTGGTAAACCCTTCATATTAAAGGATTTCATGCATGTTCCAGGATTGAAGAAGAATCTTATCTCTGTGGCAATGTTGGAAGACAAGGGATATGATGTTGTCTTTAGCGAGGGAAAGGCTTTCCTTCACAGTAAGGCAACTAGTGAAACCCAGAGGATAGGGGTTAGACTTAAGAACCTTTATCAGTTGCAGGTAGATGGCTGCGCAGCAATGGTAGGCAAGGCAGAAGGAGTGGTGAGCCGGGATGAGGACGAGCTATGGCACAAGAGATTGGGCCATCTTCACCATGGTGCTTTGAAAATTTTGCAGCAGATTTATACTGGGCTTCCCAAAGTTACACTTGCATAATCAGATCAGTGCAAGGGATGTACTTTGGGAAAATTTGTGAAATCCACCTTTCATCAGAAGGATATTCATGCCATGACGATCCTTGAGAGAATTCACATAGATGTGTGTGGACCTTTATTAGTAGCTTCGACAGCAAAGCACAGGTATTATGTGATCTTTGTTGATGATTTTTCTTGTAAGTGTTGGATCTTCTTCATGCAGAAGAAGAGAGAGACATACTCAAAGTTCTGTGAGTTCAAGGCACTGGTTTAGAAAGAATTGGGGAATCAAGTGAAGGCTCTTAGGAGCGATAATGTTGGTGAATTCATCTCTAGCGAATTCAAAGACTTTTGCAGCGCAGAAGGAATTCGAAGAGAGCTCATAGCGCCTCATAACCCACAACAGAATGGGGTCGCTAAGCGAAAGAACAGAACAATCGTGGGTGTTGCATGTGCGATGTTGCATGATCAGGGCCTTCCCATACACATGTGGGCTTAGGCATGCAATACTGCGGTTTATGTGAAAAACCGTTGTCCTCACAGAGTACTTGGCATGAGTACACCCGAGGAGGCATTTTCTGGTAAGAAGCCTGATATTTCTCATTTGAAGATTTTTGGCTCACTTGTTTACATTCATGTGATGAAGGATGCCAGGAAGAAGCTGGAGCCCACTGCAGAGGTTGGGATATTTGTGGGGTACACAGAAACACCCCACAACTATCGTGTGTATTTTCCAGACAGTCGGAAGACTGTTGTGCGATGGGATATCAAATTTCATGAGGAGAAAGCCATGAAGTGTTCGCTTGAGAGGGATCCACACTTGCATGTAGATGAGGAGCTATTAGTTCCTAAGGATGAGCCTCAGTATGTGGATCAACCACAAGAGGAGGTTGATGGAGTGGAAGAAAACACTCATGCAGCGCCAACCATCAGATGGAAAAAGCGCACTATAGAAGCTGAGCGACTGAATCTTGATGCAGAGAAGATTGTAGGAGCACCTACATCACAGCACAGGCAGAGAAATTCACCTGACCGATATACTGGATACATGGCTCTGATGAGAAAGTGTATCATGACAGAACCATCCTCTTTCGAGGAAGCCGTGGAGGACCCTGCATGGGTAGATGCCATGGTGGAAGAGTATAATTCGATTGTCAGAAACAGTGCATGGGAGATTGTCCCAAGGCCAGAAGGGAAATCAGTGGTAGGTTTGAGATGGATCTACAAAGTGAAGCAAGCAGCTGACAGGAGCGTCGAGAAGTACAAGGCAAGATTTGTTGCCCGAGGCTTCTCACAAATTGAGGGGATTGACTATGAGGAAACCTTTGCACCTGTCGCAAGGTATTCTTCCATACGGAGAATCCTTGCTCTCTCAGCGCAGATGGGATGGCACATTCATCAGATGGATGTGAAGACTGCGTTCCTCAATGGAGTCATTGAGGAGGAGGTGTACATAGAGCAGCCCGAAGGTTTCAAGATCTTCAGCAGCGAGTCGCATTTGTGCAAGATCAAAAGAGCGTTGTATGGGTTGAAACAAGCACCTCGTGCTTGGTACACACGGATAGACAGTTATTTCACCGGTCTTGGATTCACCAAGAGTGAGGTGGATCTGAACCTATACCAGATTGTGGTGGAGGTTAAGTTGCTGATCATTGTACTTTATGTAGATGATTTTATTTTGACAGGTGATGAACAGTTGATACTCTCATGCAAGGCTAATCTTGCAAAAGAGTTTGAGATGAAGGACTTGGGCCTCCTTCATTATTTCCTGGGATTGGAAATTTAGTAGTGAAGTGATGGACTGTTTGTGTCTCAAGGCAAGTATGCCTGGGAGATACTGGAGAAGTTCAACATGCATGGATGCAAGCCTATCGACACTCCTCTTCCTAGATGTTGGAGGAAAGAGGATGCTACATCGGCAGAGGTAGTGGATGCCACTGTTTACCGACAGTTGGTGGGGTCGCTTATGTATCTATTCAATACACGACCTGACATATGCTACGCTGTTAACCAGCTTTCACAAGCTATGGTTAAGCCTACCAAGCTCTTTTGGAAGGCGGGGAAGCATGTATTGAGATATCTCAGAGGCACATCGGGATATGGATTATGGTATAGATAGTCGGATGAGGTGAAGCTGCATGGCTTCACGGATGCAGATTGGGCAGGGAGCCCAATAGATAGAAAGAGCACATCTGGAGGGATTTTCAGTATCAGGTCGACAATAGTTTCTTGGTAGAGCAGGAAGCAGAGATCTATGGCACTCAGTTCAGCAGAGGCCGAGTACATGGCAGCGAGTTTGGCTGCATGCGAGGCTATATGGATGAGGAAGATCCTGGTTGGGTTGTTCGGTTCACACTTAGATCCTCCTGTGATATATTGTGATAATCAGAGTTGCATCAAACTCTCAATTAATCCAGTATTTCATGATAGATCTAAACACATTGACATCTAGTATCATCATATCAGAGATTATGTGCAGCTGAAGATCATGTTACTTTCTTAAATTCCTACGGAGGATCAGGATGTTGATATCTTGACGAAGGCGCTCACCAGGAGAAAATTCGAATACCATAGAGGTAGGATCGGGGTGGCAGATAATCCCTATCTTGTTGAGAGGGAGTGTTGAGATTGCAACAAGATGATGAGCTTAGTGAAAATAGTTGCCTTCACTAAGTGGGCCCGCAGGCTATTTTTGGCGCAAGTCTATTTTAGACTATGTCTATTTTTAGACATGTCGATCATATTCTATGAGTTGCAGGATGTTATTTTTGGATGGTTGGTCAAGTTGGAAAAAATAGATGGACTTCTATTTTTAGACATATTGGGCGGAATCTATTTTTAGATTGCCAGTCTAAAAATAGATATGTCGAATATTATTAGCTCTTAATAATATTTGGACTATAAACATTATCTTATTCTCTTTGAGCACTTCAGTTAAGTGCACAGATGTGGCACAGGAGCTGACAGAAGGAATTACGCTATTCCTAAGGGTTAAGTGGAGCTATTGCATGGAGACTTCAGTTAGAACTCATGTGACAGAGTTTGGTGGAGTTGTAGAAGTAGTTGGTGGAGTTGTGTTTAGTTTAACTCAGTTAGACACAGTTGAGTTAGTTGTATCTAGTCTAACTGATTGATACACTAGTGAGAGTGGTGTGAATTAATTATTAATTAATTAACTAAATAATAACTCATTAATCAACTGAAGAATACATCAGTTAACTACAGTGCATGGACAGTTTCAGTGGAGACCAGTGGAGAGGTAGGTGAAAGAGCAGGTTGACTATCAGTTGTGACTATAGTGTTGCATGATTTGCAACACCCAGTGATTGGAGATGCCAATGAGGATTGCGTGAGCAAGGCTGGACCAATTCAAGTTCATTCAGAGCCAATATTCAGCAGGGATTGCGCAGTAGAGGCAGGCTAGTAGGTGGCAAAGATCGGTGCATGGATTTGCTAGATCGGGCCTGATTAGTGTGTAGCGATTGTATTGTACTGAGAGCTTGACATGATCAGCTTTGTATGAGGATTGTTACATGATCTCTATGACATATATTATATACATATAGTTGGGGTTTTTAGCTTCAGGCTTTCCCATTAAAACACTGTGTTCATATGTGTGAATTTTTATGGTTTCAATGTGTGCATGCAATTGATTTTATTTCCGCAAGTAATGATCAATAGTAGAAGAGATTATGTATTATGTATGAAGTCAAATAGTGTGTGATCAGGAGAATCTTGGATGTATAATGCATTAGTTATCTAATTTCTACACATAGTACCACTTGTACACAACACTACCCACGCAACGTGTGCCCAGCATCACATGTGCACGGCACCACCTGCACAACATGTACACAATGAAAAATGTACACTACACCACCTATACAATGTGTACACAATACCACATGTACACGACACCACATACACCACATGTACACAGTGCCACATGCATGACATGTACACGACACCACCTACACACAACACCACATGTACAACATGTACACAACACCACATGCACATAGCACCACGTGCACAACCATGCACACCACACCATATCTACATAGCATCATATGTACAACATGCACATAACACCATATGTACATAACACTACATACACAACATGTACATAGCACCATACGTACACAGCATTGCATATCTGACATGCACACAACACCATATGCACACCACACTACATATCCAACACGTGCACAGTACGGATGTACACAACACTGGATATCTAATATGTGCATAGCACCATCTATACCTAGCACTGCATATGCAATATACATTTAACACCACATATACAAAAGGCATACAACATCATATGTACACACTACTACATATGTTACATGTACACATCACCATAGGTACAATCATTGAATATACAACATGCGTAACACATACACAAAAATAACATTGTACATCCATAGACAGCACACTAACCCCACAAGAAACCTTGCTTCTAGTGTCTTTTAACTATCCATGCTTATCCTAGCATGTCGCAAATCACACTACTTTCACTTCTTTGATTTTCCCCTCAGCATTACATGTCCATAACGTAAGCATAGTAATGGTACAATCATATAACATTAAATCATATCCACATGATATTGACCTCACATTTTTGTCAAGACTCTTCCAATTGATTCCTCATAACCAGGAACCTCTTCATGTCATTTACCTGCATAAGCAATCATTCCTCCAGAATAATTATCCTTGAAAATCCTGTCATACAATGATATAGACACATACATACATAAATATATATAATCATTAGCATAAAACAATCATGATCCTATCATACAATGTCATACATACATACATACATATATACATATATAAACATAAATAAAAAGCAATCGTGATCTCATTAGATAGCGACATGCATACATGCATATATATACATATATATATATACGTCATCATAATCATGATCACAACATGATTACCAGATATCATAAGGTCTAGGTTGAGAGAAATTCCTTTATCCATGCACAATATGCACAATATGCACAATATTTAGAACAAAAGTTCCCAACATAGCCAAGGCATCTAATATCTCAAGTCCATTTATTTTACCTTTCTCATGATTTTCCTGTCACTGTCCATTTACCACAATGGACTCAACCAATCCATCTGGTTGGCATATTCTTACCCTTCTTTGTGCTTAATCATGCACTAAGATCCATTCGAGCCTTACATTGCCTGTTGGATTTCATTCAGCTCTTCCCAAGATCCATTAAATTCCTCTTCCCCAACCAATTCCTGAGACTCTCAAACCATAAAAGAAAAATATAAGAAACAAATAAGGAGACCATGGAAAACCAATAGCAATAAGACACCAAAATAAGTGGTATGGCCATACACTAGGCGCAATCAAAACCACAAATCAATCACAACCTAATCACAAAAGACCAAAATCACAATAAATTACAACAAACACCATTACTCAATCCCCATGGTTCCCAATGCCTCCAAGTCAAATCTCAAACCGATCCTTCTTTACGATTTCATGGATATCTCTTTTCCATTCAATCCCCCGCATCATACTGTCATAAACACATAACTATCAACGCATAAATAAATATAATAATATACCAGTTATCTTATCTTGATACTACTGAGTCTTACTATATGCTATCGCATCACCATGTTGTTAGTTATATAAACAATTCAACTATTACATTATCATGCTAATAACAAGCATGTTTCCCTGCAATTGTTCACACATGTCAATTACATGTTACAAATTTCAAGACATCATATCTATAAACTAAAATCAACCTTTACTAATACTAGCAGTCATGTCATAATCAATTAGTAGTCAAAATCAAAACACTACAACTATCACCTACTTATACTCAAGTACACATCAACTATCTCAACACATATTGCGTTAGTACAACCATCTTAATACCAAATCATTTCTTCATGCAATCTTATAGACACATACTGATATCATGTGATTAATCAAACATTCAAAAATAGATGACCTAATAGACACCAACACTCAAACACCAAATAGACGACATAATCAAACATTCAAGTACAAAGTAAATGGCATAAGTAAGCTCATACCTTAATGTATTTTAGGGGAGGCTATATTATCTTCACATTCAATATAGTTAGCACGATATCATATAAACTCAAACATAAATAAGGTCATAATATCCATAATAGTAACTGACTAGCATTTTCACATCATAAGATCATAAACATTCATCGTTCATGCATAATAACCACAATTGCACAGTCAACCTAGATGAGTATGACATAATATCACAACACATTAAATCATATCGGAATGTCATAACCCTAACCATTTGCATAGGACAATCCAAATTAGCATGATACATCTAACATCAATATCTTAACGCAATAATCCTAATCATAAGCTAACTAACATATAACAACAACAAATTAATCATGTAACATAATCATCAAGAACATATAGCATAGTCATCAAGTTAATTAACATAAAACTTCAACAATTTAATGATATAACATAATGATCATGTTAACTAACATAACACAACAAAAATAATGCATACGACCATAGGTTACTATCATTCATGACTATCTGACACATGTGAATATGACTACACTAATCAACTAGCATTTATCACACATTTAACCACAATAATAATAGAAAAACAAACATATAAGTAACCCTAATGTTTACAAAAATCATGAATCACATACCTACATGCTTGTATGACAATATTCTCTTACCCCAAAGTCCATTGTTGCAACTTCACTTTATTGATTTGCATCTCCTGCTCTACTTCAACCAACACATTAGCATCATAAAATATCAATATCATCATCATGACCTAATTTCATACAATGACATCACAATGCATGACAACATCAACCATGCCAACTTACATGGACAATACATAAGCGTGAACAACATGTGACCAAACATGAACAATCAATGAATGTACAACATGTACCCAAGCATGCACGGACAACACCCAAGCATGAACATCATGTAACCAAGCTTAAACAAGAAATGCATGTACAACATGTAGCATCATGTAAGCAAGCATACACGGTCAATACATAAGCATGAACAACACATAAAAATTCATACACACATGACGAAACATGTCCCAATGACACCAAAAAATTTCCCATGGTGACATCAATGAAACCATGACCAACACCATGTGAATGCAACAATCACACATAGACCACAATAATATTACACACGCATCCAACCAACATAAATGCATGATCCAAACACCACCCATCGGTCCGAGAGTTGAACCATGTTCTGATACCACTTTGTAACACCCTCCTCCCACATCTACCCAAGTAACTGGCCAACCGACGTAAACATGTGACAAGAAGCTACTATAATGAGATTTAACCTCCTAGGTGACCTTAAGGAAGTGGAACCAATAACATACATACCTTGTACAACAACAATAACACCCCCAGGAGGTAACCCAACCTTTCAGGCCTCTTACCCTCAGGTCATACTGACAATTTGACCCTTTTGAGCCATAGTTGTAGGCATAAGACTGAATACTTGTAGCCAAGAGGCCATATCCCCAGGCACAACACTGCATGTCTGCGGCTAAGTCCCCAAATGCCTAGTTATGTGCCTGCAACTCCAAGATTTGAGCCACCTTTTTATGCCCAAAGCCTTCGTCACTGCCGAGAACTTCATGAAAACTTAGGGGATGATAAATAGTATTAGAAAAATGATACAGAAGCAATCACATCAAAAATAACTCATCCATACCCCTCCTATCACTACAAGGAAAATATCCTCTAGCAGAGGTTATAACAAAGGTTTTTAGTGTTATAAAATTGGCCAAAATTGTTAAAAAAACATTTGCTACAACATCCATTTTTTCAGTAATGGAGGTTTTGGCGAAGCTTATAACAGAATTTCAACACAACTAAAAACAATTGGGCAGTCGGAGTTTGTTACAGATGTTTTTCTCATCGATGCGCTAATCAGGCGTTAACGCACTAGTGCGTTGTACCGTGAACACATCGGTAATGTAAAACTTCCAACCATCGAGACGAAAAACAAATTTCAGATGCCCTGGGGCATTTAGCAACATCCCGATGCGTGTCAGCCAGACAGTCGCACTGGGATGGTCAAAGGTGCATGAACTGGGTTGTTAATGTGTAAAACCACACTAGGCACCATGTAGGTGATACAACGCAACGGGCCGTCAAGTTATAAAAATGCACCGGCACGTTAAAGGGAAACCGCACCGGTGCATGCAACCCCTATCGGACCACCCGGGTGGTAGTCATCGATAAAGCACATCGGGCATTCTAATTGGTATTGGTATTTGTGCGGTGCCCATAGGTCGTAGAAACACACCGGTGTGCAGTATCACACAAACGCACTAGCGCGCAATTTCACAGAAACGCACCAAGTGTTCTAATTGATATTGGTATTTGTGCGGTGCCCATAGGTCGTAGAAATGCACCAATGCGCATTAGCATACAAATGCACCGGTGCATAGTGGCTAACACGCATCGATGTTCATTTTGTATTTTTTAGAAACATCGACCTGTGACAGTGCAATTATTGTGATTTTTTTAAATTCATTATTCATCAAAATTCAACACATATCTTTTGACAGTATTCATATCAATTAATTTTTTATTAGTGCATGTGAATGTGATTTTTGGATTAATTTGTTATATCATATCATCATATTTCGCTTCTCTTCATTATAATATTTAATCATCCATATATTTAATCAGTGATGGAACATTTCAGAGCGACAATGGAGAACGCAATAGAATAAATTAAAACATATTTTATTATATATATAAGAATAAGACACTCTTTGTCATAAAAAATGGGACAGTTATTGGTATCCCTCTGTCTTTCAATTGGGACACTATGTCCATTACATTAAACAAAATGTCTGATTTCACAGACAAATATTTCAAAAAATACAACACCTTGCTTTGATATCCAAACATATTGATCATAATTCTTCACTTGAACTGTTGTCACTTCTCGAGCTACTTCCATGATGGGTTATGTTGAGGAGTGTTTTGTTCAGTGTTGATTGTTTTCTTCTTCTTTAACTTCCATCTACAAACATAAAAATAAATTGTAATGAGTGTATATACATTGGTGAGAATAATGAAAATTGCAATATTAAATAATATACATCAACGTAAATCGAAAAGAAATATACCATAGCAAGAATTGACTCATGAATTATACAAATTCTTTCAAAACCAAATTTCATGTCATCTTTCAAAAATTCATTTGTTGGCGCAGCTCCATACTTTGTTTCCTGCAAGTTTTATACCCCATCAGAAATCATATATTTAATATAAAATATTTTTTTGTTCTATTAATTATAGACGGAGCTTAGTCAAACAAGATCGATAGATGCTTACAAATTCCACAATTAATTTCTGATATGCCAACATATACTAACAACCCATATTTAACCCAATGTCAATCAATTCGTCTAATGGTTCTTCTTTGTATGTTATCACCTGTTTGAAGACATTCAATGATGATTTTTGTAAAACAACTTAAAATATACAAAAATGAAATATAGTTAAGTTGTTATAAGGAAGTAACAATTACTCACAAACTTAGATATCAACCCTTTTATTCCTTGTCGTCCTATTTATGTGTTGAATGGGTTCCATTTTATTTTCTTTTATGCGAGAAATTACTTGAAAATTAATATTTAATGCTAAATTGTCTATTTATTGTACCTAATCGAAAAATTCAATGATTACATATTACATTTGAAGTACGTTGTTGTTGAGATGGGTGATTCAATTATGTGCATTTCTTTTACCATCTCCTTATACGCCTTTTTGGACATTCCTACTGGCATATTTTTGATATCAGCTCGCTCATCCTTTGAGATTTTCATAATCTTCCTGAAAATGTAACATGACAATAAACTATTTAATTTTTATGTTGATATATGAAAAGTAAATATAACAAAAGTGATATTTATAAATGATTGGTTTCTAGTAATATATACATATAATTCTAGAAAAAACATTTAAAGGAACATTACTTGTTCATTCCTTCTTTTTTGTTGTTCTATGTTTTTGCTATTAAAAGTCTCACATGTCTCATTGATAAATTCTCTGGAAACTCATCCTAAGTTTAGATAAAATTTGGTTCTTGGAATCATTGGATTGATTTTTGTATTGTAAGTGGAAAGAAAATTTATACATTCGTTCCACTAGATCCCTCAAAGTTTTGTAAAAAAATTTCCCCCTTTCGTTAACCTTCAGCACCACTCCAGATGAGCTAAGGAGAAATTCATTTTCATTTGCATGTTCTATTTTTTTTCTTTTCTTATAACAACATTCCTTATCTTCGTTGTTGGTCCCTATAGAAAATTAAACATATGTGAATTAATAGATTGTTTGAAACATGTTATCTAATATTTTTAAGCATATTATTAATGAAAATTAAAAAAAGAAATTAATATTGGATCGATATTATTTTTTTTCATTCACTCTATTCATCCTTCTGCAATTTTTCCATCAAGATTTTACACTCTTCTGGCTTTAGATCAGAAATAATCTTATCGAGCTTTGTCATTTTGTGGCTCTGCATGATACACAGTAAACAATATGTATTAGTTAAACTTACATATAGTTCAAAAATAATAATTTCTGTAAAGAATTTAAAAAGAACTTGTCTTTTTTTCTTTTCTCAATGTGCTATTAGTATTTTTGTTACTTGATCTCTTGTCAGCCATTTATTTATCAATATGAAACTTGTATTATACCATTCATTAATATATTTTATAAATAAATCATAAAAAATTTAGATTAAAAAAAAAATCAACAAAACGGTGTGCCTTTCAAGAAGTACGCACCGATGTCGGTGTGACATGTTCTTATAAACGCACCGCCAAAATAGTAGAAACACCATACGGTGTTCTCTATCAACAAGGAGACCCGATGCATTATATTTTAACCAGTGCACTAATTAACACAGAAAAATTAATAAAAATACTCTAATGTTAGTTTTTGTAGCATAACATGTCGTGGAGGAGGCGGTGCGACATGTTCTTATAAACACACCGCGAAAAAGGGGACCATCGTACGATGCTCTCTGTCACAAGGAGACCCAGTTTGTTATATGTTAATCAGTGCACCAATTAACACGTACATAAAATAAAATATAATTTTTATCAAACAGTACGTGCGCGATGCGCTATTTTACACAGGGCGCACGGATTAAAAAATATATATGTTTTTAAATTTCTTTTATCAAACAGTACGTGTGTGGTACGCTATAATAAAATAGTGCACCCGTGTGTAATTTTACACAGGGCGCACAAATTTTAAAAAAAATGTTTTTAAATAGTTTTTTTCAAACAGTACGTGCGCGGTGCGATGTAATAAAATAGCGCACTGGTACGATATTTACACAGGACGCACCGATTTTTTTTTTTAAATGTTTTTAAAAAATTCACGCAAGGGACAACATGCTGACATGGATTGGGATCTGACTCTGCTATTCGTCCCACGGGTTAGATGTCATAGGCCTATATATATAGAAATACAAACCCTATAAATTTAAAATGAAAATCCCTAATTTTGAAGTCACAGGAACAGGAAGAAGCAAGGGCAGAAACAAAAAGAATCAGGGTTTAGTGTAAGAATGGATTTTTTTTGTTTTTTTTCTGAAAATGAAAATCAAAATTTAAAAATTTTACTTACCATGTATTAAATCAAATAGAAACTATAAAAAAAAACAATTATTACAGTAAAATTTAATCACCAAATGGTTTGAAATTCTATACTACAGGGTTTGAATCACCAGATTTTTGAAATTATGATTCTCTGAATAGTTTTGTTCGAAAGTCGTTCACTGCTCCACAATGCTCTTGTGCTCTCTTGCTCCAGGTATGTCTCTCGTGCAAATATCTCCCTGAAAATTTTTGCAAAAATAATGAAATAATGAAATTTTTTTACTATTTCAAGAATTTTTTATGAAATTAGATTTCCGAAAATAATTTTCTGCCCATTTTTCAATTTAACACCTTTCTTTCACTTTAAAAAAATAAAGTTGCGCTTTTTTAATTTGCGACTATTCAGTGTGTTTGTTATCTAACAGCACCGGTGCGTGAATTAATAACACAACACCGGTGCGCAGTAACTAAAACGTACCGGTGCGGTAAACTGTACATTAGCACCGATAACAATAATTCCATTTTTAAGGCACCAAAATTACTTTTAGGTATGTACACCAAAATTTATTGTTGATTTTGCTCAAATTTAGGGAGAAAATATCATAATTATATCGAATGGACAATTCTTCAAAATTCAGCTTGTTCCATAATATTTCTCAAATTCCATCGCTAAGTTCTCCCTATCCATCTCGAGACGTAATATCTACTTCAAATTTTATTTATATTTTCATTATCTAATTGGATTAATTTATTTTATCCATGTCAATCAGCTGAATAAAATTAATGTATACAAATTTGCAGGTTCATGGAGATTCAAAATCGAGTTCATATGCACAAAATATTCAAACATATCCAGAATGTTGGAAGCTCTTGACAGGAGCAGCATACCGCAATGTGCATTTGGTAGATGAAAATGGATAGCCGCTTCACCCTGCCAATTGTAACATTGCATATTCTAGCCACAATTTTAGGACAATGATGGTAACCATAATTGTTTGGTATATTACTGTAATTATTTCAGTGTCAAACCAATTAATCATGCATTTTCGTTGTCCATATTAATTCATATCATATATTTTTTACTAATCATGTTCAAATATATTTTTTGAAATTATTAGGATTCGAGTGATGATGAGTGGCCTACCTACCATCTTTAGTTGCACCCCACGACAATGTCAAATCAAGAGAAGGTTGAATTAAGAGAAAAACTCGAAGAGGAACGATACCAAGAATGGTTGAATCAACCACCTATTCAATTCCCACTACGTCAAAATTCACCAATTAGAAATGACTACAACAGTAGTAGTTCTTCACAAGCTGGAAATGGAGGCAATCAAATAAAGGTTGGTATGGATGATTACTTAAGGGATACGAATGCCATGGAGACAATGTTGTTATATGCATTCCAAAACAATGATCAGCTAGGGGATGATGCTCATATCATTGATACCTTTTTCGAAAGCCTTAAATTTGCTTCCACCACCCCTCTCTTTGGACCTGGCGGCCAGTCAAAGTCTACCTAGTTTGAAACAACGATGTTAATGTACAACTTGAAAGCAAAGTTTGGCTTGTCAAATGCATGTTTCTCGGAAATTTTGAGGTAATTGACCATCAAGTCCTCCCTTATATTTTGAGAAATATAATCACACAATGAACATTACAAATGGTCAATATTATGAACGTTAATAATTATATCGATATTAATGTACATTTAATATTGTCCATGATCACCAACTACAGGTTATTCAAATATAAGGTTTTTCCGAGTGATAATGTCTTGCCCGGTAGCTGCGAAGAGGCAAATAAATTGTTGAAAATTTTGGGTGTTGAGTACATATCATATCATGCATGTCCAAATGATTGTATTCTATATAGAGGAGAATATGCAGACAAAGAGATATGTCTGAAATGTGGGCATGATAGGTATGATAAATCAAAAAAGAAGGGTAAGTCATGTGGTCCTCCTTTTAAGATATTGAGGCACGTGCCTATAATCCCAGGGATCCAAAGGCTCTTTTGTTGAAAATAATTAGCTATGTTGCAGGGATGGCATGCCTCACATAGAAGTGAGTGTGGTGTTATGTGAATCCCAAAAAATTAAATAGTGATGAAGTATATAGAGGATACATGGCCCAAAAAATTCAAGGATGAAGTACGAAGTCTACCACTCAGCATAGCCATGGATTGCGTCAACCCATATTCCCTCCATAACACCAACTATTTTGTTTGTCCTATAGTAGTGACCAATAACAATATCCCCCCATGGTTTTCCATGAAGAATGAACATCTTATGTTGGCTCTCATAGTCCCTGGTAGAAGACAAGTGAAGAATATGGATGTCTACTTACAATCACTGGTAGATGAATTGAAGGAATTATGGGATGGGATAAATGTATACAATGTATCAAAACTCATCGCATCAGAGAGGAGTTTTACGTTGTATAGCATATGTGCTTACACGACACATGATTATCTAGGCTTAGGAATTTTCTCTCGTAAATTGCATGTTTATTGATTTGTTTATATACATAACAATATTCTTTCGCATATTAGTTATTTAATTCTTTGTAATTGTTTTGATCTTCATGATATTCTTTAACGTGGCATGCATACATATTTTATACAATAATTTTGTAGGTCTTGTAACAAAAGGGTATTTTGGATGTAAATGTTGTGGACCTTCTCTAAAATTTATATGGTCCATCGACCTATGAAAACCAGTGTATGACTACTACGGGGTATTCCTCCCAAAATAACACCCTTACAGAATAGTAGCATCCACTTTCAATGGTAAACGAGGGAGAACCCAAAGGCCTCCAATAACGACACCGGTTGAATGGATTAGAGCATATGAGAGAGAGAAGGAGAAGTAATTCGTAGAAATGTTTGATTCAAATGGGGAGCCTATGTTCGATGATCCAGAATTCTTCAACAACTATGTTGAGAAATTTCCCATTGGGATGAAAAGGAAATCTATCTTTTATAACCTCCCATATTGGGAGCATCTTAAGATTACCCACTTATTAGATCCCATCCATATATTTAAAAAAATTTCATATTCTTTATGGAGTCACATATCATCGAAACAAAGTGACACACTAGTTGTTAGGAAATATCTTATTACTTAAAAAACTAAAAAGAAACATTGGCCAAGACGATTAGAAAGTACAGGATCAGAGGCAGGTGTTGGTCCCTCTAATTCATGGTATTTCAAATAAGGTGATGTCCTATGGATTTTAAAAAATATGATATTTCTTTGGAAAAGGAAGTTATAATGGGTGTGAGGGTGCCATCTTCATACAGGTCTTCACTACGGCGCTGCTTCACCGTGGATGACCATTTTTCGGGGTTGAATTCGCATGACCATTTGAATCTTCTAAGAGTGTTTATAATGTCAAAAGCATGATTTTATTATTTGTTATATTAATAAATTTTATCCCATGCAGGGATCATAAAACATAACCAATTTTGTATATTATTGCATGTGTTTATAACTTTCGGTGTCATTATCCTTTTTTCGTGCATGGGTGTGTGAAACATGAACTACTTCAAGACCTAGGGTGTGCCATATCTAAATTATATGCATTTGTACATTGGATCACGTCAAAGGAGGTTCATGTGGCTAGCATTCCATGATGGCGTCAAGAGATAAATGAGATTGTTTATATGTTTGAGAAGGAACTGCCGACGAGTTTCATGGACTTGCAGGTTCATCTTCTAATCCACCTAGTAGATGATTTTGAATTAGTTGGGGTGGTTTATTGCCGTTGGATGTTCTTCTTAGAGAGGTACATGAATAAATTGAAAGTTTTGTTCGACAAAGGAGAAAACACGAGGGGTCTATGGAAGAGAGGTACATATCGCATGAGTCTTTCAATTATGCCAGTGAGTACATAAAGCAGATCGACAACAAACCAGGTGTGGTGATTTGGGATGATGAAAGGAATGAAGACAAAAGAGAAGGGGAGTTGCTCCGAACGAATGGAAAAAGGTGCTTGATAAAGAGCAAGCAAATTATAATTTTTCAAATTTACACAAAGTAAATATTCATGTTGAACTTCGATATAATGTATATTTTGATCTCATATGTACTATATGTCAATTTGATTTCATCAGTGAATGCAGAAATTGAAGCAATCAATGAATTCGTTCTTTACAATTCTGAAGTGACACAATCGTGAGTCGCATTGTACGAACAAAAGAGGATGAATTGGGATAGTGACAGGAAATAATGCAAACGGTTGAATGGAATAAGTGTGCCTTATCCCGATCATTTAAAAGAAAATATGCCAAAAATATGCCCCAATAGTTGGGTTGTTGACCAAGTCAGAGAGAAATACGGAGCAACCGATCGTTACATGCGTGCTAAAGAGGATGCGCTAACGTATGGATTGGGTGCACCCACTCAGTAATAATCTATTTATGTACATTTTAAACTTAATAATTCACCTTTGAAATGTAATTACATCTATATTTCATATTTTAAAACTTGGTTTATTATAAGACACATGACACTATGATTTTTTAACATTTTTATAGGTGCATTTGTTCCCATATATGTGGGCATATGGACACCATTTTCACATAGAAAATGTCGATGATGGACACATGACACAAGAGTGTGGAGTGGAAGTCAAGTTTTATCAATCTAGTCGATCTAGCCACCGTGATCAAAATCTATTACGAGGGACGTTATGTTACGTCGGAAAGATACAAGAGATCATTGAAGTGTATTTCTCTTCTTTCCAATGTGTTATTTAGGTGAAAGTGGTGGGACACCTTTGATCGGAATAGTGTAAAGGAATATGACGATAGTAGGCTGATATGTATCAACTCTAGAAAGATGTGGGATGAAGCTAAGGAGCCCTATGTATTCCCCAAACACTGCAACCAGGTGTTTTTTTACCCAGATGTGTTAGATAGGGATTGGTGGTTCCTATTGAGACATGACCCTAGATCAAAACATCTTTTTGAGAAAAATAGTGTTATCATGCCAAGCGAGCTGGAAGATAATGAAGGTGATCATGAGAACCGAGAGTGATATGGTACATTTTTTATTTCATCATTTATACTTTTTAAGATGAGATTTTATAAAGAAGAGGACTTAATTACCTTATAAATAAGACACTTTTTTTCGAAACTTTATAATATGTATTTTTAATTAATTGGTAATTTGCATTGTGTTAATGTTAAAATAATTTCACTTGATAATTTGCAATTATGTTGATCTCGAAAACAATGACGTACTGTATAAAGTTATTTTTTTATATAATGTCAATTCTTAAAATAATAAAACTACTTGATTGCTTTAAATGTGTGTGAATTATAACTTCAAAATGTATACTACTATTTTTGGTATGTAAGATCAAAATAAAATAATGATAATTCTAAAGTACATGAATTTATTTGCATTATTTTCTAAACTTTATTATGTTACAAAAAATCATATTATTCTAGATTTATTATTTTACAATTATTTATATTCATACAATTTTACAATTTTACAATTATGGTAATTTAACAATATTTACGGTATACATTTTACTTACGGTCGTTATGGTTCAAAATTGACAATTAATTTACAATTTTACAAATTTACAAATTTTAATAAAATTGAATGATGACAATACATACAATTACAATTACAATTTTACAATTTCACAATACAATTACAATTTTACAAATATTTTACGTCATATTATTAAAATTACGATTACAATTACAATTACAATTTTACAATTTTACAATTTTACATACATTTACAATTACAATTACAATTTTACATACAAATACAATTACGATTACAATTTTACAATTTCACATACAATTACAATTAAAATTAAAATTAAAATTACAGTTACAATTACAATTTTAGAATTTTACATACAATTACAATTATAATCATTTCACATTTATACAATTAAAATTTTACAAATATTTACATACAATTAAAATAAATTACAATTACAATTTTACAATTTCCCATACAATTACAATTTTACAATTTTACATATATACAATTACAATCATTTCACAATACATTGAATATTGCAATTACAATTACAATTTTACATACAATTAATATTAGAAATACAATTACAATTTTACAATTTTACATACAATTGAAATTAAAATTTCAATTACAATCACGACATAATGTTCAATAAATATCATGATTTAATATTAAAAATAAACATCATGATCATCGTAACCATTGTACAAACATCATATTCGAATAAAAAACACATTCAAATTCGCTAACATCATCTAATCATTGTGATCATAATCATCTAACAAAACACAAGCATTGTATAACATCATCACAACACAAACATCAAATCTACATCTCATGTCAAATAATTTCTATCACATTCACATCTATCTGCAAACTACACATTAAATGAAAATATCTAACATGACCTAACAATATACACATCATGATGAACACCAACATGTAAATTAATTACATATGCATCATGAACATAAAATACATGGACTATATATATATATATATATATATATATAACTGTAACTGTATAATGTCAAAAATATACAATTGTAATATAACTGCATATAAATGTCAAATATCTTGTGGTATATCAACAATACTACTAGTTGAGGCATGCTCAGTCAATGGTGCATCCTCGACATGCTCAGATAGATGATGATTACATCCCTATTGATTTGGAGGTGCTTGCTAATTAGGAACTGCCTGCTCATGATGACTCGTGGATGGTCCAGCCTGCTCAGTGGATGGTGCGGTGGCCTGCTCAGTCAATGGACTTGCCTCCTCAGATGGACCTGTGCCCTCCTCAAGATCAGGTGCCTCCTCAGGACTAGGACATGTTTGCTGAGATGGTACAGACTACTCAGACTGCTCATGATCATGATTGGATGTTGTAGGCCGCTCATCATGATCATCTCTGGCACGAGGTGGAGGAGAAGGTGGAGTACTAGAACGATGATCATTCCCCTCATGATCATGATCATCAAATGATATGTTTCTATTTTGTACTACATCTCCACCACGCCTACCCCTCCTCGCCCGCACCAGTACTCTGGTAGCTCCAACGATATTAGGCATGAGGTTCAACATATCACGGGGCATGATTCTCCATCTCTGTGTCATCCTATCATTATCTTGTATCTCTTTTATCGTAACCGGCCCAACTCCCTCCTCAACTAGGAGTCGATAGAGTTGGTCACCTAACTCCATCCTAAATCGGGTGTCCGGCCTATGCCTCACACCCATCGGTATCTGCACCTGATCAAGACCAGGTCTGTCACCATAATCCTCCACCTCTGCCATCTCCTCGTCAACATGATCTACACCTGGATCATTCGGTAGCGATGGAATATCATCGCCAACTAATGACCCAATATCTACAAAATACATATAAGTACACAACAATAATTAGACAATTTCATTAAATAATTTAATAAAAACAAGTTAAAGAACGTGTTAGAATAAATTTGATAATTCTAATTAATTAATTAATACAATAAAATAAAACTATATTAATTTAAAGAAAACACTAATATTACCTCTCGCATCCGTTGGCTCATCCTATGTGAATAGGATCTTGGCACACCCTCGCCAATCCAAGCCATCATACGGACATGGCACCAGAGCGAAGGAGTGATCATCAACACTAGATAGCAACTCGAGTGCATCATGAGATATCTTGGCAGAAAAGTCAGACTCGCCCATCTTGGGTATCATCTGGCCCCACATCTCCATCCGTACGTGCGGCATTGGCTTACAAGGTTGTTGAAAAAAAGTAGGCCTCGTCTCTGGAAACCTCTCAAAAAATAAAAAAAATAACTCTAAATAAAATGGGAAGGTCAACCTCCCACGTGCCTGAGAACGACATCTATCTAAAGCTGTACAAAACTGTCGTAAAAAAATCGTAGACCATCTCACAAGTCATGGCATCTGTAATAAAGAATCAACATAAAATAAAAGCAGACGGCTAATGTGTTACCTACTAGTATGGTGTGCAATTGTCATCAGCAGAAGTGAGAGGCACCTCACCTCCTCTGCACCAAACGAAGCAATACGTAACTGACCACCAGACACTTGAAAAAGTGTAGGAGAAAGTATATCACCACTAATGTATCTCTGGGAGTACACCAACTGAATCCCTACTGCATAGTCGACAGGGACATATGGGAACTAGAGAAAATCCTATCCTCTCCTAGATAGGCCAGTAATAAAATATATGTCCTCCTTAGTGGGTGCATACCGTTGGCCAGGACCGACCCAGAAAGTCTGTCGGTGGGCATCCCACCTAAAAATGAGTTGTCCCAATAACCCATTATGGCCCTTCAGGGATGTAGCCTCCTCATAGAACTTGAGGAGGACCACCTCCCTTAGGACCAACTGAGTGGCAGTCGTAATAGGGTGAGAGTATATAAGTCTCTCCCTCTCTCGTGCCTCCCATAGGTGAACCACGTTATACTGGTCCTCCATATGTTCTTGATGTTCCCTTTGTTCTCTCCGTTGACGTCGCTAAATGATTCATATATTAAATACATTTTTTTTATTAAATGAGACATGTATATATATATATATAATTTAAAAAAAAAAAAACAGTCGGTGTGCCCAAAAAAATAGCCATGCACCGGTACCGGTGCATCCATTTTTATCGTGCATCATCCTCTATGTGCATGGAAATATTTCACGCACTGCAAAACATAAAATTTACTTTCTACTGCGGTGCGTTGACGAAACTATCCACCTCGAGGCAGATAGTTAGGTCAACGGTGTGATCATTTAAACGACGACACCGTTGACTATGTACCAGTGTTGGGAGGGTGGTGCGTTGACCACATTATGTGCCTCGAGGTGGATAGTTTGGCCAACGCACCAGCCTTCTAACATCATTACATGGTCAACGGTACGGTACAAGATCGTATCATTGACTATGTACTGATGTCAGGAGCGTAGTGCGTTGACCAAACTATCTACCCCGTGGCACATAGGTTGGTCAATGCACCACCCTCCCGACACTGGTACATAGTCAATGGTGTGGTCATTTAAATGATTGCACCGCCATGTCAGGTTTTAATAAAAATCATGATGCACGTTTTTGGTATCGCACCGGAACCCAGTGTGGTTTCCCTTAGCACTGTTCGCGTTGCGGCCTGTAAATTTACAAGCAACACTGCGAACAGTGTCAGCCGAATGGCTCGAACACACCACGCAGAAAAAAATAAAATAAAATAAAAAAAAAAAAAAATATATATATATATATATATATATAATTTAAAAATGGTAAATTTTAAGGTTTTTTACAAATCTAATCCGCTAAAACGTTTAGTTATTGAGAAACAAGTAAAATACATGTACATTTGGGTGTCAAGGAGGTAGATTTGCTAAAGAATTTGAAAAACCAAATTTGCCCACCGCTTTCCAAAATTTGAACTCCATAAGGTGGGAAATGGATGGAAATAGTGCGTGCAATGGGAGCATCGATGGCAGGGCACCTCACACAAGAGAAATTTACACTAGTGCTTGAGAGCTCTAGAGCACTCAAGAAGTGAAAATGCAATTTTTTCGGCTAGTAATTTTTTTTTATTTAACCTTGTTTCGGTGCGTGGGTTTCTGAAATGCACTAGACGATTTTTGCATAGCGCACCGGGCATGTTTCTATTTGAGCGCGGGTTTCGAAGATGCACCAGGCCTGTTTCTGAGTAGCGCACCAGTGCGTTATAGTAATGAGATGCACTGGGCAAGTTTGTATGAAGAGCATGGTGTCTCGGTGTGCCACTTTTTAGTATGCATCGGTGCGTTGTGAGTTACATGCATCAGTGTGATTTATAATGAGAAATTCACCGGACAAAAAACATCCACAAAATCCTCCACCTACCAATCTCCTCTAGATACCTCCACTAAAAATGGATATCTAGGCAATTTTTATAAGGGGTTCCTCAAAAATATCCGCTAGAGGGTCTTTTCCTTGTAGTGTAACCATGAAAAACATTATGTCAAACATGTCACAAACATTGAATCTACAGGTGTAAACAACAGATTTAAGCATAGGGGTCTCATACTTATCTGAGAATCGCTAAGAAGCATTTCTCCCTTACATCATTAGCTTCAATACAATCTATTTTACCATAGATACATTGTGAATTCATTTGCAATTAAAAACATGGATAGAGACATACATCATCACTGATAAAAAACATGCTTATAACCAGCACAACAACAACAGAAATACAATAGATCGACAACAATACAATTCACATAATAACCAGTAAATTTGCATACCAAATACCAAAGGAATGATATCTTCCTTACTGAATGTAAAAACCAACTGGATACGGGACTTCCGCGCTCCACCCGACCATAGATTAGTTGAGCCAAATATTACTTCAGCCAATCACCCTCATGCCATATTCCAAGCATGAATGTGGGATCTCATCAAACACATCAATCACAATCAATTCAGGGCTTCCAGAGGCAAAACCACCTCAACCCTCAACCAGTGGTCTCTAAACAAGATCCTCAAGGGATCCATAGTGTTTGTTCCAACCAAGTCTTCAAGACTAGTAAATCAACCCCATCTGTTTCTAGGATCCATAGCGTTCGTCCAACCAAGACTCCAAGACTAGTAGTAACTCAACCCAACAGATAAAGGAATCATGAGAACCAACCAGAAAAAATCAATGGAATAAAGCCACAACACCATGGTTATCCAAGAAAGGGCAAGGTTAAGAAAATCCACATGCATACACCATGCATGCCAAAACTAGTGAGGAAAACATACATGCAACTTGATACCAGCAATCAAATCTCGTTGTAGTTATTGATTCTAATGTCATCTTGTGCTTTCCTGCTCTTCCTTTTCCTCCTTGCTCCAAATCACCAAGTATGCCACACTCTCCAAGAGTGCTTCAAGAAAACTCTAAGTATCCAAGAGTATGAGAGAGAGAGAGAGAGAGAGAAATGAGAGCTCCAAAACTGAACTAACCAAAAAGCCTACCAATTGATCCTCATAATCATGTTTATCAATGAGGCCTCTATTTTCTTCATTTTCCATTATTTTCCTCCAATTTCCTCCTCATGCGCAACCTGTGACCTTTCACCTTTATTTTCTCCTATTTTCCATTATTTTCATAAATAAAATGCCAATTAATGCATCATGCTTTTCCAAAGCCTTTTCCATTTCCTTTTCCAATTTCCTCAACCATAATAAACCGAAGTGAATACCCGCTAGGATTTTTTTCCTACCATTCAGCTTGGAATACGTGTCCCATCGACTATGGTTACAATTTTTTTACCTTTATTAACTTTTATTACATGGAATTTTCACCAAGGTTGTTACAACTATATTAAGCTATGTTGTTCATTGTTCCACCAAGGCATATACCATGAATAGAAACTAACTCATTAGTGGGTGAATATATGACCCAAGCTGCGAGAGACAAATTATGAGCACTGCGACTAGCACCATCAACAAATCCAATGTAAGTTTGGGGGAACGTTGACATCTACAAATCAAGTGTAATACAAGATAAGCACGAAAAGAAATAGGAAATCGTAAAAAATCAAAACCTAATGCACACGCTCATAAAAATATGATACAAGTAATGTACAAAAATATTCCCGAGATAAATCACGCATAATATTTCTTAAGGTAGAGACCATTCTTGGGCTCTCCCAAAGAAACACCATCATATTCAACTAATTCATAGGTCCATATGGCTATTACATGTTTTATGATGTAAGGACCATGCCACATAGGTTCAAATTTACCAGCTCCTAGCTTATCATCAGCTTGATCATAGTCCAATACTAGGTCACCTTCCAAATATGAACAAGGATGAACATTTCGATCAAACTGAGCCTTAACATGTTTCTTATGAGCCTCCCTAGATAGTGGATCATTACGGCGAGTTTCATATAGTTGTGCTAAGTACAAAAAATGGTCCTCCTCTACAGAGGTAACTGGTAACAACTCAATGGTTAGTTTCGATGACAAAATTTCACATTCAATTGAAAAAAATGCCTCTAAACCATAAACGAGTTGGAAGGCAGTGAAGCGAGTCGATGTTTTCGCAGAGGTACGGTATGCCCACAATGTTGAAAAAAGGTATAGTATGCTAGTTTTGTTTATGAATTCTAAATATATGTTTGATCATATTGGTCAACCTTGTTAACAAATTCAACTTGGCCACTCGCTTGTGGATAATAAGGAGTAGAGTTCTCATGGCGCAAGCGTAGTTGTGCAGAAATCTCATTCATCATAAAGTTTCGAAAGTGGCTACCATGGTCCGTAACGATGCCTTGTGGTACACTAAACCTAGAAATTACATGATTGAATATGAAAATAGGCTTGGTTTCACCATCATATTTATATGTAGGCATCACCTCGGACCATTTTTTAAAATAATCTACTGCGAGAATAATATACCCATGCCCCCGGCCAAGTGAGGGTTACATGTAACAAAATCAATGCCCCATTTAGAAAATGGACCGACAACTATGATTGGGTGAATAGGAGCTAGCGATGAACGCATCTTATGATCGTAACTTCTAAGACACAGTTATGCAATCTTTAAACATTAAGGGCCAGAAATAGCCATCACACAATATATTATGGGCAGTGGAAAACCCTGACATATGACCACCAAAAGATACAGAATGGCAATCATTTAATGCCTTCTCGTCTTCTTCGTGTGTCAAACAACTTCGAAATATGGAATCAACACCACGACGATAAAGTATATCGCCAACAATAGTATATCACTAGGATTGGTACCAAATTCAATGACAATCAGTTCGAGACAATCCAGGCTAAAATGTTTTAGTTTGAAGATATATAATGATATCTCTATACCAAGTATCTAAAGTACTTATAAGAAACAGGGATTCCTCTGGAAGATAATCTTCTGCCACGGTTTCAGTTCTAGTATAGGTAAAATCACACAATAACTCAGAAAATACCAATGACTTCTTAGAATTAGATATTTCGAATTCTAAATCAAAATCTTGCAAGATAATAATCCATTTAGAGTATCTTCCCCCTATAAAATTTCTGGTAAGAATTTAGATCTTAGGGTTGCAATCACAAATCACAATTGTTTTGCATAAAAGTATTGTTGAAATTTGCAACAAGAAATAGTGAAATTGGCATCCAAAAAGGAAAAAATTGACCACATAACTAGTGTCGGATTCTAGTCACACATGAGTGAGGAATTAAGTTACACACTAGTGCTAAATGTGGGTGTCTAATTTATTTATCCCTCAAATAAATTGGAAATTAAATTGTAATTTCATCTCATAACAACTTGCATCAATTAACTAAGTCATAAATAATGAGTTAGCCCAAGAAATTCGAGTTGAGGGTAAAAGGTGAGGCATGTAGATTGATTCTATTATTTTTGGGTTCCAGTTGCAGTTAATCCACTAGTTTGGTGTGAGTGTATTCATTTGACTGAAATTAGTTGAGTTAAAATTAGTTTAATTAGTTCTAACTTAGTGATGAGCTACTGAGAAGTCCAGTGAATTAAATTAGATTTAATTCATAATTAGTGAACAATCATATAACTAATGATTTTATATTAATAGTTTCATACATGTCAATTCTGATGAAGACCCAGTTGAGACAGAGGTTAAAGGGAAGTTAACTATCAGTTGTATTATTAGAAAATTTCTCGGGCGCAATTATAAAGTCACAGGAAGTCTCATGATAGATTGTGCAATTAAGGAAGGTTGATTATTTTATTTAATAAGGATTAATTACCTAGAGATTGTGTGAGCAAGGTTGGGCTAAGAAGGGGCTGAGAATTGGCTAAGTGTTTGTCAATTTTTCCTGAGATTTTCTAGTCATTTTTCAGCAGGTCCAGAGTGAAACAATCAGGAGAGTGTAGGATTTTCTCAGTGTGAGAAAGCATTGCATTGTTTCATGATTATTTGACTTTGTACAATATATGATAGAGGGGTTTTGAGCAGGTTCTTTCCCCAAGAACAACTTGTTTTTTTTATTGATTATTTCTTTCTCTTAATTGCATGTGATTGAGCGATCGTGTTTTATATTCTGCAAATATAGTAGAAGGATTCAGTATCTTGTTTTAGCATATTACATGATCATATTGAATCCATTGGTATATATTTTATATATAATTTATGCATGGTATTAGAGCTCCATGAATCACAATAGAAGAGAAGAAATTGAGTTTGTCTTGAGCATGTTCAAATTTGCAGATTTATTCTTCAGGATCCAGCAGCAGATCAAGATGTCTTTCAATTACTTGAGACTTGAATTTTAACTCGAGGTAAATTCAACTATATTGCATGGAAAGAGAGGATGGAGGCAGTGTTGGAGGACAACGGGTTGAATGAATTCATATATTTTGATATTCTCAAGCCCACAGCAACAGATGCCCAACTTTTTGATGCATAGCAGAAGAAGGTAGCAAAAGTGAGAAGGATCTTGTTATAAGGAGATCGAGATCATACTATCTCAAGTCTCCATGGGAAGGTGACTCCATATGTTATGTGGAAGGCCTTAATAGATCTGTTTCAGAATATCAGTGACCAAAGGAAGTTGTTGCTGAAGGAAAAGCTCAGAAATATCAAGAAGGAGGAGGGTGACATGGTACCAACATACTTGGCGAAGTTCACTCAATGTCGAG
Organism: Pinus albicaulis; assembly: GCA_034641835.2. Classification (NCBI taxonomy): domain Eukaryota; kingdom Viridiplantae; phylum Streptophyta; class Pinopsida; order Pinales; family Pinaceae; genus Pinus; species Pinus albicaulis. The sequence goes on from CM076572.1 coordinate 451,788,626, forward strand.
ATGAGCTTGGAAGTGTTAGTGTGACTGTAGCCGATGATGACTTGTTGATCCTAGCACTTCTATGCCTTCCCAAGAGCTATCATTGTCACCAGGACTCTGTGAATGGGAGGGAGAAGTTACTAGACTAGGAGCGTTTGTGGTCCAACTTGGTAATAGAAGAGATAAGGTGGAGCACCAGAGACGGTACCTCCTGTTGGGGTTCCCATGTTTTGGCAAGATTGGCAATACCAAAAGATGAGACAACATAGAACCACTTTGGGACCTTAGGATCTAGCCCTCCTAGGTCCAGAGAGGGATCTCTCTATATGAGTCAAAATGTATGTCTCTGAAGCTCTAAGTTGTGATTTTAGGCTAGTTATAGGCTCATGGTTGTTGGTTTGTTTTTTTGTGTTTGGTTGGAGGGAATCAGGAGAAGAAGGTACAATAGAAGACAAGGATGAGCAAAGAGGAAGCTTAGGCAGAGACAGATAACTCAGAGAACATCAAAGCCATTGGGCTATAGAGTCAAGAAAGGGTTTATTTGTAATCAATGTGCAAGCTTTCAGTTGGGCTAGTCATCTAGAGCATTTGGATCTTAAAGGATGATTGGTGGGATGGGACATTAAGGATTGAAAATGAGTGAAAGGGAACCATCCAACTTTGTCTGTAGATCAGGCCAGAGGTCATTTAACTCTAGGCCTGCTTGGATAGAATTAGAGGCAAAACAAGGGATCTTGGAAAGGTTTAATTGGGATGGAAAGCTCCTAGTGAGGTAGATACAGGATCCTAGACCTCCCAGGTTCTCAACACATTCAACTAAATCCTAACAAGAACATCTAAATACTGATTCCATTAATTCATACATCAGAGACAGCAATAGGAGCTACACCGGTTAAATCAATTGAAATCAATATTCACATACACATATAAGCAGAAAAAATAAAAGGCCGGGAGAGCAACAACATAAGGTACCTATCAAGGGTAAATCTTATGCCAAACTTCTCGACAAGAAAACAAGAAACGTAATGACATGAAAGTCGCTAGATCGGGATCCAAAGAAATATGCTTGTCATATTAAAAACAACACCAACTGTGTACATCATAGCCATATCTTGAACATTCGTCCGAATACATCTAATCTCTCACTTATCTTACAATATTACATGAAGAGAACTTGTCTCAAGAGGAAAATACTTGCGTTTCACTGATATCTCATCAAAAACCATTACAATGTTTCCTTCTGTGCTTTATAGCAGATGATGGATAGCACATCGACTGAAGGAGTAGATGAACATTGAATGTAACATTAAACACAAAAATGAATGCAGGGCCGGAACCCATTCTGTTTGACTCCTGTGTATTTAATCTCTGTCATCTCTTTATGTAGGAGAGATCTCCTTCAGATTTACCTTTGCTTCAGAACTGACATTGGATGCATTCTGACTGCCATACTTTGTTGTACTTGAGGGGAATAAACAAATGGTAAACAACTGCTGAAAAGATCTGCTTCATAAATGTCTGATTGTTTTTGAACTGTAGCTAGGGCGGAAATTCTTTCAGGGACATTCTGCTGCTTCAACTCTACCTCTGACAGGTTAGCTCGGGTTTTAATGGTGATGGGAGATCTTCTACAGAGTTCAAAATCCTACTTTTCTTTAGTGCAAATCCCATTAGCCGCTTTCCTTGACAATTCTATAGCAGCGCCGGCCCTTGGATTTAATTCTGTCTACAAACTTCTCCATTAAGATGGTACGACAGAAATATAGAGACTTTCACCTCTAGTGACCCTGCAAAACAACAAACTGTGAAGAAAACCATGAAGGTGAACGACGGATGAGGTGGATGGAGGTAATGGACGCATTTGGTGACATAGCGAAATAAATTACAGAGGAAACAGTGAAAACTTGCTCTGGTTGGGGTTGGCGGAACACAGAGCGAAAATGCATGAAAGACATTAAAAAACACGAAATTTGAACATATATATGCAAGAGAATGAGAGACTGTACGGGGGTGTACGTGGAGTGACGTGACGGCCCGGGGGCAACGGAATGGTCAACCATGCATAGACAGATCTGGACCATTGATTGGGCGGATATCAACGGCGAGGGCGATAGATGGTGGGCCTGTTGGCGTAGCGGGGACCGATTAACGGGCGAGCAACTTGGACGAAGGAAAGCCGTCGGATGAAGATCTCAAGATCTAACGGTGATCGTGGATTTCGCTGCGAGGTTTGGGCTGAACAATAACGTGCGGGGAGATAGTGGTTTTTCCATCGTAAAGATGCCACGCGTCATTTATTGAGTGGAATCGCTGGCTCTCCGGGGAAAACCGCCTGTTGCAGATGGGTGGTGCGGAAAAAACCAGTGGGTTTGGGGTATAGTGCGCTGCGGGGTCCACTGGCAGAGAGGCTCCGGACCGTCGGATCATCGAGCGAATGAACGGCGATGGCTCGATCACAAGTTGGAACAGGGAAAGGCGCGAAGGCTGAAGGTTAAATGTTGTCCGTTCGATTGGGTGAGATCTACGACTGAGGTTGCGCCCGAAATGGATCTGTGACAAGCGCCTTTCAAGACTGGGCTATGGTCATAGCATCGGGTCACGTGGAAGATGAAGGAGCGCGGGACTATGGCCAAAGGGGCCAGGACCCGAAATATGTTTTTTGCACATTTTAAAGCATTTTTAGGCCCAAGGGAAGGAACGATAGGGAGGCGAGGTGGAGAATTAGGGAAATAAAGGGTGATGGGGGAGTTTAAGGGGATTTTGGGGAATTTAAGAGGGTGATGGTGGGGATAAAAGGAAGAAAAGGGATTTTGACAAAGGAAAGGGGAGGGTAAAATGGGGGTATTTTGCAAAGCTATAAGAGGCAATAATGGGCCTTTTGAGAAATGGATCAGCAGAGGGGCTATTACACAGAGACTTCAAGGAGGATGGGTTTTCTGGGGAAAGGCATTCCTTGAAGGCTCCCAAACAATCTAGCCCCCAACTTGCTTGCCAAGAATTTCATAGGGGGGCTAACAGTGGCTCCACATGGGGATGGCTGCTCCTTGGAGGAGTCAAGAAACCAGAGATGATCTTTGGAGTAGGCCAGATGCCTACTGTCATAAGCCATCTTTCTTCTTCAATTTTAGCTGCCACAGTATGATAGAAACATCAGCAAAAATATTTCCCAACCAATCTACCTACCCAAACTACAGTTCTACAATTTTCCCTTGGGTGCATTTTAACTAGCAGACCCTTTAAATTATTTTATTTTGAAAGCAAAAACAAACCTACTCTAAATCTACCCTTATTTCTCCATGAGGCCAGATTAGACTGTTGGCCTCATCTATTTCTCTACCTAATCTAATACCTGCTAGGATTAGACTATCTAGCAAGTTTCTTCTCTACATTCTAAGACAGGAATTGAAACAACTAACTGCATGCTCATAGACTGAGCTTTATTGAGCTTTTCCTACCTACTCTACTTTACTGAAATATTTACAGGTCTAGCTTACAAACATTGTCTTCCAATGTAACCAGTCCATCAAATGATCCCATGGTTGGTCCTTCTTGCTCAATTCCTCAAGCATGCTGGATAGGCAGGGCAGCTCCCACTCTTCTTGTTCCATAACAGCAGCCTTGGAAAATGTTCTCTCTATTTGCAACATGCTGCTCAAAAAGACCCTTGATCCTTCTTCAAGTATATGCAGGAAATGTGCATAAGGATCATGAAATGATACCTGGTTATGAATATTTGACAGGCTAGCTTCAACCAGGATTTCCTCTGCTTCCACTGGATCGAGAATGAGACTCTCTTGAGAAAGAGAGTCTCCCTTATCTGCTTCATTTTCTGAACTGGAGGACTCATCATATATGGTAGTGCTGTCCTCTTGGAACTCTGATACATTTTTCTTTGATGTGCTGAGCTCAGTGAAGAGATCAATGTATTCTTGAGCAGGGGTGTATTCCTTTGCTTCCTCTTTTTCAAGAGAAGGCTCTTTGCTTTCAACCTGCTCAAAAATCTCTTGTTCATCTTCTGAAAGGAAAAATTGCTGGCTTCCAGTCTCACTGATGATCTGTGTTAGAGCAGAATGAAGATTCATAGAATCTTCATCTGCTATTATACTGTCATCTCTCTCCCCATCAATGTCATAAATAGCCTGCATTGGCTCATTATTCTCTGGAAGTGAAAGGGACTAATTCTCCTCCCACAAATCTACTAATGATGGCCTTGCAGGATCATTTTTTGTTTGGAGAGCACCATCATCAGATAGATCAAAAATAAGAGAATCACGAATGTAAGTAATGTCACCAACCGGATACACTGGATTGTCAGCAGATTTCTCTTCATTCTGATTTACATGTGAGCTTTCCAACTCTGTACAATAAAGCTCATCAGATGAATGGACAAGAATTTCTGATCTGTAAAAAATTTCAGAGGCTGGCTGTCTATTGATGATTTGATCTATTTCTTCCTCTGTCAAAGGGTAGGATGGTCTTGTGTCCCTTTGTGCAGAAGTGCAGCAGCTCTCTGTTTCCTCTGAAGACTGGATTTGAGGCAGGGTGTCATCTTGAGCCTCAACTATCAGGGATGATAAATCAGCATCTGAATTTTCAGGAATACCTTGAAGAATGTCCACAGTCTCTTGGCTGTTTTCTTCCTCAGCTGATTCATCTATGCTCTTGTGATGGCTAGGATGCATATGAAATCCTTGAATGGCTTTCAACAGATCTTCAGGATGCATATCAACCAAATTCATATCAATGTCTAACAGGTACTGTATGATATTCTGAGATTGATAACAACAGTCCCATGGTAAGGATGGAGAGTTTCCTTTATAATTCTTGTAAAATACTTGATGCATGTCCTTTAAAGAAAACAAACTCTGAGGTTCTAACCATTCATACCAGACCCTAACTTTTCCTTCTAATGTTGCCATGAAAATTTTCATTAAGCAGTCTTCATGCCATTCAACTCTAAATTTCCACACATGTATATGAAACTTGATGAGATGTAGCAAGGGGTCTTCATTGTTTTCACCCTGAAAGGTAGGCAAGTTTTTTAACCAGTCCACTTCAGGCATTTTGTGTGGGAATCCAGGGATATGCTCCCTGCTCATTGGGGCATATCTTCTCTATATGCGTGGAAGCATGTTTGTAAATCAGAAAGAGGTCACTGTGTCTCTTCAACCAGTTCAGAGTCTTCTACCAGGGGAGTCATTAGGTCTTTGGATCATAGGGAGTGTGGAGTCGCCAGGTGGATGATTATGAATGTTTGAAGTAGGATGTTGTCCACCATCAGCAATTAGGTAATGTCACCTTTCAGGAATAACCTCAAAACACAACAAAATCCAACCAGAGATTGACTGGGAGGGCGTTTACCAGATATGTCACCTCCGAAGAGGGTGAGATCCGGAGGCTACCTGGCCCTTCCCAGGCTCTGTCTAAGAGTATGAGACACACAATGAACGGAGGATGATTCAAGAAAGGGATGACTTTCTGCCAATCTAACCAGAGATTTGTGGGTTTGAATGCCTAGGGATGTTCAAAGTGTAATGCACTCAAATCTCCCCAGTGGAGTCGCCATTATGTTGGGGTTCCCATGTTTTGGCAAGATTGGCAATACCAAAAGATGAGACAACATAGAACCACTTTGGGACCTTAGGATCTAGCACTCCTAGGTCTAGAGAGGGATCTCTCTATGATGGTCAAAGGATATGTCTTTGAAGCTCGAAGTTATGGATTTTAGGCTAGTTATAGGCTCATGGTTGTTTGTTTGATTGTTTGTGTTTGGTTGGAGGGCATCAGGAAAGAAGGACCAATATAAGACAAGGATGAGCAAAGAGGAAGCTTAGGTAGAGACAGATAACTCAGAGAACATCAAAGCCATTGGGCTATGGAGTCAAGAAAGTATTTATTTGTAATCAATGTGCAAGCTTTCAATTGGGCTAGTCATCTAGAGCATTTGGATCTTAAAGGATGATTGGTGGGATGGGACATTAAGGATTGAAAACGAGTGACGGAGAACCATCCAACTCTGTCTATAGATCAGGCCAGAGGTCATTTAACTCCAGGCCTTCTTGGATAGAATTAGAGGCAAAACAAGGGATCTTGGAAAGGTTTAATTGGGATGGAAAGACCCACAAGAGGCAGAGACGAGGTTCTAGGCCTCCAGGGTTCTCAACACATTCAACTAAATCCTAACAAGAACATCTAAATACAGATTTCATTAATTCATACATCAGAGAGCAGGCAATAACATCCACTACACTGGTTAAACCAATTGGAATCAACATTCAGATACACATATAAGTAGAAAACATAAAAGGCTGGGAGAGCAGCAACATAAGGTACCTATCAAGGATAAATCTTATGCCAAACTTCTGATGCGAGCCTGAAGAAACGTAATGACATGAAAGCAAGTCAATCACAAATACAGAGAAAGGAAAACATCACCAGCTGCTTTAGATAAGGATCCAAAGAAACATGCTTGTCATATTAAAAACAACACCAATCAAGTACATCATAGCCCACAGCTTGAACATTCAATCTGAATACATCTAATCTCATCCTATCTTACAATATTACACAGAGAACTTGTCTCAAGAGGAAAATACTTGCATTCCACTAATTTCTCATCAACAACCATTACAATGTTTCCTTCTGTGCTTTATAGCAAATGATGGACCGCATATCGACTGAAGGAGTAGATGAACATTGAAAGTAAAATTAAACACAAAAATGAATGCAGGGCCGGAACCCATTCTGTTTGACTGTTGTGTATTTAATCTCTGTCATCTCTTTATGTAGGAGAGATCTTCTTCAGATTTACCTTTACTTCAGAACTGACATTGGATGCATTCTGGCTGCCATACTTTGTTGTACTTGAGGGGAATAAACAAATGGTAAACAACTGCTGAAAAGATCTGTTTCATAAATGTCTGATTGTTTTGAACTGTAGTTAGGGCGGAAATTCTTTCAGGGAAATTCTGCTACTTCAACTCTACCTCTGACAGGTTAGCTCTGGTTTTAATGGTGATGGGAGATCTTCTACAGAGTTCAAAATCCTGCTTTTCTTTAGTGCAAATCCCATCAGCCGCTTTCCTTGACAATTCTATAGCAGCGCCAACCCTTGGATTTAATTCTGTCTGCAAACTTCTCCATTAAGATGGTACGATAGAAATATAGAGTCTTTCACCTCTAGCGACCCTGCAAAACAACAAACTGTGAAGAAAACCATGAAGGTGAACGACGGATGAGGTGAATGGAGGTAATGGACGCATTTGGTGACATAGCGGAAGAAATTACAGAGGAAATAGTGAAAACTTTCTCTGGTTGGGGTTGGCAGAACACAGAGTGAAAATGCATGAAAGACATTAAAAAACACGAACTTTGAACGTATATATGCAAGAGAATGAGAGACTGTACGGGGGTGTACGTGGAGTGACATGGCGGCCCAGGGGCAACGGAATGGTCAACCATGCATAGACAGATCTGGCCCGTCGATCGGGCGGAGATCAACGGCGAGGGCGACAGATGGTGGGCCTGCTGGCGTAGCGGGGACCGATTAACGGGCGAGCAACTTGGACGAAGGAAAGCCGTCGGATGAAGATCTCAAGATCTAACGGTGATCGTGGATTTCGCTACGAGGTTTGGGCTGAACAATAACGCGCGGGGAGATAGTGGTTTTTCCATCGTACAGATGCCACACATCATTTATTGAGTGGAATCACTGGCTCTCCGGGGAAAACCGCCTGTTGCAGATGGGTGGTGCGGAAAAAACCAGTGGGTTTGGGGTATAGTGCGCTGCGGGGTCCACTGGTGGAGAGGCTCCGGACCATCGGATCATCGAGCGAATGAATGGCGATGGCTCGATCACAAGTTGGAACAGGGAAAGGCGTGAAGGTTGAAGGTTAAATGTTGTCCGTCTGATTGGGTGAGATCTACGGCTGAGGTTGCACCCGAAATGGATCTGTGACAAGCGCCTTTCAAGACTGGGCTTTGGTCATAGCATCAGGTCACGTGGAAGATGAAGGAGCGCGGGGCTATGGCCAAAGGGGCCAGGACCCGAAATATGTTTTTTGCACATTTTAAAGCATTTTTAGGCCCAAGGGAAGGAACGATAGGGAGGCGAGGTGGAGAATTAGGGAAATAAAGGGTGATGGGGGAGTTTAAGGGGATTTTGGGGAATTTAATAGGGTGATGGTGGGGATAAAAGGAAGAAAAGGGATTTTGACAAAGGAAAGGGGAGGGTAAAATGGGGGTATTTTGCAAAGGTATAAGAGGCAATAATGGGCCTTTTGAGAAATGGATCAGCAGAGGGGCTATCTTTTAGGCACAGTACACAGAGACTTCAAGGAGGATGGGTTTTCCCGGGAAAGGCATTCCTTGAAGGCTCCCAAACAATCTAGCCCCCGGCTTGCTTGCCAAGAATTTCATAGGGGGGCTAACACCTCCAGCACCAACAAAGAATAATATTTTACATTATTGGGAAAACAAACAAAGGCCAAGGGAAATAAATCCCAAGGCGAATAGGGCAAGAGATACTTGTCCAAGATCAAATGTTTTCACTGTCACGAGCATGGGAAATATGCTTTGAATTTTCCACAAAATAAGGCAAGCAAGAAGGAGCCTGCACTTGCAGTGGATGAAGCATTTTCTTCACAGTTCGAGCTTGATTTTACTCTCATTTCATGCATGTCCAGCACTATAATGGGATGAATGTGGTATCTATACAGTGGTGCCTCACTCCAACATATGACGAGGAATAGATATCTCTTCAGTTACTTAGAGGAGAAGGACCTCCAGCATAACATAGAGTTTGGAGCTGACGGGAGGTATAGCATGACCGACATAGGTACAATTACCTTTCAGAGGGAGTCTGGCTCCCCTCTCGGACTAGTAGATGTTTTTTATGTTCCAGGCGAAGGAATAATCTTGTCTCCATAGCGGTATTGGAAGATCGTGGTTATGATGTGATTTTTAGAAAAGGAAAAATTTTCCCTAAACACATAGCCATGGGACAATTGAAAAAAATCGGTGCAAGATTCAAGAACCTGTATGCTCTCGCGGTTGAGGATGCATGCAAATTTTTTAGGATCAAAGCAGTGTTTAATGACTTGGTGGTTGAGAGGGAGCAATTATCTCTCAACATGCAGCCTCAGAAGCAGTCTCAAAAGGTTGTGGAACAGCTACAATAGGAGAATCAGAGAGGAGATTGAGTGGAAGTGTCCACTAAAGCAGAGACCTCTGGGAGGGGGGAATTTCGAGCCAGAAGGGCAGAGGGATTACATGCAGTTATAGCTCTAGGAGTGAGTAGGGCGATTTGCAAATATAATCCCAAGAAGAAATTTGGGTAGGGTCCATTGAGATGGTGTGTATCATGGATCGAACCAAGATACGAGGAGTCCACAATACAATAGTAGTAGGAAGGATTAGTTGGATTGATGCAGTCAGATGTCAGGAAGACATAAATCAGAGTGACAGATGTAGGATACTGGAGCGCAGATTAGAGTTGGCAATAGTGTAGAATGCATGGATAGATATTTCATCAACAATGCAGAGACTCCAATAGGCAGGCGTAGTAACTAGTAGCAGTCAGAATTCTCTGATGAGAGATGCATTAAATAATTTAGTTGTTCGAAGGCTATTCAGTTTCAGGATTTGCATGTGTAAACAAAACTAGAGAAGTGTTGCATGTAGAACATTCCAAAGACACCGTATCGGGATAGATTTATTCCTTTCTTCTTGAGAGGGAGTGTTGAAATTTGCAACAAGAAACAGTGAAATTGACATCTAGAAAGGACAAAAATTGACCACATAATTGGTGTGGGATTTCAGTCACACATGAGTGAGGAATTTAGTTACACACTAGTGCTAAATGTGGGCGTCTAATTTATTTATCCCTTAAATAAATTGGAAATTAAATTGTAATTTCATCTTATAACAACTTGTATCAGTTAACTAAGTCAAAAATACTGAGTTAGCTCAAGAAATTCGAGTTGAGGGTCAAAGGTGAGGCATGTAGAGTGATTCTATTATTTTGGGGTCCAATTGCAGTTAATGCACTAGTGTGGTGTGAGTGTAATCGGTTAACTCAAATTAATTGAGTTAAAAACAGTTTAACTAGTTCTAACTAAGTGATGAGCTAGTGAGAGGTCCAGTGAATTAAATTATATTTAATTCATAAGTAGTGATCAATCAGATAATTGATGATTCACTATTAATAGTTGCATGCATGTCAATTCTTATGAAGACCCAGTTGAAATAGAGCTTAAAGGGAAGTTAACTATAAGTTTTTTTATTAGCAAATTTCCTGAGCATAATTATAAAGTCACAGGAAGGCTCATGATGGATTGCATAGTCAAGGAAGTTTTATTATCCTATTTAATAGGGATTAATTGACTAGGGATTTTGTGAGAAAGGTTGGGATAAGCAGGGGCTAAGAATTGGCTAAGTGTTTGTCAAATTTTCCTGAGAATTTCTAGTCAGTTTTGAGCAGGATCACAGTGAAAAAGTCAGGAGAGTGCAGGATTTTCTCAATGTGAGGAAGCATTGTATTGTTTCGTGGTTATTTGACTTTTTAAAATATATGATAGAGGGGTTTTGAGCAATTTCTTTCCCCAAGAACATCTTTTTTTGTGTGATTGGTTATTTCTTTCTCTTACTTGCATATGATTGAGCTATCATGTTTTATATTCCACAAATATAGTAGAAGGATTCAGTATCTTGTTTTAGTAAATTACATGATCAGATTGAATCCATTGGTATACAGTATCTATATAATTTCTACAAGTATGTAGTGACAGAAATGTTGGACAACTTGAATGGTTTCCAAGGCCAATTTATCCACATGTGCATATTTGATTTCGGTTTTGTGAGATTCCTACTCAAATAGTAGATCACATGTTCAGTGTCAGATTCATCTTTCTGAACTAGCACCATGCCAATGGTGGCATTAGATGCAGCTAAATACAAAAATTAGTCTCGATGATAATCAGGCGGATGTAGTAGCGGTGAGTGGGTCAACGGGTTTTTCAACACAACAAAATATTTTTGAGCAATCTCATCCCAAATAAATGGAATTCCCTTTTTCAACAATCGAGTAAAACCTTAGTTATCTCAGCATAGTTAGGTATGAATCTATGTAAAAATTTCTCTTTCCCTTGCAAACTTTTGAGTTGGCAAAGATTTGAAGGAGGAGGAAAATTGACAATAGCCTCAACCTTGAGTGGATCAACACGAATGCCTTCCTTTGATATGAAAAATCCCAACAATCAACCAGATTGAACACAAAAAAATCATTTGTGAGGATTGAGACGAATATTGTATTTCCTACATCGAATGAAAATTTCTTTCAAATGCATTGGATGATCTTGTCGTCGCAATTAAAGAATTGGTAAGTCATATAAGTAGGGTTGCACAATATGTTTGATATTTTGAAATGCGTAAGACATTTCCCTTTGGAAATTTACCCCAACATTTTTCAATCCAAAAGGAATTTTGCAATAAGAAAAGGTTCCCCATGGAAAAATGAACACAGTCTTAGGCTGATGGGCAAGGAGTATTTTTATTTGATTGTATCCAGAAAATTCGCCCATAAATGAAAAAATCTCATTTCCGACACAATCATCAACAATTTGATCAATATAAGGAGTAGAATAATTGTCCTTTGGACAAGCTTTGTTGATATCCCTATAGTCGAGACTCGAGACATACTCTAACATTCCCTTGCTTTTTGTTCAGTGGAACAAAATTGGATACCCAATCATTCAAGGGAAAAAGGTAAATGAAACTTTCTCTAAGTAATTTTTCAACTTCATCATTTATAATAGCATCTTTGTGCAGATGTACTGGACGTAATATCTATCTAATGGGTTTGGCATCCGAGTATGTCTTAATTTCATGAACTACAATGTTAGGGTCAATTTCTAGCATTTTCTCATAGGACCAAGAAAAAATGTCTCGGAATTCCTGAAATAGGGCTTTATATGTCTCAATTTCATCAAGGGAGCATGAATCACCTATGTGAATGTTCTCGATAAATCCAGTTTTAACTGAGATGTTGATGGATACTATTGTAGATATCTTTCCTAAATTCGTTTCAGAATCTGAATGAAGGATTGGCATAGTACATTGAGGGCTATCAACAATATCAGATGAAAAGATGGATGAAAAATCATTCTCGATTTTATCAAGTTTAGGTAGAAAGGATGAACGATGACTATAATCATCCCATGGAATTTCGTCCAAAGTCATGATTTCCATGATACTTTCGTCTACTCGAAACTTTCTATCGAAGGGACCATGGAATGATATTGGTACTAAACATGATAAATGAGAAGAATCATCAGTGATCACATTCAATTGATTAGTTTTAGATGATGATGGGTTGGAAAATGATTGAACTTCCTGATAAGCCAATTCAAAATAACTCAAACGCATCTCACTGTCGTACAAGGTCATTTCAAACTTTGAAGGCACAATCCAAGGCCCAGGTGATGGTATTGTGCTTGATGTAATCATATTAACTGTAGAAAATTTTAATACAATTATGTATTGCCTAGATTCTCCTGATCTAACGATTATATGCCATTTTTAAATACAGAATCCTTCTACTTAAATCTTTGTAGAAATTTAATCGCCAATTGCAAACACATGAAGAAAGATCAATCACACATAACACAGATGTTTTTACCGGAAAATCATAAAGCTAAAAACCCCACTATCATATATTTTATATATATCATGGATCATGAAACAATTTCATACAAAACTCTACTCCAAGAGCTCTCAGTACAATATATAATCGTCTCACACTATCATACAAAAATTGGCATATTCATGCACCAATTTACTGCTTCTTGACAACCTACCTCCACTGCGCAATCCCTCATGGTCAAGAACCTATGAATGATTAATTATAGCCTTCCTTGTCTACACAATACTCATAGGCATCTCCAATGTTTGTGTGGTTGCATTATTGCACCCACTAATCTCACAACCGATAGTCAAACTATCCCTTTCACCTATCTCTCAACTCGGTCTCCACTGGATCTGAAATGCATGTAGTTAACAGTAGTAAATCTTTAGTTGCATGTGAGATCACTCCATGTGAATTAATTTAATATTTAATTCACTAGTCTCTCACTAGTGTAACTTTAGTTACAACTAGTTACAAATAGCACAACTGAGTTTAACTCTCTTAACTGAGTTAAACTACTTTACAACTCACATAACTACACATCCAACTCTGTTACAAATTTGAATCACTCAGTTACAACTAATTCCACTTACATGTCCCACCACCCAACCTTAGAACTTGAAATTCCTTTAGCTAACTGGTTTTCCATTTCAGTTAACTGAAATCAAGTGCTTCAAGAGAATAGATTAATATTTATTGTCCAATTATTATTAAGAGATAATAATAACCGACATGCATTATATTTTTAGACATGCGATCTATAAATAGACTTCGTCGATGCATCTAAAAACAAAAACTCATCTATAAATAGAATTTTCTCACCATTATAAAAATAGACTCCCACTATAAATATAATTTTCTCAACATTCTAAAAATAGACATACACCTAAAAATAGCCTGTGTGGGCCCCACCTAGTGTAGATGCTTAATTTTCACTAGGATCATAGATGTTGTTTTTGGATGCCAATTTCACTGTTTCTTGTTGAAAACTTCAACATTAACCTGGGAAAATATTGGTTTTGATGAAAATTGGTATTTGAAATCCTAGTTGACGCAGAAGTCTAGGTACATAATTGTCAAAATCAAAGACAATGAGATTAGAATCGTGAGGATAAATAGCTCCTATGATCACAAAATAAATTTCCTTTGTGTTGGACAATTCTGTAGCACTTCAAGGGCCGAAATTGTTGAAGGTGGCATAGCCATATCCTCAACAATGTTGTAATTATGAGCAGCTCGTGCATGTCAGCTGAAAGATGACTTTCGAAGAACACCTTTAGGAGGCGGGCGAATCACCATGTTAGAATTAGGTTTTCAATATGTAATGGTTCAAAAGGAGGAGTAAATGATGTGGAATATTGACTGGGAAAATCAATATCATTTCCATTTACATGACCCTTATATTTATAATTCTTAGATCTCGTGGCTACCATAAATTGTGAGGACATCGTCATGATATCTATCGATGTGGAAGAAGAGGAAGGGTTTTGTGAAACCATCTTACTGTCTTGAGAAGGGAATGGATCCTTCAAAACAGTGGGGGTAGGTGAACCTTTAACAAATTTAGTTACCTCAGCACTATGAGGGAACTCCTTGGTGTAATGATCTTCATCACATATTAGACAAGGATAATGAGTCTTTTTATTTTCGTCAGATGGCTAAGTTTTATCATATTTCTCTTTCGCGGAATTTTTTTTTTTCTGATTTACCTTTTCCTTTCTTTTTACCTCTGGTTGATTTATTCTTACTAGTATATGAATCTAAAATGTTAATCTCAGAAGTAATTTCAACAGAAGGATTTCCTTTGGGTGAATCTAGTAAATTTATAATCGAAGTAGATTTATATTTTTTCTTCTTACTCTTATATTGGCTAACAAAACCAATCACACCATAAGTGGCATGAGAGCTTGTGAGAGTTGAGACTATTTAACCAAGGTGAATAAAATCTAGAATATTATAATACAAAGTGCCAAATTATGTGTAAACCAGCTCTGGATATTGGGCATGAGAAATAATTTTCTCTTCGGTTACAACACCTCCCTTGGCCACATCTTCAGTAATGACTGGAAGTAAATATTTCATAAACCACTCAGAAAAATTATGATCTGGAATGAAAACCTTAACTAAAAAACATCTATGTCTCCATTCGTATATATGATCAGAAATATGAGTAGACGAGTTATGTTTTAAAAAAAAGTAAAAATTTTGGTACCAGTATCATAACGGATTGATAACTGAAAATGTGTCAAGAAAAAAATGGCTAAGGCATTGAAGTTATGAAAATATGATCGTGGTAATTCAATGTACAATTTTGCTACTGAACAGGTTAAATTTCATTGGAAAAATCATAATCGAATGGAATCATCAATTAATGACTTTGACGTGCACCAAAGATGATACATCATGACATGTTTTGATGGGTATTCTCCTAATTTTCCATCAAATTTTGGAATGTCATTATGAAACTTAGTGGGAATTGTTGGAAAAAATGGCAAATAGTAAATAGGATCATTCGTTAGTCGAGAAAAATCTGGTAAATCTAAATTTGCAATGAATGGTAATTTTTGGTTGGGATCATGTTGTGAAAATTGATTACCCTATGGGATAAGTCCAATACCTAGAGGAGGATATCCAGGATATCCTAGGATAACTTAAGCGATTGGTATTTGCATTCATCTAGGATAACCAGGGTGAGCCATACTGAACTATGGTTGATACACAATTTTATAAGTATGACCAGGGTATGGTTGACTTTGGAAAGACGAATTTTGGCCCATCTACTCGAAGTAATATTTCCCCTGGAAGGGTTGGCTTTGTAAAGTTTGTCCTTGAAATAACTAACTCTGATAATGTTGACCTTGAAATAACTGGCCCTGAAAGGTTGGCCTTGAAAATCATGGTATTGATACGATGTTTGCAGAGTTCCCATACCAAGTTATCCCAAAGGTATTTGAGGTATAGACTAGATTATAGGACGAGCTTGATAAATAGATGTCTAAGGGATAGCCTAAGTAATAGGTTGCACCGATACTTTAGGGGTAATTGGAACATAAGTTTCAGGTACTCACAGGATGGGTGTTTGAGCTGTACTTGGTTGTTAAACATATGTTTGCGCAACATATTGGACAGGAGTGTGTGGGTTGCTTGAACCAGGTTGATGACTTGGTTGTTAAACATAATTTTGTGGATTAACTTGAGTAATCCCCTGAACAGGTTGTTTGAATTGAGTTGGAATACCTTGAAAATGTATTTGTTGAATAATTTATCTAGTATGTTGAACAGGTTGGTAAATTGGTACCTGTGAAGCAACTTGCAAAGGTTGTTGAACAAATGAAGGGTTAAAAATGGTATTCATCCCTAGATAAGGAGTTACCTGCTAAGGGTTGTGTGTTACTTCCCTATATTACTAGTGTATTCCCTTATTATTTTAGTGTAGCCCCCTTATTGTACTCATGTAACCCCCATATTGTTATTATTGTGCCCTTACATTATTATTATTAGGTCAACTAGGATTATATTGTGACCCCATGGACTCCTATATATATAAAGGAGGTTTTTTCATTTGTATCATCCAAGAATTTTTCATTTATGTAATGTAAAGGAGGTTTCCCCCTCGAAGTGGCTGATTTCTAAGGCGTTGATCTCTCTTTTCTTCTATTTTTGGAGACAGTTTCATAACATTTGGAATCAGAGATTTGGATTCTAGGGTTTTGCTGCGTCAAACAAGTCATCATGGAATTTTCGCTATAATGTTTTTTCTATGAGGGTTCAGACACTAAAAAAAAAAAACCATTTCGAAGAAATACTGAGGAACTTCGTGTAGAAATTTCAGAGATATGATCTGTGGAAGTTAGGATTTTTTCAGCCTCTCGAATTTCATCTAAAAGAGGTGACCTTGGGAAAATCGCCATAACTCTCTCTCTGAGCATCAGATTGGAATTCTGTAAAAATTGGATGAAATCACATGGACTGTAGTTTCTTGTGTATCAATTTCAGAGCCGAAGGAGGAAATAGTGACACATGGTATGCCGTACAAGTTCTCTCTAATGAACTAGTCCATAATTAGGTCATTGTGGGAGATTGGGCATAACTTTTCCTTGAAGAAACCAAATCAGGTCATACCTGTGGCATTCAAAATAATATTCGGAGGGCTACTACAGGACCAAATTTTAGATATTGAAGATCTGAAATCACATAGATAATTCAATTTCAATATCAAGCTCCTCAAAAGCAATAAATAGGTGTGTGTGTGTGTGTGTGTTTTTTTTTCAAATTGCATAAGTCTTGTTTGAAAAATCAATTTGAAGAGATTCCAATGGCATATTGAAGCATAGATATCATTATTGGGTTCTCAAATTCCCCTAAAAATAATTAAACACCCATTAAGCCTTTATAATACTCTATAATGAATCATGAAGAGGAATAAGTGCAACATGATATATCAAAATTACAAGAGCAAGTGCACCAAATTTTTCTCTCGCAAAGAGCAACAAAATATGAAATGGAAGTTTTGAAGAAAAGCGTGGAAGCTAAGATAGATGTTTTGAAGAAGGGCATGGAAGATAATATGGATGGTTTGAAGAAAGGAATGGAAGATAATATGGATGCTTTCAAGAATAGCATGGAAGACATGGAAGAAAAAATAGAAGACATGAAGAATGATATAAAAGCAGACATGGAAGTTTTGAAGGAAGGTTTGACAAATTTTATACAAGAAATGATTCCTAATGGTGAAAATATAGTAGAGGAAACTCATGATGAGAAAAAAATAAATGTTAATCGCGATTTCATAAACTCTAATGTTGGAATGAAGACCGACCATATTCCAAAGATCGATATGAGGAATTTTGATGGAAAGGATCTCGTAACATGGATACTACAAATGGAGCAATATTTTGATCTCAATAATGTGCAAAACACATAAAAGGTACACCTTTCAAATTTATATTTAGGAAAAAATACATTTTTATGGTATCGATGGCTTTGCTCCCATAAAAAAATTGTCACTTGGTCGATTTTTATGGAGGAAATGATATCACATTATGAGGATACAAAGAGCAACACCTTCTTAAGCCAATTCTAAATCTCAAACAAAAGGGTTCAGTGGTGGAGCACATTGAGGACTTCCAAAAATTGAATATAAGGGTAGTTGATATTCTAGAGGAACACAGGATTGATTTCTTCATAGGGACTTTAAAGGATAACATCCAACATGAGGCTCGCCTTTGTGCACCTGATTGATTGGAGAAGGCATTCAGTTTGGCAAGAAAAATTGAATGTAAAATTATGGTGACAAGGAAGCCTACCACTCACATCTATAAAGATGGAAGTGTTGCTACTCCTATAATTCCACAACCTACAAGGTTGACACCACAACAATTGGAAGAAAAAAGAGCAAAAGGGCTTTGATATAGCTGTGATATAAAATACACTAAAGGTCATAAGTGTGCTGAGAAGAAATTATTTTACATAGATTTTGAAGAGGAGGAAGAAAATGAATAAGAAACTTTAAAAGAATAGGATATACACCATGAACCAACCCTAGAGAAAGAAGAAATAAGTCTGGCCATATCCTGTAATGCATTGGTAGTAATTACCACCCCTCAAACTCTCAATATAGAAGGACATATCAAGAAGAAAAAGGTAATAGTGTTGATTGACTCAGGTACTACCCATAATTTTATTCATTGTAAGGTAGCCAAGGAATTGAATTGCTTCATATACCCAACACCAGAATTTCAAGTGATGGTTGCAAATGGAGGAACTATAAATTGCTCTAGAAAATGCCATAATATCAAGCTAACCATGGGAGAATATGTGTTGAATAGTCCAATTCTTTCCATTCCAATGGGAATAGTTGATGTTGTACTAGGAGTACAATGGTTACAATCTTTGGGGATGGTATCTTTTAATTTTCAAGAAATTTTCTTGAATTTTTTTTCGAAAGGAAAGGAAGTAGAATTACGAGGTATCGCAGGGAATTTGGGAAAGATAATAAGGTCTAATATCATGACAAAGCTTCTGAATAAATAACAATGAGGCATAATTTCAAAATTATGCTCACTAGAAGTTCAAACATCAAAATCATCTATTTCTCCAGATCTCCAAAAATTCTTGGACAATCATTCCAAGGTGTTTGAAACTTCCAAAGGACTCCCATCTATTCGTGATCATGATCATGCTATTCATTTGATTCCAGTAATTTTTCCTCCAAACATCAGACCTTACAGATATCCTTATGTCCAAAAGAGCAAATTGAACATATGATTGCATAAATGCTAGAGGTTGGTAGAATTCAATTGATTCAAAGTTCTTTCTCTACTCCAGTAGTATTGGTGCACAAGAACGATGGATCATGGTGCATG
The DNA here is from genome assembly GCA_034641835.2 of Pinus albicaulis. NCBI lineage: Eukaryota > Viridiplantae > Streptophyta > Pinopsida > Pinales > Pinaceae > Pinus > Pinus albicaulis. The sequence goes on from CM076572.1 coordinate 451,807,652, forward strand.
TGTCCAGATTATAGGGAGTTCAATAAGCTCAATATTAAAGATAAATTTCTAATTCATGTGATTAATGAATTATTGGTTGAATTACATGGAGCAAATTATTTTACCAAGTTGGATCTTCGTTCAGGATATCATCAAATTAGAATGAAGACTGAAGATATTCTGAAAACATCATTTCGAACACATGAGGGAAATAATGAATTTTTGGTCATGCCTTTTGGCCTTACCATTGCACCTTCTACATTTCAAGGGTTGATGAATTCCATTTTAAAACCCTTCCTTAGAAAATTTGTTTTATTATTTTTTGATGATATGCTAATCTACAGTAGGTCTTGGAAGGATCATGTTCAACATGTTGACAGGGTGATAAAACTATTGGAGGAGAAACAATTATATGAAAAAAACCTCAAAATGTTTCTTTGGAGTACAAGAGGCGGAATATTTGGTTCATATTGTATCTCACGAGGGTGTTAAGGTAGACCCTAAAAAAATTAAATCCATTAAGGAATGTAAATTCCCCACAACCATAAAGCAGTTGCGAGGAATTCTCAGGTTAATAGGGTATTATCGCAAGTTTGTTAAGAATTATTAGATAATATTGGCACCTCTAACAACATTATTGAATAAAGATGCATTTTTATGGACTCTTGAAGCAACTAAAGCCTTTGAACATCTTAAAGAGGAAATGTGCCTAGCACCAGTATTAGCTATGTCGGACTTCACAAAAACCTTTATTGTGGAATGTGATGCCTCAGGAAATGGAATTAGTGTTATTTTCATGCAAGAAGGAAGACTCATTACTTTTGAAAGTCATCCAATCAAAGGAAATTATTTATAGAAAGCTATTTATGAGAAGGAAATGTCGGCAATACTACATGCACTAAATAAATGGCAACCTTACCTAATGGGAAGACACATAGGGGTAAAAATTCATCATGATAGTATTAAATACTTTTTGGAACAAAGACTATCTTTAGAAGAGAAGAAAAAATGGGTTACAAATTTTTTGGGTTATGACTTTGAAATAATCTACAAAAAAGGGAAGCTAAATGTTGTTGCAAATGCACTCTCAAGAAAGGATGAAGATGTGTAAGCATTGATTTGTACAATTTCTATTATCTAACTAGATTGGATAATCGAAGCAAGGGATGAATGGAATAAGTACGAATAAGTGTAGACACTCATTCAAAAGTTGCAGCAAGATCCTAGTACATCTGTGTTGTGTAACCAGCTCCAAAAATACAAGAAAAGAGATATCAATGCCTTAGAAATAATCCACTTCGAGGGGGCAACCTCCAATACATTATATAAATGAAAAATTCTTGGATGATACAATTTACAAAACCTCCTTTCTATATATAGGAGTCCATGTGACCATAATGTAATCCTAGTGGGCCACAATGTAATCCTAGCCGACCTAACAATAATAATTTAAGGGCAGAATAATAACAAAATGGGGGTTACAAGGGTACAATAACAACAATAAGGGGGTTACACTAATAACAATAAGGGACTATACTAGTAATATAGGGACCTAACATGTCCCTCTCCTTCAAAAAAGTTTTATCCTCAATGCTTGAGTAGCTCTGGGTGCTTCTGTATAAACTTCTCATCCTCCCATGTAGAATCTTTAGTGGGTAAGTTATTCCACTTGATGAGATGCTCTGAAATTGATCGATTCCATAGTTGTCGAGTTCTTGTTTCCGTGACCGCTTCAGGTTCCAATATGTTTTTTCCAACCTCATCAAGTTGTGGCAATATTGTTTGAACTATAATATTTTCACCTATAACCTTCTTTAAGCATGAAACATGGAAAACTGGATGCACTCGCGAAGAAGCAAGAAGCTCCAATTTGTATGCCATAGTACCAATATTTTGCAACACCTTGTAAGGACCATAGTACTTTGGCGATAATTTATTATCCTTCTTAGCTTACTTGAGGGAAATTTGTTTGTATGGTTGTAGCCGTAAAAATACCCAATATCCTACATCAAAACTTCTCTCGCTGCGATGTTGATCTGCCTGTTGTTTCATTCGATTTTGTGCCAAATTTAGGTTATCCTTTAAGAGTTGGAGAACTTCTTGCTGATGCTCGATGTGATCTTCCACTGCTTGAACCTTCGAATTTTCCCTTAAAGATGATGTGATGGATGGTGGATGATATCCATAAAGTGCCATAAATGGGGTCATTTTTGCTGCAGTATGGAAGGAAGTGTTATACCGCCATTCAGCGAGAGGTAACCACTTGACCCATTGTGTTTGTTTATCAGATACAAAACAACGAAGATAACCTTCCAAACATTTATTTACTATCTCAGTTTGACCATCAGATTGAGGATGATAAGATGAGCTATGAGCTAATTGAGTACCCAAACAAGAAAATAACTCCATCCAAAAAATTCCAGTAAAAATGGGATCTCTGTCGCTCACAATAACCCTTGGGTTTCCATGTAGCTTTTGAATTGTGTCCATAAATGTAGTAGCAACTGTACTTGCTTTAAATGGATGAGATAATGCACAAAAGTGCGCATACTTGGTAAGTCTATCAACTACCACCATGATGACACTCTTTCCTTCAAACTTAGGTAAACCTGTGATAAAATCCATTGAAATCTCCTCCCAACGTTGACTTGGAATGGATAAAGGTTGTAGAAGTCCTGGGGTCTTAATTGTTTCCACTTTATTCTGCTGGCAAACCAAACATTCCGCCACAAATTTTCGAATATCAGATTTAAGGCCATCCCAAAAAAATTCTTTCTTCACCCTGTGGTAAGTTTTTAAAAATCCTGAGTGTCCTCCTAAAGGAGAAGTGTGCAATTCAGAAGAATCTTTTGTTTTAGTTGGGAATTCTTACAAAGATATAAGCGATCTTTGTACCATAAGGAATCATTTTTCCAACTAAATGTATCAGATGTACTAGGATCTTGCTGCAACTTTTGAATGAGTGTCCATACATCTTTGTCCTTCTTCCATTCATGTCTTGCTTCGGTTATCCAATCTGGTTGGATAATAGAAATGGCACAAAGCAATGCTTCCACCTCTTCATTCTTTCTTGAGAGTGCATCTGCAACAACATTAAGCTTTCCTTTTTTGTATATTATTTCAAAGTCATAACCCAACATCCGTGTGACCAATTTTTGCTGCTCTTCTGAAGATAGTCTTTGTTCCAAAAATTCTTTAAGACTATCATGATTAGTTTTTACCTTGAAGTGTCTTCCCATTAGGTAATTTCTCCATTTCTTTAGTGCATGCAGTATTGCTAACATTTCCTTCTCATAAATAGGTTTTTTTAAATACTTTCCTTTGATTGGATGACTTTCAAAAGCAATGGGTCTTCTTTCCTGAATTAAAACAGCACCAATTCCATTTCCTGAGGCATCACATTCCACAATAAATGTTTTTGTGAAGTTTGGCGTAGCTAAGACCAGTGCTAGGCACATTGCCTCTTTAATATGTTCAAAGGCCTTAGTTGCTTCAGGAGTCCATGAAAATGCATCTTTCTTCAATAATGTTGTTAGAGGTGCTGCAATTCTCCCATAATTCTTAACAAACTTGCGATAATACCCTGTTAACCCAAGAAATCCTCGCAACTGCTTTATGGTTGTGGGTACTTTCCATTCCTTAATGGCTTTAATTTTGTTAGGGTCTACTTTAACACCCTCGTGAGATACAATATGACCCAGATATTCCACCTCTTGTACTCCAAAGAAACATTTGGATGTTTTTGCATATAATTGTTTCTCCTGCAATAGTTTGAGCACCCTGTCAACATGTTCAACATGATCCTTCCAAGACCTGCTATAGATTATTATATCATCAAAAAATACTAGCATAAATTTTCTAAGGAAGGGTTTGAAAATGAAATTCATCAACCCTTGAAATGTAGAAGGTGCATTGGTAAGGCCAAAAGGCATGACCAAAAATTCATAATGACCCTCATGAGTTTGAAATGTTATTTTTGGAATATCTTCAGTCTTCATTCTAATTTGATGATATCCTGAACGAAGATCCAACTCAGTAAAATAAATTTCTCCATGTAATTCATCCAATAATTCATCAATCATAGGAATGGGAAATTTATCTTTAATGGTGAGCTTATTAAGCTCCCTATAATCCGGACACATTCACCATGATCCATCCTTCTTGTGTACCAATACTACAGGAGCAGAGAAAGAACTTTGACTAGGTTTAATTATACCCGCCTCTAAAATTTTTGCAATCACACGTTCAATTTTGCTCTTTTGGACGTAAGGATATCTATAAGGCCTGATGTTTGGAGGAAAAATTCCTAGAATCAAATGAATAGCATGATCACGATCACGAATAGGTGGGAGTCCTTTGGGAGTTTCAAACACCTTGGAATGATTGTCCAAGACTTGTTGGAGATCTGCAGAAATAGATGATTTTGATGTTGGAACTTCTAGTGAGCATAATTGTGCAATTACGCCTCGCTGTTCTTTCTTTAGAAGCTTTGTCATGACATTAGAGCTTATTATCCTTCCTGGCTTCCCCGCAATACCCCGTAATTCCACTTCCTTTCCTTCTGAAAAAAATTTCAAGAAAAGTTCTTGAAAATTAAAAGCTACCGTCCCCAAAGATTGTAACCATTGTACTCCTAGTACAACATCAGCACCTCCCATAGGAATGGCAAGCATTGGACTAGTCAATACATATTCCCCCATGGTTAGCTTGATATTATGGCATTTTCCAGTGCAATTTATAGTTCCTCCATTTGCAACCATCACTTGACATTCTGGTGCTAGGTATAGGAAACAATTTAATTCCTTGGCTACCTTACAATGAATAAAATTATGGGTGCTACCTGAATCAATCAACACTATTACCTTTTTCTTCTTATTATGTCCTTCTATCTTGAGAGTTTGAAGAGTGGTAATTCCTGCCAGTGCATTACACAATATGGTCGGATTCATTTCTTCGTCTTCTAGGGCTGGTTCCTGGTGTATATCCTCTTCTTGTTCTTTTTCTTCTTCCTCTTCACAATCTATGTAAAATAATTTCTTCTTAGCACACTTATGACCTTTAGTGTATTTTCTATCACAACTGTAGTAAAGCCCTTTTCCTCTTTTTTCTTCCAATTGTTGTGGTGTCAACCTTGTAGGTTGTGGAAATCTAGGTGTAGCAACACTTCCTTCTTTATAGAATTGAGTGGTAGTTTTCCTTGTCGCCATAATTTTACATTCAAATTTTCTTGCCAACCTGAATGCCTTCTCCAATGAATCCGGTTCCAAAACGCGAACTTCATGTTGGATGTTATCCTTTAAAGTGCCTATGAAGAGATCGATCATGTGTTCCTCTAAAATATCAGTTACCCTTATATTCAATTTTTGGAAGTCCTCAATGTGCTGCCCCACTAAACCCTTTTGTTTGAGATTTATCAATTGGCTAAAGAAGGTGTTTCTCTTTGTATCCTCATAATGTGCTATCATTTCCTCCGTAAAAATTGACCAAGTGACAATTTTTTTATGGGAGCACAACCATCAATACCATACAAATGTATTTTGTTCTAAATGTAAAGTTTCAATGCGTACCTTTTGTGTGTTTTTCACGTTATGGAGATCAAAATATTGCTCCATCTGTAGTATCCATGTTACAGGATCCTTTCCATCAAACTTCCTCATATCCATTTTTGGAATATGGTGGTTCTTCCTGCTAACATTAGAGTTTATGAAATCACGATTAACATTTATTTTTTTCTCATCATGAGGTTCTTCTACTATCTTTTCACCATTAGGAAACATTTCTTGTATCAACTTTGTCAAACCTTTTGTTAGCACCCAATCTGAACCTCAGGTTGAAAAAGGCAAATCAGGGGAACAACTAAACCACGCTCAGCCTTGTAGCTAGCCCTACAAGGATAGGAGAGGGCTCTCTCTGTAGAATATATATTCAATAACACAATAGTGAACTGATTTTAGGCTAGGTATATAAATTTGAAAGAGGTATTTAATAAATGACTGAAATTTTCAGGGATGTATGGGACAAAGGACAGCATGAGCTGAGAAATTAAATCAAGGACACAAAATATTTCATGGGGAAAGATAGGCAGGAGATTTAGCAATCAAATTGAAATAATATGGAGTGGAAAGACTGTTTAGAAGCTAAAAAGGGCATAATAAATGAATCCTTTTCAAACAGAAGAAAACACATAGAGTATGAATGATTTCCCAAGGCAGAGCATATAAAATGGATTCTACCTTTCTAACTTGAAAACATTCTACTGGAAATGTTTATGAATGAATGTTGCAACATAACAATGTACATATGAAACACAAAGAAGAGACATATGCTAAAACTCATACCACATGAATCCCACAAATCAGAGCTGCATCACTTTATTAATTCCCTGCCAAACTGTACAACGGAGCGTAGAGCTCACTGCCACACTATTCCCCTACTTCTGAGTTTTCAGACCTCAGAGTGTCAGCCTTTTACAAATGATTCGCATTTTCAATAAACAGACAGATTTTGTGGGAATACAAATCGATGGAAAGAGGAGAAATCATAACTGAAGATGGAAAACCAAGAGCCAGAAATCTCTCCGTAAAGGGAGAGCTGCGTTACATTATTTCGTTTGAAATTTTTGGATGTCCAGTGAGGAGGCGGAACCCTATAGCGTGGATCCTCTCGATTCATCACTGAAGATGTGACTGTTACAATTTGTTTTCTCGGCCTCTGACGTTTCACTTTCCATTAACCGTTTTGAAGAAAACTGACTTTTTATTAAACTGCCGTTGAAAGGAGACAGACTGGAATTACATGCTTTTGTGAAGGGAATCCAATTTTTATAGGGGAAAGAGGAAGGGAAAGGAGGTGGGACCCATATGGAAATTTCAATCGCAATCACGCTCGGGAGCGGAGCAGGCGGAGTAACACATTTACAAATATGCGATGCGATTGGGGAGAACCCTTTATAATAAACAAAACGAGTAATTTTTAACTTTTACAAAGGAGAAAAGCATTTTGGTAATGAATGGCGGAGGAATTAAATGTTGGGACCAGGGGTATGAATCGCAATCGGAAATCGGAGTTGGGAGTAGGGCGGAGTGATACATATAAAACTCCCGATGCGATTGGGAGAAGGAAATGGAAAACCTTTGTAAAAACGAAACATAACAAATTTCCAATTTACAAAGGGGAAAGTCCTTTATTATATGAACGGGTGGATGTATGGTACAGTGGGCCCAGGGTCAATCGCATCAGAGATCGAGAGCGAGGGTAATCGCAATCGGGAGAATATAACTTGCGATGTGATCGGAGGAGGACTTGCGATCGGGCGGATCGGGGGATGTTGTGATCGAGCAATTGGGGGATGGGATGCGATCGGAGGAGGACTTGCGATCGGGAAGATCGGGGGATGGTGCGATCGGGCAGATCAGGGGATGGGATGCGATCGGAGGATCGGAGCTATCGGAGGAGGACTTGCGATGCGATCAATCGCATCGCAAATATTTGCAATGAGCCGATCAGAGCACTTCAAATAAAACATTGCGATTGGAAAAGTTTGTGACTGCGATTGTAATGCGGGTCATATATAATATAACACTTTATAATAAATTTTACAGGGATGGAAAGGGGAAGTGGTTAAGGGGCGGGGACTTTATAATAAACTTTGATATTTTTTTATAATAAATTTCTACGGGGTATGGTCGGGGAAGTGGTTTGGTAATTAAATCGCATATGTATATAAAAGATTTTTAATGTGATATTATAATCGAAAGGGGGGAAAAAGGGGTTTTTAAAGGGATATAAAACTTTAATAAAACAAATTTTAAAGGAAAAAATGGGAAATAGGGGGTATATGAGGATATAAGGACCTTTACTTCACTTAAGCATAAATTTCAATCCAAAAATCAATTTTGAGAGTGTAGTATACCGTTGGAAAGCTCTTTCCGGGCCCTTTCTGTTGGATCTACTTGGAGAATGATTTGATGTCGAACATGCTGTGAAAAACTTATCTGAGAGGCAGGGTGATGATCTTGTCAGAGATGGCAGCTTCTGAATTGTGACTGAAGGGCAAAGTATTATGCTTTCACCTCAAAACATGGTTTTGAGGTGAAACTTGCATCAAACTAAATAAATGATATCTCTGATCTTCCCGGTGCTGTTATTTTGAGGTGAAACTTGCATCAAACTAAATAAATGATATTTTTGATCTTCCTGGTGCTGTGACTTTGTATTTATTGACTTCCTCATGGCCTTGCTGATCTTTATTTGACACTTGACTCATTAATTTGACCATGGTGAGACCTTAGAGACTAATGAGACCAATCCTATGACCTACTGATATGATTTTGGAAATGAAAGTGACTAATGACTGAAGACCATAGGAAGGAAAATCAGCAAGTACCTCATGACGGAAAACTGATAAAAAACTACTACCATCAATGAATCCATGACCTAGCGGAATGGTGAAATTTATTCGGTATGAGACACCTAATATGCAAATGCAAAAGAGCAGTTTTGATCACTGATGTCAATGTGACTAGACTGACACTAACACCTTCTATGTCTGCTTTTAGATCATTCTTCATGTTTTCCATGTTGTCTTTCATGTCATCCATCTTAGCTTCCATGCCAGCTTCCATGCCATCCATATTAGCTTCCACTCCTTTCTTCAAACCATCCATCTTCGCTTCCATGCCTTTCTTCAAAACTTCCATTTCTTTTTTTGTTGCTCTTTGCGAGAGTGAAATTTGTTGCACTTGCTCTTGTAATTTTGATAGATCATGTTGCAATTCTTCATCTTCATGATTCATAGTAGAGCTTTCTGAAGTCTTAATGGGTTTTGAATTATTTTTACGGGGCATATTTTAGAACCCAATACTAATATCTATTCTACAATATGCCCTTGGAATCAATTCAAATTGAGTCTTCAAACAAGACTTATGCAATTCGGGAAAAAAAAAAAAAAATACACACCTTTTTCTTGCTTTTGAGGAGCTTGATATTGAAATTGGATTATCTCTGTGATTGTAGCACTTCAATATTTGAATTTCAGTACAGATGTAGCCCTCTGAATTATATTTCTAATGCCACAGTTATGACCTGATTTGGATTCTCCAAGACAAAATTGTGTCCAATCTCCCACAATGACCTTATTATGGACTGGTTCAGTAGAGCGAACTTGTACGAATTTCCATGTGTCACTATTTTATCCTTCAGCTCTAAAATTGATAGCCAAGAAACTACAGTCTATGTACTTGTTACCACTTTTTACGGCACTCCAATCCGATTCTCAGAGATAGTTATGAATATTTTCCCACGATCACCTCTTTGAGATGAAATTCAGGAGCCAGAAAAAGCACTACCTTCCACAGATCATATCTCCAAAAATATTGTGAACCAAGCTTTGAAATGTTTTGACGATTTTCCTTAGGATTTCAGCTTCACACCCTAAAAATTTCAGCTTCTGAAACTTCGTAGAAAAAAAGTTATAGCTAAAATTCCACAATGACCTGTTTAGGAGCCTGAAAAAAGACCTAACTTCCACAGATCATATCTCCAAAAATATTGCGAACCAAGCTCTAAAATTTTTTGACGATGTTCCTGAGGATTTTAGCTTCGCACCCTAAAAAATTCAATTTATGAAACTTCGTAGAAAAAAATTTATAGTGAAAATTCCATGATGATCTGTTTGGAGCAGCGAAACCCTAGAATCCAAGCCTCTGATACCAAATGTTGTGTAACCAACTCCAAAAATAGAAGAAAAGAGATATCAACGCCTTAGAAATAAGCCACTTCAAGGGGGAAACCTCCAATACATTACATAAATGAACAATTCTTGGATGATACAATTTACAAAACCTCCTTTCTATATATAGCAGTCCATGGGGCCATAATGTAATCCTAGTGGGCCACAATGTAATCATAGCCGACCTAACAATAATAATTTAAGGGCACAATAATAACAAAATGGGGGTTACAAGGGTAAAATAATAACAATAAGGGGGTTACACTAATAACAATAAGGGACTATACTAGTAACATAGGGACCTAACAATTGGATACATTTAGTTGGAAAAATTATTCCTTATGGTACAAATATCGCTTATATATTTGCAAGAATTCCCAACTAAAACAAAAAATTCTTTTGGAATTGCACACTTCTCTTTTAGGAGGACACTCGGGATTTTTAAAAACTTACCATAGGGTGAAGAAAGTATTTTTTTGGGATGGCCTTAAATCTTATATTCAAAATTTTGTGGCGGAATGTTTGGTTTTCCAACAAATTAAAGTTGTTGGGTCTTCTACAACCTTTATCCATTCCAAGTCAACATTGGGAGGATATTTCAATGGATTTTATCACAGGTTTACCTAAGTCTGAAAGAAAGAGTGTCATCATGGTGGTAGTTGATAGACTTATCAAGTATGCACACTTTTGTGCATTATCTCCTCCATTTAAAGCAAGTATAGTTGCTACTACATTTATGTAAACATTTCAAAAGCTACATGGAAACCCAAATATTATTTTAAGCGACATAGATCCCATTTTTACTGGATGTTTTTGGATGAAATTATTTTCTTGTTTGGGTACTCAACTAGCTCATGGCTCATCTTATCATCCTCAATCCAATGGGAAAACTAAGATAGTGAAAAAATGTTTGGAAGGATATCTTCGTTGTTTTGTATCTTATAAAGAAACACAATGGTTCAAGTGGTTACCTCTAGTTGAATGGTGGTATAACACTTCCTTCCATACTGCAACAAAAATGACCCCATTTATGGCACTTTATGGAAATCATCCACCATCCATCACATAATCTTTAAGAGAAAATTCTAAGGTTCAAGCAGTGGAATATCACATCGAGCATCAACAACAATTTCTCCAACTCTTAAAGGATAACCTAAATTTGGCACAAAATCGAATGAAACAACAGGCAAATCAACATCGCAGCGAGAGAAGTTTTGATGTAGGAGACTGGGTATTTTTACGGCTACAGAAATACAAACAAATGTCCCTCAAGCAAGCTAATAAGGATAATAAATTGTCGCCAAAGTACTATGGTCCTTACAAGGTGTTGAAAAATATTGGTACTATGGCATACAAATTGGAGCTTCCTGCTTCTTCTCGAGTGCATCCAGTTTTCTATGTTTCATGCTTAAAGAAGGTTATAGGTGATAAAATTCCAATTCAAACAATATTGCCAGAACTTGATGAGGAAGGAAAAATCATATTGGAACCTGAAGCAGTCATAAAAACAAGAACTCCATAGCTACGAAATCGATCAATTTCAGAGTATCTCATCAAGTGGAAGAACTTACCCACTGAAGATTTTACATGGGAGGATGAGAATTTTATACAGAATAATCTAGAGCTACTCAAGCGTTGAGGACAACACTTTTTTGAAGGAGAGGGGCATATTAGGTTCCTATATTACTAGTGTAGTCCCTTATTTTTGTTAGTGTAGCCCCCTTATTGTTATTGTTGTACCCATGTAACCCCCATATTGTTATTATTGTGCCCTTACATTAGTATTGTTAGGTCGGCTAGGATTATATTGTGACCTCGTGGAATCCTATGTGTAGAAAAGAGGTTTTTTCATTTGTATCATCCAATAATTGTTCATTTAAGTAATATAAAGGAGGTTTCCCCCTCAAAGTGGTTGATTTCTAAGGCGTTGATCTCTCTTTTCTTCTATTTTTGGAGTTGGTTTCATAACATTGTGACACAACGGGTTGACCTAAACCATCTTTGGGTATCTGACCATAGTTTTGATAATTTATATTTAAAGGTTGTCCTCCAACAGTAGGATATGAACCAGCAAAATTTTTCCCTCTACGCAGAGGTGGTTACCCCTAGGCGGATTATAACCACCTGTTGGGTTAACTTGAGGATTACTTACACTGTCGAAAACCATATGAATACACTGGTCTGACATCAAACCTTGGGTAGTAGAAGTTGATAAACCAGATAACATAGTAAAGATTTTAGATGGAGTAAAATCTCATGAAAAAGTATCGGAAAGTGATTCATATCCAGGAGGAACTTACGGACCACCATATAACAATGATTCTGGAGAGCTGGAAAACATGGATGTATCAGTAGGCATACTTCCAGAAATAATTCTGGGCATATTAAATATAGGCACAAAGTAAAATGGAATGTGGTAACGTGGGAAACCTTGACTTAAAAATTCAAAATCTTTGAGGCATTAAGAATCCGGTCGAAAATTTGAAATAGAAGGATTAGAGCAATTGTTTGTTCACTAGTAAAAAATGGACTACTTGGAGTTTCTTCTTCCTCGTCTGCAATAATATCTTCGATACTAATGAGACCAGGAGGTATATTCTTGGTAATAATAAGTTTTAATTTGAGTGAATGTGGTGCAGGAGTAGAAGACTCAGATTCTAAAAAATTAGACTCAAGTTCAGAAATGTATGGCTCTGTTAAGTGTTTATCTGAAACTTCACTAGTATGAGACTATGATATTACGTCTTTAGTAACTACTGGTTCATGTTGCACTAAGTATGTTTCTAATTATTGATTTTGATTCACTTCAGTTTCATATTCTACAATGGCAGATGTTTTAGGTTGATCTGAAGACCCAAATCCTATTGATTTTGACCTTTCAGCCTTAATTTTTTCCAATTAACTCGATGTATGCTCAGGGGGTTCACCCTGCATTCTCTGTGAATATCTTGGTAAATTAGCCACGATGAATTTTAATTAATAATTCACAAAATATCAAAAAATCACACATAAATCCTCTAAAAAGTAAAAAAAAAAAAGATAACACACGCTAATAAATTTAGGAATCAAACCACACAAATAGTCTTTTCATAGGGAAATCACTAGTTGGTGATGAAATCCAACCTTGTAGAAGTAAATGTGAAAATAGATACATAAAGTAGAAGGAACTACTTCTTTATCAGTGGTTTTCATTGATGTCAACCCAAGCAGCACGATCAGTGGTTTTCATTGATGTCAACCCAAGAAGCACCAAGGGCTACCCCGATATTTCATGGGAATTTTGACTTGACAACTTACTCTATTCTGAGTCAAGGATATTTTGAATGGTTTATAATTGTTGAGATGTTTCCGTTGATATATTGCATGCCACATAATTCTTCACGGTTTGAGAGATATTTTTGTTTGAAGTTAGTAACCCCGATTAGTGGGCTAAATCCCCATGGGATTGTGGCATGACACTAATCATTGGTTGTGGTCATTTAATAGTCAATAATTAATAATTTTTAAACTTCTAAAATCCCTCCAATGTTCACTTGTTTAAGACCCTTTCAACCTAAGAATTTATATAAATTGTGACCCTCATATCCTCCTGATGCAAGGATTTCACTACTTAAAATAGGTCATCGTGGCATTATCGCTATAACTTTTTTTCTGCGAAGCTTCATATGAAAAAAAAAAAAAAAAACCCATTTCAGCCAAAATCATGATGAACCAGGTGACCGAATTTTAGATAGTGGTTCGCTATATGTTTGGAGATATGATCTGGGGAAGTTAAGGTTTTTGCAGGCTCCCCAATTTCATGTCAAACAGGTGATCTTGGGAAAATCGTCATAAATTTCTCTCTGAGCATTGGATACAAATTTCGAAAAAAAAAATTAAAGAAATAGGAGGGACTATAGTTTGTTGGATATCATGTTTAGGACCGAAAGTTGAAACAGTGACACGTGGCACTTTGTACAAGTTCACTCTACTGAACCAGTCTATAAACAGGCCATCATAGGAGATTGGGCATAACTATTTCTTGAAGAATCCAATATTGATTAGACCTGTGGGGTTGGAAAGAGGACTCGGAGGGATACTACAAGTGAAATTTCAGGCCTTCGAGATCCGAAATTACATAGATATAGCAGATTCAATATGGAGCTTCTAGAAGGCAAGAAAAAATATGCATTCAAGGATCACTATAGTAAGTACAACACATCAACAGTTAAGAGTAAGTCTGCTACAACAAGGTATGTATGGTTAGTGTTTGAATTTTAATTTGAATATGATCTCTGACATGTGTTTTTTCAGGACAGTGTAAGTATTTTTTAAGTATGTTTGATTGGGTATTGTTCATAAATGTTGAATGTATTTACATTTAAATTTTGAATATTTCTCTGACATGTGGTTTGTAGGACAGTGTAAGTATTTTGTTTGTGTATTGGTTTGGATCTTGTTCATTGATGCATGTGCAGGAAGGAGGACACAATAATACAACTCAGACACATACTAGAAGGACAATGTAATGCTAAAGTACCATTACTTGAAGCAAGCACAGCAATTCCTCAGCAGCCGCTAGTGTTCAAAGAAGCAGTGTCAAGTCAAGTATCAAGTCGTGTCAAAAGTCAGTATTGTAAAAATCATCATTGTAAAATTTTAAGAGATTCATTATTGTAAAAGAGTTAATCTGCCTAGAGTTGGAGAGGCATAGTTGGGAGGTATAAGTGTCATTGTTGGATAATGTTATGGTTGGGTTGCACGTCATAGTATGATTGGGTGATTGTTCTAGTTCAAGAAAATCATTGTGAATCATAGTGTATCGTGGATCATTGTCCCTGGTATTGGATTCCACACTCTTGTCTTATTTCTAATCATTATAGGGTGGCAAGGAGGTGCTACGTTGGTGCATTAAGTCACCTATAGGTTGGAGCCTATGAACACTTTAGGGTGGTAGGTTAGTCTAGGAGGTCAAGGCATCTATTCAGTTGACTACTGAAGAAACCAGGGCATTGGGGATTCCTTCCAGTGGGAACTGGAGAAGAATTATTTTCTAGAACTATAGGAAGTTGTACCTTTCATTTCAGTTGTGGCTGAAGATTAAATAATTTATTATAAAAGCGTTCGGTGGTTTTTGACCCGGAGGGGGTTTTCCACCTAAAATTTGTGTGCCTGTTGTGTTCTATTTTTTACTGTTTTTACTATATAAACATCAAGAATAATTGAATATTAACTAATGCTCTAAAAATATTTAAAAGTGCTAATTGGTAAGAAATATTGATTCATCCCTCCCCCCCCCCTCCTCTTAATATTTCCAAAAATTGGTATTAGAGATTCGTTCCTTCAATAGCAGTATAACAACTGGAAGGAGATCATGGAGTATACTAAGAATAGAGTTCCTCTATTCAATGCAAATAACTATGCACTTTGGAGTGGAAGAATGCAAGTTAATCTGTTGGTGCAAGGATACGAAGTATGGGAAATCGTTGAAAAAGGCTTTACAATGACCCAGGATGAACAAGGTAAGAAAAATATGGTATATGATTCAAAGGCTAAAGATCTCATTATCAGTGGGCTTATCGAATCTGATCCTAAGGTAATCAGGTGCAAAATTGCTAAAGAAGTATGGGGCAAGCTTGAGAATATATACGCAGGTGACTCAAACGTGAAAGAAGCAAAGCCTCAAATTTATAGGGAAAAATTTGAGCAACACAAAATGAAGGAAAATGAAAATATTGATGCATACTTAAAGCATGTTGATGAAATAACAAATGCATTGGAAGGTTTGGGAGAACCTGTTGACACGAAAGTTGTTGTCCAAAAGATCTTTAGAACCTTTTCAGCAAGATTGAACCCAAATGTATCTGTCTTGGAATATAGTTTGAATCTAATCAATCTCAGCAAAGATGAATTGCATGGAGTGCTTACGGCATATGAAATGAGGATTGAAGAAGAGGACGACACATCTCACCTAGAAACAACATTCGTCGCATCCAAAAATACTAGTAAGGACAAGCATACTCTGAAAGCGAAAACTTGTAGTTGTAAGGAAGAAGAAAAGGAAGAAGATGAAGAAGAATTTTCAGATAAATAATTTGCCTACTTCACGTGAAAAATGAGAACAGGTACGGGGAAATTCAAAGGTAAACTTCCATTGATATGTTTCGATTGTGGTGAGGTTTGGAATTTTGCAGCCAAGTGTCCTCACAAAAATGAGGTTGTTACGAAAGGAAAGAAAGGTCTGAGGAAGTTAAAAAAGCAAGGCAAGAAGAAATGGTTTAAGAAGATTTTTTTCTCCAAAGAAGATAGCTCATCGTCTGGTGAAGACGGTGATAAGAAAGAAGAAATAAACGGAAGAGTATTTTTTATGGCCAAGCATAATAAGAAAGAAGCATCTGACGAAGAAGAAGATGAAGAAGAAGAGATGACTGAGGTTGAATTTCAAAACGACTTGATCGGGGTTATCAAAGAGTTGAATGTCAAGAAGAAGCATGTCAACACTCTTGAAGATGAATTAAATATAGAAAGGGAATAGGTCCTAAATCTTAAAATCAAGGTTGAAGAATACAAACGAGTTGAAGAATCACTCAGGGAAGAATTAAAGGAAATAAACAATGAAAGAGAAGCATTGGAAGCTGAAATAGTTTCTCTATGAAAGAAAGTAAAAAATGGAAAAACTCTTCAAAACTACACCAACAGCTCCAAGGCATTAGAAGAAATCATCAACAATCAGCAATCAAACAGTGACAATATTGGTCTTGGTTACAAAGAAAAATATGAAAAGGAGCCAGGTCCTTATATGACAACAAAAGAAGATGGATATGAAAAATATACCAAGCAAGTAGACCTCCCAGTCAACTAGTGAGATCAAGACTCGCAGGAAGAACCATCGAAGACAATTCCTCAAAGAAGATTTATTCCCAAGCATCAACCTATCTTCTATGGTCATTGTTATTCATGTGGAACGTTTGGACATAGAGCTATAGAATGTCGCACGTATGTTTGGAATAAATAAATTTTCCGAAGATATTTCAGAAATGGATATTCCTGAACTCAACAGAATATTAATAGATTTTATCATTTGAGAGATGATTTCAAATGTTACAAATGTAAAAAATTTGGATACCTGGCTAAAGATTGCAGGCTTGGAAGTTCTTCAAAGAAATTCTCACAAAATCATAATGAACAAATATGGAAAAAGAAGACTGAAAAATGTGTTATAGCTCTCAAGGCTCAAAGAAACAGAAATTTTTGGTATGTTGATAGTGGTTGCTCAACTCATATGCTTGGAGATAGGAATAAGTTCATATCCTTGAAGGAAAATAAGGATGGAACAGTGTATTTTGGAAATGACGGGTCTTCAAACTTCATAGGATTTGGTACAGTCACACTTGGAAGCAAGAATGCATTAGCAAAATATGTGTTGTTGGTTGAAAATATGAATCACAATATGCTCAATGTTGGACAAATGTGCGATCAATGACATACAATGATATTTAACTCTAAGAAATGTGAAATCAGGAAAGGTAAGTTCAGTAAAATTGTGGCTACAGAAAGCAGATGTCTTAATGACATATATATTTTGGATGAGACACCTAAAGGGTGTTTTTTAGCGAAATAAGATGACATTTGGTTATGGCACAAACGAATGGGACATATAAATTTCGACAATTTGGTTAGGCTCAGCAAGAAGGAAGCAGTAAGAGAAATGCCTAAAATTTCAAAACCTACCAATACGATATGCGAATCTTGTCGGCACGGCAAGTAGACAAAAGAACACTTTGCATCGCGTCCATTGGAATTAGTACATACTGATCTATGTGGTCCTATGAGAACAAAAGGTTTAGATGGATAATTATATTTTATGCTAATGATAGATGATTACACTAGAATGACTGTCGTCGGCTTCTTAAAGAAAAATACTGAGGCATTCGATTTTTTTAGAATCTACAACAAATTGGTCAAAAATGAAACTAATTTGAAGATCAAATGTCTGAGATCATATAATGGTGGGGAATTCACTTCCAAGGTGTTTCAGCAGTACTGTGATGAAAATGGAATAAAAAGGCAATTCTCAACATCCAGGACACCGCAGCAAAATCGAGTTGTTGAAAGAAAAAACATAACCCAGGAAATGGCCAAAACAATGTTAAATGACTCAAAATTAGATGATAAATTATGGTTTCAAGCAATCGATACAATTGTATTCACTATAATCAAAGGTTTGCTAAGGAACAATTGTAACATGACTCCATACGAATTATGGAAAGGAAGATCAGCTAAGGTCAAATACTTCAAAATGTTTGGAAGCAAATGCTACATCAACAGAGAAGATAAAAAATTGGGCAATTTCGATCCACGTGTCAATGAAGGTATTTTCGTTGGTTATTCACGCAAAAGTTCGGCTTATAGATGCTACAATATGAGGCGAAAACAAATAGTGGAAATCATAAATGTTACTTTTGATGAAGATTGTGTAACAAAGGATGACAATGAGATTGTCCCTTCAAGAAAATCTGAAGGATCTGAGGGAGAATCTGTGAAGGATGAAGAAGATTCTCCAGAACAAGACCAATAAAATAAGGAAACAACAGTCAACCAAGAGGAAATAAGAAATTATCAGCAGGATGTATAAGAAAATTGTCCAAAAGATTTAAAAGAATGGTGTCAAAAAAATCATCCATCAGATCAAATCATCGGCAACATAAATGAATGAATTGGAAGCAAAAGAAGTCGATAGTTTCATTCATCACAAAAAGTCCACCTTTCCTTTTTTGCAACTTTTGAGCCAAGAAATTTTGAGGAAGTTAGTCAATATGAACACTGGGTGGAATCTATGAATGAAGAACTGGATCAAATTGAGAAGAACGACACTTAGGAATTGGTTCCATGACCAAAGGATAAAAATGTTATTGCAACTAAATGGGTCTTCAGAAACAAATTGAATGAGGATGGACAGGTTACCAAGAATAAGTCAATATTAGTCTGCAAAGGATATGCATAATTGAAGGAATTGATTTTGAAGAAACATTTGCTCCTATTGCTAGAATGGAAGCTATCAGTATTTTTCTCGCTTATGCATGCTCGAGAAAAATCAAGGTCTACCAAATGGATGTTAAGTCAACCTTTCTAAACGGTGAATTGGAAGAAGAATTTTACATTGAACAACCCGAAGGTTTTCTGCTCTTGGAAAAGGAAAACTATGTCTGCAGATTAATGAAGGCACTATATGGTCTCAAGCAAGCTCCTAAAGCTTGGTATTCTCGTATTGATGGATATCTACATCAACAAGGATTCAAGAAAGGAAGCACCAACAAAAATCTCTATGTGAAAGTGGATCAACATAACCTAACAATTATCGAGGTATATGTGGACAATAAAATTTTTGGAAGCAATGATGACAGATTAAGTAAAAACTTTGCCACAAAGATGCAAAGTGAGTTTGAAATGTCTCTACTTGGCAAGTTGACATACTTTTTAGGTCTTTAGATATCTCAGCAGGATAAATGAATATTTATATATCAAAATAAGTACATCAAGGAAATGCTCAAGAAATTCAAGATGGAAGATTGCAAGCTTGTCCTTACCCCAATGGTAAAAAGTTGCAAGTTAAGTTTAGAATATTCGTCAAAGGATGTGGACCAGAGGTTTTATATATCTATGATTTACAGTCTTCTATATGTGACAACTTCTCGGCCAGACATAATGCAAGCAGTTGGACAAGTAGCAAGATTCCAAGCAGCACCAAAATAATCTCATATTATTGTCATCAAAATAATTCTATGATATCTTTAGGGCACAACAGTATATGGTTTATGGTATCTCAAAGGAAATAATCTATTTATCTAAGCTTATACAGATGCAGATTGAGCAGGAGGTGTTGATGATCGAAAGAGTACCCGTGGAACAGAATTATATCTAGGTGGTTTCCTTGTTTCATGGTTAACTAAAAAGCAGTCTTCAATCTCATTATCCACAACAGAAGTAGAATATATCGTGGCAACATCTTGCTGTACTCAAGTTCTCTGGATGAATCAAACTTTAAAATACCTTCAAGTCATGTTTGATGATCCTATTCCCATATTTTGTGATAACACCAGTGCCATCAATATCTCCAAGAATCCTGTGATTCATTCCAAAACAAAGCACATTTCAATCAAATACCATTTCGTTAGAGAGAAGGTCACCGAAAAGAATTTCAAGCTTTAATATGTTGGAAAAAAGGAACAAATTGTTGACATCTTTACCAAACCATTACCTCGTGAATCATTTAAGTATCTTCGCCTAAAGCTTGGGATTCTCCAAATTTTTCATTAGACTCTTTCTATTATCTAACTAAGTAAAAAATGCGAGCTGAGGTGTCTACAAGTCTACAGGATGAGTTTGTGAGGGTGAGCTACCCTTTGCCATTGATGACAAAGGGGGAGAGAATGTTGTAGGAAGAGGTGTCATCATCATAGGGGGGAGTACTTGTGTTCCCATCAATGCCAAAGGGGTAGATTGTTGATCAGTGGTTGTCATTGATGTCAACCCAAGCAACACCAAGGGCTACCCCAATCTTGCATGGGAATTTTGACTTGAAAAATTACTCTATTCCAAGTCAAGTATATTTTATATGGTTTCTACTTGTCGATATGTTTCCGTGGAACACCATGTAACTCTTCATGGTTTGAGAGATATTCGTGTTTGAATTTAGTAACCCCAGTTAGTGGGCTAAAACCCCATGGGGTTGTGGCATGACACTAATCATTGGTTGTGGTCATTTAATATTCAATAATTAATCATTTTTTAAACTCGTAAAATCCCTCCAACGTTCACTTGTTGAAGGCCCTCTCAACCTAAGAATTTATACAAATTTTGACCATTATATCCTCCTGATGCAAGGATTTTGCTACTTAAAACAGGTCATCGTGGCATTATCACTATAAAAAATTTTCTGCAAAGCTTCAAATACAAAAAAAAAACCCATTTGATCAAAAATCCTTATGAAGCATGTGACGAAATTTCAGATATTGGTTTCCTATATTTTCGGAGATATGATCTGAGGAATTTAGGGTTTTTGCAGGCTCCCAAATTTCATGTCAAATATGTGACCTTGGGAAAATCGTCATAACTTTCTCTCTGAGCATTGGATTCAAATTTTGTAAAAAGAAACAGAAAGAGGACGGATTGTAGTTTGTTGAATGTCTTTTTCAAGACCGAAATTTGAAACAGTGACACATGGCACTTCATACAAGTTAGCTCTACTGAACCAGTCTATAATCAGGTCATCGTAAGAGATTGGGCATAACTATTTATTGAAGAATCCAATATTCATCAGACCTACGGGTTGGAAATAGGACTCAGAGGACTACCAAAGGGTGAAATTTCAAACCTTGGAGATCTGAAATTACATAGATACAACAGATTCAATATCAAGCTTCTATAAGGCAAGAAAAAATATGCATTCAAGGATCACTACAGTAAGGACAACACATCAACATTCAAGGGTAATTCTTCTACAACAAGGTATGTATAATTAGTGTTTGAATTTTAATTTTAATATCATATCTGACATGTGTTTTTGTACGACAGTGTAAGTATTTTGTATGTATTTTTTATTTGGTTTTGTTCATAAATGTTGAACGTATTTACATTTGAATTTTGAATATTTCTCTGACATATGGTTTGCAGGATGTTGTAAGTATTTTGTTTCATATTGGTTTGTGTCTTTTTCATTAATGCATGTGCAGTAAGGATGACACAATAGAAAAAATCAGACACATACTAGAAGGACAATGCAACGCCAAAGTACCATTAATTGAAGCAAGCAAAACAATACCTCAGCAGTTGCTAGTGTTCAAAGAAGCAGTGTCAAGTTAAGTATCAGGTCATGTCAAAAGTCAATATTGTAAAAATCATCATTGTAAAATTGTAACAGAGCCATTAATGTAAAAGAGTAAATATTCCTAGAGTTGGAGAGGCATTGTTGAAATGTATAATAGTTATTGTTGGATAATGTTATGGTTGGGTTGTAGGTCATAGTGTGGTTGGGTGATTGGTCTAGTTCAAGAAAATCATTGTGAATCATATTGTTTCTTGGATCATTTTCCCTAGTACTGGAGTCCACACTCTTTTCTTATTTTTTATCATTATATGGTGGAATGCAGGTGCTAGGTTTGTGCATGAAGTCACCTACAGGTTGGACCCTGTGAACACTTCAGGATGGTAGGTTGGTCTAGTATGTCGGGGCATACATTCAGTTGACAACTGAAGAAACCAGGGCATTGGAGCATCCTTATAGTGGGAGCTAGAGAAGAATTATTTTCTATAATACCAGGAATTTGTACCTTTCATTTAATTTGGGGATGAAGATTAAATAATTTATTAGAAAATATTTTGGTGGTTTTTGACCCGCGAGGGGTTTTCCACCTAAAATTCGTGTGCCTATTGTGTTCTATTTTTTATTGTTGTTAGTGGATAAAAATCAAGAATAATTGAATATTAACTAATTATATTAAGATATTTAAAATATATAATTGATAAGAAATATTGATTCACCCCCCCCCCCCCTCTCAGTATTTCCAACACCAGTTACCCTGAAAACCTGCTTAATGAAACAATTTGGTGCAAGTAACTCAACTTATGCCATCTCGAGTGAAGATTAGCCTCCAAAAGTTCCAAGTGGGTCTAGTCAATGTTTGTTCTAGGTACAGTAGAGACCTTCCCTCTATTGTCACCTCGGGAAAAATTCCTAATATTATGGTCTCTAAGGTTGTCACCTATAACAATTCAACCTCGGGGGATAGTCGCAGATCTGACGTATGCGCAAGGGAAAAGTAACAAAGCTCAATCCCCTTGAAATCTCCTCAACATGGTAAATATGAGGTTTAATTCCAAGTGATCGAAAGTACCTTTCAGCATTGTTTGTAATGTGTGCAAATATTCTAAAGTAACCAATGAAGTGAGTACGATCACTTCACCGAGCCCGATATGATCTCATGCTTGACTCCCTTGTAAGAGGAGTTTCCCAGAGTAAAATTGCAATAAATGGATTTACTCCCTACCACAAGATTATATTTTTCATTTATAGATTTGGAAAGTTAACTCACTTCCCTATTAAAAATCCCTACAACCTAATCTATGTTGGTGGAAAGAACCCTATTATAGATCAATTTACTCAAAGGGTTATGGACGTGAAACTGATGATATTTTGATGGAACTCAAAAACTCCAATGCAATCAAATAAGAAATTATAACCTTTTCATTCAATGAATTCCTAGTTATGGGAGAGTAAGAGTCTTTTTTTTTCAAATGAAATGAAAAAACACAGATTTCAGTAACATTCTTTTACACAAAATGCCAATTTCACTTTGAAACAATTCAATTGCAAAAATAAAATAAAAATTCCAGTTAACTTATGTTGTGGAGGTAAATCCCCTCTGCAAACAGAGGCGATCCCACTAGCCCTAGAGTGGGTCTAGCAACAATCGAAACACGTCTGTTACACAGCATTTTGTCACCGTCCCTGAAATCCCTTGTCCCGTACAGTGGAGGACTATTCCCATGACTTGTGAACAGTAAAATGTCCTGAAAACACCTTGATGGCATCCTTCTGCATAAGGAAAAGAATTCTCCTGAAGAACATTTCTTCTGAAAAACCATAAAAACCCATGTTTTGGCATTGGCGCAGGTAGCTAGTTCATCCCTCATGCCAATGGGGAAAATGCACACTAGTGGGCGCGCCAGCTGGAGCTCTGTCCCTGTGTCTCACCCGCGCCAAGCCTATTAAGGAATGTTTTTTTAAAATAAATGGCGGAAGTTTAATTCTAACAACTTCAGAATGAATCATCATAAAAAAGTTGATATGTTTGCCTCCGGATATCTCTGATTAAGAAGTGGTTTTTCACCTCTCATGGAACCTTCCTAAGAGACAGAACTCTCTCTCTCACAAGGTTCTCCTTAGCTATGCTCTTGATTGTCACTCAGCTATAATTTCCTTCCCAAAAGTTCAGCTAGCTAGCAAATGGAGAGGGCAATCTTTTATAGAGGGAGGAAGGGAGGTTGGGATCCCTATAATCATGGGATAGAGTCCTATCTCTTAGGAAGGTTTCATGAGAGGTGGAAAACCACTTCCTAATCAAGGAGATCCGGAGGCAAACAACCCAACTTCTTTCTAATGATTCATTCCGAAGTTGTTAGAATCAAACTTCCGCCATTTATTTTTAAAAAACAATCCTTAATAGGCTTGGCGCGGGTGAGACATAGATACAGAGCGCCAGCTGGCACGCCCACTAGTGTGCATTTTCCCCATTAGCGCGAGGGATGAACTGGCTACCCGCGCCAATGCCAAAACATGGGTTTTTAAGGTTTTCCAGAGGAAATGTTCTTCAGGAGAATTCTTTTCCTTATGCAGAAGGATGCCATCAAGGTGTTTTCAGGACATTTTACTATTCACAGGTCACAGGAATACTCCTCCAATGTATGGGACGAGGGATTGTAGGGACGGGGACAAAATTTTGTGTAACAGATGCCCCCTAAAGCATGAGGTCCGAGAGAGAGGGAGGGGTGAAATGCTTTATGAGAACGCGCCCAACTGAAAACACTGCCATCGGAAAACTTGTGAATACAAATACAACTGATATCTCTGATACATGATATGTGGTATGGGCACAACCATCCATAATAGAGTGTACAAAAATTGGGATCCAAGGTATGGACGCAGCCATCCATTAAATAAGGACCAACAAGTAGACTCAGGTATGGTCGCAGCCATACAATCAAATGAGTCATGTAATAAATCATAATAATCCACAAAGAACCCGCATCCTGGATGTTTATCAGAAAAAATCCAGTGTCTTGCGCTCCATCTCGACCCAAACAGAGTACAAGTTCAAGCATGCAAATATGGGAGCTGAAGTCGAACATGCAAGAACATCGTCTGATTACCATCCAATAATGAAACCGTTAACAGACGCGAGAGAAACCACCAATAATGACGATGGCTCTCAAGGTACCATAGGTATAATCCACAGAATGTGAACAATACACTGGCATTGAACACCCGTGGAATCATCTGATCGAAGGCCAATAATGAAAACCTTGCGTCGAATGTGAAGAACCTGCCATTGAGGCATGCAGGCTCTAAGGCACCTGAAGGGAGTCTCTAGATCAGTTTCCTAGATAATGAGTTGAAGTCGACAGGAAGTGACCTCGATCGAAGGTGGGCCATAACGTTTCCCACATCATCGACATGAGACAGAGGAACATGATGTTTGTGAATCAAGACCAATCAGAGAATCAGAGGGAGGTTGAAAACTACATAGGCCAACTTCTCTTGAACATATCAGCGGCACGACATTGGATTTGGCAGTATTTGACATCAAGGGATCTAAGGTCATGGTGACGTGGCAAAGAGCAGATGAGCGGTCAAAAGAAATTACGCAAACCCATGAAGGTAACGAGATGAGATGTCCCCAACCCAACATGAATGCAGATAAGTGCCATGTTCAAGAGCGACATACTGCCAACACGACTACGATACTGGTTCCAATTTCCCCCACCATTCCTGGCGAGTACCCCAATTATTTTTGAAAATAAGCTTGAAGGGGATAGCATGTGCTTGCGATATAAGTTTGTCCTTCGGACAAATCCATCCTAGTACATTTAACGAGCCCTAGGAAGGAGGAACTCGAGTAACGTCATTACGATGGAGTCCGATGTCATCAGTTTTTAACGAGTCTGACAAAGGAAGAGCTCAGCGTCTTTTCATGTTTAGAGAGTTTGAAAAGAAAACGGAAAAGAAAACTCCAGTAGTCCCTTTTCATAGATAGTCCCGCAGATCCGAAAAGGTAGAAAACTATGTCTGAGAGAACCTCCTAGTCGCGATAGGCTAGGGTATTCCTTTTACGTAAATAATCTATCCCAGCCCGAAAAAGGGGTAAACGTATACTGGGTAGATGTCGTTTCGCAGCCAATTTAACGAGCTCAAAATGACAAGCGACTCGGCAATCTTTTTAGTTTTAGAGAGTCAAAAAAGCGCTGAAAGGTGACTCCAATAGTGATTTTTTCATGTTTTTACCGAGTCTGAAAAATTATAAAATACAACTCGTGTCTTTGCCCTAATCGCTTAAAAACCTGTCGCTGCACAAAAAGCAAGTGCAAAACCCATTTTTCGACAAAAATATAATAAAATATCAGAAAAACAAGTTCTAAAACCTAATTTTTATTTTGAAAAGTTATAAATATTACCAATAGTAAAAACTTATTCACTTTTCACCGTTTTACCTCTTTGCAGAGCAATAGTGAGCCATTTCCTTTGTGATCTTGAGGCACCGATTGTGAGAAATCCAGTGGACGAATTCGGATCTCATCTTCTTTAGGTAAGAGCTGCTTCCATTAGCCATCTTTTAAGTCATATTTCATAGCTTTTAATTGTCATTTGGAATCCCTGAGGGGAGGAATTGAAAAATTAGGGCCTCCGCGGTTGGCGCGGGTTTCAGGCATGGACCCGTTCCAACTGGCCCCTTTCCAAATAGGGGTCGCGCCAGGTGGCGCGACTGTCAGCAAAACAGCCGTGCCAACTGTGCAACCCATCATTCCGCTTAAATTTTACAAAAATAGAGCCATTTAATTTTTGTTTTAAGTACCCAAGGGATCTTACAATGTATCTATGACCAAATTGATGCAGGTACAAAGAAAAAATGGCAATTGAATGGAAGGAAAGAGAGCACAGTGGGGAAGATGAATTGGCAATGGGAAATGAGCAGTGTATGAATGCTCTCTGAAATTGCGGTTTGAAAAAATTCTTCCTAATACCATGTCTCCGGGCTCAACCCGAACTACTGCAATATCTGATTAGCATATGGGATGAGGATGAAGAGAAGTTCAAAATTTGAGATCAGGTACTTTATCTCGAAGTGCCAGACGTGTACTTCATCACCAAAAAGTCACACAGGGGTCCAGTTCCTATCTTGACTGGCACCAAGCATTCTAGTGAAAACATGACAATGGTCATGAACAGGGTGTGCGAAGGGGCACGCAAAGGGACAGGTAGTGGAAAGTTAGACATTCAGACTGTCCCTGGTCTAGCACTAAGAGTAGTGCTACATACCATAACGCAGGTTGCGGGGTCGCAGGCACCACACGAGGCTACCAAGACACAGCTCCTTCTTGCATCAGAGTGCATGAACCCAACAGTGTTTGACTAGGCCACAACTGTGACTATGAACATCAAACGGCAACTGACCAAATGCAAGAAGACAAAACTGAAACAGTTTGGATATGGGTCAATTTTGGTATCATTCTTCCTGGAATGACTACCTATCTTCCAGTGTTAGGGGGCCATAGTCCCGGATCCACCGTTGAGAGAGCCATGGATGGCTTGAAGGGTAGCATTGATGCCTAGGGAAAGGGGCGGCCAGCCGATGTCATGGTGGCCCGAGTTATTTGGATGGCTCCAATGACAGTTTATCATCGTAGAGGACTCGCCCTATGCAGGCATTGATTTCACTGGAGACCCAGACCTTCCGCTCCCGGAAGGAGAGGACTGGGACGAGGAGCTTGGTAAGACTCTTTTTAATTTTCTGATTTTTATGATTTTTTGGTATACATCCATGTTCTAACAACTGATCCTATATGTATGCAGATGTTGTCCTAGAGAGGCCCACCGAAATGTCACCAGTAGCGAGGAGAACCCCTCTCGCCTATGACCCTCAAGGTGAGGGGGGCGAGGGGGACGAGCTTGTACACAACCTAGAGGGGATCACTCACAGAGTTCCAGATTATGCTCGCTTAGCTGATGTTCCTTTAGCTTATCATAGGCACACCGTAGGGGTGTCGAGTCGTCTCCACCGCTTACTGAGGCGGTTGGTGCAGGCAGTGACGTGCTACCATGAGCACCATGCCGATTAGTCGCCTAGGCTTTTTATTTGCATATTTTTTGAGAGACATGTTGTCTCCGGATGTAACTGACAAACATGTATATTTTTGGTTTTATATGATGCACACATTGCAAACACTCAACATATATATATATATATATATACATATATTTTCTACATGGATCTTACTTACATATGATGATGTTTTTACAAATTCTATAAATTTCTATCTAATACCATGTTGGCTACTACATCTATCAGTGTATTCATTCGTCTTGGTATATGCTGATATGTAATGTAATCAAAATTTCTTTCAAGTAAACGAATACGTAGATACAGTCTTAAAATACAAGGGTTTCTAACTGAATAATGACCATTGAGCTACAAAACCACAAGTTGTGAATCTAGATGTACAAGTAACGCGCGCGTACCGAGGTTAACAGCCTCGTTTAATAATTCCAAAACGGCACTATATTCCGCAACATTATTTGTAGCAGGCCCTAGACAAACGCCTTGTAAATTAACCAACTCACCAGCAGGATTGTAAATTACCCAGGCTGTCGAAGACAGGTTCCTGGTACTGCGGGAGGCACCATCCGCGAAACTGACATAAGGAGTAATAGACATTTGCACAATCAGGAAGACCCAATGAGCAGAAAAAAGCTTACAAAGCACACCACACCACACATGCACAAAAATGAAAAAATCACCTATGTACATATACTACGCAAGAATGATTCAAGCATAATATTTCTTCAGGTACAGCCCATTTCTGGGCTGCACCAAAGGAAGACCCTCATAATCGATTAGCTCATAAGCCATGTTTTTCAATACACGTTTAATGATATAGGGCCCATGCCACATAGGTTGGAATTTTCCTGCCCCAAGCTTATCCTGGGCTTGATCATACAAGAGGATGAGGTCCCCTTCACTAAAAGAGTGTGGAGAAACTGTTTGATCGAAATGAGCTTTGACCCGCTTTTTTTGTGCCTCGATAACCAAAGCAGCCAAGCGACGAGTTTCGTCCAATCTCTCGAGATATAGGAGACGTTCTTCCTCCGGAGAAGTGTCGGGAAGTAATTCCATAGCCAATTTTAGTGAAGGGATCTCATATTCAACCGAAAGAGTTGCTTCCAAACCATACACCAACTGAAATGGTTTGAATTCGCTTGCACTCTTCACTGATGTTCGGTAGGCCCAAAGAGCTGAAAAAACTGCAGATGCCAACTCGATTTGTGTATACTAATTTTTTGTTGAAGCATCGTGACAAGTACCTTGTTCACAGCTTCAACCTGGACATTTTCTTGAGGGTAATATGGCGTTGAGTTGTCGTGACGCAAGCCCAACCTAGATGTCAGCTCCGCCATCATGTAGTCCCGAAAATGAGAGCCATGATCAGTGAAGATGGCTTAAGGAATGCCAAAACACGTGATCACATGGTTGAAAATGAACTGTACATTTGTCTTACCGTCTGCGGCCAATGCAGGCATGGCTTCGGCCCACTTGGTGAAATAATCTACGGCAATGATGATATAAGCATGCCCCCCGCCCGAGTGAGGGTTACATGTCATAAAATCAATGCCCCATTTTGCAAAAGGGCCCACAGTAATGACAGGATGTAATGGGAGAGGCGGCGCACGCATCTTGTGTTGGAATATCTAGCATGCGTGACACTTCTGTACTGCAACAATACAGTCTTTAAATATAGACGGCCAGAAATAGCCCGCACGAAGGATCTTCCGTGCGGTAGCATAACCGAACATGTGACCGCCACAGGCACCACTATGACATTCATTCATAACTTTCTCAGCCTCTTCTAAGTTCAAACACCAGCGGAGTACGGAATCGACTCCAACGTGATATAGGGTATCTCCGACAATGCGATATGGTTGCGACTGATGTCGAACGCAGCATCGAGCATACTTCGTTAACTCAGACCGAAAGGTCGATGTCTAGAGGTACACGATGATATCATTGTACCATGGATCAAGAGTGCTGATTAAGAAGAGAGTTTTGTCCAGGATATGATCCTCGGATTGAGACGGAACAGAGTCGGTAGGGAGAGAACAAATGAGATCAGAAAAAACCAGTGATTTCTTAGATTTGGTAGTAGTGAACTCCAAATCGAACTCTTGAAGGATCACAATCCATTTTGACTACTTTCCTCCAGCAATTTTCGGGACAAAATGTAAGTCATGGGGTTGCAATCGGAAATCACGGTTACCGTACGCAACAGGATGTAATGGAGAAACCGCTGAACGGCCTAGACCGCGGCCAGCGCCAACTTCTCGACGTGTGCATAATGCATTTCAGTGTTGAGGAGATTCTGAGAAAGATAATAAACCACATGTTCGTTACCATCATCGTCATCCTGTACCAGAACCATAGCAATTGTACTGAATGTGGCAGCCAAATAAAGGGTAAAGTCGCGATGATAATTTGGAGGAAGTATTAATGGAGCGTTGACAAGAAACATCTTAAGGTTATCGAAATATTTCTGAGTAATCTCATCCCAATAGAAAGGGACGTCCTGTTTTAGAAGTCGCATAAACCCTTTAGCTACCTCTGCATAGTTCGGGATAAAGCGACGTAATAAATTCGCTTTCCCTTGAAGACTTTGAAGTTGATGCAACGAGGATGGGGAGGGGAGATTAATGATAGCCTCAACCTTGAGAGGGTCAAGGCGAATTCCGTCCTTAGAAACAATGAATCCTAAAATTTGACCAAAGTCAATGCAGAAGACGCACTTGTGAGGATTAAACCTGATGTTGTAACGTCTGTAGCAGAGAAAAATCTAGCGGAGATGTTCCGGATGGTCTTCGTGTAGAGCTGAATGATCCTGAAGGTCATCCAGGTACGGCTAAACAACATTACGTATGTCGTGAAAGGAGTAGGAGATGGAACGCTGGAAGGTAGCCCCAGCGTTTTTTAAGCCAAAAGGGAGCTTCTTATAGGCGAATGTTCCCCATGGACAGATGAAAGCGGTCTTATGTTGATCAGATGGAAGGATATTGATTTGATTATAACCTTAAAAGTCGTCCATAAGGGAAAATATCTCACTCCCCGCGCAATCGTCAATGATTTGATCAATAAAGGGGGTGGGATAGTTGTCCTTAGGGCAAGCCTGATTGATATCTTGATAGTCAACACAAACTCGAATTGTGCCCTACTTCTTATCCACAGGGACGATATTGGAAACCCACTCTATCAGAGGGATCGGATATATGAAACCCGCTTTAAGAATTTTCTCAACTTCAGCTTTTATAGCAGCGGCTTTTCGAGGATGCACTGGATGCAAACGCTGGTGTACAAGCTTCGCACCAGGATAGGTGGGAATTTCGTGCACGACAATATTGGGATCAATTCCAGGCATCTCTTCATAAGACCACGCAAAAACATCACAGAATTCGCGAAAGATACTAGTGTACACTTGAATCTCATCAGGAGAACAAGTGACTCACACATGGATGTTCTCAACAACCCCCGGTTTAACAGAGATGTCAATAGGCATCATTTGGGTAATATTACTCATATTGCCTTCCGAAAAAACTTCATGAGTCAATATTGTCGTTTGGAGTGGCGGAGAGGGAACCTGAGATGAAAAACGCTCGAGACAATTAGAAATTTCCCCCAGGCTAGGCATGAACAAGGAACGATGATTCCCATCGCTCCACAGTAGATCTTCGAGAGACATAGTCTCTACAATAGCTTCTTCATACGGAAAAAAATCTCTCAAAGGATCGGGAGAATCTGCATCGCCGAGCCAAGGGGATTGAGAATAAACATCAAGATCCATGCTCAAAGGAGCATTATCAGCAAGAGGAGGATCTGATGCGGAAATGATCTCACAATAATTGATTTCAACCGGGGTCAGAGGCATCGATTCTCCAAAAGAGGCAACCTTTTCAGGAGAAGGGATGATCCACGGGTCATCTGACCTGGAGAACATATTGACTTGAACGGTGTTCAATGGTGGAAGGGAAAATACCCATGAGAACGGGGTCTTTGAAAAGACTTGATCCTACACTGTCGGGGTTATTAGGAATTTGATCCATGTACGGCACGTTGTTCTCGGAGGACAAGGTAAATAAAGACAACTGATCGACAGTAATAATCTTGCCCTCATGTGGAAACTTCAAAATTCGAAAGAGGGTGGACGGAACGCACAGCATGGCATGGGTCCAACTACGATCGAGTAGAAGATTGTAGTTGAGTTTGGCATCAACAACTTCTACTTCGACCTTAACTGTCTTACCTTGCAATGTAATCAGTAGACTCACAAGAACACCCAAGGGTTTTGATTCCCTTTCATCGAATGCCTCAAGGGCATTGGGAGATGAAGTGAGGGCTGGAGAGCCAATGGCCTTCCAGCAAGCAGATGAAATAATGCAGGTAGAGGCACCTTCGTCCACAACGGCTCTGTGAATATTTAGGCCGTTAATTCCGACTTATATAACAAGCACAATCTGGTGTGGAAGTCGAGGGAAGAAATTCTCTAGATCGAAGGTGAGAAAGCTAGAATCGATAGGATTGATTCCGCCAATTACAGATAACAAAGCTTTACGTTGAGACGGACAACTCTGAAGTACTTCCAACGCGGACATCACGGAAGGCACCTGTGCCAAATCCTCAACAATGTTGTAATGGTGAGCAACACGGGTGTTCAGATTATAGGAATATTTTCATAGAACACCTTTGGAAGGTGGTCGTACAACGGGTTCAGCACTGGGCCTTTGAATCTCAAGGGGACCAGAGGCAGGTGGGGGAGGAGGGCCATCAACGACTCCCTTCCCAGCTGCCTGGCATGATTCGGCTTAATCCTTCGACCGAGTGGCAATAGAAACAGGTGCAGCACCATTCATCATGAAAACCTGAGACCCAAACAGTGCAGATGGCGAAGGTTGCTCGACCATCTGGGTCTGCTGAGATGGAAAAGGTTCCTTAAGAACTGTCAGAGTTCCCTTAGAGCCCTTACGAAGTTGACAAACCTCGGATTGTCTAGGACAATCTTTGGTGTAGTGGTCTTCATCACAAATCAGGCAAGGGTACTTCGGTTTTCGCTGTGAACCATCATCAGCACGTGGTTTGGACGATTCTGGTTTTGGGGCATCAGATTTGGCTTTTCCTTTGCCCTTATTTTTCCCTTTGGAAGTCTTTTCCGTAGGATTGGCCTAGACGGCATTGACCTCCACGGTCTTACCAGAATCTGGAGCAGGTGGGGGATCAGAATTGTTGGAAGAATTCGATTTCTGCTTCCCATTGGAAGACTTGCGAGAATTTTGAGAGACGGAACCAATAACACTGTCAACCAATGGGGTAGATGGTGCTTTAGAGGTCCTTGGTCGTGGGGCATCATTCAAAATGTCGTATAACGTGCCGAACTGAGAGTACAATAAATATAGGTACTCGGCACAAGCAATGGCTTGTTCCTTGGTTACACATGCCCCCATAGCAATTTCTTGCGAAATCTTATTGACAAAGGAGGTAGTGAACCAGTGACTTAGAAGCTGATCAGGAATTTCAAACTTGATCAGACGATGACGACGTCTCCATTCGTGAATATGATCTGAAATATGAGTGGCTTTGTCCTGTTTTAGAGATGTCAAGAGATGCGTCCCAACTTCATAACGAACCGGTAACTGGAAATGCGTTAGGAATTCCATAGCTAGGGTATTAAAATCTTCAAAAATACCATGGGGTAGTTCTATGTACCATTTAGCAGCAGTGCCAGTGAGAATGCGCTGGAAAAGACGTAGACGAATCGAGTCATCTATCTAGGAATTTGAAGAACACCACAAATGGTATGTCATGACATGTTCTTGGGGGTCTTCCCCATATTTACTCTCAAACTTAGGACAATCACCAGGCACCTTCGTCGAAAATGAAGGCCAATATGGATTATGAAGAATTGGATCATTGGTCAATTTGGACACGTCCGGTAATTCCAACGTGGAAAGAAAAGGCAATTGAGAGTTAAAAGGCATGCCAGGTCC
Organism: Pinus albicaulis; assembly: GCA_034641835.2. Classification (NCBI taxonomy): domain Eukaryota; kingdom Viridiplantae; phylum Streptophyta; class Pinopsida; order Pinales; family Pinaceae; genus Pinus; species Pinus albicaulis. The sequence goes on from CM076572.1 coordinate 451,841,194, forward strand.
CCGATAAGGACCTATACCTGTACTTCATCCTGGTTGAGCATAACTCTGCCCCCATTGGTTCTGTCCCGAAGGATTCTGACCATAGGGGGTATAAGTTGGATAATTGGGTTGATATGGCGGCTGAAAACCAGGGTACGGGGCTTGATAACCAGGGTACTGATTCTGATTATACGTGGGCCCCGATTGAGCAGTGTATGGATTTTGATGCGGAGTATAAGTATAGCCTGGTTGTTTAAGGTAATAACCAGAACCTTGGGGCGGGTTGTAAACTGGTCGAGACTGACCTTGAAGGTAATAGTTACCTTGGGGTCAAACGGGCTGCTAGTAAGTGGGGCCCTGCTGAGTCGGATAACTCGGGCGCACAGGTGGATTTTGCTATGTCGTAGAATAGATCGGTTGCTGAGCAAGGTAAACAGGCTGTGCAGGTTGTCCTGGTCGAACAGGTTGACCTAGCTGTGCAGGTTGTCCTGGTTGAACAAGTTGACCTGGCTAATGAAGGACACCAGGTTTCCCTGGTTGAGCAGGTTGGCCTGATGGCGGGAGTGGGCCAGGTTGTGCCTGATAACCAGGTTGACCTGTGACAGGACCATAAGATGGCCCTGGCTGTGCAACATTTTGACCAATTGGAAAATGAGGTTGCTGAGGTTGTACCAAAGGTTGAGAAGGATGGGTTTGCCCCCCAGGACCATATGGTGGTCTAGGTTGATACCCTGATTTCCCTGTCGGTCCTTGAGGTTGCCCTGGTTGGACCACAGGATGAGTTTGCAGAGGTTGAGCTTGAGGATTGTAAGACTGCCCTTGCGGGCCGTACAATAATCCCTGCTGGACCAAAGGTTGTCCCTGTAAGGGTTGTCCTTGCGGGTCATACGCATACCCTGGCTGGGCTGAAGGTTGTCCCTGGAAGGGTTGTCCTTGTGGGCCAGAAGCATATCCTTGTTGAAACAAAGGTTGTCCCTGAAAGGGTTGCCTTTGTTGATTATAAGGTTGCTCAGGCTAGGTAGATAAAAAACCGTTAATATACTGATAAGCCTCAGGAGCAGGAAAACGAAGGGGGTTTCCCTGCTCATCATATTGATATGGAAATACATAGATCGGGGCACCATCTGCTCCATAATGGGAAAAGTAAGGATGATTAAGATCCTGAGAGGACTGACCAACCTCGGAGATCGGCGGCTGTAAAGACATCTGGTACTTCATGGGAGAAATGTTCTCTGGAATGGCGGAAGCTATATAAACGTCTTCAGGAACTGACAAGGTCCTATTTGACTGAAGTGTGACAACAGGTGTAGACGCAGACACACAGATAGTAGGTCTAACAAGTGCCGATGTGACAAAAGGAAATGTCGTGAGAGGTGTCTATGGCGACATCCCTAACGAGGGAATGGTCAGATTCGTGGATGGAGTCAATATTCCCATAGAGACAATAGCGGCCATGACCTAACTTACAGACCTATATCCAGCTGAGGGCGAAAAACTAGGTGAAGACATAACAGAAGGCTCGGGGATGTCTTCTGGAAAAATCTGGTAATCTTCACCAAAAGTAGGAATTCCCTCACTATGAGTAGGACTAGATGAGTCCATATCTGACCCTGCCATAAGATCTTCTAAAAGATGACGGGGACTAGGAGGTATGACAGCAGCCAAAAAGGGTGATCCCGATGTAAGAGGAGGGAAGTTTTCTCCTACTCCAAATCCAAACCAAGCATTGGACAGGGACCAATTGAAGTCAATTGGTCCTCCAAAGGGAAGTTCAGATATAACCGGTCCCCCGTCGGAAAACTCGGATACAATGGGCTGCTGATGCTTAGTAGAGGACTAGGAGACCTCTGATGAATCGTCTGTATAAGGACTACTAGTAGACGAAACTGATGGTTCTGCCACCATGACTATAGCGAAAAATAGGAAGAGATCAGAAACAAAGATGCACGGGAAAAAACCAAGGCAAACAAAAATAGGCCGAAAAATCAATCTCTAAATGGGCGTGTGATTGTAGGTGATTAATTTTACCACATTGAAATTGGAAATTTTACTGTTTCATGATTTAAGAGTCTAGAAACAAGTAAAAGATGACTCTATCACTTTCAGTTTGGGAACAAGCGTGAAAGGACAAGCGCTTGATGATATTTTCAAGTTTAGGGAGTCAGTAAAGATCAAAAATGACTGCTCTGGTAATCTAGGTAAATGGGTGTACCAGATATCCGTGAACTGCCATATACACCTTGGTAAAAATGAAAGAGAAATCAACCAAGGATTTAACGTACGTGCAGGTAATCTCCCCGAATGTTGTGTCCGGTGTATCACGGGTAAAAGGCAAGAGACTCGGCTTCCTATGGATAAAGGATTTGCAACCTAATGGGGTCTCCCTTTATATACGCGACGGTACGGGGAGCACAAGTTCGTACTAGCACTGTCTGTAGCCAGATGGCGAGCGACAGCTGCTAGGCTTAAAGACGTCGGAATACGTCTCTACCTTAGACCACTAGATGTTTCGTTAATTTCCAATTCTGCCTTAGGTTAATTCAGTAAATTTTAAAGTTGATCTTCAATTTACGTTTCGATTTCAATGCCCTATCGAATGTTGGATCTCATAAAACCTCTATATGCAAACTACATGCCACAAAACATCATTTCGTTCAATGAAGAGCTATCTATGGGAGAGTTGAGAGATTTCAAATGATAGTGAAATGAACACACAAAAAAATCCACTACCAATTTCAATGCAAGCTAATGAAACTATAAAACTTTTCTCTAGAATTATATAATGCTAGTAATACGAAAGAGCTTTCAATTTCCACTATGCCAATTGAAATGCAAAAGATTTTGTTTTGTATTTTTCACTATATTAGAGCAGATGCGCTAAATGAATGAAAAACTAATGAAAACATCAATTTGAGAATGATAAAGAGAGAGATGAAAACAAATCAAGTTCACTCAACTCAAACAAGTGCAATCGAGACTCCAACCGATGACGAAATCCCTCAAAGCGAAGAAGAATCTCGAAAGAGACTCAAACAAACTATCTGATCTAGGCTTGGAGCAACACAAAGTGAAATCGAACGAAAGAGAGAACAATCACTCAATAAACGCAATGATTCAATGGGATTCAGCAAGATGAATGCAAAGAAGAAAAAACAAAGTTGACCTTGAAAGCAAAGACCCAAAACTCCCACGGGAGGCTCAGCACACTGAAGCACCTAGAAACCCTAGGGCTAAAATACAAAACTGATAGAAAAAGGCAAAAAACCGGAGGACAAGGGCTAAACACAGTCAAAAATGACTTCAAAGCACTCAATCAATCAGAGAAAATGAACCAGGACCAAAATTCAAGCTCAGAGAGTCCAAGAACAGGAAAACCCTAAAACCAAGTAGGGTTGATGTGCCTGTTTGGCTGTAATCTGCGCCAAACAGGGGATGGCGTGGGTGCCTAACGAGCAACAAGCGCCATTTGGCATGAATTTCAGGGGGATAACCACGCCAATCAATTTTACCTTAGAAAAATGATGAAAATGGACAAACAGAGACTAGGTCTGGTCTTCTGGGGGGTGAATAGGGGTTTAACACCAAGGAAGGTGAACCAGACAAGCAGACTAATCAAACGAAAAGCCAAAAAACAACCCAATGGAGGAAGGACTAACTCCCACTGGTCCCCAGTGGAGTCGCCAAATTTTTTTGGAGGTAAATCCCCTCTGCGAACAGAGGCGGTCCCACTAGCCCTAGAGTGGGTCTAGCAATAATTGAAACACGCAAAGTTGTTGATTCCTAGTTACAAAATATAGAATCGCGATAGATTTCTTACCATGATTCCTTCGCTGATGTTGTTGAAGAAGAAGTGGTGCTTCCATTCCTAGCTGGACAGGTCATGATCTGTGAGCTTGTCGCATCCAGATACCTGTACACATGCGAAGAAGAGAGACAACATGAAACGCAATATTCCACACTTTATAACTATCGATCAGTCAGAGATGAACGAATGAAATTGCATTATATCATAGACAAACACAATCATGGAACCAGTAGCAGAGTCATGTATATTAAGATACGAGAGAATGATTACAACCGGTGCTCTGACGTTTTGATCTTCCTTCGACAGGGCTCCAGTGGGATGTGTCTCACAAAGCTTGTCAGGGATTCGACAGAACTCTCTCTCTCACAGGGTTCTCCTTAGCTCTGCTCTTGATTGTCACTCAGCTATAATTTCCTTCCCAAAAGTTCATCTATCTAGCAAATGGAGAGGGTGGGCTTTTATAGAGGGATGAAGGGAGGTTGGGATCCCTATAATCATGGGATAGAGTCCTATCTCTTAGGAAGGTTCCATGAGAGGTGGAAAACCACTTCCTAATCAGGGAGATCTGGAGGCAAACAACCCAACTTCTTTCTAATGATTCATTCTGAAGTTGTTAGAATAAAACTTCCACCATTTATTTTTTTTAAACATTCCTTAATAGGCTTGGCACGGGTGAGACACAGGGACAGAGCGCCAGCTAGCGCCCCCACTAGTGTGCATTTTCCCCATTGGCACGAGGGATGAACTGGCTACCCGCGCCAATGCCAAAACATGGGTTTTTAGGGTTTTCCAAAGGAAATGTTCTTCAGGAGAATTCTTGTCCTTATGCAAAAGGATGCCATCAAGGTGTTTTCAGGACATTTTACTGTTCATAGGTCACGGGAATAGCCCTCCAATATACAGGACGAGGGATTGCAAGGATGGTGACAAAATGTTTTGTAACAACTTAACAAGTCAAATAACCATAAAATGTCTCTTTCACAAGCAATCATTCAGAATTCTTCAAAATGCATGGAGAAATCAATAAAACTCTAAAATGAAAATTTTGTAATGAATGCTTCAACTTAATGATATCTATAAGTGCAATTATGAAAGAGTTCAAAACTAAAAAGAAATGATTTCCTTTTAACATTTAGCAATAGAAGCGAATTTTTAAAAAACACACTAATTTTTTAGAAACCCTACTTTGCAATTTAAACAAAGAAATTACTCAAAAATAAGTAAGAAAAATAATGACTCTGGTATATTTGACATAAAAATACAAGGAGACAGTAATCTAAACAACAACCTATCTCTTTTTCATCAATCAGCAAACAATCTAGATAAAACCCTACCCAAATTTGTGAAAATGATTTATTCTCAACAAGATTTCACTACGACATTCAAACAAGTTCACAAAAGGTGTATGAAGGTAAAAAAAAAACATAATAACCACTCAGAAATGAAAATCCAGACTTTGATGAAGATAAATTCTATTTTTTCAAAAATTTCTAAGGATTTCTCAGGTTAACAATTAAGTCCAGTGCGCGGGCGCACTGTTGCTGAAAAAAATTATGCAGATTTTCACTCAGTTGCTTAAGTAAAACCACACAGATAAAGAAAGGTTCAAGAAAAAAAAAATCAAGGCAATCAAACCAGAGGATCTGAAAAGTCATTACTTTTCTAATACTTAGATAAAGCTAATAAAAAAAGATCAGAAATCAAACCCAAGGAAAAGGAAGAGAACTAAGGCATTCCCCAATATGGTCGCCAATTTTTTGTGGAGACAAATACCTCTTGCGGACAAGAGCGATCTCCCTAGATTTCTAAGGAAAACTAGAAACAAACAGATAATTGAATAACTCTTTCCCTAAGCCTACTTTGTTTGAATCACAAATACAAGAGAAGGATAATGATACCCTTACCTATTTTTGAAATGCTTGATGGATATCCCCACTTTGTCCTGATAGAGCTCCTCAATGCTCGAAAAGACCTGCATCACAGATATAAAAGAGATCAAAGGCATATGCAATATAAAAATTCAAACAAGCTTAATATAATGATCAAGGAGATTATAAATTGATATCATATTAATGAATAAACAAAGGGAACATAAATCACTCATCGTTTCAGTAAGACAATACAATGGAAAAAAGGATTCAGTTATATTATATCATAGATAAAGAATAGCCTTACAACCTTTGCCTTAATGTCATGAGATTCCTCACAAATGCCTCCAACCCTCTCCTTGGATGATAAGCTTCCCAATATAAATCCAACAACATAAGACTACCTTTTTTGAACTCCCCTAACCCTCTAGTGTGTAGCCAATTTAGAGGCCAAGTAGAGGAAGTTTCAGATCCATAAGAGAAGGATGAGATCCACTAATAATTGGATTAGGGTTCCTTAATGAAAGCAAACTAGCTCCATGATGTGAGGGTTAAGGCTCAAATATATATGACCTAGAATCTTTCAATTGGGATATATTCGCCCAAAAAGGATTCTAGAATTCACTTTTTATTTTTACTTTTCATTGAGTCATTTTCACGGTCTACAGTGGAAGACAGAGTGCATTTCTCCGCAGGTTTCAATGGTATAAACTATGAATGCATGGAAAGTGACTAGTAAAATTTTACAGGTCATAATAAACAATTTAAAATACCTTGTTACCCAAAATTCATATTTTCTTCAAGGGTTTTTAGATTATTGACTTTCAAGGGAGTGCTTTGAAACATGTTTATGAATGGTGAGAGATACATTTTAACGATCAAGCGTCATGGTGACAAAATGACGTGTAACACTCATAATCGTCTCATGTTATATGATGTGCTATTGGAATTGAATTTTTTTGGATATTCTTGTTATATATATCTATGACTCTAAAAAATATTTGTTTTGAAAGAGAGTTATGGTTTTCCTTTTCTCTGATGAGTGTATATTAAAAAGGTTAATAGAAAAAGAAAGATCTACGGGGGTTGGTGCGAGAATTTTTGCATCTAATCTAGTTATATCTCATATCAACAAGTGTAAGACTGAAGGTACACATATTTAATATTCCTTTATTTTCTTTTATGTGTGGCATGTTATGTCATTTATATATAGGAGTGTATTCTAAGTTGTTTACCTCATTGTCTAGCAGACCTAAAGGAAATATATGTGGATGAATATCTCCTTTTCCAAAGGGAAACTTTTGTGTAAACACTGCAAAAAATTCCTATGAATGTGGGGCCTAGATTTGAAACAATGGAAGTGGGCATACCATGATGTAACTTTAAGATATGATCGATGAAGGCTTAGGAAACCGAGGAAGGAGTGAACGGATAATTTAGGGCACAAAAATGAGCAACTTTTGAAAGATGGTCTACCACCACTATAATCATTGTCTTGTTGCCCACTTTTGGAAGTCTAATACTAAAATCCATTGAAATATTTATCCAAATGTGTGTTGGGAATTGTAAAAGGTTGCAATGACCTTGGTAACTTACTATCTCTCCCTTGTTTCTTTGAAAGCATCAAAGGATGCTAAAAAGTACTCTACGTTTGTTTTCGCACCTTTTCAAAATAATGAATGCTTAGTTATTTCATGATTTTTATGAAAGCTAAAACTACTTGCTATTGGAAATGAATGTAGCTCCTCTAAAATTGGTTGTTTTAGGGTTGAATAATTTTCCAAAACAATGCACCCTTTATATTATAATATCTCTTGTTGTCATGTATAACTTATAGGAAGTCCAAGATCTGTTTGAAGCTTTTGGATGAGTTGCCTTAAATTATTTTTTGCTAGCCATTCCTTGGAGGCTTCCATAATTCATTATAGACTTGGTAATGATAAGGAAATTAGTGACACATCCTCTTCAAATTGTCTGTATAAAGAAATTGCCACAACATTTTCTTAACCCTTCTTATATATGATCTCATAATCATGTTCCAACATCTTGGTTGCCCATTTATGGTACTACAGTGAAGACACTCATTGTTTTAGGAAGTACTTTATAATATTATGGTAAGTCTCGATCTAAAAATGCCTCTCGATGATATATTCTCACCAAGTCTCCAGTGCATGAACGATAGCCATCATTTCCTTCTCATATGTGGATTTTCCCAAATTGTGATTACACAAATTCTTACTAGTGAATGTCAAGGGTCATCCTTCTATCAACACTACCCCTATCCCTATTCCTAAGGCATTAAATTTCAAGACAAAGGTCTTATTAAAGTTAGGTAGTTATAATACTAGAATAATACACACAAATTCCTTTAAAATAATGAATGGTTGTGTGGCTCCCTCACTCCAGAAAAAAGGCATTCTTTTTAAGGAGTTAATAAATTATGGGAGCTACAAATTTTCCATAATTTTTGACATATTTTTTGTAGTATCATGTAAGTCCTAAGAATCCCCTCAATCTCTTCATTATTTTTGGTTGTGTCCAATCTTGCATAGACTCCACTTTATTGGTATCAACTCATACTCCTTCTTGACTTACAGTGTGACCTAAATATTCAACCTTTAGGGCCCTTTGCAGTTATTCACAAATAATTTCTTTCCTCTCAAAATTTGGAGGCACTTATCAACATCCTCTATGTGTGATTCCCATGCCTCACTATATATCAAGATATCATTGAAGAAGACCATCAAAAATTTGCATAGGAAAGGTTTGAAAAATTATTCATGAGGCTCTAGAAAGTTGATGGAGTGTTACGAAAATTGAAAGGCATCATTATAAACTCATAATTACTTTCATGTGTTATGAAATTTTTCATTGGGATGTCTGCATATTTCACCCCAATTTGGTGGTATCTTAAACATATATAAAGCTTAGTGAAAATATTTTCTTTATAAACTTCATCCAAGAGATCGTCAATAAATGGGATGGGGAATTTGTCCTTGATTTTTAATTTATCGAGAGCCCTACAATTAGTACAAATTTTCCAAGAGCCTTCATTTATTAACACCATGACTACAAGTGATAAATAATGGCTTGTACTGGGACGTATGATCCTTGCCTCCAATATTTCCTGAATAATATTCTCGATTACATTATTTTGTGAAAAATGATGTCCATGAGGACGTACATATGGTGGTTGACCACATGGAATCATGGGAATTCCATGGTCTTGTTCTCCTTTATAAGGGGGTAAACCCTTTGGCGTCTCAAAGACCTAATGGTCTTTCTCAAGGATTGGATGCAAATCTACATGTATTTCCTATGTTACATTATCCATGACTTATGTGGCATTAAATTAGGAAATAATGCCAGAGTAGGCTTTATATAAAAACTTCTCCATGTGATGAGAGATGATTATTTAGGGGAACCTGCCTACAACCCTTGGAAGGTGTGTACATGTACCTCTTTGGTGAAACTCATATAAATTTATTTGAAATCCATTTTAACTGATCGTAATGTGTGTATCCATTATGCCCTAGATACTATATCACAACCATCAATATCAGTGGTGCACATATGGGTTTTTATTTTATAGCCTCCCATCGAGTTTGACTTTTTCATGCCTAACCCCATATTTCAACATACCTCCTTTGGTGATCATAATTTAAAATTTGTGCACTGGGTGTACAAAATAGTGGTTTTCCTCTGCAACCATTTAATGAATGAAATTGTGAATGCTTTCATTGTCGACTAGGACTATAACTTTATAGTGCTTGATGTAGCCTATGAGTTTCAATGTTTGTGTAGTTGAAATGCATGATAACGCACGTAAGGACATTAGGGATTCTTCACGAGAAAATGATGGTTCAATATCTTCCTAATGTTGTGTGTTGGTGTCTTCAACTTCCACTGTGAGATTCTCTACAGTGGTTATGTATTTCATCAAGGCCTAAGTAGTCATACATTTTTGGAACAATTTGTGTTCTTTACACCTATAAGCTAGAGCATATTTTTAATCACAATTGTATCAAAGTCCACATCTTTTTCGCTCTTCCATTTCTATTGCATACAACCTTTGTACCTTTAAGGAAGGAGTAGGAGTTGTGCTTAGTGAAATAGCTTGGGGTGAAAGAGTGTGAGGAATGAATGTGGGCTTCTTTATTTGTGCATTAATCACCATTTCAGCTTCTAGAACCCTCTCGATTACTTCTAACCATGTAGTAGGGAATTGTATTTTTACTTGTGCTTGAGTCTCCTCCTTGAATCCACTAATGAAACATTATTTATAGAAGAAAATTTTAATTTATTTGTACGTATGGATAATTTATCAAATTTTGATCTAAAGACAATGGTTGAATTGGTTTGGTATAACATGATAATTCACCCTAGATAGTGAGTATCACTATCGAAACATCCATAGGAAACTTTAACAAATTAACTCCATGCAATGTAGTCCGAATGGCTTTTTTCATGTCATTCCCACTATTTCCATCATTATTTATCTAAATATAGGACCCCTGCCTTGAGTTTCATCATGTCATCGATAATACCTCAGAGGGAAAAGTAATATTGCATCTAAGTGACCCTTGTTAATGGATCAAAACCATCAAACTTGTTCAAGTCCACCATAGGAGAATGATTCCATGTGTTGTCATATATTGATCTGTTGTTGTGTAGGCATGTCCAACAATGTTGGTGGATAAACATGTATGAGTTAGAAGTTTATTCTTGGCGTAGTTCAATTTTTTGTGCACTTATGTGGTTTTTTCCTAGCATGATTTGAGCTAACATACTTGAAACCTTGTCCATCAATTTATTTTTAAATTTATTAAGCCTCTCATTGAACTTGTTTTTCAACCCATTTCTATTTTTTAAAATTTCTTAAGTCGACATTCCATTGATTCCTACTTAGTTTTATCAAAATAGGGGTTCATGTTTTATGGGGAAACATGGGGATGTTTATAGTTATCCTCCTTCATGGGTGAGCTTACTAGAAAAAAAAAATATTGGGATAATACCTATGATATTTGAAGATATAGAAAGATCTCTTTCTCAGATTACCTATTATGACCCCAATTATATGATGCCACCACTTCTTTATATCTTCTAGAACTGGTTTGGATAAAATCTATGCTCTCAATGAAAATATATGTTATCTGCAATATCCATGACTCGAATTTAAATTATTGATAACTTCACTTCTTGAACTTTGTTTTGGATGATTTTTTATTTTATCTTCTTCTTCTTATTATTATTATTATTATTATTATTCAAAGTGTCTATTTTTTTAGAATAATGCATTCCTTGGATTAGATTCTTTAAATTGTGCACAAAATGTTTCAAAATTTGACCTAAATTATGCTAGCAAAATTACTCCAAAAAATTGTTGATAACTTCACTTGTCAGGCTCTCTTATGGATGATTTGTCCCCAAATTTAGATATATTTTTAGAGGAATTCAATCCTTGGATTAGTATATTCCAGTTATGCATAGAAATTTTTATAAATTGACGTGAATTATACCATCCTATTTTTCCCATTAAATAAAAAATGAAAATAATTAACAAAAAGTGAAAATTTCTCCCACTTTATGTCAAAGAAAGAACTCTAATACCACTTCTAACATAATTCACATGAAATATAGTGAAAAAAGAAAAGAAAAAATTTTCCCCTCACCCCCACCAAAAAAAAATACAAACCCAAGAGAAATCTATTTGATAATAGAAAATAGAGAGTATCTTAACTTGCCTCTTCAAGGGAACAACCTCCAAAAGCAATTTTTTAAACACAATCACAATTCTTGACAAAACATTACATGAAATTTTCTCAAATATATATCTATCTATGGAGAATATTAATTACATATGTGAACACTTCTAATGAATTCCTACTAACTAATTCGCATTTTATTAACAAAGAGGACACTTTTTACAATGAGTGGGTATTAACGAACTATTTAATGGGCCACATATTAATAACATATCTAAGTAAGGGGATTTGGGTATGACACTTAAATTTGGTTTCAAATAGGGGAGGAAGGATTGGGAGGGGTGATCTATTGCCCCAAATAACATGAAGAGACTAGATTCGCTTTGGTTTTAGGCACAACATCGAAGAATCAAGATGGATATCTAGCATTATGGCAAGGAATGGATGTCACTAAATATAAAGGAATAAGGAGGATTAAAATCCTTGGGGATTTGTTGATTGTAATAAGAATGATCTCTAAGTCAATTTCAAATTGTGCCTCTTCTTTCCCATCTCAAGTAAGAAGAATTTCATTGTAGTTAGAAAATTTTGAAGAAGTCTCCATTTTTCACACACTTCATCATCTTAATGGAGATGTCGACAAAATGGAGAAAAAATTGGTGGAGATTGAGCTCATAATCCTTGTAATAAACGATGAACGAGGGAGTTTTACTCCCATGCCTTAGCACAAAATTTGTTTACATATGGAAAAAAGAAACATTATTGTCGATCATCTCTTAAATAGGGGGTATACGTCAGTCCAACTTTGCATGGACATGGGAATTGATTTTAATATTAATAATTATCCACTTGAAGGCTATCATGAGAGGTGGTCTTCACATGGCAAGAAAAATTACCTTGCGCTCCCTTCCAAGCATGTCAATCTAAAGAGGTTGAATAGATGGATGCCTTTGACATTTGGTATTAATGGTGTTCATCCCGGTTCATTAATATTGTAGAGCCAATTGTATTCCCTCATTCTGTCATCCTTAAATTTGTAGGGAGGCATGTCGGTCCTATGCATCTAAAAGCTTAAGTTTGCATGAGTTTTTGGATATGTGGAAATATAGTTTTAATGGATACATCAGTGACTCACCTCGGGAGAGGCGATGAAGACTGGTTATTTATGCATATAAATCCTAGTTTATGGTCATCTACTTCTCTCGTTTCCTGGTGTATTCATCACCTCTGCTTAAATTTGGAGTGTTTGGTAATGATATATGATGAGGGACAAGATTTGGAGCATGAATTATTCTACTAGAAGAAATTTGTGGAGAATTTATTCAAGTTGTTTATGGGAATGTTATAGATTCTCTCTAGAAGGTTGGTGCTCATTAAAAGTGAGAGGGAAGCAAGATCCAATTTGGCAGAGAATAAATTTGAATGGTTACAAGAAATAATTGAGAGAAAGTTTACAAGCTTGGAGGTTGAGTTGCTACCAAACAAGGTGGAAGTTTCAAGATTTAATATCTTTGCAGGTGTTTAGGATTTTGTGTTTTATAAGGCCAATTTTGATGTAGAAGCATGAAAGGATTTCATTGACGGTGCTACATCAAGTGATGGAATGCGTTGAGGGAAAGAAGTGCTCTAGTTAGGAAATGATGTGGCCATGCCTTCGAGACCTGTTTAAATTTTCCTAGTCGTTGATTTACTACAAATATGTTTTTTTTTGGTCAGTTATGTAGACTTTATAGAAGGCATCAATGTATAATTTTAGTTGAGAGGTCCCACAGAGGCAAAAAATATTTGTTTTGGATTTACTAGAACGTTGAAGTTGTTGAGATCATATAAGTATGTTTTATAGTTGTATATGTAAATGGTTTTGGCCGTGAAATCTAGTTTGTATAATAGAAAATATTTTTTTTGTTAAAAAAAATGGTTTCAAATAGAAACCCAAGTAATTCAACCCATGATCTAGGTTTTTCAACTACTAGGAAAATAATTGAGTAAACTGCTTCTTTTATTTCTCAGTTAATACCCCATAGGGATGTCATAGATTTTTCAAGGTTTTTTGTCATACATGTTGCCTTATGTAATAAATCCAATATACTTTTGAACTTCTCAATTGCCCATCTTGTGCCCTCACATAAAATCAAGATACCATCTAAAAATAATAGATGTGTGATACTATAGGTTATTCCAATGTTGACCACTTTGAAACCACCATTTTGTAACACCTTATTTATTAACCAACTCAACCCATCAACAATTAAATGAAAAAGGAAATGGGTTGAGGGACATCCTTATTTAAGACCTTTTCTTGACATGAAGAAAAGGGATGTTGCTCCATTTATTAAAATTCAAAAGATACCAAAGTAATGAAATTGATCACTTGGATAACAAACTAATGATACAATCTTAAGTGCATAAGAACAAGTCTAAGTTAAGCCAACTTGTTAAGGTTTTTCATTACACAAAAACCTGTAGACAAGTAAACTTCCTAACCTATAGAAATTACCTTGAGTGGATGATTAGTCCCATGTTCCAATGGTAGTGGTTAGTCCACCTGAAAGGTGTGGCAGTTATTCCAACACTCCCCCTTTAACATAACTCAGTAGAAACTAACCTAGGCCAAGGCTATGATAACATGGTTAAATCATCAAAGAGATGTACATTTATTGAGAGGATATAAATAAAAAAATAAACAACAAATCACAAAATTCAAACACAATGTTTTATTCTGGAAAATTGTAATCCAGAGAAAAAACAACTAACAAAATATTTTTTTAGTGTCCCTTCGCCAAAACCTGCCAAGATGGCCAAGTGATCCTTCACTGCTCACATCCCTAACACATTACAAAGAAGTATTACCAAGTATTTTAAATGATTTATTCCATGAAATCCATGGGAAAAAACCATGGGTGAAAAAAACCATGTGCCCAAAACCACCACTATTTGATTTAGCAACTTTAACTCTTTCATTGAATCAAGTTCTACCTAAAAATTCCCAATTAAAAATTGACTTATTTTCTTCCTTAACAAATATCTAGACAAACTGACCAAGTGAGCCAACACTTATACCTTCAGGCCCTACCCCCTTCAAAGTTTATATACATGGTATCTTGTAATTCGGCATGCCCCCCTATCACCTAGGTCTAACTCTAGACATTAGCGATAGTTTTCCCAGGGTACAGATGCCTCTACCAAATCTTACAGTTGTATGTCCATTTACATGCAATTAGAAAGGATTTTGACTCTATTATAAATTAATATTATTATTGTTGTTGTTGTTATCCTAACACTAATTCCAATTTCCTCTCGACTTGACACACTTGATTGTATCATCACCTGTGTATAAATGCATTATGTGTATCCATGATAAATCATCTCATTAACGTGTTACATCAAACAATTTGTGTGCATCCTTGGCATAAATTTTATGGTAATATACTTCCTTTGGTTTCGTTTTATCAACCAACAATCATGACATCATCCACTATGTTAGCTCCCTATATTACTAGTATAGTCCCTTATTTTTGTTAGTGTAACCCCCTTATTGTTATTATTGTACCCCTGTAAACCCCATATTTTTATTATTGTGCCCTTAAATTATTATTGTTAGGTCAGCTAGGATTACATTGTGGCCCCACTAGGATTACATTGTGGCCCCATGGAATCCTATATATAGAAAGGAGGTTTTGTCATTTGTATCATCCAAGAATTGTTCATTTATGTAATGTATTGGAGATTTCCCCCTCGAAGTGGCTGATTTATAAGGCATTGATCTCTCTTTTCTTCTATTTTTGGAGTTGGTTTCACAACATTTGGTATCAGAGCTTTGGATTCTAGGGTTTCTCTGCTCAAAAAAGTTCATTGTGGAATTTTCGCTATAACTTTTTTTCTATGAAGGTTCAGAAGCTGAAATTTTTAGAGCGCGAAGCTGAAATCCTGCGGAACATCATCACAAAATTTCAAAGCTTGGTTCGCAACATTTTTGGCGATATGATCTGTGGAATTTAGGTCTTTTTCAGGCTCCCGAATTTCATCTCAAAGAGGTAATCGTGGGAAAATATTCATAACTCTCTCTCCGAGCATCGGATTGGAATGTTGTAAAAAGTAGCCACAAGTACACGGACTTTAGTCTCTTTTCTATCAGTTTCAGAGCTGAATGAGGAAAAAAGTGACACGTGGAAAGTCGTACAAGTTCGCTCTACTGAACCAATCCATAATTAGGTCATTGTGGGAGATTGGACATAACTTTGTCTTGAAGAATCAAAATCAAGTCAAACTTGTGGCATTAGAAAGAGGATTCATAGGTCTACCTCAGGGAAAAATTTCAGATATTGAAGATTCGAAATCACAGATATAATTCAGTTTCAATATCAAGCTCCTCAAAATCAAGAAAAAGGTGTGTATTTGTTTCTGAATTGTATATGTTTTGTGTAAAAAAATATTTTGAAGTGATTCCAAGGGCCTATTGAGCATATATTTCAGTATTGGGTTCTGAAATGCCTCCTAAAAAGAATTCAACACCCATTAATCCCTCAAAATACTCTACTATGACTCATGAAGATGAAGAATTGCAACATGATCTATCAAAATTACAAGAGCAAGTGCACCAAATTTCTCTCTTGCAAAGAGAAGCAATAAATGAAATGGAATTTTTGAATAAAGGCGTGGAAGAGAAGATGGATGGTTTGAAGAAAGGCATGGAAGCTAAGATGGATGGCATGTAAACTAACATGGATGGCGTGGAAGCTAAGATGGAGGACATGGAAGAAAAGATGAAAGACAACATGGAAAACATGAAGAATGATCTAAAAGCAGACATCGAAGGTTTGACAAAGTTGATACAAGAAATGATTCCTAATTGTGAAAAGATAGTAAAGGAAACTCATGATGAGAAAAAAATAAATGTTAATCGTGATTTCATAAACTCTAATGTTGGATTGAAGAACCACCATATTCCAAAGATGGATATGAGGAAGTTTGATGGCAAGGATCCCGTAACATGGATACTACAGATGGAGAAATATTTTGATCTCAATAATGTGCAAAACACACAAAAGGTACGCATTGCAACTTTACATTTATAACAAAATACATTTGTATGGTATCGATGGCTTTGCTCCCGTAAAAAAAATTGTCACTTGGTCAATTTTTACGGAGGAAATGATAGCACATTATGAGGATACAAAGAGCAACACCTTCTTTAACCAATTAATAAATCTCAAACAAAAGGGTTCAATGGAGGAGCACATTGAGGACTTCCAAAAATTTAATATAAGGGTAACTGATATTCCAGAGGAACACAGGATTGATGTCTTCATAGGTACTTTAAAGGATAACATCTAACATGAAGTTTGTGTTTGGGAACCTGATTCATTGGAGAAGGCATTCAGGTTGGCAAGAAAAATTGAATGTAAAATTATGGTGACAACGAAGCCTACCACTCACATCTATAAAGATGGAAGTGTTGCTACTCCTAGACTTCCACAACCTACAAGGTTGACACCTCAACAATTGGAAGAAAAAAGAGAAAAAGGGCTTTGCTACAGTTGTGATAGCAAATACACTAAAGTTCATAAGTTCGCGGAGAAGAAATTATTTTACATAGATTGTGAAGAGGAGGCATAAAATGAAGAAGAAACTTCAAAATTAGAGGATATACACCAGGAAGAAACCCTAGAAGAAGAAGAAATGAGTCCGACCATATCATGTAATGCATTGGCAGGAATTACCACTCCTCAAACTCTCAAGATAGAAGGACATATCAAGAAGAAAAAGGTAATAGTGTTGATTGATTCCTGTAGTACCCATAATTTTATTCATTGTAAGGTAGCCAAGGAATTGAATTGTTTCCTATACCTAGAAAAATAATGTCAAGTGATGGCTACAAATGGAGGAACTATAAATTGCTCTGGAAAATTCCATAATATGAAGCTAGCCATGGAGGAATATGTATTGAATAATCCAATGATTTCCATCCCAATGGGTGGTGTTGATGTTGTACTAGGAGTGCAATGGTTACAATCTTTGGGGATGGTAGCTTTTAATTTTCAAGAACTTTTCTTGAAATTTTTTTCTGAAGGAAAGGAAATCGAATTACGGGGTATCATATGGAATTCGGGAAAGATAATAAGCTCTAATGTCATGAAAAAGCTTCTGAAGAAAGAACAACGGGGCATAATTGCACAATTATGCTCACTAGAAGTTGCAACATCAAAATCATCTATTTCTCCAGATCTACAAAAAGTCTTGGACAATCATTCCAAGGTGTTTGATACTCCCAAAGGACTCCCACCTATTCGTGATCATGATCATGCTATTCATTTTATTCCATGAAGTGTTTCTCCAAACATTAGGCCTTACATATATCCTTATGTCCAAAAGAGCGAAATTGAATGTATGATTGCATAAATGTTAGAGGCTGGTATAATTCAACCTAGTCAGAGTTCTTTCTCTGCTCCAGTAGTATTGGTGCACAAGAAATATGGAGCATGGTGCATGTGTCTGGATTATAAGGAGCTCAATAAGCTTACTATTAAAGATAAATTTCCCATTCCTGTGATTGATGAATTATTGGATGAATTACAAGGAGATATTTATTTTACCAAGTTGGATCTTTGTTCAGGATATCATCAAATTAGAATGAAGACTGAAGATATTCCAAAAATAGCATTTCGAACTCATGAGGTTCATTATGAATTTTTGATCATGCCTTTTGGCCTTACCAATGCACCTTCTACATTTCAAGGGTTGATGAATTCCATTTTCAAACCCTTCCTTAGAAAATTTGTGCTAGTATTTTTTGATGATATACTAATCTACAGCAGGTCTTGGAAGGATCATGTTGAACATGTTGACAGGGTGCTCAAACTATTGCAGGAGAGACAATTATATGCAAAAAAATCCAAATGTTTCTTTGGAGTACAAGAGGTGGAATATCTGGGTCATATTGTATCTCACGAGGGTGTTAAAGTAGACCCTAACAAAATTAAAGCCATTAAGGAATGGAAAGGTCCCACAACCATAAAGCAGTTGCGAGGATTTCTCAGGTTAACAGGGTATTATCGCAAGTTTGTTAAGAATTATGGGAGAATAGCAGCACCTCTAACAACATTATTGAAGAAAGATGAATTTTCATGGACTCCTAAAGCAACTAAGGCCTTTGAACATCTTAAAGAGGCAATGTGCCTAGCACCAGTCTTAGCTATGCCAGACTTCACAAAAACCTTTATTGTGGAATGTGATGCCTCAGGAAATGGAATTGGTGTTGTTTTAATGCAATAAGGAAGACCCATTGCTTTTGAAAGTCGTTCAATCAAAGGAAAGTATTTACAAAAGGCTATTTATGAGAAGGAAATGTTGGCAATACTACATGCACTAAAGAAATGGAGACCTTACCTAATGGGAAGACACTTCAAGGTAAAAATTGATCATGATAGACTTAAACTCTTTTTGGAACAAAGACTATCTTCGAAAGAGCAACAAAAATGGGTCACAAAGATGTTGGGTTATGACTTTGAAATCATCTACAAAAAAGGGAAGCTAAATGTTGTTGTAGATGCACTCTCAAGAAAGGATGAAGAGGTGGAAGCATTGCTTTGTACCATTTCAATTATCCAACCAGATTGGATAACTGAAGCAAGGGATGAATGGCAGAAGGAAGAAGAAGTGTGGACTCTCATTCAAAATTTGCAGCAAGATCCTAGTACATAGGATACATTTAGTTGGAAAAATGATTTGTTCTGGTACAAAGATCGCTTATATATTTGCAATAATTCCCAACTAAAACAAAAGATTATTTTTAAATTGCACACTTCTCCTTTAGGAGGACACTCGGGATTTTTAAAAACTTACTATAGGGTGAAAAAATAATTTTTTTGAGATGGCCTTAAATCTAATATTCAAAATTTTGTGGCGGAATGTTTGGTTTTCCAGCAAAATAAAGTTGAGACAATTAAGACCATAGGTCTTCTACAACCTTTATCCATTCCAAGTCAACGTTGGGAAGATATTTTAATGGATTTTATCACAGGTTTACCTAAGTCCGAAGGAAGGAGTGTCATCATGGTGGTAGTTGATAGACTTACCAAGTATGCACACTTTTTTGCATTATCTCATCCATTTAAAGCGAGTACATTTTCTAATGCATTTATGGAAAAAATTCAAAAGCTACATGAAAACCCGAAGATTATTGCAAGTGACATTGATCCCATTTTTACAGGGAATTTTTGGACGGAATTATTTTCTTGTTTGGGTACTCAAATAGCTCATAGCTCATCTTATCATCCTCAATCCGATGGTCAAACAAAGATGGTGAGTAAATGTTTGGAAGGATATATTCATTTTTTTGTATCTGATAAGCAAGCACAATGGGTCAAGTAGTTACCTCTCGCTGAATGGTGGTATAACACTTCCTTCCATACTGCAGCAAAAATGACCCCATTTATGGCACTTTATGGATATCATGCACCATCCATCACATCTTCTTTAAGGGAAAATTCTAGGGTTCAAGCAGTGGAGGATCACATCGAGCATCAACAAGAAGTTCTCCAACTCTTAAAGGATAACCTAAATTTGGCACAAAATTGAATGAAACAATGGGTAGATCAACATCACAATGAGAGAAGTTTTGATGTGGGAGACTGGGTATTTTTACGGCTACAACCATACAAACAAATGTCCCTCAAGAAAGCTAAGAAGGATAATAAATTATCGCCAAATTAATATGATCCTTACAAGGTTTTGCAAAATATTGGTAATATGGCATACAAATTGGAGCTTCCTGCTTCTTCGCGAGTGCATCCATTTTTCCATGTTTCATGCTTAAAAAAGGTTATAGGGGACAAACTTCCAGTTCAAAAAATATTGCCAAAACTTGATGAGGAAGGAAAAACCATATTGGAACCTGAAGAATTCACGTAAACAAGAACTCGACAACTACGAAATCGATCAATTTCAGATTATCTCATCAAATGGAAGAACTTACCCACTGAATATTCTACATGGGAGGATGAGAATTTTATACAAAAGCACCTGGAGTTACTCAAGCATTGAGGACAACACTTTTTTGAAGGAGAGGAACATGTTAGGTCCCTATATTACTAGTATAGTCCCTTATTGTTGCTAGTGTAACCCCCTTATTGTTATTATTGTACCCCTTTAACCCCCATATTATTATTATTGTGCCCTTAAATTATTATTGTTAGGTCGGCTATGATTACATTGTGGCCTCACTAGGATTACATTGTGGCCCCATGGACTCCTATATATAGAAAGGAGGTTTTGTCATTTGTATCATCCAAGAATTGTTCATTTATGTAATGTATTGGAGGTTTCCCCCTCGAAGTGGCTGATTTCTAAGGCGTTGATCTCTCTTTTATTCTATTTTTGGAGCTAGTTTCACAACACACTAAGGAGGGAAGAATATCCACTCCACAACCTCTATCTATTATCAACCATTACTACCACAAATTCACACAATTATTATCCTCATAGATTTTAGGAATCATAGATCTTAGATACACACATCGGGTAGGTGCATCTCCTTCTTATGAACATTCTTAGCACCACAATAGTTTTGGATGACTATCCTCACACCCTAAAAGCTCTTCTTACATTAAACCACTCTCCTTGGAGAGTCTAGGTTAAGAAATGCCTGATACCATGTTGAGGTTTTCCATTACACCAAAACTCACAAGCATTAGTAAACTCTCAAGCCCTTACCATTACCTTGAGTGAGTGTTTAGTCATGTATTCCTAGGGTGGCATTTGGCCCATTGGATTGATTCCTAGAGATGTGGTAGTTAGTCCAACACCCCCCCCCTTGACATAACTCGGGAGAATCGGACCTGGGTCGATGCTCTGATACCATGTTGAAATACCATAGAGATATAAATTTATTGAGATAAAATAAAAAATCAACAAACAACAAATCACAAAACATAAACACAATTTTTTATCCTATAAAACCTTAATATGGGGAAAAAACTAGCTAACAAAATATTCTATTAGTGTTCGTGGCCAAAACCAACCAAGTTTCCCAAGTGAGTATCTCTAGCACATTACAATCAAGTATTACCAATCCTTTAAAGGCTTCATTACATGCATTCCATTGGAACAAAACCATGGGCAACCAAATGATGTGCCCAAAACCACCATTGTTTAATTGAGCAACTTTAACTATTTCACTGAGTAAGGTTTTACCTAACACAACTTACTTTGTCGTATGCTTTGGATAGGACAAATTTAATCATCGTTGATATTTGGCTCTTGAATTTGATTGAATTAGTATTTTATTGAGCTATGCCAACCACCTCATTTACTTTCCTTCCCTTTAGAAACACAAATTATTCTAGATAGATTTGTTTTAATAAAACACTTTTAAGTCTTGTTACAATAATATTTGAAATGGTTTTATAGTACAAATGCATAAAAATATTGGCTTATAATTTTCAAAGGTTTTCAAATTATCATCCTTAGGGTCAATGCTATAAAGGTTGTATTGTGAGCTCCAGCATTTTACATACAGTTTCTTCGTCAAGGCTTGATTGTCCTCATGATTAATAAAACTAGGAAGTAATTTTCATAACCAAATTACCTCTTTTAGTGTAGCTCTAGAATCCTATGAGGAGGGATTTACTAATCCAATTGCTACATCCTTAAAAAAAAATTCTCATGTACGAATTCTAATCCAAGAATCTTCATGTTCAACGAGTTCAAGTCAACTCCAATTTCTACTAAGAATTGTCCACATGCCAAAGAGATCACATAATTCTTTCTCGTAAAATTTGAAAGAGGTTGGGATGAATTCATATGTGAAATATATGGCTCATTGAAGTTTTTGGGACAATGGAAAAAGCATAAAATTAAACTATTAATATTTTGAGCCTAGGTGTTCTTGTAATTGTCATTTTTATTGTACTAGGAAACTAATGCAATGAGAGAGATACATAGCATTGTAGTTTCCTAGTCTCGAGGGAAATATGAGTCTCATGGAAAGTTGAAATATTCATTGAGAGTTGAGATTTTCATGAGTATAGTTAATATTTTCCCTCAGACATCGCTTGAATTGTGCCTACATCCTAATTTATGGGATCTTTAAAGTTATTTTCTAATAAACATATTTATGTAGTTCTCAAATGGAGAATTATTTAAGCAAGTAGAATGAAAAAGGGTGGGCTTAAAAACTCTTTGAAGGAGAGTAACTAAGTCATAGTCTTGCTTTTGAATTCATAGCCCTTTTTAAAGGAGAATTATCAAGTTGTAGTCTTGCAATTGGATTGTTAGCCACTTGTAAAGGAGAGTAAGCAAGTTGTAGACTTACTTGTGAAGAATTTAACCCTTTTGTAAAATAAGAATCCCTATTTGACAAATAAATAATGGATTGGTTCATTTTTTAATCAAACCTAAAGATGTAAACATAATTTAGTGAACTCCATTATCAATTTGGTTTTTGTATTGTCTTGTTATGTGCTTGTTCTTAGTATCAATTTTAAATGTTGATTGTTAATTATATTGCCAATTTTCATGTTAAAAATAGAAAATTAAGAAATAAGTAAAGGATTTGGAATGGAGAAAAACCGAGTCATATTTAAATATTGAATATGAACTATATTACCAATTTTCATGTTAAAAATGGAATATTGATAAATCGGTGAAGCATCTAGAATGGAGAAAAACTGAGTCAAAATTATATTTCCCGTTTTTGGATCAAGTTGGTATCATAATAGGTTGTTCTCAGGGTGTTAACATTTTTTTGATTTGTGTTAGATTCTTGTGTTTGTAGTTTGGGAGTGTAGGTTACTTCATTGAAAAATATCAACAATAAGCAAAGATATAAAAATATAAAGGCTTCAAGAGATTGAAGATATATACCAACAAACTCAAGGCGAAAACTCTAAATTGAGAATAATATTTCACTTCTCTGATGATGAGAAGCAAGAGCTACAAGATATATTGTTTCTCTATGGATAATTACTCATTGGAATCATCCAATAAATTCAAGTTTAGTTGTAAGTTAGTATGAGATTTTGTCAAAGTTTCAGAATGACAAAGTAGTGGAGGAGAAATAAGAGAATACCATGTAAAGCAATCCATCCTCTACCACATATGTAGAAACCATGACTAAGGTATGAATTGTTAGTAATTCACCATGTACTTTGCATCAAGATGTAGAGGCTTGTTTATTTCAATTTCAAAAGCATGCTCAAGGTATTGGCTTTAAGTTTCTAACTAGGATGGTATTTGATGGAAAGGGCCTTGAAATCTATTATCACTCTGAAATTTCTAAGGGTTGTTCTTGTGTTTAAAAGAAATATCAGAGGTAACTATCAACCACTTTTGGATATTAGGATCTAACCTTCCTAATGCTCAGAGAGCGCTCTTTCTTAATGATTTAACTTTGTTTGTTTAATAAATTTTAGGCTTGTTATATATGCTTGTTTTGGGTTGATTTTGATTTGTGGGTGAAATTAATAATTTAGATGGATAGGTGCTTTTACATTTTCCATTGGGCTATGGAGTCAATCTACCTTGAAAACATAACATAAGAAAATTATAAAGGAAGTCTTACAGGGCAGGATAATTGAGCAAAATCAGATCTCAAGGATGAATGGTGAAGTGGTTTTCAATTGGGATCAAGGAGCAGTTAAGAATTCCTTAAACTAGATAATGAAGGAAGGTGAAAGAGGTCAATCGAGATCAGAGGGAAATTAAGGGTTCTCTAAACCGGATAGTAGAATAAAACATAGAAACGTATAACAGTTCAAAATAAAGTGTAATTAAACAAATTCTGCAGTAAAATTCCAGTTATAACATTCAAATTTAGAACACATTAAATTTTATGGAATACTTAAGAAAAGAACATGAACAATTGAAATTATACTTCACTGAGATAGCTCAACTCATGAATCTGTAAAGAAATTCCTTTATTACTTGTCATGTCTATCAACTGGAAATGGTACAATAACCCTCAGGTAGTAGATCAATCAGTTATGGAAATATTCAGAAATCCACACTTGACCGTCCCTTGATACTTCGAATGATGAAGTATTTATACTACATATGATAAAAAATATCATGTCAACTGGATAGGATTTATTTAAGGAAACTAAAATATCTTTATGCAAAAAGATAGTGACACCTAGTAACTGATTGAAATCTCTCCTTGTTTTCTTTGATTATTGTCATATGTTTGTTTCTTTCATGTTGTATTTGTTTTCATTTGTTTTCTCTTTAACTTGTCATAGTTAATCACACCATTTTTCCCACGTTTAATCATCTGGAATCTTTATCTTCATCATCTCCCGGTAACAATTACAATCTCTGTTTCAATTGTCTCTTTCTTCTCTATTGTTGTACATATTCTTCTGCTGAGTAAAATACCTTTGAATTCATATCCTATGGGTCTGGAGTAAACAGGTTGGAACTAGTATCAAATTATTTATCCATCTCCCAGTTCTACTAATCACCTGTAAAATAAAACCACTGTGAATTTGCAAAAAAGGATTTGCAGGGAGGCGAACGGGTTTCAGTGAACTAGTGGGTTTGTGGAAGAGGTCCGGACAGCAGTGAGGCTTCAATTCTGGTTGGAAATTGATTTTCAGTTTCTTTTAAAAATCCGTAGAGGTAAGTAAATGAATTGAGTATCAGGATTTCATTTTTGAAAAATTTGTGGTTTATCGCACGATGAAGGAGCAGTTTTGGTGGTTTATCACATGACAAAGGAGTGGTTTGTGGTTTTATGCTGAGGAGGTGTGATAAAACATGGGAGCAACGCGTGGCAAGGGAGTGAGCAGATAAAACAGTCTATTTTTCATCCCCCCCCTCCTTGGTTTTAAACTTCGGACTTCGGGGGATGTGAAACGGAGTATGGGTCGTTAGATTTGCTAGTGGTAATTGGATAGTTGACGGGGGTTTTCAAAGAGGTGGGGTCAGGAATCAATATGCGAAGGGGTAAAATAATTAAAAAAATGGGTTTATGAAATATATAAAGTGAGAGGCTAAATGAAATGAGGTTAGGAAATAAATAAAGCGAAAGGGTTAATATGATATGGGGGAGTTTATAAAATATATTAAGTGGAAGGGTTAAATGAAAGGGTTTGGGAATAAATATGTGGAGTTGTAAAATGAGATGGGGGTTAGTAAATATATAAATTGGGAGGGTTATTTCAAAGTGGGGCCCGAAATATATTTTGCACCTTAGTCTTTAAAAAGGTCGGTTTTCATGTTTTTTATGAAAATGTGGAGTTAATCGAGTGGAAAACGGGGGTTTTATCAAGGATAAAGGGATTTAAGCAAGGGAAGGGAATTTTCAAAGGGGAAAAGGGTTTTTAGGAGGGGAAAAGGGTTAGGATAAAGGGAAAATGAAGAGGGAAGGAGAAATTAGTTTCCAAGAGAGGAAAAGGATTAGGGAAAGGTGTTATCAAATGTTTTGTGATAATGGATAAGCATAATGAGACTTATGTAATCTTTAAAAAGTACTCTACCTACCCTTTTATTCATCCTAACATTTTTTATTTCCTTTATTAGGTGCATTTGAGCTTGTTGACCCTTTTATTTTCTTTTGATAATCAAACTAACTTATTTCTAACCTTATATCTTCCAATGGCTCAGATTAAACTTATGAGCTCACTTTTATTCTCTACCTAACTACTGATCTTCCAATATTAAATGGTTTGGTCAGATCTTTATTCACTAACTATCATGACATGAAATTTAAAGGCATGAATAAATCAAGATTAAACTGTATGATCATCATGAATTGTGGCATTTTGGACAAGCTGCACACAATTTTATTTTCAAAAGTAAAGTAAACTAAGAGTAGTGGCATTTGAATGTGCAACACTTTCAGAATTTATTTTTGTTTCTTTTTGGGGTTCACTTTTTATATATATTTTTTTATCTTTCTTTCTTTTGGTCCTTTGATTATTCTTTTAGGACATACCCTCTTTTCATTTTTTAATATGGGAAAACATTTGTAGAAAAGAAAAAGTATGTACAATATTACAAGACTAAACATAGCCAATTCAAAATTATGATCCCTATTATTATAAGACCCTAACAGTGGCTCCACTTGGGGATGGCATCTCCTTGTGAGATGTTAAGAACTTTCTGATCAGTGGCCTTGGAACTTTTACTTTTCTTTACTTGGAACTACTTTCTGTGATCTCCTTTATTCAAACATATGATGTTATATCTTTTAAATCTTAGGGCCTTCTCTTCGGGCTTCAATTTTGTAAGATAATCATCCACTCAAATCTAAACTTTGTTATGGTATTTACAATGAGTAAAATAGAATCAATTAAATTATTGGTTATTCTGGTGAAAAGTAGTGCTTCAACATTTGACCATTGACTGGTCCACCTGGTACATCTTTTCCATCTAACTCTTTCAAAAAAAATGCATTGTTGCCTCTATAACCATAAATAATGTATAGGCCCTTCCAGAGAAAGTCAAATTTCCCATGTTTTCCTTTATCTTCCCTTCTGGAATCCCTTTGAGTACTTGATAACCTATGAATAAATCATCTTCTTTAGTTTTCTTATCAAATATCTTCTTGATTTTTTCTTGAATTACTTGGGATTTGATATAAACTACTTCCCTGATTTGCTGCAAATGAATTGTCTGATTTATCCTCCTTTGGAGATCATTTGGTTCTACTTGCATCTATTGAATCATTTTCATCACTAGCACTCCTAATGAAGATGGAAAAGCAACATCCATCCCATATAATAATTGATAGGGAGAGGTACCAATATATTTCTTTGTAGTTAGTATGTCTGCCCATAGGGCATTTACCAACCTTTTATTCCAGGTTTTCTTGTTTTCTTCTAACAGCTTTTTGATGATGTTGACTAGGATTTTTTTTGAAGATTCTGCTACTTCATTACCTTGAGGGTAATAGGCAGCGGAATGGCCTAGGGTGATATGGTATCTGTCACAAAAACCTATCATTTACTTGGATTTGAAGGTAGCAGCATTATCAGTAATGAGATTTTTTGGGCATCCAAATCTAGAAAGGATGTTGTTCTCAAGAAATGAAATAATGACAGAGTCTGTGGCTTGTCTAGAAGGAATGGCTTCTATCCACTTGGTAAGGTAGTCATTGGATGTCAAATCCATTTATGTTGGGCTAAGGAGGGTGGGTGAATTTCACCAATGAAGTCTAAACCCCATTGTTGAAATGGAATTTTCTACTGAGATAGCTTTGAGGGGTAATGGAAGGAGTTTCTTCTTCCCTTCAAATATTTTTCATTCGTGACAGGAGGTCACATACTTTCTGACATCTGAAAAAAGAGTGGGCCAGTAAAAACCTGCCCTCAAAATTTTGTCAGCAGTTTTTTTCCAGTATAGGTGTCCTCCACAATCTCCTGCATGAAATTCCTGCATGACTTTGTCAGCTTCATCTTTTAATAAACAATTCAATAGAATGCCACCATCGTCTTTCCAAAATAAAACATTATCTAAGATACAATATTTCATTGCTTTCAATTTTAAGAATCTGCTTTTAGTTCTAGATAAACAAAGAGGAGATTGTAAGTTGAGTAAAACAAATATAATGTCTGCATACCATGGTGAATCTATAAAAGCTTCACTAATTTGTGGAGTCGCCATCTCTTCCTGGTCATCTAGGGAAACAATGAAATTTATGTCTAAGTCCTGACAGTTAGATTCAGCCATGAGTTTGGCTAAACCTTAGCCTTTAATCAATTTTGTAGGCTTGATCTCAATGGCGTATTCTAATATTGTGGCAATCCATTTACCTCTCCTTCCATCAGGCCCATTCTGAGTTAGAATGTCCTTTACAACTGAGTTTGGAACATACGCTATTATGTGAGAGTATAGAATTTATACTCTGAAATCTTTTATGGCTTTCACTAAAGCAAGTGCCTGTTTTTCCATGATATTATACTTCAGTGTTGCTTCTCTCAAGGATTTACTGAAGAAATAAATGGGTTGTTCATAACCCTCATTGTTCTTTTGCAACAAGATTGCTACAATGATGTGTTCTGAAGAAAATGAAAAAATTATGAAATCTTTGTTGAAATTAGGACTTATGAGGACAAGTGTTTTAGTAAGGGCTTATTTGACTACTTCAAAATATTTCTTAGCCTCTACTATCCACTTAAGTATTGAATATTTTTTAAACATGTTATTCAAATTTCTAAGTAATTATGCTAAGTTAGAGATGAATCTTCTAAGAAAAATTATTTTGCCTAGAAATGCTTGTAACTCTTTAATGTTTCTAGGATGACTGATATTCAAGATTGCTTCTATTCTAGCTGGATCAATTCTAATGCCCTCTTTTGAAATAATGTGTCCCATGATTTTTCCTTCTTCTAATCCAAAAAGTGACTTTTTAGAATTTAAGGATATACCAAACTTTCTGCATTTTATGAATACTCTTCTCAGATGATCTAGATGTTCATTATCTGTTTTGGAAAATATTATGATATCATCTAGGTAAATAACTATAAAATCATGGATTTCCTTTGCAAAGGCTATGTCCATATCTCTTTGGAATGTAGCTGCAACATTCATCAGTCCAAAGGGCATTTTCAAGTACATGAAATTTCCCCAGGGAGTGGTAAATGCAGTCTTTGCTTGATCTTCAGGTTGGACTAGGATTTGGTTGTATCCAGAAAATCTATCAAGTAATGAAATTATGGATGACCCTACTACCCTCTATATAATTTGGTCCATTTTAGGGAGGGGATAGTTATCCTTCAGATACTTTGTTTAAGTTTCTGAAATCGACACAGAGTCTGATTTCTCTTGTTTTCTTTCTAGTGGGGACTAAATTAGAGACCCAATCATAATATCTAATGGGTGCTGTGATTTGAGTGTCATACATCCTTTTAATTTCTTTTTCTATTAACGGCATAAGAAAAAGGTTAATTATTCTTAGATTTTGTTTAAACGGCTTCTAGTTTTCTTTATTTAGTATCTTATGTTGGATAATGTTGGTATCATAACTCCAGGAAAAGATATCTTGGAACTCTTTAAACAAGCTAATGTACTTCAACTTTTCTTTTGGAGGTAATTTCTTAGATATCTTGATAAGCTTGGGATTTTCCTTTGTTCCTATGTTATATTCTTCTATTTCTGACCTTAGAGGCTTCATTTTAGGTTTTCTAGCTACATCATTGGAGTCAAAGAGATATTCTAGTGGGGCTAATCCCTTAGGGAAAATGTTGTCTTTGAGGTTTAAAACTTCTTATTCATCATTGATTAATTCCTCAATTTATATTGTTTCTAATTTTTCTATTTCTACTTTAGTGAATCTAGTTGGTTCTATCTTATTTACATCATTTACATCTATTTCATTATTCATGGTATAATCTAATGTATAGTATGTGTCTATATTACAGTTTTGAAATTCTCCCTCGGAATGCATGAAATTATAAATTTGTGAGTCCTGTGAAAATATTTGCCAATACTTCAAATTATCAGGTATGATAGGTCTATGCCTTACCTCAGCTGTGTACTGATAATATGGTTGAAATGGTAACCTGCATGTGCTGGCAAAAGTGGCCAAACTATGTGCTTGCATATTCTGCTTTCTTGGAATAACAGCAAATCTAGTCTCAAGAAAACAATTTATCAAGTCTAGGATGGTTTCTATGTATTGGCTAAGTCTAGGATTATTAACAAGATACTCTCCCTTGATTTTTTTTATAATGAGTTCTGAGTCTCCCAAGACGGAAACTCTTTTGGCTCCAAGTTTTCTTACAATTTGAAGGCTTAGCACTAATGCTTCATATTCTACCATGTTATTAGTGCATTTGAAATTTAATCTGAAATGTCCTTCTGAATGATCATTTTCTAAATTATAGATCCATACTCTATCTCCTGCTCCTAATCTATTTACAAGGCCATTAAAATATAAATGCCACATAGACTCATGAGTTATATTTTCACTATCAATTTCTTTGTGTTTCTCTTCTATAACTATGATTTTGTCTTTGTCATTGTCTGAATTACATAAGATAAATGAGTCCAAATCTGAATGCAATGAATAGATAAGATAATTATGTGGTCTTTATGAACTACCTACCATGTATTTCATCAAAGTTTCTCTATAAATATTCCTTTGCTGACCAAATACAGAAATGGTAGCATATGACATGTCTAATTGCAGTGATCCCTGTAGCTTTGCTCCCCATGAGCGAGATAGTAACATACCATATTTGGGAGGGATATCAGTAACTACTATGTCCATTACAATACTCTTTGTTGGGCACTAGACTAGAGTTACACACAGGTCTTTTATCAGGCCAGGGAATTTGACTTGACTAGAATCAAAAGAGACAAGGTCCTTGTAGGGTCTGATGATGTTTAAGTTTATTTTTTCCATGACTGCTTTAGGAATTAAGTTATGAGATGCTCCTGAATCTAACATAGCATTATGTAAGATTTTATCATGAATGTTCAAGCTAATATAGAATGGAGGGACACCCCCTTGTTGATGTTTTCCATCTACTTCAGGGCCAAATAATAACTCAGGTTTATCATCATTAAGGTTGACAACATCTCCACCTTCAGCTATGCTTAATGTTCCAGTAATTTGTGCCTTGTATGAATCATTTTTCACCAGCTCTGTTAAAGGAACTGGTATTTTCACTTTTTCTATCTCAC
Source organism: Pinus albicaulis (assembly GCA_034641835.2). Classification (NCBI taxonomy): domain Eukaryota; kingdom Viridiplantae; phylum Streptophyta; class Pinopsida; order Pinales; family Pinaceae; genus Pinus; species Pinus albicaulis. The sequence continues at coordinate 451,872,177 of CM076572.1, forward strand.
TTTTGATATTGAATGGTATTTGAGTTTTGTCTGTTTTAATCATTTCATTTTTACCAATTGTGATTTGTGTAGTTTTATCTTCTTTATCAACAGTTGGTAATTCAGTTTGTGTGTCAATTGTGTTTTTTTCAACTTTCTTATCTGGAACATTTTGAGTAGCAATTGAAGTTTGAGTAGCAGTTGATGTGATGTCTACAATATTTGGGGTGGAAGTTTTATGAGTTTCTCTAGGGAGAATTTGTAGAACTTTGGTCACAGGAGCTTCTATTGTTTTCTTAGTTTGGGTTTGGAATAATTTCTTAATAGGAACCTCTGTGTTATTTTTGCTTCTAATTCTATATTGTTTATGAAATTTGTAGATAGCATATTCATAGTCTTATTTGTAGTCAAAGGATTCTCTGTATTCTAATTGTAATTGATGTAACATGTACAACTCTTGTTCTTCTTGGGTAATAAAAATGGCATCTTCATTGTTTATTCCCATCAAGTTTATCTGGGTGTCCTAGTATTCTTCATTTTGTTGTGAACTTTCAGCATAATTTTCCTAGAAAGGTGGTCTAATCTTTTGATTGGGTACTACTTCTCTTGATGTACCAGTATTAGGATTTTTCCTAAATTTGGGATTTCTAATTTGGAGACCTTGTTGATTTTCCCACTAAGGTTTTCTTTCCATGTTCTCTAGTCTATCTATTAGTCTTTCTACACTTTTAGCTAAACTATCTATCTTAGCATCTGATATGGATGGTTCCTTAATAGTCACTCTCCTTTCATTCCTCATCCTATATCTTTTAGCTAATAATTTAGCCTCTAAACTAATTGCATTACTCTGCATATGTTCTAAAGTTTCAGCGTTTCTTTATCTTAATTGGTAGGACATATTAGTGTCAAAACCATCTGGAAATTTAATCACAGCTAAGTCTGGTGGAGGTTTGATATTCGTTGGAATTGCATTGTAAATGTTGTTGAACCTAGTAGAGTAATCCTGAACAGATTCATTAGGAGCTCTTATAATGTTCTCATATTCAGATAATATCTGTAAATGGTTTTTCTTTCTTTCCCATATATTAATAAAAAATTGGTGGAAAGCAGCTAAATCAGCTATATGGTTAGCAGGTAAATATTTAAACCATTTTTTAAATCTCCTGCTAGTGTTTGTGCAAATAATCTCATTTGTACATTAGCCTCATCAACTTCATGTAATTCAAAATAATCTGTCATTTTATTTACATGTTGTTGAGCAGTATATTGACCAGTACCATCTAATTGAAAAATTTTACTCTGGTAATCCTGTGGCATGGCATGTAAAGGGGCCTGTAAGACCAAAGGGGCATATCTGAGTGCCATGGCTAAGACTTTAGCTTGACTGGGAGGTAAATTAGTGGTGCTTGAAGATGGACTCGAGCTTGAAGATGGACTAGAAACTTTAGGTTGGAGAGGAAGTTTGGGTATGGATGGTTTTGTGGAATGAATTGTGGTGGATATTATAGATGAGGTGGTACTTAATGGAGCTGTATTTACAGTTTTTGAAGATATTGTAGAGTTCTTAGGGGTAGAAGAAGTTAGGGTAGCTAATTCAACTGACTGTTGAAAAAAGGCTTCATCTATATCTTTAATCAAAGTTGAGGTTAAAGCATCAAGTTTGTAAAAAGTATCTAAAACATGTTGATCTAAATCAAGTTTTATAGTATCCCTCTTTGATTAAATAAATTGAATAAAATTGGGGTCTATTACAGTATCATGGATTGAGTTCTCAGATTTGGTAAGAAATAAAGAATGCTCAAATTGAATATCCTTTATACTTGATAATTCGTTAGGAAGTGAATTTGCTTTGATTAACTGACTACTACTTCCTAGACTTTCTACTTTTTTAGGTTTTCTTAAAATTTTGTCAAGATCATCAACAATTGTAGCAGGCTGTGGATCAGGATGAGCCCTGGTATAATATGTTCATTTAGAATCCAGAATTTTAACTTTCAATGATAATTTCTGGCAACTCTTTAAAAACCGTAATGTGAATGATGAGGAAAAATTTTTCTTTTAAGATTTATTTTAACTGAGGATTGGTTTACGAAACAAGATATTCTGGGTTCGATCCCCAATATGGTCGCCAATATGTTATCACTCTAAAATTTCCAAGGATTTTTATTGTGTTTAAAATAAATATCAGAGGTAACTATCAACCACTTTTGGAGATTATGATCTAGCCTTCCTAATGCTCAGAGAGGGCTCTCTCTTAGTGATTTAACTTTGTTTGTTTAATAAATCTTAGGCTAGTTATATATGCTTGGTTGGGTTGGTTTTTGATTGGTTTTGGTAGGTAGGTGGAATTACTGATTTAGATGAATAGGTGCCTATCAACTTTCCATTGGGCTATGGATTCAATGTGCTTTGAAACAGAACTGAATCAAATAATATGAAAAGTGTTACAGGGAAAGATAATTGAGCAATATCAGATCTCAAGGCTAGATGGTGAAGTGATTTTTAAATCAGGATCAAGGAGAAATTAATAATTTCTTAAACCAGATAATGAAGAAGGATGAAGGAGTCAATCAGGATCAAAGGGAAGCTAAGAATCCTCTAAACCAGATATCAGAAGAAAACATAAAAATGTACAACAGTTAAAAGCATAGTGTAATTCAATAAATTTTGCAGTAAAACTCCTGTTATAACATTCAAATTTAGAACACATTAAATTATTTTGAATAATTAAGAAAATAACATAAACAATTGAAATTATACTTCACTGAGATAGCTCAACACATGAATCCTATAAAGAAATGCCTTTATTACTTTTTCTGTTTGTCAACTGGAAATGGTACACTAACCCTCAGGTAGTATATCTATCAGCTATAGAAATATTCAAAAATCCACACTTGACCGACTCTTGATACTTCGAATGATGAAGTATTTATACTACATATTATAAAAAATGTATTGTCAACTAACTAGGATTTATTTAAGGAAACTAAAATATCTTTATGCAAAAAGATAGTGACACCTAGTAACTGATTGAAATCTATCCATGTTTTCTTTGATTATTGTCATCTATTTGTTTCTCTCACGTTGTCTTTGTTTTCATATGTCTTTCTTTCATCTGTCTTTCATATGTTTTCTCTTTAACTCGTCATAGTAAATCACACCATTTTTCCCACGTTTCATCATCTGGAATCTTTATCTTCATCATCTTCCAGTAACAATTATTGTCTTTATTTCAATTGTCTCTTTCTGCTCTATTGTTGTACATATTCTTCTGCTGAGTAAAAAACCTTTGAATTCATATCTTGTGGGTCTGGAGTAAATAGGTTGGAACTAGTATCAAGTTGTTTATCCATCTCTTGGTTCTGCTAATCACCTGTAAAATAAAATAACTGTGAATTTGGAAAAAAGGATTTACAAGGAGGTGAACGGGTTTCAGGGAACTAGTGGTTCTATGGAAGAGGTCCGAGCCACAATGAGGCTTCAATTCTGGTTGGCAATTTCTTTTCAGTTTATTTTGCAAATCCGCAAAGGTAAGTAAATGAATGGAGTAGCGAGATTTCATTTTTGAAAAATCGATGGTTTATCGCACGGTGAAGGAGCGGTTTTGGTGGTTTATTGCACGGCAAAGGAGTGGTTTGTGGTTTTATGCTGAGGGGGTGAAATAAAACATGGGAGCGACGAGTGGCAGGGGAGTGAGCAGATAAAACAATATATTTCACACCACCCCCCCCCCTTGGTTTTAAACTTCGAATGTCGGGGGATGCGAAACAGAGTATGGGTTGTTAGATCTGTTAGTGGTAATCGGACGGTTGATGGGGGTTTTCAAAGAGGTCGGGTTGGGAATCAATATGTGAAGGGGTAAAATAAATAAAAAATGGGTTTATGAAATATATAAAGTGAGAGGCTAAATGAAATAAGGTCGGGAAATAAATAAATCGGAAGGCTTAATATGATATGGGCGAGTTTATGAAATATATTAAGTAGAAGGGTTAAATGAATGGGTTTGGGAATATATATGCGTAGTTGTAAAATGAGATGGGGGTTAGTAAATATATAAATCGGGAGGGTTATTTCAAAGTGGGCCCGAAATATATTTTGCACCTTAATCTTTAAAAGGGTGGGTTTTCACGTTTTTTATGAAAATGTGGAGTTAATCAAGGGGGAAAAGGGGGCTTTATCAAGGGGCAAGGGATTTAAGCAAGGGAAGGGAATTTTCAAAGGGGAAAATGGTTTTTAGGAGGGGAAAAGGGTTATGATAAAGGGAAAATGAAGAGTGAAGGGGAAATTAGTTTCCAAGAGAGGAAAAGGATTAGGGGAAGGTGTTAGAAAATGTTTTGTGATAATGGATAAGCATAATGAGGCTTATGTAATCTTTAAAAGGTACTCTACCTACCCTTTTATTCATCCTAACATTTTTTATTTCCTTCATTGGGTGCATTTGAGCTTGTTGACCCTTTTATTTTCTTTTGATAAGCAAACTAACTTATTTCTAACCTTATATCTTCCAATGGCTCAGATTAAACTTATGAGCTCACTTTTATTCTCTACCTAACTACTGATCTTCCAATATTAAATGGTTTGGTCAGATCTTTATTCACTAACTATCATGACATGAAATTTAAAGGCATGAATAAATCAAGATTAAACTGTATGATCATCATGAATTGTGGCATTTTGGACAAGCTGCACACAATTTTATTTTCAAAAGTAAAGTAAACTAAGAGTAGTGGCATTTGAATGTGCAACACTTTCAGAATTTATTTTTGTTTCTTTTTGGGGTTCATTTTTTATATCTTTTTTTATATTTCTTTCTTTTGGTCCTTTGATTATTCTTTTAGGACATACCCTCTTTTCATTTTTTAATATGGGAAAACATTTGTAGAAAATCAAAGGTATGTACAATATTACAAGACTAAACATAGCCAATTCAAAATTATTATCCCTATTGTTATAGGACCCTAACAAAATCAATGGTCAAGGAATGACTAATCCCATATAGGTTGAGGAAAGACCACGATATGCATTTTTGTAATATGTTTATGGCAAAGGAGAGGTTAGAGAATGCTCCAAGATGGTTGAAGCAATAGAACCTTCAAGAAAAAAACCTAAACTACTAACTCATATAAACTACACATGAAAGGATATGACACACCATTTCACGGTGGTGAGATTGAGTGCAAGTTAGAACCAAGAAAGGTACAACCTTTAAATCATGGAAAACACATCAAAAGAAAATGGAAATAATCTCGAATGAGAGATGAGCATCCCACAAAAGGATGTAAAATATGTTCCCCTGATCATACTTTCATAGAAAATAGTCCTAAAAGTTATGGCAAGCATAAGTACTTCAATGTTCTCTTTTATTATGAGAATAATAACCATGTAGCGTAAAATCTATGGTGTGCATATACGTGTACATTTTTTGGATTGAATAACCATTACGCAGTTTTGTTGGAAGATAACTCCTTTACAAAAGAGGATCATGTCAACCATGAAAGAGGCGAGATGTAAATACCACTCTCCAAGTCCAAATGTGGAGAATGACAATAAGGGCTTTCTATCCAATAACATGGGTAAGAACTATTTCACTCATTATTAGATGAGTGGTCATTTGGTTGATGAGAAACTTCATCCATAAATTTTTCTAAATCATGGCAAGGAAGTTGTGAAAGCTTCATGTTATCACCATCTAAGAAAGAGCTAGTGGATGAAAGATTTGGTTAAGCACCAATAGTCAAAGAGGCGTCCCAATATGAAAACCATTTATCCAAGGAAGATTCCATTGAGAGGGACTAGCTCAAAGAGGAGGATCTAATAGAATGAATTGATAAGAAATGGATATCATATTTGCATAGCTTAGTTTTGGTTTAGCATGCTTATGTTGCACCTCCAAATCACTTTCTTTTTATTTCCATGCATGAACCAATTTAATTGTGCAAGCAAGTGTGGAGGTATATCAATTGTTAAGAGTGAAATTACACAGTAATTTATCTTAGCAATGAATCTATAGTGAGCTCCTTGTCTTTGAGTTATATAGTTTTAGTATATTTCAAAGCAAATACTTTATTACAATCCTTTGGTCTCAAAGATGCATTTTTGTGTTCCAAGATGCCATTGAAAAAAAAATATATTCTTGAATCTACTTAGTGTTTAGTGAAATATACATGACTACAACTAATCATTGGTCCCTGGTCTATGATTACATAGTTGTAGGTTTTTCATAATGAGATTTTGACAATCTATGGAGATGGGAAACTAACATTGAGTCTCCAATTTGTTGTTGGTATGGTTGAAGTCTCCACGTGGGTCATCCATATTCCACCCTATTTCATGACTTGCAACACTAACTGTTTGTATTGTTTGTGCATGTCCAATAAAATTCAAGAGAACCTATTGCCATGATCATGCATATTATTTCACAGGTGTATTCTGATGTGACCAAGTCGATGCATGATGATACATTACATACTATTACTTTACTACGACATCAGTTGACTTGCATCTACTGTCACCAATATTTATTTCAAGGCTTGTTGCATATATGTAGACACATCCTTTTCACCAAAGGAAAATGACACATGGAATAGGCTCTCAACATGACTGATAATGATAAAAACCTTGGATTTGGATGTGACATTTAAAGGTACTTTCATGTTATTAACTCAAAATTTGAAGGGAGCCTTGGTGAAGCAACAAGACTAAAGTTGTGAAATCATGGTTGCATTTATGGTGTATGTTTCGATGTGACAAGGGGCATCATTTCTGACTTATGGTGCCACAAAGAACATCCACTTACATCAATTGAAATGATTTTCACATTCGTGAAATGAGTATGAGAGAAACCTTAGAACTATTTGCATAGTGCCAAGCATTTAGGTTGAGACAAACGTAATAATTGAACTATTAAGGAGGAAAGGTTCATGGAATCAAGATATATCCCCATATACGTGAATTTATTAAGTTTTAATGAAAAATAATTTCTAGACTAGATCACAAATCACGAAGCCAATGTCACTAATATGCCCCCATAACTGATTGAATGGGTAGAACAAGCATAGAGGAATCAAACACTGATCAATCTCTTGTTTTATTCACCTCTTGGAAGGATTATAGTGATAAACATTTGTTATAAATATATTGAATCATATTTAATTCCACTACACTACTATCTTGTGTTATTGGAGATGCTTTATCAGAGAAGCTAGGTTGTGAACATTTTATAGTTTTAGGTTTCACTTGAGTCTGCCTTCAATAGTCTTATCATTATCAAGCAAAGTGATGTCATATAGTGTCTTACAAGTTGAAACATCACTAGAGTCATTGGTTATGGATTTTATTTGCATGCTTGGACCACACAAGGTCAAAGTAACTTGCTTCTATATTTGTATATTTAAATTCTAAGGGATGAAAATCAGTTACTTGCACTATAACAATGAATTTTGATTCGTTATCTTTTAAAGGTGTTGATCATCTTAGCCCCTTGCTAAATTTTTGTTAAGCAGCCCCTTTAAACCATTCGAAACCCCCTCTTTTAGCCTTGAAAATCCGTGTTTGTGTCTGTTGTTGCCTTTAACACCCCTAAAATACATTAAAAAGGGCCACAAAACCCATATTCGAACATATATAAGGCTTGGCCCGTTTACCGCAAGCCTCAACCACTTCCCCACATATGCCCTTAGTCTGAATACTCAAGTCCTTTCCCCCCAATCACTTGCATCGCAAGCAGCTCCGACGCGATTAATCCCATCGCTCTGATTGCATCACACATTCCCCATTGCGATTGCGATTAGTCTTCTGCCCTGATTTCCGATTGTGATTTGCATTTCCCTTGGGCCCCACCACTCAGCCCTTCCGTCCAATCATAAAAATGAAGGGCTTTCCATTTTTTAGCTCGAATTTTGTTATGCTTTCGCGTTTCAAAGGTTTTCCATATTACTGCTTCCCCCAATCGCATCTAAAGTTTTATGCTGTGTCATTCCACCATACTCCCGTCTCCGATTGCGATTGCGATTTCATAATGGGTCCCACCTCATGCGGTCGTGCCATCTCATTCCACTGCATTTCGCCGCATTTCCGTGTATTTCCACGTGTAACCAAAGTGTCGCATTTTACATTAAAATTTAAACGTTTCATATGCATTTCGCTCATCTCATGTATTGTTCCACCGTCCGATCTACGTCGTTGATCTATGCCTATGGACCATAATCACACAGCCAGCGATGCATTTCTCTTCCAGGCCCCATTATACACCGTGTCATTGCATTTTTCACTGTTTTCACGCATAAATCATTGTTCCACCACCGCCGTGCCATTACTCTCCCGTCCTTCATAATCGCCCCCTCCGTGCGTTTGTTTTCCTAACAGGTTTGTGAATTTTTGCAGGGATACAGGGGCGGAAAATCGCTATAATCTCCAGCCTTCATTTCAAAAGTTGAAAACGCATCAAAGGACCATCTTTTAGAAGCAGAATTTATGAAGAAAAGCCCGGGGTAGTTGCCGTGACATGATTTCATTAAATAAGCCCAAGTAAAGGTCCACCGAAACCTCCAGAGCAATCAAATCACAGGTTTCTTACAGATAAGGGCCTTAATGTTGCGGTAAAGAATATCAGTTGGAGAGCAGGAAATTCAACTTCCGTGCTGAAGATTTTAAATAACAATCCTGCATTCAAAAGGCAAAGAGTACAAGCGCACGAAAATCATATCCTTCGGGTTTTATTTCAGCCGATCTTTCCCTCAAGAAAGTACAGAATGTTCATTTTATTCTATCCTTGAGCCACGTTCCTGAAGGATTTCTCTTCCCAGCATTTACTCCATAGAGCGACAGTAGAGCACCTACAACAGTTTAGCACCGTCAGACAGTGTGGGCGGGCACTCTCACCATTCCTATTTTAATGAGTCAATTAAATGTTCACCGACTTCTTTTTGGGGTTTTCCTCTTCTTCCTCTATAAAACTTCAGAGAAAAGATTTTTTAAGGGTTCCAGATTTCTATCAGCAAACTGTGCAGTGAAAGGCTTTGTATACATCTTGTAAATTTTCTGTATGAAGGCTCAGAGCCCATAGGGTCTCAGTGAGGAGGAGTTATAAATGTAATGAGGATTCTGGTCTTTGGTATCCCACAGTATGTAATCTTTTCTTATGTGTTAATATAATATCTCATTTCATTGCATTTATCTTATTGTATCATGTTCTAGAATGCGAGTGGCTCACTGATCTTAAGTAAGGATTCATCCTAGTTGGTGCCCATACTTGGATTAGTCAAGCGCTTTAAATAGGCCTAGTCATGATATATTGTTCCATGTTCATGTCATTCATATTTTCTACTATATTAGTTACTTGAGGAGGGTGCTTTTAAAACGCCATTGTCATGTATGGATTCTTAGTTGGATAAGCCCATATGTGGTTCTGTTGTGTATCTGGGTATCAACCTCATGTTAACTAGTATCTCCTTCATGTTTTCCTCACTGCATCCACTTTCTGATATTTGATTTCTGTGGCATACTATTTGAACTGGCCCTCTTTGCAGTAAGTTGTCTCTTAACTATCTGATGCTTTTGTATTGGAGTTTTGCATGTTGTTCCTACATTATTCTTATCTTTGTATCAGCTTTTGAGAGAGTTTGGTTCCATTTAAACTAATTTCCTTGTTTTACAAGAGATAGTAAGAGAGCTTTTGGATTGACAACCCAAGATATATTATGAGCTCCTTGCTATGCTAAGATGTCCTAGGCACTGGTCTATAGCAACTCTAGGCTGTCTCTAGGGTAGACAATAATTGTTGACAACATCTTTCTGGCGCCGTTGCCGGGGAGCGAATTCAAGAATATCAGTTTCCCTGGGCCTCGACAAATCAGATTCACTCTCTAATCAGGTGAGCACAGAGAGTTGAAGAGTTGTGAATCTCTCACCTTGGCGACTCCACTGTTGTTTGTTTGATAAATCTATTGGCAGTCCCTACTCCGCTGGGGAAGAGACAGATGGCTTTGATTTGGTAAATCACTGTGGTGGACAGTAAGATCTTAAACCATCCACCTGGCGACTCCACAGTTCCAAAACGATTAAAAAGACTCCACTGGTGGAAGACTCTGAGCAGTTTGCAAAAATACATCCGAGTTTCATAGCAGAGTGCAGAGATGAAATATCACGTGGCATGGCAAAACTGGAAGTGGAGGACCTCCCATGGATTACTCTTCTCATCCCAAGTTGCACACCCGTGCTTAAGAAAATCCTTCTAAGAGTGATGATTGAAAGATATGAAGCTGGGATCAAACTCTTGCAATCACAAGAACAAACCCAAGACGTGGATAGTGAGCAAGGTACGTATGATACTTTAAAACCTATAGAAGATGAGGAGGGAAGTGATCAGGAACTGCCTGGTTGCTTACCTATGTCTTGTGTTATGCTGATCAGAGAGTATCGGGACCTAGTAGCAATGGAAAAAAGGGAGCGCTGTCTCGAGGATACAAGAGACCACATAGAAGAGGCAGATTTTGATGTGGAAGAGGAGGCTCATGAGAATATCCCGTCTCCTGCACGTTTGTTAGCCCATGTCCACCATGTATGTGGCCCACTGTCCGTCATCTCCCACCGTTGATCTCTCAGCGATCAACGGTCCCGATTTATCTCTCTGTCGTTGACCATTCCACGGCCTCCCGATCTGCCACGTCAGCGCCACGTGTTCCATCCGTACCTTCTCCCATTCCATCGCGTATATTTGGTTCTTTTCGTGATTTTTAATGCTTTCTACGTAATCTTCCGCTTTGCCGCATGCAGCATCTTCTGGTCCACTGTTCATGTATTTTCCACCATTTTCCGTGTTTTTTCCCCCATTCCGTTCACTGCACGATCCTCCCATCCATTCACACCACCTCTGTCTCCCCATCTGTGTTTTCTTGACGATGTTTGCTGTTCTTGCAGGGTTTTCGAGGAGAAAAGACGAACTTAACATGCAGTCTCTGTCGCAACAAGGAATCGCAGAGAACCATTTTGCTGCGGATTGTATTTATGGAAAAGGACCAGGGAAGGTGGAGACAGGGGTTCCTATTAAATTAGCAAACTACGAGCCCTATGAGGAACTTTCGAGCGTCATTTAAAGCGCAGTATGGCAAGGTCAGAAAAGAGGGAATGATTCAGAACAAGGACAAAGCAAAGAAATATTAAGGCACGATAATGAAGATCTTGAGCCTTAATCGGTGTTTAAGAGGCAAAGCATCAGTTCATAGACCCCGAGGATCGATCAAAGGATCCTGAGCGCAGGCAAAAGGTAATATCGGGTTTTCGTCAGCAGAATGTTTTTCTATATCAGGTACCGAGTACCCATACTGTCTTATTTATTTACCATGTCCCTGAAGAGTTTTCCACCAGACTACAGCTCAAAAAACAGTCAGACATTTATGAGACAGACCTTCCTAGTAGTTTATTTCATTTTGTTCAAATCATCCAGGAGTACTTCAGCCAAAAGATGTCAAGATCAAATCTGGAGCAGATCATTCTCTCACAAAGAAGGTGACAGAGATTAAATATACAGCATGTTAAGCAGGATGGGTTTCGGCCCTGCATTCATTGTTGTGTTTAAAAATGCATTTAATTTTCACCTACTCCTTCAGTCGATCTTAGGTTCACCCTTTGCTATAAATCACAGGAGGAAACATTGTAATGGTTGTTGATGAGAAATCAGTGGAATGCAAGAATTGTTCCTATTTGAGACAAGTTCTCCATGTATATTGTAAGATAGACTGAGATTAGAAGTATTCAGACTAAATGTTCAAGCTATGGGCTATGATGTACCTGATTGGTGTTGTTTTTTAATATGACAAGCATGTTTCTTTGGATCCTGATCTAAAGCAACTGGTGATGTTTCCTTTTTCTCTGTATTTGTGATTTACTTGCTCTTACGTTATGTTCCATTTCATTTCATTTCTGCTGGTAGACAACAGAAGTATAATATAAGATTCACCCTTGATAGGTGCCTTATGTTTCCTGCTCTCCCTACCTCAATGTTCTCTGCTCATATGTGTATCTGAATGTTGATTTCAATTGATTTAACCAGTGTAGTGGATGTCATTGCCTGCTCTCTGATGTATGAGTTAATGGAATCAGTATTTAGATGTTCTAGTTAGGATTTAGTTGAATGTGTTGAGAACCTGGGAGGTTCAGAATCCTGTATCTGCCTCACTAGGAGCTTACCATCCCAATTAAACCTTTCCAAGATCCCTTGTTTTACCTCTAATTCTGTCCAAGCAGGCCTGGAGTTAAATGACCTCTGGCCTGATCTATAGATAGAGTTGGTTGGTTCTCCTCCTTCATTTTCAATCCTTTGTGTCCCATTCCAAATATCTCCTTCAAGATCCAAATGCTCTAGATGACTAGCCCAACTGAAAGCTTGCACATTGATTACAAATAAATCCTTTCTTGACTCCATAGCCCAATGGCTTTGATGTTCCCTGAGTTATCTGTCTCTGCCTAAGCTTCCTCTTTGCTCATCCTTGTCACATATTGGTCCTTCTTTCCCTGATTCCCTCCAACCAAACACAAATAATCAAACAAACAACCATGAGCCTATAACTAGCCTAAAATCATAACACCCGAGCTTCAAAGACATAAACCATTGACTACGATAGAGAGATCCCTCTCTGGACCTAGGAGGGCTAGATCCTAAGGTCCCAAAGTGGTTCTATGTTGTCTCATCTTTTGGTCTCTGTCAGCCTGGCCAAAACATGGAAACCCCAACATAATGGTGACTCCGCTGGGGACTCTGAGTACATTTCACCTTAAACATTCGTAAAAACCTCAGAAACTTAGAACTCTGGTTAGGTTGACAGTAAGCCACCCCTTTCTTGAATCAACCTCCATTATTGAATATCCACCATACTCTTAGACATAGCCTGGAAAGGGCCAGGTAGCCTCCAGATCTCATCCTCTTTTCAGAGGTGACATATCTGGTAAATGCCCTCCCAGTCAATCTCTGGTTGGAGCTTGTTGATTCAGAGGAGATTCCTGAAAGGTGATAGTGCCTGAGCACTGCGGTGGATAGTGTACCCCCTAGAAATATCCTAAACCCTCCACCTGGCGACTCCAGTGTTCCTAAACGTTAAAAGACTCCACTGGTGATTATTAGGCCTGCTAATTATCTTAGTTTCACAATCAGACTCCACTGGGAGGCCAGCTCCTGAGACAACATTAACCACAGTAGAAGTAACGAGTAGGGTTAAGCTGCTTGGCTTATAAACAGCATTCTGGCTTTCAGAACCATCCACACAAGAGATTATCCAAACCCTGACCCACCGGAAATAGTTGAAAATCCAGAGAGTATCCTCAGAGGAACTCCTACATCTAATAGACCAACCATTTCCAGCCACATTTTTAGAGAAAATTCTGCACCAGAAAACCTAATTGCTCTATCACATGTCCTCCCTGACCTAGACATACCTAATAGATTACCGAGAACTAGGTCATTCAATCATCTAGACCAGCAAGACCTTGAAATTCACAATACACCATCTAACAGTGGTCAAAACACTAGGGACAGTGAGACCCCTCCTTCTACACCACCTGATTTTCACTTCCTTCACAACTTGGGGCTCTCTCACCCTAGATCTGCTCAGAAGACTTCTTCTGGTCCAAACATCCCTGTCATCCAAATACCAGCTGCTCAAGCTAACCCTATACCCCATCAGAACATCATTATGGCAGCCTGGTATGCACCTTTGCTTTTAACTCAACCCTTGTTACCCTTACCCAATGATTATCAGTCAAAAATGCCACACTTCACTGCTAAAGAGTCCATAACAGCTCAGCAACATGTAGATAAAATGGAGGACTCTTTTGACTATATGGAAATTCATGATGAAACAATCAAAATGAGGATCTTTGCCCAAAGCTTAGGGGGTGAGGTCAAGAAATGGTTTAAAGGATTGCCTCCTGGCAGTATTCAAGATCTCCCTGCATTATACCAGACCTTTATAAACAAGTGGGAGGTTAGAGAAAACCCTCGCCAGCTCCTTGCAGAATACATGTCCCTTAAGAGGAATGTAGGAGAGAGTGTTCATGATTACACCACTAGATTCAACAGCATTTATAATGCTCTCCCTCCACACATGAAACCTCCACAAGGTATGGCCCTAGAAAAATATCCTGATGGATTTGATGCTGACATGGCCTATGAGCTTAGAGATAAAGAGTATACCACATTGGAAGACATGCAGAAAGGATCCATAACCATAGAAGCAAACTTAATGGAAAAAAGGGCAAGACTAAAAGCTGAAAAAAGGGTAACATATAGGAATGACAATTTAGCTTCCACATCTGATCCCAAATATGACAGACTTTCAAAAAATGTGGAAGAAATGCAACAAATGATTAAGAGGATGGTTGTCCAAAACAATAACCAAAACAGAAACCAGAACCAAAACATTAGAAGAAACAATGCTGCTCCCAACAGACAAAGAGAGTCAGATCAACAAATCATTCCCCCATTTCAAGAAAAAAATTTAGATGAAGACGAGGGGATCATTGAAGAGTCTAAAGGGAATACCATTAACATGTTTGAAGCAGAGGAATCGGTCCTTAACTGTGATTCAGAAGAAGATCAGCCCTCACCATCATTTTGGGATGAGGAATGGTTGGAAACTGAGAATTACAGATTAGGATTTGAGGATGCCATGCTACAGGTCTGGGAACAATACGAACTTAGGAGCAAGAAAAGCCAAGATACTTCCAAAACAAAGACTCTTGAGGTAACCATCAAGAGAAGACCTGAAAAAGCTTCTAAAGCAACCTCTGTAAATAACAAAACAGCAGCTAAAAGTTCTGGTAAGCATAAGGAGAAGGACAACCAGGACACTGGAAAACAAAGTCAACCAACCAGCGGTACTAGCACTTCAGTTAGTACTCCTGATACAACTGTTCCAAACCTTGTACATAGTAAGAAAACACCAAATGACTCAGCTACCAAGGCAGCAAATAAAATAGAATTGAACATTACAAAGGTCCAGTCCACTTTCAATCTAGAGAGTGAGATTGCAAAAATAAAAATCTCTGTACCATTATCTAAGCTGGCCACTCGGGATGTATATAAAGGCCAAATTTTGAAAGCATTAAATCTAGGGGAAAACAATGATACTGTAAATTTGAATGATGATCAACCAACCCTACTCTTTGGTCCGAAAATTGAAGGAAAGTTTCAGGAAGGGGTAGTTCCACCTTTCTATATCAGTCTCAACATTCATGACAAAATACTCCACAATGCCATGCATGATTCTGGAGCATCACACAATCTAATGCCTAAGGTAGTGATGGAGAGGCTAGGCCTAGAAATCACCAGACCCTACAAAGACTTATATTCATTTGACTCTAGCAGAGTAAAATGCCAAGGCCTAATCAAAGACTTATGTGTGAGTTTAACCCAGATTCCTGCCAAGTGTATGGTCATGGATGTTGTGGTGGCAGATGTGCCACCAAAGTATGGCATGCTATTTTCAAGGTCATGGGGAGCCAAATTGCAGGGAACAATGCAGATGGATGGCTCATATGCCACTATCCCTATATTTGGCCAACTTAGAAGACTGTATAGAGAATCTCAGATGAAATTTTTAGTCAGTAGCCCCGAGAAACCTGAAAATTCACCATTGTATTCTGTGCACACGAACTTGGATTCTTTCATTTTTTACAATGAGCAATCCTCAGAAGAACCAGTCTCATAAAACAGTAACCTAGAGCCCATGGACTTCAACATAATGGCTACTCTGGAAGAATACGAAAAAGAAGACCATGGGCAAACTGCTGAAAATGTAACTCTGAATGAAACAGAAACAGAACAAAAACAGCAAGCTAGCCACCTCCCTGATCTCCTTGCCCATAATGAACCACGAAATGACCCCCCTCCTAGCACAAACCTCACAACTCAACATGATGGAAAACCCAGCTGTAGGGGAGGGGATGAAGACGAAGTAAACAACGAACCCCTGTGGGAAATGAACTTTGATGGGTCCTGTACTAGGCAGAGTGCTGAAGCAGGAGTGTGGCTGCGTAACACTGAAAATTATCACGCAGAGAGCCACACTGTCAATCTGCATTTCAAATGCACGAATAACATTGCAGAATATGAGGCTCTGATCTTGGGCTTAAATCTGTTGAAAAAACTAGGAGCTCGTAGGATAGCTGTGAGAGGAGATTCAGAGTTGGTAATCAAACAAGTGAATGGTGAGTATTCAGCAAAACACCCCAGGCTTAAGGCATACAGGAATGATACTCTAGATTTGCTGAAAACGTTTGTTGAATATGAGTTAGTATTCATTCCTAAGGGGCAAAATACAATTTCAAATGGATTAGCTTGCCTAGCTAGCTCATATCCTAAGACCCCAGTGGACCAACAGATTATCATTCAGACCAAATTCAGGCCTGCAGTGCCAGACAATGAAAAATATTGGCAGGTCTTTGAAGGAGACAAACAGATCGAAGATTTCCTGGTGGGCAGAAATGAGTTTGAATTTTCAGATTTAGACTCAATCTCTGATGATAGCTGCCCAAACGAGGATTCCCCAGATGAACAAGAAACACCCTGTAACATAGAAATGAATTCTTTTTCTGAACAAACTGGAAATCCAACCGAAAATTGCGAAAACGCAGAAAATGAAGAGGTTGACGTGCTGCAGGCCAAAGACAAGAATATACCCAGAGGCCTGGCACCCTTGGAGGACCTCTTTGATTTTGATGACGTAGCAAAAAAGCCCACAATTGAACATGTTGATTCTGATGTGGAAGAATGCAACATTGGCACTGAAGATAAGCCCAAAATGATAAAACTGGCTAAGTCTATACCTGCAAACATGAAGAAAAAATACATTGACTTGTTTAAGGACTTCATTGATGTGTTTGCATGGAGCTATCAATACTTAAAGGCCTATGACACCAACATCATACAACACAAGATACCACTAAAGGAAACCCAGAAGCCTTTCAGACAAAAACTTCGAAGAACCAATCCAAAACAACTGCCTGCAGTGGAAAAGGAAATTAAAAAGATGTATGATGCAGGCATAATAGCCCCTGTAAGGTTTTCTGATTGGGTGTCAAACTTAGTGGCCGTAAGGAAGAAGACAGGGGAGATCAGACTATGCATAGACTTTAGAAACCTCAACAGAGCCTCCCTGAAAGACAACTACCCTTTGCCTAGAATGGAACATATCCTTCAGAAGGTAGTAGGCTCTAAAAGGATCTCCCTGCTTGATGGTTTTTCAGGATACAACCAAGTTCTGGTACTCCCAGAAGATCAACTCAAAACTGCTTTTACCACTCCATGGGGCACCTTCATGTACTTGAAAATGCCTTTTGGATTGATGAATGCTGGAGCTACCTTCCAGAGAGAAATGGATATTGCTTTCTCAGATGAGATTGGACACTTTATAGTTATCTACTTGGATGACTTGGCTGTCTTTTCTAAAACTGAAGAAGAACATCTGAAACATCTGAGGAAAGTCTTTGAAAAATGTAGAAGGTGCGGTCTGTCCCTAAATCCTAAGAAGACTGTTTTTGGGTTGCAAGAAGGTAAACTTCTTGGCCACATTATATCTGAGAAAGGGATTAGGATAGACCCACAGAGGGTTGAGGGAATACTTCAAATTACACATCCAAGAAACATCAAGGAGTTGCAGTCCTTTATAGGGAAGATCAATTTCCTCAGGAGATTCATTCCGAATCTTGCTGAGCACCTTAGAAAAATGACTGAAATGCTAAAGAAAGGTGCAGGAATTAAGTGGACTGTTGAAGCCAGGAAATATTTTGAGTCAGTAAAACTTGCTCTCACTCAGGCCCCTATACTTATCAGCCCCGACTTCTCAAAATATTTTCTAATCTTTTCATTTGCTTCCCAACACACAATAGTTGCAGTTTTGTTGCAGAAAAATTCAGAAGGTAATGAACAGCCTATAGCCTTCTTCAGTAAAGCCTTAAGAGATGCACCCTTAAAGTACAACATCATGGAAAAGCAGGCCTATGCTCTGATTAAGGCCTTAAAAGACTTTAGGGTGTACATTCTGCATTCTCACTCCATTACCTATGTGCCAAATATAGTGGTTAAGGATATCTTGTCCCAAGACCCTGATGGGAAAAGGGGCGAATGGATTGCTACCATCTTAGAGTATGACCTCGAAATTAAACCCACCAAGCTGATCAAAGGTCAAGGCCTGGCCCAATTAAATGCTGAATCTAATCTACAGGCCCTTGACATTAACATGATGAATGCCTTAGATGAGCAGGAAGGGTTGCCCCATCCAACTGCTGAGGAGCAGTTTCAGAACTCTCCTTGGTATACTGATATCCTTTACGTGCTCACTAACCTCAATGCCCCTCCAGAACTGTCCAAAACAAAGGCCAGATTCATAAAACTCAAAGCTCGAAATTACTGCATTATGAATGAAAGTCTATATTGGAAAAATCAAAATGGCCTTTTGCTGAAATGTTTGTCTGAAACTGAAGCTGAAAGAATCAAACAGGAATTCCATGCTGGAGAATGTGGAGGCCACCTGAGTTGGAAAACCATTGCAAATAAGATACTCAGGGCTGGTTACTACTGGCCTACCCTCTTCAGTGATGTTCATAAAATGATACTTGCCTGTCATAAATGTCAGATCTTTGAAGGCAAAAGAAAACTCCTCCCCCTCCCTTTACAACCTATCACCATAGAAGGTCCCTTCATGCAGTGGGGCCTAGAATTTATAGGAGAGATTCATCCTGCCTCTTCTGGACAACATAAATGGATCCTGACTGCCACAGATTACTTCACTAAATGGATAGAAGCTATACCCACTAGGAATGCCACTGACTCTGTCATCATTAGGTTCCTAGAAGACTTCATCTTATCTCGTTTTGGTTGTCCAAGGAAAATAATCACTTACAACGCTGCTGCTTTCGGATCCAAAAGAATGGTTGATTTCTGTCACAGGTACGGAATAGCACTTGGACATTCAACTGCCTATTACCCCCAGGGTAATGGCCTAGCCGAATCATCAAATAAAATCCTGGTTACAATCATTAAGAAGCTGCTGGAAGAAAACAAAAGATCATGGCTGGTTATAATCATTAAGAAGCTGCTGGAAGAAAACAAAAGATCATGGCATAAAAATTTGATACATGCCTTGTGGGCAAACAGGCTCACTACAAAGAAATCTATTGGAATGTCACCCTTTCAACTGGTTTATGGGACTGAAGCAGTGTTTCCTACTAGTCTTGGAGTTCCAGTAATCAAGCTTGTTCAGGAGATCCAATCAGAAGAGAACAGTATGGTAAGGAGAATCAATGAAACTATCCATCTGCAGCAAACAAGAGAGCAGGTTTATAGCAGAGCTGTCAGGGTACAAGAAAGCATAAAAAGGCAGTTTGACAAAAGAACCAAAGCTTCAGATTTCAAGGTTGGAGATAAGGTTCTGAGATGGGATTCGAGAAGAGAGGACAAAGGCAAACATGGTAAATTTGACAGCTTGTGGCAAGGTCCATTTGTCATCCAAGCCACGGTGGGTCCTAATGCGTTTTTTCTGCAAGAACTTGATGGCACAGAATTGTTTGGGGGTCCTGTCAATGGCAGGATGCTCAAACATTACTTCTATTGATTTTCCATTTCCAGTTTCATCTCCATTGTACATACCATTGCAAGTTTTCATTTTCAGAAAAAGAGAAATGTTCCAAAAAACAGAATGAAAAGAGAGGTTCAGACATGCTCAAAACATGAACCTCTGAAGCAAAAAGCATGGCTCAAACGTGATCAAAATCTGAGCCAAAAGGAAGCAGAATAGCTGATCCTAATATGCTCAAAATCTGGATCAGCAGTGAAAGAGAAACCAGCTCTAATATGCCTAAAACCAGAGCTGAAGCAAAGAAAAGAGGTGACTCAAGTATGCTCAAAACCTGAGTCACAAGAAAGAAAGAAGGATGTTTCACAGTTGCAGAATTCCATGCCTTCACAGTTTTGTTTTCTACAAGTTTCTGCCCAGCAAGTCAGACAGTCTAATCCTGGCTTGGCTGTGTTTAAATTTCCTGTCTTAGAATGTAGGTGAAGAAACCTATTGGACAGTTTAATCCCAACAGGTAGTAGAATAGGTAGAGAAACATGTGAGGCCAACAGTCTAATCTGGCCTCATGGAGCAATAAGGGTAGAATTAGAATAGGTTTGTTTTTTGTTTTGCAAAATAAAATGTAAAGGGTCTGCTAGTTCAAATGCACCCAAGGGAAAACTGTTAGAGCTCTAGTTTGGGTAGGTAGATTGGTTGGGAAAATGTTTCTGCTGATTTGTGTATCCAAAATATTGTGGCAGCTGAAAATCAAAGAAGGAAGATGGCTTATGATAGCAGGCATATGGCCTACTCCAAAGATCATATCTGGTTTCTTGACTCCTCCAAGGAGAAGCCATCCTCATGTGGAGCCACTGTTAGCCCCCCTATGAAATTCTTGACAAGCAAGCTGGGGGCTAGTTTGCTCTGGAGCCTCCAAGGAATGCCTTTCCCCTGAAAATTCATCCTCCTCAGAGTCTCTGTGTGCTGTGCCTAATGTATGGTTCCCCTGCTGATCCATTTCTCAAAAAGCCCATTATTGCCCTTTATACCCCTACAAAACACCACATTGTCACCCATGTTTCCCCTTTGTCTTCTCCCCAAAATCCCCTTTGGATTATTCCTTTACCTTTGTTCCCTCAAAATTCCCCTCAACCCCTTTATCGTTACCTCCCTTGGGCCTGAAATTGCATTCAAAATGAGTTAAAATAATGAAATTTATGAGTGTGGGCCTTAGCCCCCTTCCCCATTAGCCCCCGCACCTTCCTCTCTCATAAGACCCGGCGCCGTGACCAGCACCAAATCCACTAGGCGCTTAACCCCTCCAAACCTTTCTCCGCGCGAAAATCATCAAAAAACCTTTGCAAATGCGCATTTGTGGGTTTTAATATATTTTGTTTGATCGGTGAATCTCCGCCATTCGTTAAACGCCTAATCCAACGGCGTGAAGCGAGCCCGAAAGAGTGGACCCCGCCTGCCATACGTTATACCTCCAAACCTGCCGGTAAATTCTGCACCACCGTTGCGCGCAGGGCAGTTTTTCCCCAAAGCCCCAGCGATTCCACACAGCTGCTGCCGCGTGTCCTTGCGTACGTTTTCGAAACCACCATTCTCCGCTGTTAAACCTATCCCCCGCTCGTTAACGTCCGGACGAGGACGGCGCACGAAATTGCCGTGGACCGTCCGATCTCGGGTGCTCCATCCAACGGCTATCCCACGTCGTAGATGTCCGTTCGTTAACGAACCTGCACGTTTGTTAGCCCATGTCCGCCGTGTATGTGGCCCACTATCCATCATCTCCCACCATTGATCTCTCAGCGATCAACGGTCCCGAGTTATCTCTCTGTCGTTGACCATTCCACGGCCTCCCGATCTGCCACGTCAGCGCCACGTGTTCCATCCGTACCTTCTCCCATTCCATCGCGTATATTTGGTTCTTTTCATGATTTTTAATGCTTTCTACATAATCTTCTGCTTCGCCGCATGCAGCATCTTCTGATCCACTGTTCATGGATTTTCCACCATTTTCCGTGTTTTTGCCCCCATTCCGTTCACTGCACAATCCTCCCATCCGTTCACACCACCTCCGTCTCCCCATCTGTGTTTTCTTGACGATGTTTGCTGTTCTTGCAGGGTTTTCGAGGAGAAAAGACCACCTTAACACACAGTCTCTGTCGCAACAAGGAATCGCAGAGAACCATTTTGTTGCAGATTGTATTTATGGAAAAGGACCAGGGAAGGTGGAGACAGGGGTTCCTATTAAATGAGAAAACTTCGAGCCCTGTGAGGAACTTTCCGGCGTCATTTAAAGCGCAGTATGGCAAGGTCAGAAAAGAGGGAATGGTTCAGAACGAGGACAAAGCAAAGAAATATTAAGGCACGATAATGAAGATCTTGAGCCTTAATCGATGTTTAAGAGGCAAATCATCAGTTCACAGACCCCGAGGATCGATCAAAGGATCCTAAGCGCAGGAAAAAGGTAATATCAGGGTTTTCGTCAGCAGAATGTTTTTCTATATTAGGTACCGGGCACCCATACTGTCTTATTTATGCACCATGTCCCTGAAGAGTTTTCCACCAGACTACAGCTCAAAAAACAGTCAAACATTTATGAGACAGACCTTCCTAGCAGTTTATTTCATTTTGTTCAAATCATCCAGGAGTACTTCAGCCAAAAGATGTCAAGATCAAATCTGGAGCAGATCATTCTCTCACAAAGAAGGTGACAGAGATTAAATATACAGCATGTCAAGCAGAATGGGTTTCGGCCCTGCATTCATTGTTGTGTTTAATGATACATTTAATTTTCACCTACTCCTTCAGTCGATCTTAGGTTCACCCTTTGCTATAAAGCACAGAAGGAAACATTGTAATGGTTGTTGATGAGATATCAGTGAAACGCAAGCATTGTTCCTCTTGAGACAAGTTCTCTGTGTAATATTGTAAGATAGATTGAGACTAGATGTATTCAGACTGAATGTTCAAGCTATGGGCTATGATGTACCTGATTGGTGTTGTTTTTAATATGACAAGCATGTTTCTTTGGATCCTGATCTAAAGCAGCTGGTGATGTTTCCTTTTTCTCTGTATTTGTGATTGACTTGCTCTTATGTTATGTTCCATTTCATTTCATTTCTACTGGTAGGCAACAGAAGTATAATATAGGATTCACCCTTGATAGGTGCCCTATATTTCTTGCTCTCCCTACCTCAATGTTTTCTGCTTATATGTGTATCTGAATGTTGATTTCAATTGATTTAACCAGTGTAGTGGATGATATTGCCTGCTCTCTGATGTATGAATTAATGAAATCCATGTTTAGATGTTCTGGGTAAGATTTAGTTGAATGTGTTGAGAACCTGGGAGGTCTAGAATCCTGTATCTGCCTCACTAGGAGCTTTCCATCCCAATAAAACCTTTCCAATATCCCTTGTTTTACCCCTAATTTTGTCCAAGCAGGCCTGGAGTTAAATGACCTCTGGCCTGATCTATAGACAGAGTTGGTCAGTTCTCCTCCTTCATTTTCAATCCTTTGTGTCCCATTCCAAATATCTCCTCCAAGATCCAAATGCTCTAGATGACTAGCCCAACTGAAAGCTTGCACATCGAACACAAATAAATCCTTTCTTGACTCCATAGCCCAATGGCTTTGATGTTCTCTGAGTTATATGTCTCTGCCTAAGCTTCCTCTTTGCTCATCCTTGTCACATATTGGTCCTTCTTTTCCTGATTCCCTCCAACCAAACACAAACAATCAAACAAACAACCATGTGCTTATAACTAGCCTAAAATCATAACACCCGAGCTTCAAAGACATAAACCTTTGACTACCATAGAGAGATCCCTCTCTGGACCTAGGAGGGCTAGATCCTAAGGTCTGAAAGTGGTTCTATGTTGTCTCATATTTTGGTCTCTATCAACCTGGCCAAAACATGGGAACCCCAACAGGTGACATGGCTTACGATTATGACTTTCCTAGTTATGATCTATTTGATGATGATTGTTTCCAGAGAGAAACCGAGCCTGTAGAACCATCATCAGTAGACCCATGGGAAGAAAGCCAGGGCCAACAATCTCATAATAGTAATGAAACCAGTCATCCTATCTATGATACAGATGGGCATAGCTATGATAGTATAATAGTAGATGAAGATTCCTTGAATCCTCATCCTGCTTTACCACAGACCATCAGCAAGACTGAAAACCAGCAGCTTTCCTTTTCAAAGGAGGAAGGAAATTCGGTGGAAGACTTTAATCCATGGAATGAAGAAATCAGGTTGCTGGAAATTATGTTAAATAAACATGATTCAATACAGGAAGAAGAGGAGGAGAGCAATGAAGAGATCCTTGAGCAAGATGAAAGTAACGAGCCTTCTCTTGAAAAAGAGGAAGCAAAGGTACAAGCCCCTACTCAAGAATACATAAATCTTTTCAAAGAGCTCAGCACATCAGCGCAGAATATACCAGAGCTCCAAAAGGACTCAGCTCCAATATACAATGAGTCCTCCAGTTTAGAGAATGAAGGAAATGAAGAAGATTCTCTTCCTCAAGAGAGTCTTGTTCTTGATCCAGTGGAAGAAGAAGAGATCCTGGATGAAGCCTGCCTGCCAGATATTCGTAACCAGGTATCATTTCATGATCCTTACAATTATTTCCTGAACACATTTGAAAAAGGATCTAGGGTATTTTTGAGTAGCATGTTGCAAACAGAAACGAAGTTTTTAAAAGCTGCCATCATGGAACAAAAGAAAGATATACCACTGCCTTTAGAAATACAAGAAGATGGTGATCAAGATTTGAAGAGTCACTCTGAAGATGCAGTGGAAGATGCAGTAATCAGAACTGCCCAGGACACAGACAGCCTGCCAATCATGGAAGGCCTAAAAGAAAAGAGTGTGCACCATTTGTTTATTGATCCTGTGGCAGAATACATGAAGGCCCTGATTAGCTCAAATTTTCCAGCATTAATTTTTCAACAGGGCCAGATTCATCAGAAGAGGTCACCACTGATGGCGACCGCATTTTTGAAGAACCACATGCAGAGCACCCTGTGGTTATCTCTGATAGGCAGTCGGTGATCATATCCTTTTTCGTTAATGCTTGACCGGCTGCACTGGCATTATTGCATCACCTAGAGCATCAGAGTTTTCCAGAATAGAGTAGGGTAGGTAGGAAAAGCTGAATAAAGCTCAGCCTATGAGAATGTAGGTAGTTGTGCCAATTTCTGCAAAGTCCAGCGAGCCAAATAGTCTAATCTTGGTTCGGCTATGTTTAGTTTCTGTTTCTGTCTTTGTTTGAATAATGTGGGTGATGTAATGAATTATCAAGTGAAAAGGGAGAAGTGCTGGGGAGCAGAGTCAGCATAGGAGATGATCAAGTGGTCTGCGAGTTCTCAACACGCTCAAGGATGAACGTGTCATCCCCAGGTGGAGCCAATGTTGAACATCTTAGCCCCTTGCTAAATTTTTGTTAAGCAGCCCCTTTAAACCATTCGAAACCCCCTCTTTTAGCCTTGAAAATCCGTGTTTGTGCCTGTTGTTGCCTTTAACACCCCTAAAATACATTAAAAAAGGGCCACAAAACCCATATTCGAACATATATAAGGCCTGGCCCGTTTACCGCAAGCCTCAACCACTTCCCCACATATGCCCTTAGTCTAAATACTCAAGTCCTTTCCCCCCGATCACTTGCATCGCAAGCAGCTCCGACGCGATTAATCGCATCGCTCTGATTGCATCGCACATTCCCCATTGCGATTGTGATTAGTCTTCCGCCCTGATTTCCGATTGCGATTTGCATTTCCCTTGGGCCCCACCACTCAGCCCTTCCGTCCAATCATAAAAATGAAGGGCTTTCCCTTTTTTAGCTCGAATTTTGTTATGCTTTCGCGTTTCAAAGGTTTTCCATATTACTGCTTCCCCCAATCGCATCGGAAGTTTTATGCTGTGTCATTCCACCATACTCCCGTCTCCGTTTGCGATTACGATTTCATAATGGGTCCCACCTCATGCGGTCGTGCCATCTCATTCCACTGCATTTCGCCGCATTTCCGTGTATTTCCACGTGTAACCAAAGTGTCGCATTTTACATTAAAATGTAAATGTTTCATATGCATTTCGCTCATCTCATGTATTGTTCCACCATCCGATCTCCGCCGTTGATCTATGCCTATGGACCATAATCACACAGCCAGCGATGCATTTCTCTTCCAGGCCCCATTATACACCGTGTCATTTCATTTTTCACTGTTTTCACGGATAAATCAGTGTTCCACCACCGCCACGCCATTACTCTCCTGTCCTCCATAATCGCCCCCTCCGTGCATTTGTTTTCCTAACAGGTTTGTGGATTTTTGCAGGGATACAGGGGCGGAAAATCGCTATAATCTCCAGCCTTCATTTCAAAAGTCGAAAACGCATCAAAGGACCATCTTTCAGAAGCAGAATTTATGAAGAAAAGCCCGGGGTATTTGCCGTGACATGATTTCATTAAATAAGCCCGAGTAAAGGTCCACCGAAACCTCCAGAGCAATCAAATCACAGGTTTCTTACAGATAAGGGCCTTAATGTTGCGGTAAAGAATATCAGTCGGAGAGTAGGAAATTCAACATCCGTGCTGAAGATTTTAAATAACAATCCTGCATTCAGAAGGCAAAGAGTACAAGCGCACGAAAATCATATCCTTCGGGTTTTATTTCAGCAGATCTTTCCCTCAGGAAAGTACAGAATGTTCATTTTATTCTATCCTTGAGCCACGTTCCTGAAGGGTTTCTCTTCCCATCATTTACTCCATAGAGCGACAGCAGAGCACCTACAACAATTTAGCGTCGTCAGACAGTGTGGGCGGGCACTCTCACCATTCCTATTTTAATGAGTCAATTAAATGTTCACCGACTTCTTTTTGGGGTTTTCCTCTTCTTCCTCTATAAAACTTCAGAGAAAAGATTTTGTAAGGGTTCCAGATTTCTATCAGCAAACTGTGTAGTGAAAGGCTTTGTATACATCTTGTAAAGTTTCTGTATGAAGGCTCAGAGCCCGTAGGGTCTCAGTGAGGAGGAGTTATAAATGTAATGAGGATTTTGGTCTTTGGTATCCCACAATATGTAATCTTTTCTTATGTGTTAATATAATATCTCATTTCATTGCATTTATCTTCTTGTATCATGTTCTAGAATGCGAGTGGCTCACTAATATTAAGTAAGGATTCATCCTAGTTGGTGCCCATACTTGGATTAGTCAAGTGCTTTAAATAGGCCTAGTCATGATATATTGTTCCATGTTCATGTCATTCATATTTTCTACTATATTAGTTACTTGAGGAGGGTGCTTTTAAAACACCATTGTCATGTATGGATTCTTAGTTGGATAAGCCCATATTTGGTTCTGTTGTGTATCTGGGTATCAGCCTCATGTTAACTAGTATCTCCTTCATGTTTTCCTCACTGCATCCACTTTCTGATATTTGATTTCTGTGGCATACTATTTGAACTGGCCCTCTTTGCAGTAAGCTGTCTCTTAACTGTCTGATGCTTTTGTATTGGAGTTTTGCATGATGTTCCTACATTATTCTTATCTTTGTATCAGCTTCTGAGAGAGTTTGGTTCCATTTAAACTAATTTCCTTGTTTTACAAGAGATAGTAAGAGAGCTTTTGGATTGACAACCCAAGATATATTATGAGCTCCTTGCTATGCTAAGATGTCCTAGGCACTGGTCTATAGCAACTCTAGGCTGTCTCTAGGGTAGACAATAATTGTCGACAACAAAAGGGAAGAAAAGTGCATGGCATGATTATTTATTGAATTCTTGTTGGTCACATTTGTTCCATACTATGTCATACCAAGATTATTAAGGCTAGCCAATAGGGGCTTTACAAGGATGGGGAACCTCATAGGAAAAGCCACATAACTCATCATGTTGATTCTCTATGACACTATTGATTATACATTGTTCACAACTAGGTGAATTTCCTTCCTTATGTCCAACATAATGTAGGTTCCATAAAAGCACCATGTTATAATGTAGCATCTAGAGCCCAAGCCACATTTTTCAATACAAATAAAAGCATAGAAAAGGAGACATCAAATTAGGTTTTTTATATCGCGATCTAATGAAGAAACGATAATTTTTGGTAGTCAAACTTGTAGCCAATAGGTTTCAAATATTCATGGATTTTTCTCTATCACTCAGACACTCTCAAATGGTGCCTTGTAAGGTGATAATATCATGTGAAACTATTTCTATGACATTAGTTGATGACAAGCCTTGAGTCAGAAAACTCATTTTCCTTTTGGATTTTTGGCATATGAGTTTGTGCAAGGAGCATTGGTTAGTTAGAGTTTAGTCAAGGACAAATCAACACCTAAACTAGAAACCAACCATTATCCTTTAGGGAATCCTTGGTGGAAGGAAGAAGTGGGGATACTCTATTATTCTTCATGGAATTCGTGATGGAAGGAAGAATTGGGGATCCTCTATTATTCTTCAGCAAATCCTTGGTGAAATGAAGAATTAGGTACCCTTTACAAGGAGGTTGCACAAGAATTTCCCATGTGGTAGTTTATTATATTGGATTTATGATTCCATGGTGACTTGAAATCCATCACAAAGTGTGTTCCTCATGTTGTAGCATCACATGCATGTGATATTTGCTATTTATGGGTAATATCTAAAGAAAAATAACATTGTTATTGGACAATGACGAGATGTTGCTCTACTAATTGTGTTGGCTCATTCTAATATAGAATATGTGCATAATACTATAGTTGGAGCATTGTGGAATCTACCATTTAATGCAGGGGTGAATAGTTGAAAAGGGAACCACCCTTTAGAATTATTGTGGGCCAAAAGTTATTTTTGTGGGGATGTATGATCTATGAGGATCATCATGTTCACCAAAGTAAAATGAACTCCAAATTCTACTAAGAATTGTCCACATAGTGAAGAGCTTTCAAAGAGATTTACAATGCAGTTTGAATGAGGTCAACATGACTTCATATACAAAAGATATATCTCGTTGAAGTTTTGGGAAAAATAGAAAAAGGGGAAAAGTAAATGATTTAAGCGTTGAACCTAGATGCTCTTTTCTTTTTGATTTTTATTGTAATAAGAAACTAATTAATGAGAGAGTTGTGTAGTGTTATAGTTTCCTAGTCTTAAGGGAAAGATGATAGTCTCGTGAAAAGTTGATATCTTCATGAAAACTTGAGATATTAATGGAGAGTTGAGATTTTTGTGTGCATAGTTAGATTGTCCCTCAACCATCCCTTGAATTGTGCCCAGATCCTAATTGATGGGATATTTAGAGTTATTATCTCCTTAACATGTTGAGTTAGTTCTCAAATGGAGAATTATTTAAGCTAGTAGAAAGAAAAAGAGTGGGCTCCAAAAGTTCAGGGCCTAAAAATTGTGGAAAAAAATCGTTAAAATAGAAGACTTATGTTGAGAGCTAATGGAATAGGTGGGTGGCCATCGATATCCGCTTGGATCTTCCACACTCTTTTTCCTCCAAGGGAATTCCTTATTTTTCAATTCCTCTTGTGTTAATGAATGTGCTTTGAGCTAAACATGTGTTTGATTCTTTTCCATTGAATCCTAGGCCTTCATGCATGGGCCTCTATTGGGGATTATAATCCATTGGCCTTCCTTGTTGGACCCTTGGCCATTGTAAAACTTTTCCTCATGAGCTTGGAATTTTTTCTTTTAGTGTCATTTTCAAAGTCATCAAAGGTCTATTGAGGAAGGGTCTTGGAAATTGAATTTACCATACTTAAATCCACCATAGTGTTGGCTTCCATAATCCAATGGAATAGGCTTGGTTGGTCACTTGGAAAGTTGCTTACAACTTCTTCAAGGCCTCTTCCTTTGTTTCCAAATCTAGGTATGCCTGAGCAGTCATTTTGATGAACCTCTTCTCTTGCCAATTATCCAATCGTGTTGCTTTTCTTCTCCAATTGCAAGATCTGCATTTTTATCTTGTCTGTTTTTTCCCTCATAATAGTGAAGAATCCATGAGGATTCTTGGAGTTTGAAAATTTATTTTTCCAACTCATTTTATTTTTATCTCTGGTATTGACTTTCCTCTTATGTCTACCTATTGAAGTCTCTCAACTCTTATGCTCGTAGCAACTGCTTCAAGGTCTTTACACTACAAGGTAAATGGTTTATAATGGACGTTTTTGGTGTTACACGATTGGAAAAAAAATCAAAAATCCTTCGCTACAACCTTCATTATTCATAGGATAGTTTTTAGTGGATGTTCCATATAACTTTTTTTGGGGTGGAGGCTTTGTTTCTTAGTGCTCATATTGTTAATACACACCAATGCATAAATAAACATGATTGCATTGGTGCTCGTAAAATTATCACGCATCGGTTCCTTTTTTGTTATATGAATCACTAATGCACACATAAATATTACATGTCATGGCGTCCTTAGTTGTTTTATGACGCGTCGGTGCATGCATAATTTGTATGTATTGATCCATTATTTATGTTTTAAAATAGTTGGTGCTCATACACCTAAATAAAGCACATGTGTGTATTGGGCTTTGCATTGTACATATAAATGCATCAAAGCCTATATTACCATGTGCATAGAGCGACTTGAAATTTCAAACATTTGAGGTGGATGTTGGCACAATTCCTTGTTAATAAGCATTGGTGTGTATATTATAATTAAAGAATTGGTGCATATTGCAATAATTCACACCATAATCTTTTAAAATTTTAAATATATTTGTGTTATCTCATTTGAAGTAATCATGTTTTCACAATTTTTAGCACTAGTGCAATAATGTAATTAATTAGTATAGGTCTATTTTAAGTACGGATCTAACATGAGTCAAGAGAGATCAAATTTCTTCACGTGAAAGTTTCTTTAGAGTGCAAAACACTATGTTATTTTTCATTGTTTAAATTTAGTTTTGAATGCTAAATAAAATATATATATGACAACAAAATAAATGTTTTAATCATAAAAAATTAATTTATCATGTACATATTTTTTTTAAATGATATATAATATCTACGTAATTGACATTAAAATGTTTTACATAAAGACATTTCATCACGTAAATTAAAACGGTTTTATTTTATTATTAATATATTTTTAAGTATATGTCAATATTAATTCGTATTAAAATATTTTATTGATAACCCACATTGAATATGAATATTTTTTTATATACAACATTAAAATATTTTATTTTAACAATTTTTTTATATATAAATATATATGAAATTAATATTGACATAAATTGGTTAACATAGATATTCAAATAGTTTATTTAAATATCTTGTTAAAATACTTTTGAAAAGTTTAAGACTTAAACATCTTACTGACACAATTATTTTTTACTTTTAATTACTGTACAACATATTCATTTTTTTTATTATAGCTCACAACATTTTTCTATTTAGAAAAAAAAAAATTTAAAGGGGTGTTGAGGCCTCAGAAATCTGTGGCAACAACAAGGGGGATGACCACTAGGTCCGGACCTTAAAGCAGTTCCTTTTCCATTTGGAATAGTGGCTCTGACTGGTTTAACTAGGTCCAGTTACCTTCTCTCAATCTCCATTGACTTAAAATATGACTTTTATTTACCAATGGGAAAGAGACATCAGAACATTTATCTTTCTGATCAGGCAAGAAAGTGATCTTTAAGCTAATTTGGGCTTAGCCAAGCCACAATTAAAGTTGTGCCTCTTTGGGAAGAGGACTTTTTAAGAATGTAGAATTTAATCTAAACGCAATATTATTCTAAGATGCAATTAAAATAAACTATTTTAATCCTATCTCAATTAGGCAGATATAGATCTATCTCAACTAAGAGCAAGATGTTTTTAAAAATTGACATTTAAATATGTTTGTTTTAAATGAATATCAACCTAACGAAGTAGTTCAATTAACTGATATTGTGAATACTAAACACATTCTATCTAGAGACCTCTTAATTGAAATAATTAATCAACAACACTCAGGAAGTAGTTCTCAAAATGATATTGATCATTTAATCAGTAACTTGAATAATTAAACAATAACATGCGGAAATTAGTTCACAACATATCACTATTTAATAAATCAGTTTTGTAAGACAAATTTCTAAGTAAATAGTTACTCAGAAATCTGAATTCAACCCATAAGAGTAGAGACAAATAATAACATAAATTGAAGAAAATTACTCATACCGACAAAAGTGCACATCTATGCGAGTAAATTGACACATTCCTGTTATCAAAAAAATAAAACCAACATCTAAAATAATAGTATTAAAAATACCAATTTATTAAGTCCATTTCTCCAGCTCTGGTCTCTGACAGTCTTTTACAATACTTGAACTTCTACTTTCAAAATCAGAGTTACAGTAGTGTGAGACTCTCTTCATTATGCATAACTCAGAATGTAAAAGAAAAACCTCAATAATCTCCAGATCTGAGATTCCTCTCCTCTCACCCTATAATTCTAAATCCTATAGACAATAGTGCCATCAAGAATTCCAGAATTGCAGAGGAGAGAAGCCCCCCCTGCATTACATTTTCTAATATGTTATTTATAATATTACAAAAGAATTCTTCATAGGAAAGTTTGTTGAAGAGTGGTTTTGCTCCATTAATTTTCATTGGTTTAAAATCATATTCTTCAATTGTTGGAGCCTTTTCATTGATTGAGAGCTTCTTCTTCTCATCTCTTCAATTGTTTTCCTACAAAAACAAATCAAAACAAAATTAAAATGTAAAAATAAAATCAAAATGCAAAAAGAAATTAAAATAAATCCAATCAAAACTTAATTAAATAAATAGTTGAAAAAGGAAATATAAGCTTTCATTTGATTTCCGTGCTGATGTAATTGGCCACGGATATCATTGACGAATGAATCTGCATTTAGAAGAAGTTGTGGGCAAATTAAAATACAGAAAATAAAACTCAGAAAAATTATTTTGTTAAAAATTCGAAGCATGATCTTCTGCCGAATTTTAGACCCAATAATTGATCAAATATAGAAATGAAACAATTTTAGAAATGTTCTCCATCATTTTATCTATCGAATGAGTCGTCCTGAGCCTCATTTGGCCAAGTAAAACTCCATTTATGAGCTTCCAAAGTTGGTATATTAAAATTTCCAAAAATCTGGAATTTTCTGTTGCTTGGGCTAAAAATCAGAAATTTTAAATTAAATTGTAATCCTAAATTAGATTATAATATTTAATTAATTAATGCTAATTAATTACAATTATGTGATTAATCTCAATTTAGTATAAACAGAAAATAATTAAGAAAAATAAATGATTTAAAATTTATTTAAAATATAAATATATCATATTAATATTATAATTTATTTATATTAAAATTATAATAAAATATTATAATTAAAATATAAAAAATTATAATAAAAATATAATATTTATATATTAAATAATTAAAAACTAAACATCCACGTGAGAGGGAGAGAGGAGGGAGGAGGAGAATGAGCGGGAGTTATAAGGTGTAGAGAAGAGTTAGGTGAGGGAGAGTGAGGTGGAGGGTAAGCGTGAGGTAAGCGTGAGGTAGGAGAGGTGAGGTGGAGGGTGAGTGAGGTGAGAGTGACGTCACGGGAGTCATAAGGAGAATGAAAAACTTTGCATAAAACTTAAAATCCCATCGTATAACCAAATCGTATCGGAGTTTCAGCACTTTTTAAATATATGCGTCAAAACAAATATTTGTTATTTGCGATATGTGATTTGCAATGTATCACAATCACAATATCGCATCGCATATTTTATTTCAGTTTTTTTTTGTAAATCGGGGTTTTACAAAAGAGTGAATGTGGTGAAAAATGGGACCCACGTGGGATTAACCATCCTACATTTTAGACTTCAATTTTTTGCAATTTTGGGATTTTGGGTTTGGCAATTTGTTTTAAAATAATGAGTTGGAGTAAATTACCAAGATCCTGAAATGTGTTTTAGTTCATTATGCAATTTAGTTGGGTCATTTTGTAGGACCGTTAGTGAAAAAAAAAAATATTAAAAATGAACTAAAAGTTAATATTTACAACGAATGACTATTTTAACTACGAGAATTAAAATATTGGTATACTTTATACGTTTTTTATCTCAATCGAGAAAATGATCAAACTTCAAAAGAGCGTCATTTACAAACCAGTTGACCAAATGGAGCGAAACAAGTATCGTTGGAAAGCTTGTAAAAAAACGGATTCAATCAAGCAATCAAAACAAAATTTCGAGGAAGATGAAAAAATGGCAAAAATGCAGGATAATTATCTTAATGAAAATCCTAAAAGGTGTTTAGCCAAAAAATTTGTAGAAAGGGTCCCCATTATTTGAAAGTGCATAAGTCAAAAATGGGGGGTTGTGTTTTACCACAACAAGGGGACAGATGGAGGGAGGAACTTACACATCCCCTCATACTGCGTTGTAGAATGAGCCTCTCGGCTCAATAAAAATAATAAGCAATGGTGCCTATGCTTTATTAAAACATGAAAGAATACAATACCTTGGCATGCATATATCTCAATTATTATTTTTCTACAAAAATTCAGTTAGCCATCTCAAAATCAAATATTTTTAATAATATTATTGATTTTATATTTTAATTATTGCTTTTTTATATAATAATTGCATCAATGCATCATCCAACACAACACATTTAGACTCTATTATTTAAAACAATGTAAACCATCCATATATTAATTAATCAACAATTTAACATTTGAAAGTATTGGACAATGCAATAAATAGGAGACCCTTTTGATTATTATACATGACTAAGAGACCAATTGTTATACAAAATGGGAGAATATAAAAGTACACTATAATCAAAATTCAACCAATATGTTATGCTTATTGGCATCCTATAGAACAAACAAGATATCAATATGCAATAGTTACACTTATTGGTAAGATGTTCTCAAGCAATTGGGATAATATGTCAAGTACATTGAACAAAATTAATGGAAGATACATGACTATGCAAATAAAAAATCATACAATAACAATTGATGTTTCATAAACAATGCACATTCTTTCACAACCATCCTATATTTCTTGTCTCAAAATTTCTTATCTTGACTCTAGTGTATACATTATTTCCTACATTTTTAATAGACCATGTCAAAACACATATATAATTAATATACAAGTTTCTTATTGTTCCAATAATTATCAAATTAAGGAAGTTAAACAACATAAATACTTACAAATTGTTCAACTAACCTTTGATACTTCAACATATACCCACAACCCATAAATAACTCAATGTTGGTCAATTATTCATTGGTCTCTTTTTTGTATATTAGTATCTATTAGACATCCATTAATGAGTGTGAATTAATTACACTGTAAGGCATTCCTTTGGGAAGAACTCCCCTAGTTTCCACTATGCACCATTAGATCCATTATCAGACGATTGAAAAATATTCTGCCATCGGATTGATTCCTCTTAAACAGTTAGAGAAATTGTGTATTTCTGATAGTCGATGCCAGGTAGCGGCGATTAATAGAATATTATATCAATAAGTTTATTGAGCTCATTTTATTGCATAAATTTGTTGCTAACCAAATCAGTGAAGTTTGTTGGACCCGAACCTTGTATTGATGATGATGTTGCAACAATAATATTTGATGACCTCTTCACCAAAAGGCGACATGATTAAGGCACGTTCAGAACAACTTATATAGGGCTGACAATGCAGATTGATCAAATTATTGAGGGCAATTCATCACCAGCGGTCAAGAAATGTTGGTAGAAATTCGTAACTAACATTGACGATCCAGTTCAAACCCTAAATTTATCTCATTGGTATATTCTTTGGTGATTTCCATAAACCCTCTTTTCCCACCGACGATGAGCCATAATATTTCTGGCCATTGGCAGTGAGATGTCGACTTATGTCTACTTCTTCTTTTGGGTTTCTTTTTATTTGTATATGGAAATTGATTTCCTGGACTCAACTGTTAAATGGTTCTGCATATTATAATATTGCAATTGGTCATAATGGAACTAGTGCCCTTGTCAAAATTTATTTTTTAATATGTGATGTTCCTTTTTTTGGTGTTCCTTATGACATGGTTATGATGGAATTTCGGGGTTGGAGGCAGATAGGTCACATATGTAGGGTTACATCATCAGCGGGCCCAGGGGATTTTGGAGATGTTTTATGGGTTTTGAAGGAGTTCACTTGCCATATTCCATCATCAGGATTGATTTTGCACAACTTGCTTCTCATTCCATTGCATTATGATAATTCCCAGAAAACAAGGTTATTATTGTGCCTAACTTAATTAATTATTCTTAAGGTGCCATTTTGAGAGGAATACTTGACGGAACACCTTAGTGTAATAGCTAATTGGAACTAGAACGAGAATATCTACAAGATGGGATGGTTAGATGTGTTTTTTAGTGGCATGAGGAGGCATGGTGGCCAATTTACTATTTTTCCACATTAAGAAATATATTTTAATTGAAACAAAAAGAAGGAAATGTGCTCAATGATTAAACTAAAAATAAAATAGGAGGTTCTAGAGGGGTTCATATTATCTATAAAAAGAGGAGGAGGAGACTATAACACACACCTCCCCTCACATCTACCCACTTTCACCAGATTACTCGAGCAAAACATGAGATGAGGGACAGTTATAGACAGACTCAACCTCCTAGGTGACCTTAAGGAAATGAGGTCGACAAAAAAACCTTATTGGCTTCCCTTAGGTGCCAAAGGAACCTCCAGGTGTCCATCCCCTGATCCAACCTAACTTTTCCCTCAGTTTTACCCCAGTGGCTCCCTTGACAAGGCATCAGTGCAATTGGAAAACCCTGGTTTCTCCCACAGGCCTACATCAGTGTGATTGTGGACTATTTTACTCAGTGTTGTGCAGGTGAATGCAGATTTTAAGGCTAGATTCCAGGGCTAGGGCTAGACCTCTACCCACAAATCCATGAAAATTTTAGAAATCATAAATTGCATCAGGAAAATGCTTGCAAACCAAACACTAACACCAGGACTAGGCCTAACCATCCCTAACCGTGACTGACATTCTGTCAAACACTTGGCAACAATGCAATCTACAGGTCATGAATACAAGACTGAGCATAAGGGATTGGAAATTCATATGAAACTTATCAAGAAGGATCACTGCCCTCTCCCATTAGTTGTCTTAACATTAATGAGGTCTTGCATCCATTATTCTTTCAGTTACAAGTAAAAACATGAAATGAACAATGACTAGAACCAGCCACACAACCATGCTTATAACCAGCATATAACCACAGAAATAACCATAAAATAACAACCATCAAATCCCCATAAATACAAGTACAAAGAAAGAGAATTTAGCTTTCAATAAACATAGGAAAGAGCCAACCAAGTTTGAGACTTCCACGTACCACCCGATCATAGACATGGTTGAACCAAATCCTTCTTTCAGCTAGTCACCCCCATGCCATATTCCAAGAATGAATGTGGGATCTCATGGATAAACAAATCCAAAAACAACTAAGGGAAACCAGAGGTTAAACCACCTCCACCCTCACTATATCTCACCTAAACTAGCACCAAGACCACAAAACTGAACCAAGCTTGGAATTATTCTGGCTATCATCACTATCCTTAAGGAATTTTCCATCTCATTGTCTCTAGGCTTTACCACAATCCACATTGGATTACTAGGCCCTTACTGAGACACCACCCTCAGGTTTTACCGTGTACCCCACAAAAACCAATAAAGGGATTCCTAGGCCTTTTGGAATGTTCCTAAGACTACCTCCACCCCAGATTTAAAAACCATACAGAAATTACAAAGCTCAAAACTAAGAACAATCCCATCACACCATGGCTATCTAGAAAAAGGAAAGGTAAGGCTGAAAACCACTTTCAAAACAATAAAAAACCATGCCACCGACAGCAAAAGAACCGAATACCGATATGCACATACCATGCATGTCAAAACTAGTTAGGAAATCATACATGCAATTTGTTACCTACCTGCTAAATTTTCTTGGTCCTGCTCTTCCTTGCTTGAGAATTGCTTTCATTTCCTTTCCTTTTCCTTCCTTTAATTGATTTTCCTTCCTTTCCTTTCTTGCAGATCTCTTCCTTCTATTGGTGCTCTTCTCCTGTCAAAGTGTAATTCTAAAAATGAATTGAAAAAAGGCTATCAACTGATGCTCTCAGGTCTTTTTATCATTCATGCCTCTAATTTATTCAATTTTCCATTATTTTCCTTCAATTTCCTCATCACATACAATCTGTGACCTTTCACCTTCCTTTTCTCCTAATTTCCTTTATTTTCATAAATAAATGTGCCAAAATACAGTTTTTTCTTTTTAATGCCTTAGAAATTCCCTTTTCCAAATTTCCCTTAGTCATAAACACATCCAGTGATTCCCACTAGGGTATCTTTGTCCAAAATTTAGCTTGGAATAAGTGTCCCTTAGCCATTGTCTCATTTTTTCCTTTATTAACTTTTTTACATGAACTTTTAACCCGGGTCTGTTATAGAACCCTCCCCCTTAGGGAACATCGGCCTAGGTGTTAAACCACACTATACCTCAGCAAAACTGTTGAAAAGAAAAAATACTGACCATGGATATTTATAACTTAGATCGGTGCATTATTTACAATGAATAACCTGCTCAAAAGCAAAAACCATCATGATGACATGACAATATAACAACCATACCACTTATTGGAGCTTTATAAATTAGCTCATGGTTGTATCTACAATATAAACCATACATAAATATGTAAAAATACCAAAATTTCTTTGTTTCAACCGATAAACAATGAAGGATACATAGCCCGTGTTGTAGAAAATTTTGTCATCCCCTAGAGACAGTCTAGAGTTGCCATAGACCAGTGCCTAGGACATCTTATCATAGCAAGAGAACATGAAATATAGCTTGGATTTCAATCCAAATGCTCTCATGCTATCACTTGTTAAACAAGGAAAATGATTCAAATGGGACCAGAAATTACAGAAATTGCCACAAGGAAAGTGAAGTTGCAGAGACAAGATGCAAAGCCCCAATATAAAGGAATCAGACAGCTAAGAGACGATTTACTGTAAAAAGGGCCGATTCAACTAATATATCACAGAATACAGATATCAGAAAGTTCTGTAGGGAAAGAAACATAAGAAGATCCTAGTTAACCTTGGACTGATACCCAGATACACAACAGAACCATGCATGGGCTTAATATTCTAAGAATCCATACATGACAATGGCGTTTTAAAAGCACCCTCCCAAAGCAACCAATATAGCAGAAAATATGAATGAAAGGAACAATGAAACAGTATGCTATGCCTGAGCCATATTTAAGGTGCTTGACTGATCTAAGTATGGGCATCAGCTAGGATGAATCCTTACCAAATCAGTGAGCCACCCGCATTCCAGTAACATAACACAAGAGGAAAGATGAAATGGAATTTTGTATTAAACACATGAAAAAGAGTTTACATACTGTGAGATATCAAAAACCAGAATCCTCATTACAGATAGAACTCCTCCTCACTGAGACCCTACGGGCTCTGAGCCTTCACACAGAAGCTTTACAAAATGCATGCAAAATACCTTTCTCAGCCCAATTTTCTGATACCAGTCTGGAACCCTTACAATGTCTTTCTTCTTCGGTTTTATAGAAGAGGTAGAAAACTCTAGAGAATGGGGGTTAGGTGAAAACATTAAATTGCTTAATTTGATCAAGATGGCGGAAAAACTCCTGCCCATACTTTTGACGGCGCTGTAATGCTGGACGTACTCTGCGGCTATTCTATGGAGTAAATGCTGAGAGAGGTGATCTCTTGATAAACTTGACATGGAGAATAAAATATATAAGCACCTTGTCCTTTGCTAGGAGCAAAACCTGCGGCAATATAACCTGGAGGATATGATGTTGGTGCACTACACCTTTTGTGCGATCCAAGAGATCTTCGGTCTGGTACTTTTGCCCTTAAACATTGTGGATAAGCTCAAAAACCTTCAGTGTGGTTGGTGAAGTCCTTAATTCCTTGCTGATGTTTTTGCAACGACATTTATACCTTCATATGCCAAATTTGCATCTTAAAATCATTCTTGGAAGGTTGGAAAGATTTTGAATCCCACTTCTGCAATGAATGTCTTATCATGGCGGTTTTCGAGACCATTCTTTTATTACAGTAGCTTCAGTAGACTGGTCCTTGGATGCGCTTTGTTACTGTGATCCAGACTGTAAATCGTAAAAACTTTCCATTGCTGAAAACCTGCAAAATCCGCAAACATTGTTATAGAAACCAAGCGCGGGGATAGTATATGTGGTGGTCAGTGGAAATGGTGATTCGGGCATGGCGAAACGACGGAAGTATGGGGGTGGTGGTGAAGAACGCAGAGGAACTGAGAAAGATGGATTGACGAAGGTTTATAACACAATATGTGACAATACAGTGTGTGAGTGAAATATATATACATAAATGGCCGAAGTGGAAGTGGACGACACGTAGGTGTACGAAAGGTCAATCGGAGTGGACGACGTGGAGGCGGGTCTGGTCAACCAGTGTGTATACCAATAATCTAAGCCGGAGGGCAATCAAAGGTGGGCCAGGGACGCGACGGACGTAGGTTAAATCGTGAGCAGCTCCGGAAGATAGTCACCGTTGGATGGAAGATGCAGGATCGGACGGTTGACGATGATTCCGCTGCACATCCTTTGGCCGAAATTTAATGCGCGGGGAGAGCGGAGGCTTGAGGTAAAGCACGTGCATCTTCGAGGCACGATGGCCGTCGGATGGAGGCCCCGAAATCCAACGGTCACCATTTATTCCGCTACCCGACTTTCGTCCGGAGGATAATGCGCGAAATGGGCGGTTTTTGGGCCCGTACAAAAGACACGCGGTGCACATTCAATGGAATCACTGGGTTTTTCGGAAAACCACCGTCATGGAAAAGGTGGTGCGGAATGAAACCACCGGTTTCAAAGGCGCGGGGACCACCACGGAAAACCAACTCCGCTTCGTCGATTGGATTTGATCGGACGGCCACGAATGCCCCCGAAACTTTAAACGATTAGCTCCTTTCCACTTGGCACCCGGTCTTGCGCCCGAGTCACATGGGGGGATGAAACAAAGGGGGCTAAGGCTGAGGGGCTAGGCCCGATAATATTTCCGGATATGGATTTTAGCCTTTAGGTAGTGTATTTTGCGGGCGGAAAGGGGGACAATGTGTAGGATATGGGGGTTTTTGGCCACGGTAGCAGGTTTGAAAGGTTTATATGGGGCGGTAGGCCAAAAATTTGAATGGAGGGGTTGACATGCACAACAACCCGCATATGATAATCCATCTCCCATGTAACTTCTTCGGGTCGAAAGTTCTTCCATTTCACTTTAACTTGATCTATGGGTATGTTCCTGAGTATGAGTTGTTTATGTTGCAATATGCATTGAGGTTTCGGCTGAAATTATCCTTCTTGACCCACCTGCAATACAGACCAATCAACAACATGATCAACATCCTTCATATACCTTTTAAGTAATGAAACATGAAAAAAACCATGGACTTTCATTGTTGGAGGAAGTGAAAGTCGATAGGCCACTGGTTCAATCATCTCAAGGATCTCAAAATGCCTTCAATACTGTGGTGCCAACTTGGTACATGATCCAATCCTCAAGTATCTCTTCTTTTTCTTGATGCACAAATACACATGCTCCCCAACCTGAAACTCCTTAGTATTCCCTATGTTGGTCTGCATAACTCTTTTGTTTTTCATGTGTTTACTTTAGATTATTATTTATAATCTTCATTTATTGTTCCATGCATGCCAACATGTCCGGTCCAATAAGTACCATGTTCACTGGATCACTCCAGCAGATGGGAGTATTACAACCCCACAAATATAGTTCCTCTAAAGGAATCAACCTCAATGACTCTTGATAACCATTATTGTATGCAAACTCAACTAATGGAAGGTGCTCCTCCCATTTCCTCTTCTGGAGCATCACATAAATCCTCAGCATGTCCTCCAGGATCTTGTTGACCCTCTCTGTTTTTCCATATGTATGTGGATAATAGTTGTACTGAAGGCCAAATATGTTTCCAGACCTACAAACAACTCCTTCCAAAACTTTAAAGTGAACTTGGCATCCCTTTCGAACACAATCTTCTTCGAAACACCATGTAATCTCATACTCCCCCTGATGAATACCTATGCCACCTCACTATTTGAATATGTAGTCTTCAGTGGAATGAAATGAGCCACTTTGCTCAACCTGTCAACCACAACCATGATAGAATCATGTTTCCTCACTGTCCTCAGAAAGCCTGTAATAAGATCCATGGAAATGACCTCCCATTTCTATTCGGGAATCATAATAGCTATAGCAGACAACCTAGACGCTTATATGTTGCCTTCGCCTACTGACATTACAAACATATGGCCACGAACTCTTCCACAACCTTCTTCAAATTCGGTCAATGGTAGAACTTATTCATTGTCGTCAATGTATTTTTATATCATGGGTGACCCAAGTATGGCTTGACATGAAATTCCCTTAACACAAGCTTCTTGACTCATTGTCATATGGCACATAAATCCTATCACTGAATCTCACCAAACTATTTGTCGTGAGACGATATTCTGCATCCTGGTCACCTGTACCTACACCTGCACCCATACCTATACTCTAATATAACATGTGCCTAAGCTCCACATACCTGTTATCATGTTGTCCTGAATATAAGATCTGATCTTGTAAGTATGTCCCATAGGAACTCATTACTGCTATATGGTTCACCTGTACTTTCCTACTAGGAGCATCTGCGACCGTATTCTCCTTTCCCTCAAGTATATGATTTCGAAGTCAAAATCACTAAGGGTGGCCAACCATATAGCTTTCCTGGCATTCAAATTCAGTTTTTCAAACAAATTCTCAACCCACTGTGATCACTCAACAATAAAAATCTCCTGCTTATAAGAATAATCAACGCGTGAATAATAGCTGCCAACTCGATATCATGAGTTGCGTAGTCATGTTAGTACTCATTCAATTTCCTGGACTCATAGCATACCATCTATCCCTCCCACATAAGGACTCCACCAAGTCCTCTTTTACAAGCATCTCTACACACCATGAATTCTTTATTCGTATCTGTAATTTTAAGAATTGGAGCATTGGTCAACAGTTGCTTCAGCTACTCAAAACTAGTTGCACATTCTTCTGTCCATCCAAACTTCTTACATTTCATCTGCAAAAAAGTAATAGGATATGCAATGTGTGAGAATTTTTGGATGAACCTCCTGTAGTAACTTTCCAATCCCATAAATGACCTAATTTCCTCCACATTCTTATGAGCTTCCCACTCCATGATAGATCTTATCTTTTCTGGATCTATTGTTATGCCTTCCTTGGAAACAACATGTCCCAAGTAGTGTACTTCTAACTAGAATACACTGCACTTGCTAAGCTAAGCCTATAAATGATGCTCTCTTAGAAATCTCAATGGCGTTGCTAAATGATCGGCATACTCTTATTCATTCTTAGAATATACC
Organism: Pinus albicaulis; assembly: GCA_034641835.2. Lineage (NCBI taxonomy): Eukaryota > Viridiplantae > Streptophyta > Pinopsida > Pinales > Pinaceae > Pinus > Pinus albicaulis. Next base: position 451,915,214 of record CM076572.1, read on the forward strand.
AAGATGCCATCAATGAATATAATAACAAACTTGCCCAGATAAGGACGCAACACATTATTCATCAAACACATAAATCTAGCTAGGGCATTAGTCAAACCGAATAGAACTACAACAAACTCATAATGCCCATACCTGGTCCTGAAGGGGGTCTAGTAGATGTCCTCTTCTTTTATGCGTACATGATGATATCTTGATCTCAATTCAATCTTCTAGAACATTGTTTCTCCTTTCAACTGATCAAACAATTCATCAATGTGCGACAATGGATACCTGTTCTTGATCGTCATTTTGTTCAGTTTCCTGTAATCAATGTGTTGGGCCGAGAATAAGGTACGTTTTCATCCTATCTACACCACGAATTTTTATGCACTTTTATGAATTTTTCCTCATCGTAACAATAAAGGAAAGGAAATTAATGTAAAGTCAAGATGAAATGAACTGATGATAAAAGGGATGTTCAACAAATGGAAAATTGACTTCTTGTATCTTTATTAATAGGGAAACAAAGCAGTTGAACTGATGATAACCGCAAGATAGCTGACAAGAGAAGCAAACGAAATCATGATGGCTCCCATGGGCCGGCGGAAGACGGAAAGGCACATCCACGTCTCAAGAACTCAAACGACAGCCACGAGCATCACGATCCTATATGGAAAATACTGTTACCACTATTGAAATCACCTTTAAAAGGCCGAAGACAAACAAGATAGATTGATCTGAATAGAGATTTTCTTCTGTAATAGACGTATCAGGACAGAATTGTCTAGTTGTATTAATGTATCAATCTTTAGCTTAATAAATATTTTGAACTTTTTTAATAGTCAATCTCTGAGTTTTCCTTAGCGGTGGGCTTCTGGTGGCTTTGGGCCCAGCCCTGGGAGTTTCTTCGCTAACCTCTGTGCTATACGTTCAATTACAAAACTTACGTCTCAGTCATCTAATGCATTTCGTGAGATATCATTTAATTGGTTGAATTGTGAACATAAGATGCTACAGCTTTCTATTTCATTAGAATAGTTCATCATTCATGCTTTCTTGCTTACAGTCAATATTTTCATAATTGTCTAGATGCTTTCATCATCTCCCAATGCTTTTATACTCATTTCATTAGTTTTAGCATGACTGTTGTTCAATTATTTATATAGTTAAAGTTGGATCTTTTCATTATTACAAGGTGTCTAGTTGTTGTTTGATTCAGAGAGATGTCATTTCTTAATTTAAAAGACAATTCCATTGAAAAATTTAGATAAACAATTGTTGTTCAATTTATTCAAGCTGTTGTTCAATTTATTAGGATTGTTTTTCAATTCATCACAGTGTGTTGTTCAATCGTACGTTTCTCTTTTCTGCACTTAGACGGAATAGTCAAAAGCATTCTATAATCCCCTTTCACTTTGATTTGATTGAACTTTGAGAATTAGATAGTCTTACTTATGATAATTTAGAGTAATTGTCCTTTGATATCACTTGAATATACTATGCTCACACTCTTGAAATAACAATACTTTCCCTGGGTTGATAATTGAATGAGAAGCATTGAATTTGCCTGTAATAGTCACCTTTATGACCCAACATTTTTGGCATCGTTGCCAGGGAGAGTGTTTAAGAGTGATGTCCTTCATCTCTTTTTTTTTTATTTTGCTGCAACGAATTGGGTATTGAAAACGAGAGGTAAGAACCTAGGTACCAGCAAGCAAAACGCTTGCTCTCCAACCCGCTTCTCAGCAATTGTGCAGAGGCTAGTAGGATAGGTGCTCTTGTTTTATGACTAGGAAGAAAAATATAGAAACAAATCAAAATCATCCACTTAAATCCACGAAACCCAAAGGACCGGTGATCCTTGGCAGAAGAACATATATAAACGAAATCATTAATAAGGTTGAATCCCAGGCATCCGTAGGACCTAGAACCATTCCTACTCAAAGTCCTATTACACTCCCTCAAGGAGCGACCTCACCATATGCAGCCCACGTCGAGATTCACAGTGAAACAGAAGGGTTTGAACAAATCCTTTAGACTGCTAATCACGTAAGTGTTGACCCTTTGAGAGAGGGAGGTTCTTGAAATTTACAGGAAGAGGAAGGAAAAACCAGCAGCGCAGTACAGGTAAATATTCCAGAGTCTAGATCCCCTAAGAGAGTGGTCAAAATAGAAACACTCAGTATCCCAGATCGGGGAAGTGTTGTAGGGCTTCCTCCACAACCACTCCCTAATTCCACTAAGATTATTCCTCTAGAACAAGAAATACCCAAATATTATTGGCATATCTTTTATCAAATGGAAAACAATCAGAACCAGAATCAGAGGCAGACATCAACATTGGAGTATCCCATTTTTTATCATGTTGCAAATGCCCCTATGAATCCATTCCCTTACAAAACATCCCCACCTTCCATGGGTTGACCTCGAAAGATCCTAATGCATTTTTATTTGAATTCGATGTCTTATGTAGGGGATATGACTACACCACTGACCCTTAGAAACTGAAATTATTTCCCTCTACCTTGAAGGGGAAAGAATTACGTTGGTTCATGGGCCTCTGTGGAGGAACCATAAATAACTGGGACCAGATGAGGAACACTTTTCTTAATAAATATCAAGAATATTATCCGACTCGAGAATTAAAAGATGAAATCTTCAATATGTCTGCAAAAGACAATGAAAAATTAGAAGAATATGTTGAAATATTTCAATATAACTTACAAAGGTCTCCATATACTACACTATCCAAAGACATCTTAAAAGAAACGATGATTAAGGGAATGAAAGAAGAATGGGTTGAAACACTTAACATAATGGGAAAAGGAGACATCTACCAAGAATAATATGATGATATTAGTTCACTGTGTATCAGGTGTTCTCGAGGTAGTATGAGAAGTAGGCCAATCAGGCGAGACTCAGCTACAAGGGATCCTAAGAAGTCTAGTGGCATTGTGACCAGAGCAGAATTTGGTATTTTTTTAGAAGATTTCAAAACTGATATCTTGGGCACCTTGACAACACAGCTAGATTTCCTGTAAGCCAAGAAGAAGCAAGCTATAGCATAACAAAACTTGGCCCTCTTTTTCCCACGCTGTCGGAAGAAGCACAGCCAAAGGGAATGTCAGTTAAACATGGTCCGGACATGTGCTATTTGCACCAAGGACCATGCCATGGACCATTTCCCTTCACTTCCGGGGCTGAAAACAGTTTTTAAAGAAGCAGAAGAAGATACAAAACCATTCTATCTACTGAACCAACGTTGACAATGGCAAGCACGACCAGGTATGCCACAAGCCCTACCTCATTTCTTTTCTTCTCCATAGTTTAACCAGCAAAACCCTGTAACAGCTTGACAAAACCAATCACCTTTCTCTACTTGGCCATCCCAAACATTTCCTATGCTGCCTTGGCCAACACAACCCTCTTTAAGAAATAATTGGCCAATTTTTCCTTATTCTCCCCCTTATTGGAAAAACAGTCCCTATCAATCCCAGTGGCCAGCCTCCCCTTCACAAACCACAAATTGGCCTCAGAACTGGCAGTGACCTCTCTAGGAATGACCAACCTACCAATGGGGACAGGGGTGCAAAATAAACCTACATTACCAGCTCCATACCTAGTCTAGCACAACCCTCAGCCTATCACATGGCCTCAATTACCAGCTCAACCCAATCCTAACCCTAACAACAGGTCGGTTCAGCTAATTAAGATTGTAGAAAAACCAAGCCCTAAACTGAACAGAAGCAATGTAATGAACTAAGGCTAAGATCAGGATGTGTTATTTCACCAACAGAAGATGTGACCCTACCACAACTTGAATCTGGAGCTCTGACATGTTGAGATTCAACAAGATGATGAGCTTAGTGAAAATCAGTCACCTTCACTAAGTGGGCCCGCAGGCTATTTTTAGGTGTAAGTCTATTTTTAGACTATGTCTATTTTTAGACATGGTGATCATATTTCAAAAGTTGCAGGATTCTATTTGTGGATGGTTGGTCAAGTTGGAAAAATGGATGAAATTCTATTTTTAGACTATTGGGCGAAATCTATTTATAGATCGTCGATCTAAAAATAGAAGTGTCGATTATTATTAGCTCTTAATAATAATCAGACTCTAAATATAACCTTATTCTCTTGGAGCACTTAATTTCAGTGTACAGATTTAGAAAATCAGTGGGCTGAAGGAATTACGCAATTCCTAGGGTTTACTGGTGGTTCATGCATGGAGGAATCAGTTAGAACTGAAGTGGCAAAGTTATGACAGAGTTGGAAGAGTAGTTCATGGAGTTGTTATTCAGTTTAACTCAGTTAATCGAGTTAAACTCAGTTGAGATAGTTGTATCTGGTCTAACTGAAAGATACACTAGTGAGAGTTTAGTGAATTAATTAGTTAATTAATTCACAAATAATAACTCATTAATCAACTGAACAAATACAGCAGTTAACTACAGTGCATATCAGTTCCAGTGGAGACCCAGTGGAGAGATAGGTGAAAGGGCAAGATGGACTATCCATTGTGACTATAGTGATGCATTGATTGCACCACACACACATTGGAGTTGCCAATGAGGATTGCGTAGTAAAGGCAAGGCCAATTCAAATTCATTTAGGGGTCTTCTTCAGCAGGGATTGCGTAGTGGAGGCAGGTTATCAGGTGGCAAGAAATCAGTGCATGGATTTTCATATTTCTTCTGATTAGTGTGTGACGATTGATTGTACTGAGAGCTTGATGTACTAAGATTTGTATGAGATTCTTACATGATCTCCATGATACATAATATATGATAGTTTGGGTTTTCAGCTTCAGGCTTTCCCGTTAAACAACTGTGTTATGTGCGATTGAATTTATTCACATGTGTTTGCAATGGATTTTTTAAATTTCCGTAAAAGATTAACAGTGGAAGGATTATGTATTTAGAAAGAAGATAAATATTGTTAGATCAGGAGAATATAAATATATACATGCATCTTGTATATAATTTCTACATGGTATCAGAGCAGTGTTAATTCTTGAAGATTGCAATTGTGAAGAATTGTTGAGTTTGTGTTGGTGGACAATTCGAATTTGCTGCAGAAAATTCTTGGTGCGACAGTTGAGTATACATTGAAATGTCTTTCAATGGGTTGCGATTGGAGTATGCCCTTGATGGCAGCTCGAATTACATATCCTGGAAGGATAGGATGGAGGCGGTGCTGGAAGATAATGGACTGGAGGAGTTCATCGATAGCGATGTTTCTAAGCCAGGATCTAGCGATGCTACATTACTTGACACATGGCATAAGAAGGTAGCAAAGATAAGAAGAATTCTGTTGGAAGGTGCGAAGGACCATATTGTGTCCAGCCTTCATGGGAAAGCCACTCCATTTGCAATGTGGAAGGCTTTGACAGATTTGTTCCAAAGCAGCAGCGACCAGAGGAAGTTGGCGCTGAAAGATAAGCTCAGAAAAATAAAAATGGAGAAGGGCGACAGTATTCCAAAATATCTCACAAAGTTTTTCCACTGTAGGGATGAACTGAGAAGTGTGAGGATTACTGTTGATGATGAAGAATTGGTGAGCTTGGCTTTCCTTGGGCTTCTGAAGAGTTGGCATAGCTACGAAGACTCTGTCAATGGATAGGAGAAACTATCAGGATGGGAGCGACTTTGGTCAGATCTTGTGCAGGAGGAGATAAGGCGAAGTACCTGGGATGGCTCTTCATCGAAGAATGAAGATGAAGAAAATTGCGCTTTGGCTACCAAAGGAAGGAAAGGGAAGGGGAATAAATCCCATCCAAAATCCGAAGCTAAAGGCAAGAAGCGGGATTTGTCCAAGGTGAATTGTTTTCAATGTCACGAACATGGGCATTTCGCCACTAACTTCCCACAGAAGAAGAAGAAAAAGAAGGCTGCTGGAGCTACAGCGGGTGAGGCCTTAACCTCGCAATTTGGACTTGATTTCTCTTTGATCTCATGCTTGGTTTCAAGCTCAATGGGATCGGTGTGGTATCTTGATAGTGGTGCGTCTTTCCATATGATGGGAGACAAGGAGTTGTTTAGTGACTTGGAGGAGAAGGACCTCCAAATGCATATGGAGATGGGCGAAAATGGTCAATACAGTGCTACCAGCATTGGGACCATTACCTTTGAGAAGGAGTTAGGTAATCCATTTCTGTTGAAAGATGTTATGCATGTTCCAAGTCTGAAGAAGAACTTGGTCTCGGTCGCAATGTTGGAAGAAAAAGGTTATAACATTGTTTTTAGCGATGGAAAAGCTTTCCTATGACATAAAACAATGGGTCAAACCAAGAAGATAGGGAGTCGAGTTAATGATATCTACAAGCTGGAGGTAGATGGCTACACTACAATGATGGGCAAAGCAGAAGAAGTGGTGAGCCGGGATGAGGGCGAATTATGGCACAGGAGATTGGGCCATCCTCACAATGGCGCTTTGAAGATTTTGCAGCAGATTTCTACTGTACTTCCCAAGGGTACTCTTGTGCAGTCATATTAGTGCAAGGGATGTACTATGGGTAGGTTTGTGAAGACCACCTTTCATGAGAAGGAGAACCGTGCTTTGGTGATCCTTGAGAGAATTCACACAGACGTGTGTGGACCTTTCGTAGTTGCTTCAACAGAAAAACATAGGTATTATGTTATATTTGTTGATGACTATTCTCATAGATGTTGGATCTTATTCATGCAGAAGAAGAGTGAAACATTCTCAAAGTTCTGTGAGTTTAAAGCATTGATGGAGAAGGATTCGAGGAAGCAAGTAAAATCTCTACGGAGCGATAATGATAGTGAATATATCTCGGGCGAATTCAAAGACTTATGTAGCTGTTAGCAACCTATAAATATAGGATTCATAGTTTTGACTTGAATGATGGTAATCTTGTAAATATGTACATACTTTGCCTTCTGCAACTTGTATTCAGATATTTTGTAAAAAATAAAAAAATCAAAAAGAGGGTAAAAAGTCCTAAAAGAAAAATCAAAGGACTCAGAAAAAATAATAGAACCCAAAAGAAAAAAAATGAATAAAACATGAAAGTGTGCAAGTCTAAATGCCACTACTTTTACCTTTTACAGTTGATTATGGCAAAGTGTCAATAAATGCCATAATCTGTGATGAGTTAAACAGTTTAACCTTGACTTGTCATGTTTCAATTTCACTTGTGGTAGATAGAGAATAAAGAATTGTCATACAGTTTAATCATGACAATTCAGTAGTTAGGTAGAGAATAAGTGAATCTAACAGTTTAATCTGGATTCATGGATGAAATAAGTGTATAATTAGATATTTTTATTGGTTTCAGAAAGAATAAATGTTGTAAAGGTTGCTAGCTCAAATGCACCTAATCAAAATGGAAGAAAAAATGTTAGCAGTTAAAATTGGGTAGGTAGAAGAAGGTCATAAGCATCATTGTAAATATTATTCACCACGGTTGCAAATAACTAAATTCCCTTCTCCATAGCCATTTATCATTCTAAAACCATCAGTCAGAAAGGCTCAAGGTATTTCCTTGACTTCTATTGGGACCGGACCAAAGGCTCTATGGCTGATTAGTTGAAAATGTTAAATGTCTATATTAATCCCACAAATCACATAATTTTCCATTCATGCATTCATTTCCATGAAAAATCATAAGTAAAAACCTCATTTTTACTTAATGATGCTCTAATCCCCATTTGATTAATTTCCCACATTTCATGAAAGCATAAAACCCTCAAAATGACATTTTATCGTAAGTTGAAGTGATGAAGTTATTATAATGTAAACTTGTCTTTAAACTTCACATTCCTTAGTTATATTAATGTATTTTGAGTATCCATTTTCCCCTTGTCATATTAACTTTAACTTATTTATTAAATCCTTATAGGTTAACCTTCTCCTATTAATATAATTCCCTTTTAACGAAATATCCCCTAAAAACCCACTATTATAAACTTTGGCCAAAGTTTATTATCCCACATGTTTTAAATAAACGCCCACAATAAACCCCCTTTGGCTAAACTAGCACTATGTAAATATCCCGCCCCCCTATGGTTATTAAGCCTATTTGGTTTAATTAACTATATAATAAAAATACAAAGGAAGCTTTCGGAATACAATTTAAACTAAGGTTTAAAGCATGAAACCTTTGATATGTTACCATATTACATATACATTAAACCCGCCTCATGCATTTTTAACCCATTCCTCATGAGGCATAACTTTTCCACATCCTGACGCCTCCATAATTATCTATAGCCGCTCGATCAACCATGGCCTTACTAATCCAATGGTCCCAAACCAATGCGATGCCCATTACTCCCAGCTATACTTTTTCCCTGATGTCACATTGAAACTCTACCGTAGATCTATACCTTCCATATCGAACGGCCTATATTTATCCCGGTCCCACCCGACTTTCCGCCGCTTCTTTGAAAATGATCTCAACCATTCGCATCGTTAAAATAAATCCAACAATGCGCATTCCATATCGCACTCTGAAAGTGATCGACCAAAGTTTTATGAAAATCGCGCAATAAAATTTGTTTTCCAATACAACCCAATGCTACGTGTCCCCTTTTCATTTGATCGCATTCCAAAAGCCAAAAACAGCTTACTACCTACAGCCAACGCGAAAACCACCAGCGGTTTTCCATAGTTCAAACAATAAAATTTTCCCGCCAGATATGTAACTCACCAATATTACGTTTTATAAGGTTTATAATAAAGGTTAAAACCTTTGTTATAAGGTTTATGTGAACGTTATAAGCTCCACCCGACCGGTAAACCTCTGTTAAATCCTTTCCAGCTCCCGAATCCGATTTTTACTCTCTGTGTGCCTATTTTGTACCTGAAAGACCTATTTCACGCCTGAAAGCTCCGTTTTGACCAACAGGATCTCTGTTTGAAGGCCAAAGACACCTTTCAACTGCAACATATCGACATCAAAAGCCTCTATTTTAAGTTCAATCTTTAGTATAAACCCTCAAAAAAACATTTCCATGGCTTGAAAAGGTCTTTGAATCTACAGATCTCCTGACAAGTCATCTTTTATAGTCTCAACCATTTAGGAAACCCTGTTTCCTATCTTAACCCAGTTTTTCATCTCTCAGATTCCTCATTGAGCACTAAAATTCCTATTGAGACTATCTTTACCCAATAATTGCTCAGAATTCCCTCTGTTAAAGTGAAATACTCCTGCAAACTGTTTAAACTTGCAAAAATAAGCCTAACAATGCCTAAAAAACAGAGTTAAACCTCCACAAAATGATCTCATTCCACAGATATTTGAAGAACCTCCAATCACCTCCCTGTAGCCAAGAATTCATTAACAAATTGTTTGATTTTTACAGGTTATTATCAGAATAAGAAATTGGGCCAAGAATTTCAATACTAGGTGACAAAATTGTTTGCTCCAAATTCTCATATTTCAAATCAAAAGCTTTGTTCAACAAACAGTTTGTATACAAAGAAAGAATAAAATCAAGTCAGGGAGAGATCAGAATGATGAAATTTGCATAGTGAATGGTAAAAGTGAAATCAGAATTCACAATGACATTGAAAACATAACAGTTAAAGAGTATCAGTGGTTAAAGTGTATCAGGTAAAAGTTAGAGTGAAAGTTAAAACAAAGTTACAAGAGCAGTCAAAGGTAAACAGTAAAAGTAAATACTGAGGCAGTAAATGGTAAAAAGAGATTAAAATACTTTCACCAACAATGAGGTTTATATAAAGTGAAAGTAAAACAGTTAGAAGAACAAAAAGGTAAAAAGATGAAAAAGAGAGCAAGAAGGGACATTTTTTGCACAAATTTCTTGTTTAAGTCATTGTTTTGCAGAAAATATTGTGACCAATCCAAGATGAATTTTGCAAAAATGAAGGAGGTTTATGTTCTTAATAGGGCCATATACAAAGACCTCTCTCACGTTTCTAACATCCATTATGGATTGGGAAATATTAAACAATATTGGAGAGCACTTTTTCCAGAAAATTTCTGTCAAGTCATCCTTTTGCAGAGAAGATGGTGGCCAATAAGAAACACATATTAAAAAACTGAAGGAGGTTTTTGTTCCTAAGAAAACCATATACAAAAAACTATCTCACTTTTTTTACATTCATTTCATAATGAGAGATACATGCACATCTTTACAGCCTAGTTTTCAGACTCTGTAAAACTCTGTTTTACACATCTTTTTGCAGAGCCTATTGTGCATAGCTGGAGAAGAATTTTAGGAAACTGAAAGAGGTTTATTTCTCCAACATATTTATCCATAATAAATTATTTCAATTTTTACATATATATTTCGGATTGATAAATAAAAAGGTATAATTTGACACCAAGTTTGCAGAATTGTTGGAGCAGAATACACAAAGAAAGGAAGCAGTTAGTGACTTGGATGCCTCATCATCAACTAAGAGTTGGATCAAATTTTAATTCTCCTCTTTTTCATCACCTTTCCATAAAAAATAGTGCCAAATAGATGTATTATTTTTAGTGTCCTTTACTTAAGTTTTATTTATGTAAAACAGTTGGAGAGATTTGTGAACCAATCTTGATATTTTTTCAAGATATTTTAGTTTAGAATTTGTATAAATACTTCACTTTTGGAATTATTTTGTGTGGAATAAAATTTATTAAGACTACTATAGTCATTTTGTTGGATATATTGAAGTTGGTGTGAGTCAATTAGCAAATCAGCAGACTGGAATTGAGGTTAAAGACATCATAACTCAGGATTCTTGTGCTGACCAGATAAGTCTAGTCTTTTTCCTGTTTTCATTTTTTTTCTCTCAAAAGTTTTCATACATTCATATTAATGTGTTTCTATCTTTAATGATCAACTAGGAGAGTTTAGACAGGATTAGTGATAAAAATCTCCCTATTTTTTACTAGTTGGCATTATTATGTTTTCTTCTTGATAACTGGACTATAGAATTCTTAATTGCTCTAGGTCCCTGTTTGATCCCCTCCTTCAATCTTCTTTTCTGTAACTTAAGGATTCTTAAGTGCCATTTTCTTCAGATTTCATCCATTCCATCAAAAAATCCTATTCAAATCCTTAGAAGGTCATCTACCTTGCTCTTAGTACATTTACATCTTTAAGTCTTATTTCCTAGCTCTGCTTGCCTAGAAAGTTGAATCCATAGCCTAATGTTCTGGTAGATCCCTCTGGTTTACCTTGAAACACTTTTTATTCCCACCACACTTTCAAAACAAGTCCCACTGTCCACTCATAGCTAGCCTAAAATCCATTACAAAACAAAGCTAAATCTTAAGGAGAGATCCCTCTCCGGAACTCAGGAAGGCTAGATCCTGAATTCTAAAAGAGGTTCTTGGTTACCTCTAGTAAGTTACAAAATTTTAAATATTTCTGATAGAAAATTTACTAGAGTGATAACATACTAGCGACTCTGCTGGGGAAGACTAACATTTTCTTTAGAAATATTTTACAGATTCAGATCTGATCTATGATGGTGGAGAACGATCAGACAGACAAAGGTTAAAATCATCCACCTGGCGACTCCAAATCAATTTCATAATCAAGAGTGCACTGGAGGAATGAACCTCAAATAACAATATGGAAAGATCAGGCTTTCAACTTGGATCTTAATCCAAGACATTATGTTCTTTCTCATTAAGAAATTTTTTCAATGTATATTGTATTTTATAGAAGATCTTAGATTAGTTTTTAATTATTTTCCTTTGAAGATTGTAAGTAATAATTCTCCTAATCTCTTTGAGCAGCTTTCTTATGAATCTAATGATGATCATTTTCCAATTAAGAAGCCTCAAATAATCAAGACTGATCTTACAATCCCTGTACATATCCATGTACCATATAAAGTTCCAGATAGATATAAGCCTCTTATTTTACCTCCTATACTCCATGATTTTCCTAAAAAATACTACAAATATCTTCCTAGATTTGATGGAGAGAATGTTATCACTGCCCAAAAACATATTCAAGGTTTTGAGAATTATTTGGATTTATTTGAGATTGATGAAGATGATGTTAAAATCGGACTTTTTTCTCTTTCTTTGCAAAATAGAATAAAGAGTTGGTTCAAAAATCTGCCTAATGCTAGCATCTCAAATTTCCAGCAGTTTATCAAACTTTTCCTTGATAGATGGATAATAAAAGTTAATCCTTTTGTGATCATGGAAGAATATAATCAGTTAAAAAGACATCCAAATGAAACAATACAACAATTTTCTGACAGATTTAATCAAGTTTACTATTCAATGCCAGAAAATATTAGAACTCCTCATAATTCAGCTCTCTTGCATCCAACTGCCTTTGATCCAGAAATAGAATTTCGGTTAAGAGAAAGAGATCCAAAAACACTTGTACAGATGCAGAACATTGCAGTTGATGTAGAAGTTAATCTGCAAATCAGACAGGAAAAGTTGAAAGCAGAAGAAGAGGAAAAGAAAAACATTGCAGAGGTAAAACTCAGCCTTTTGGTAAGAAAACTAGATGAAAGAACACAGGAGATCACTATGAAAGATGAATTTTTTATTCAAAACCACCATGAAGAAATAGAAGAGGTTGATAGCCATAAACAAATTCCTCTTAATTCAAATTATCATAGATCAGAAAATGAATTTACAGATCAATATGAGGAAGAGGAATCTACTAATATAATGTGTACGTTTGATGACATTCCTTCTTTTGATGATTTGCCTAAGTATGATCATTATGATGATAGTTATGTTCTCCAAATTCAAGCTAACTTTACAGAGCAATCAGAAGCTAGTTTGGAGGATGAAGAAATGCAGTTTCAGCAGATTGAAGACAATGATCAGCCAATATAGATCAGACATGAGAGTGAGGAAGAAAGAGGAGAAAATGTGGAAATAAGTGAAGGATCTTTACCTCTTTGTTTTGCTTCATTTCAATTCATTCGAGACAACTATCATGCCATCAATAATCAACAATCTTTAGGAATTTTGATTGACAAAAAAGAAGATAATGAAACTATTAATCAATATTTTTCAGTTTCACAATTGCAGTTATCAGTTCCCATTGAAATAAATGATCAAATGACACAAGAAAGTTCCATACCACTATTTTTTGAATCATCTCAGCTTTTAAAGGAAATGTGGTATAACATATTTAAAGAAAAGGATGAGAAACTTGTTGAAGTTTATGAAGTCCCATGGAATCCTATAAGCCATAGGTTGCAACAATTTTCCCAAATTTTTCATGATCCAATAGCAGATATGTTGAATATTGAATGCATTCAAAGCCTTCCTCCATTAACTAACTATGATTTTCAGAATCAAGATGATAATGATTTCAACAGTCAAACATTACAATCAGTGGGAATATCATCACAAATCTTATCTGAAAGTTTACAGGGAGATAAAGATGAAAATAACATTTCATATTCATGGTATGGAGGCCATCCAAAACAGATGTGCAGTTGTTCAGATCAGTTAAACATCAGTGTATATATTTTGGAAGATCCTTTTGTATAGTTTCTAGAGTCAACAAAGGAAATCAAGTATTTCCTTATCCTCTCATTTGTTGACAATTTTCTAATAGGTTGCAGAAGTACAGTTTTGATAATCAACAAGAAAATGCAACAAAATCTATCAAAGTACATAATGCTTGAATGGTTGCATTGGCTATTTCATTTTACCTAACCAGCAGTTGGACAGCTGATTAGAGTAAGTAGGTAGGATTTCAGCTTATTTCATTTTTCAATTTTCAGCTAGTTTTAAATAAATCATTAAGGTTTGAAGCTAAGGAGAAGGTCCTAAAGATATTTAAGATCTAATCAGTTTGGTTTGAGAATTGCAGTATGTTTTTGTTAGTTTTAGATCATATTTCAGGGTGCAGAAAAAGGACTATATTCAATTCAATAATTTTAGCCACAGCAAATGCATGTTTGGGATTGGCCCAATGGATCAGGCTACTAGTCAACGGTGTTCTTGACATCTCACAAGGAAATGCCATCCCCATGTGAAGCCGATGTCAGCAACCTGTAAATATAGGATTCATAATTTTGACTTGCCTGATGGTAATCTTGTAAATATGTACATACTTTGCCTTCTGCAACTTGTATTCCCATATTTTGTTAAAAAAAAAAAAAAAAGAGGGTAAAAAGTCCTTAGAGAAAAATCAAAGGACTTAGAAAAAATAATAGACCCCAAAAGAAAAGAAAAAAAATGAATAAAACATGAAAGTGTGCAAGTCTAAATGCCACTACTTTTACCTTTTGCAGTTGATTATGGAAAAGTGTCAATAAATGCCATAATCTGTGATGAGTTAAACAGTTTAACCTTAACTTGTCATGTTTCAATTTCACTTGTTGTAGATAGAGAATAAAGAATTGTCATACAGTTTAATCATGACAATTCAGTAGTTAGGTAGAGAATAAGTGAATCCAACAGTTTAATCTGGATTCATGGATGAAATAATTGTAGAATTAGATATTTTTATTGCTTTCAAAAAGAATAAATGTTGTAAAGGTTGCTAGCTCAAATGCACCTAATCAAAATGGAAGAAAAAATGTTAGCAGTTAAAATTGGGTAGGTAGAAGAAGGTGAGAAGCATCATTGTAAATATTATTCACCAGGGCTGCAAATAACTAACTTCCCTTCCCCATAGCCATTTATCATTCTAAAACTATCAGTTAAAAAGGCTCAAGGAATTTCCTTGACTCCTGTTGGGACCGGACCCAAGGCTCTATGGCTAATTAGTTGAAAATGTTAAATGTCTATATTAATCCCACAAATCACGTCATTTTTCATTCATGCATTCATTTCCATGAAAAATCATAAGTAAAAACCTCATTTTTACTTAATTATGCTCTAATCCCCATTTGATTAATTTCCCACATTTCATGAAAGCATAAAACCCTCAAAATGACATTTTATCCTAAGTTGAAGTGATGAAGTTATTATAATGTAAACTTGTCTTTAACTTCACTTTCCTTAGTTATATTAATGTATTTTGAGTATCCATTTTCCCCTTGTCATATTAACTTTAACTTATTTATTAAATCCTTATAATTTAACCTTCTCCTATTAATATAATTCCCGTTTAACTAAATATCCCCTAAAAACCCACTATTATAAACTTTGGCCAAATTTTATTATCCCACGTGTTTTAAATAAACGCCCACAATAAACCCCCTTTGGCTAAACTAGCACTATGTAAATATCCCGCCCCCCTATGGTTATTAAGCCTATTTAGTTTAATTAACTATATAATAAAAATACAAAGGAAGCTTTCGGAATACAATTTAAACTAAGGTTTAAAGCATGAAACCTTTGATATGTTACCATATTACATATACATTAAACCCACCTCATGCATTTTTAACCCATTCCCCGTGAGGCATAACTTTTCCACATCCTGACGCCTCCACAATTATCTATAGCCGCCCGCTCAACCATGGCCTTACTAATCCAATGGTCCCAAACCAATGCGATGCCCATTACTCCCAGCTATACTTTTTCCCCGATGTCGCATTGAAACTCTACCGTAGATCTATACCTTCCATGTCGAACAACCTATATTTATCCCGGTCCCACCCGACTTTCCGCCGCTTCTTTGAAAATGATCTCAACCATTCGCATCGTTAAAACAAATCCAACGGTGCACATTCCATATCGCCCTCCGAAAGTGATCGACCAAAGTTTTATGAAAATCATGCGATAAAAGTTGTTTTCCAATACAACCCAATGCTATGTGTCCCCTTTTCATTTGATCGCGTTCCAAAAGCCAAAAACAACTTACCGCCTGCAGCCAACACGAAAATCACTAGCGGTTTTCCACAGTTCAAACAATAAAATTCTCTCGCCAGATATGTAACTCACCAATATTACGTTTTATAAGGTTTATAATAAGGTTAAAACCTTTGTTATAAGGTTTATGTGAACGTTATAAGCTCCGCCCGACTGGTAAACCTCTGGTAAATCCTTTCCAGCTCCCGAATCCAATTTTTACTCTCTGTGTCCCTATTTTGTACCTGAAAGACCCATTTCATGCCCGAAAGCTCCGTTTTGACCAACAGAATCTCTGTTTGAAGGCCAAAGACACCTTTCAACTGCAACATATCGACATCAAAAGCCTCTATTTTAAGTTCAATCTTTAGTATAAACCCTCGAAAAAACATTTCCATGGCTTGAAAAAGTCTTTGAATCTACAGATCTCCTAACAAGTCATATTTTATAGTCTCAACCATTCAGGAAACCCTGTTTCCTGTCTTAACCCAGTTTTTTATCTCTCAGAATCCTCATTGAGCACTAAAATTCCTATTGAGACTATATTTACCCAATAATTGCTCAAAATTCCCTCTGTTAAAGTGAAATACTCCTGCAAACTGTTTAAACTTGCGGAAATATGCCTAACAATGCCTAAAAAATAGAGCTAAACCTCCAAAGAATGTTCCACAGATCTTTGAAGAACCTCCAATCACCTCCCTACAGCCAAGAATTCATCAACATATTTTTTGATTTTTTCAGGTTATTATCATAATAAGAAATTGGGCCAACAATTTCAATACTAGTTGACAAAATTGTTTGCTCCAAATTCTCATATTTCAAATCAAAAGCTTTGTTCAACAAATAGTTTGTATACAAAGAAAGAATAAAATCAAGTCAGGGAGAGATCAGAATGATGAAATTTGCATAGTGAAGGTAAAAGTGAAATCAGAATTGACAATGACATTGAAAACATAGTAGTTAAAGAGTATCAGTGGTTAAAGTGTATCAGGTAAAAGTTAGAGTGAAAGTTAAAACAAAGTTACAAGAGCAGTCAAAGGTAAACAGTAAAAGTAAATAATGAGGCAGTAAATGGTAAAAAGAGATGAAAATACTTTCACCAACAATGAAGTTTATCTAAAGTGAAATTAAAACAGTTAAAAGAACAAAAAGGTGAAAATATGAAAAAGAGAGCAAGAAGGGACATTTTTTGCACAAATTTCTTGTTTAAGTCATTGTTTTGCAGAACATATTATGACCAATCCAAGAATAATTTTGAAAAACTGAAGGAGGTTTATGTTTTTAATAGGGCCATCTACAAAATCCTCTCTCACGTTTCTAACAGCCATTATGGATTGGGAAATATTAAACAATATTGGAGAGCACTTTTTGCATAAAATTCTTGTTAAGTCATCATTTTGCAGAGAAGATGGTGGCCAATAAGAAACACATCTTAAAAAAATGAAGGAGGTTTTTGTTCCTAAGAGACCCATCTAAAAAAACCTATCTCACTTGTTTCATAGTCATTTCCTAATTAGAGATACATGCACATATTTACAGCTTTTTTTTCAGACTCTGTAAAACTCTATTTTACACATCTTTTTGCGGAGCCTATTGTGCACAGTCGGAGAGGAATTTTAGGAAACTGAAAGAGGTTTATTTCAAAAACATATTTATGCATAATAACCTCTTTCACTTTTTACATATATATTTCGGATTTAGAAATACAAAGGTATCATTGGACCCCAAGTTTTCAGAATTGTTACTTTTTACATATATATTTCGGATTTAGAAATACAAAGGTATCATTGGACCCCAAGTTTGCAGAATTGTTGGAGCAGAATGCACAAAGAAAGGAATCAATTAGTGACTTGGATGCCTCATCATCAACTAAGAGTTGGATCAAATTATAATTCTCCTCTTTTTCATCACCTATCCATAAAAAATAGTGCCAAATATATGCATTAGTTTTAGTTTCCTTTACTTAAGTTCTATTTATGTAAAACAGTTGGAGAGATTTGTGAACCAATATTGATATTTTTTCAAGATATTTTAGTTTATAATTTGTATAAATACTTCACTCTTGGAAGTATTTTGTGTAGAATACTTGTGGGCAGAAGCATGTAGCACTTTAGTTAATGTGCAAAACCGTTGTCCTCATAGAGTACTTGGCATGAGTACACCTGAGGAAGCTTTTATTGGTAAGAAGCCTGATACTTCTCATTTGAAGATTTTTGGCTCATCTATTTACATTCATGTGACAAAGGACGCTAGGAAGAAGCTGGAGCCGACTGCAGAAGTTGGGATATTTGTGGGGTGCACAGAAACACCTCATAATTATCGTGTGTATTTGCCAGACAGTCGGATGACTGTGGTGCGATGGGATATAAAATTCAATGAGGTGAAAGCCAAGAAGTTTTCGCTTGAGAGGGAGCTACACTTGCATGTAGAGGAGGAACTTCTTGTTCCCAAAGATGAGCCTCTATATGTGTATCAGACACAGGAGGATATTCATGGAGTGGAGGAGTCCACTCATGTAGAACCAAACATCATACAAGGCAGAAAGCATACCACAGAATCTGAGAGACTGAAGCTTGATGCGACACAGAATGTAGGATTCCCTACATCACAGCGCAAACAGAGAGAGTCACTTGACTGATTTACTGGATACATGGCTCTTATGAGAAAGTGTATCGTGACAGAGCCATCTTCTTTTGAAGAAGCAGTGCAGGAGCCCACATGGGTAGATGCCATGGTGCAGGAGTATGAATCCATTGTCAGAAACAGTGCTTAGGATATTTTTCCAAGGCCGGTGGGTAAATCAGTTGTAGGATCAAGATGGATCTACAAGGTAAAGCAAGCTGCTGATGGGAGCATCGAGAAGTATAAGGCAAGATTTGTTGTCTGGGGCTTCTCACAGATCGATGGGATTGATTATGAAGAAACCTTTTCACTTGTCGCACGGTATTCTTCCATAAGGACCATACTTTCTCTCTCAGCGCAGATGGGTTGGCACATTCATCAGATAGATGTGAATACTGTGTTCCTTAATGGGATCATTGAGGAAGAAATGTACATTGAGCAGCCTGAAGGATTCGAGATCTTCAGTAGTGAGTCGCATGTGTGCAGACTCAAAAGAGCGTTGTATGGGTTGAAGCAAGCACCTTGTGCTTGGTACACACGGATCAACAGCTATTTCACTAGACTTAGCTTCACCAAGAGTGAGGCGGATGCAAACTTGTACCAAATTTTGGTGGAGGGTAAGCTTTTAATCATTTTTCTTTATGTTGATGATTTAATACTAATGAGTGATGAGCAGTTGATACACTCATGCAAGGAAAATCTTGCAAGGGATTTTGAGATGAAGGATTTGGGCCTCCTTCATTATTTCCTTGGATTGGAAATATGGCAGCGGGAAGGTGAATTGTTTGTGTCTCAAGGCAAGTATGCTCAGGAGATACTTGAGAAGATTCACATGCAAGGCTGCAAGCATATTGATACTCCTCTTCCAAGAAATTTGAGGAAAGAGGATGCTACATGAGCAGAGGTAGTGGATGCCACTGTTTATTGACAGTTGGTGGGTTCGCTCATGTATTTAGTTAATACAAGACCAGACATATGCTATGCAGTGAACCAGCTTTCACAAGCAATGGTTAAGCCTACCAAGCTCTTTTGGAAGGAAAGCAAGCATGTCCTGAGGTATCTCAAGGGCACATATGAGTATGGCTTATGGTACAAACAGATGGATGAGGTGAATTTACATGGCTTCACGGATGCAGATTGGGCAGGCAACCCAATGGACAGAAAGAGCACAACAGGAGGGATTTTTCAGTATCGGATCTACAGCAGTTTCTTGGTACAGCAGCAAAAAAATATCTGTGGCACTCAGTTTAGTAGAAGCAGAATACATGGCAACAATTCAAGCTGCATGTGAGGCTATCTGGATGAGGAAGATCCTTGTTGGTTTGTTCGATTCACATTTAGATCCTACAGTGATACATTGTGATAATCATATTTGCATTAAAGTCTCGATTAATCTTGTGTTTCATGATAGATCTAAATATATTGATATCCGGTATCATCATATCAGAGATTGTGTGCAGTGGAATATCATGTCGCTTCAGTTCATTCCTACAAAAGATCAAGATGCGGAAATTTTGAATACCATAGAGGCAGGATCGGGGTGAAGGATAATCTCTATCTTGTTGATAGGGAGTGTTGAGATTCAACAAGATGATGAGCTTAGTGAAAATCAGTCACCTTCACTAAGTGGGCCCGTAGGCTATTTTTAGGTGTAAGTCTATTTTTAGACATGGTGATCATATTTCAAAAGTTGCAGGATGCTATTTGTGGATGGTTGGTCAAGTTGGAAAAATAGATGAAATTCTATTTTTAGAATATTGGGCGAAGTCTATTTATAGATCGTCAATCTAAAAATAGAAGTGTTGATTATTATTAGCTCTTAATAATAATCACACTCTAAATATCAGCTTATTCTCTTAGAGCACTTAATTTCAGTGTAGAGATTTGGAAAATCAGTGGGCTGAAGGAATTATGCAATTCCTAGGTTCTACTAGTGGTTCATGCATGCACGACTCAGTTAGCACTGAAGTGGCAAAGTTATGGCAGAGTTGGAAGAGTAGTTCATGGAGTTGTTATTCAGTTTAACTCAGTTAATGGAGTTAAAATCAGTTGAGCTAATTGTATCTAGTCTAACTGAAATATACACTAGTGAGAGTTTAGTGAATTAATTAGTTAATTAATTCACAAATAATAACTCATTAATAAACTGAATAAATATAGCAATTAACTACAGCGCATGTCAGTTCCAGTGGAGACCCAGTGGAGAAATAGGTGAAAGGGCAAGATGGACTATCCGTTGTGACTATAGTGATACATTGATTACACCACACACACATTGGAGTTTCCAATGAGGATTGTGCAGTCAAGGCAAAGACAATTCGAATTCATTCAGGGGTCTTCTTCAACAGGGATTGCGTAGTGCAGGTAGGCTATCAGGTGGCAAGAAATCAGTGCATGGATTCGCAGATTTCTTCTAATTAGTGTGTGACGATTGATTGTTCTGAGAGCTTGATGTACTAAGCTTTGTATGAGATTGTTACATGATCTCCATGATACATAATATATGATCGTTGGGGTTTTTAGCTTCAGGATTTCTCGTTAAACAATTGTGTTATGTGCGATTTAATTTATTCACATGTGTTTGCAATTGAGTTTTTAAATTTACGCAAAATATTAACAGTGGAAGGATTTTGTATTTGGCAAGAAGATAAATATTGTTAGATCAGGAGAATATGGATATATACATGCATCTTGTATATAATTTCTACACGACGGAGCCTAGACAAATAGTTTTGACTAAAACAGAGGTAGCGCAGGGAAGGGAAACGGTTGATAAAGGGAAACTTGAAAACCTTATGATTTCTCACCCTCCATTCCCTTAAAGATTAACACTAACTAGACTGATAGTCTCTCCATATTTCGATATCCTAGGGGAATTAAAGAACCTTTGCATTAAAATTCCTCTTTTACAGGCTATACAAGACATTCCTATCTATGCCAAGACAATTAAAGATTTGTGCAGGAAAAAGCAGGTGAGGAAAGAAAAAATTGTACTCACTGTTCATGTGGTAGGGGCACTATCAGACTTACTGATGGGCAAGGAAACACCTGTGAAACATGAGGATCCATGGAACCCCATAGTAACTGTGCATATCTTTGGCCACTCCTTTCCAAACACATTGGTTTTCCTAGGGGCGGCCATTAACATCTTAACTACATTAAACTTTGAGAAGTTAGGCATAACAGCATTAGAACCCACAGCTACTTTGCTAGAACTTGCTGACAGATCTGTTATTAGACCAGAAGAAAAATTACAAGACATCTTGGTTTCTGTGGACTCATGGGAGTATCCAGCTGACTTTTTAGTTATCAAACCCAAAAATTAGGATGGATGGACACCCCTTGATACTTGGTCGACCTTGGTTGGCAACAGTCGATGCTTACATAGGCTGCCAAATAGGAAGCATGACCATTGCTAGAGGAGATTCCATTAAAAAAATTATCATTTACCCACCTACCAAACCAATTATACCCACGGTAAATATTCACAGACATCTGCATACATACTAGGAACAAAATATTCGTTCACCGTTGACAATAGTTGAAGCTCTTGAATTCAAAAATCAAACTAAAGACGATGTAATCAATAATTTCATGAATCAACCATCTACGCCTGGAAACTTAATTCTAAATGTTAAAAACAGTTCTTGACAATGAACCACAAGAAGACCCCTTGGCAGACATTGATAATCAATACATACCCACAATCGTTGTGCGCAACATCATACCAATTGAAATTGAGCCAGGAAAATTTTTAAATATCAATGGCAGTCTGGATAGTGACCAGAAGAAAAAGCTCATAAAGGTTCTACAAAAGTATCAAGGAGCATTTTCTTGGGACTACCCATACATGAAGGGTATAGACCCTCAACTATGCACACAACACATCTATACTGACAAGGCGGCTCGGCCTATTCAGCAACCTCAACGGAGGCTAAACCCACATATGAAAGACATTGTAAAAGATGAATTTCAAAAGATAGTG
This sequence comes from Pinus albicaulis, assembly GCA_034641835.2. NCBI lineage: Eukaryota > Viridiplantae > Streptophyta > Pinopsida > Pinales > Pinaceae > Pinus > Pinus albicaulis. The sequence goes on from CM076572.1 coordinate 451,937,515, forward strand.
GAAGTAAACTTCATTTATTCTATCTTAGATAGCAAATGGGTCTCTCCTCAAGTAGTTGTTCCTAATAAGAATGGGAAATGGAGAATCTATGTGGATTATAGAGAACTAAATAAAGCAACACAGAAGGACCACTTCCCCCTTCCTTTTATTGACCAAGTCCTTGATACATTGGCAGGGAAACTGTTATCTTCCTTGCTTGATGGGCTCAGCGATTACAATCAAATCTAGATAGCCCCCAATGACCAGGATAAAACAACCTTTACCTGCCCATGGGGTACATTTTCCTACAGGGTATTACCATTTGGACTATGCAATGCCCCAACAACCTTCCAAAGAGCCATACTCATCATTTTGTTGATTTAATAAATGAAGGACTTGAAATTTACAACCTTCCAAAGAGCCATACTCATCATTTTTCTTATTTAATAAATGAAGGACTTGAAATTTACATGGACAACCTTACCCCATATGGAGATGACTTTGATCAAGCACTAGAAACACTAGAAAAGGTATTGGAATGATATATTGCTACCAAATTAAGTTTAAGCAATGAAAAATGCCACATGATGATGACCGAAAGAGTGATCCTAGGACACTACATCTCTGTAGCTGGAATATAGGTAGACCCGAAAAAAAATAGAAGTAATCCTTTTATTAGCCACACCTTGTATGGAGATAGAGGTACGCAGTTTTCTTAGATACGCACGGTACTATTGCAGGTTTATAAAGAATTTTTCACAAATCGTTGCACCCTTGTATGCATTAACTGAAATGTTGAATTCCATTGGTCTAATAAATGTGACACTGCTTTTACATATTTAAAGAAATTGGTCTCGGCAGAACCAATCTTATGTGGTCCTAACTAGAAGCTGCCCTTTCACATTTCTTCGGATGCATCCGACACAGCGATAGGAGCAGTTCTCGTTCAAGAAGAAGATAAAAAGCCCTATGTTATTTTTTATATCAGCAAAAATTTCACTCCTGCTGAATTAAACTATGCAGTGACTGAAAAAGTGTTCTTGGCTGTCATTTATGCTATCAATAAATTTAGACATGATATAACTAGCTATCAAGTACTCCTGTATGTTGATCACTCTGCCATTAGATATCTAGCCAATAAACCAATTACAAATGGGAGAATAACTTGTTTCTTTCTGCTTTTGCGAGAATTCGATATAACTATCAAAGATTGTCCAGGGAAGGAGAACGTGGTTGCATACTTCCTATCCAGAGTTCCCAAAACAGATGATACACTAGCGATGTATGATTATTTTCCCGATGAACATCTATTCACAGTGGTCGTAAAAACACCATGGTACGCAGATGTAGCAAACTACCTGGCAGTAGGAAAGTTTCCCAGACATTTAACATCAAGGGAACGGAAGCTGATTGTTCAACGCAGTGCTATATTCCCTTGGATCGGTGGATACCTCTATCATACAGGAGCTGATATGCATATACGCATATGCATCCAGGAAGACGAGATTTATGACATTCTATGGGCTTGTCATGATGAACCATGTGGTGGCCATTTTGCAGATCGCAGAATGGGGCACAAAGTATTGCAATTAGGTTATTATTGGCCTATGATTTTTAAAGATGCAAAAAAATATGTCCAAGCCTGCAGTATTTGCCAAAGAATGGGCCGCTCGGGCCAAGCTGATGAAATTCCATTACAACCACAATTGGTAGTAGAACCGTTCAAACGATGGGCACTGGACTTCATTGGGCCATTCAACCCGCCATCAAACCAGAAAATCTACATACCAGTTGCCACATATTACGTAACAAAGTGGGTATAAATAGTGGCCTTATCAAGAGCTACAGAAGAATCTATGATTAATTTTCTTTATGAGCTATTTGTGTGATATGGCTTACCACGGGAAGTGATAACTGATGGAGGGGCACAGTTTGTGGGCAATAAAATTACGGCCACCCTGAAAAATCACCATATCATCTATAGAGTCATGTCTCCCTACCACCCACATGCAAATGGGCAAGTTGAAAGTACCAACAAATTCCTTGAGGCAATTCTCACTAAAACAGTATCAACACATCGTCAAGACTAGGCTACTAGACTACCAAAAGCCTTGTGGGCTTACCGCACAACATAGTGAAACACCAGTGTATATTCCCCGTATCAGCTGGTATTTGGAAGAGAGCCTATTTTTCCTATCAAATTCGAAATAAAGACTCTAAGGACAGCCCAGGAGGTAGGGTTGGACTTGACGGAGGCCCAGATTAGAAGACTCCAACAAATGAATGAATTAGATGAAATACGGCTACTGGCTCTGCAGCGCACCAAAATCATCCAACAACAATGAGCTAAGTGGCATGACAACCTCATCAAAAATAATACATTTCAGAGAGGAGATTCGGCGCTTCCCTATGACTCCATATTCCAAGATTTTTCGAGAAAGTTACAAAAAAGGTGGCTCGGTCCATATGAAATTCAGGAATTACACAACATTGGTACCCTCACCTTGACCACCATAGACCTTTTTGGTTCTACATTCCGAGTCAATGGGCACAGAGTGCACCTCTATCACAAACCTCTTACAAAGGATTCTTTCTGCCAGCAGGTACGCAATGATCCCACTATCCAAATTTTAGCAGTTTGGGGTGATAACCCCACAACTTTAAGCACATGAGAGCTTACTACTTCCTTTTTTAATTATTGTATCTAATTTCCCTGCAATTTTTAGTTTTCTTATTGTACATTCTTCATACTCACAGTAGTATCCTTTTCCTTCATCGTCCTTTTTCGTTTTTATTTTTTTTGTTCAAATCTTTGAACGGTTGTTGTTCAATCCAATTGAACAGTTGTTGTTCAATTGGATTGAACAGCCATGTCTTTTGCGTTTTTATTTTTGTCGTTCAAATTTTTGAACGGCTGTTGTTCAATCCAATTGAACAATAGTTTCTTGTGAGTTTTTATTTTTTTGGTTCAAATCTTTGAACGGTTGTTGTTCAATCCAATTAAACAGTTGTTGTTCAATCGTATTAAACAGTCGTGTCTTTTGCGTTTTTATTTTTTCTATTCAAATCTTTGAACGGTTGTTGTTCAATCCAATTGAACAGCTGCTATTCAATCGGATTAAACAGTCGTGTCCTTTTGCGTGTTTATTTATTATTGTTCAAATATTTGAATGGTTGTTATTCAATCCAATTGAACAGTTGTTGTTCAATCGGATTGAATAGCCATGTGTTATTTTTGTTGTTCAATCGGATTGAACAACTGATTTTTTTTTCATTTTTCTTAAGCATGATCCTTCTTCATTTTTGATGATCTCTTCTCACAAAACCCAATCCTCATCCCACACCCTAACTATAAAAGATTCTGAGTAGGAATTGGCACCTAAAAAGGAGAAAAGCAGTAATATTACTAATATGATGATCCTTTGGAACTTTAATGGAAATCTCTACTCTGGAAGCTAACATGGTACATCAATGCAATGAAGGGCTAGAAATCTCTTGCTCAAACATGTTATCACACAATTCATAGTCTTATAACAGTATATCTTTCTACACTCTCGAGTAGTACTTCCCTTTTGACATAAAGATTTAGGAATAATGAGTATTAATTGTATTGGAATTCTTTTTACTAGTCACACCATCCCTAACTCTTAAGGAGTTAATGAGCCTCCCTTCATGTATAAAGAATAAATATTATGTTTACATGCAAATTTTAAAAAATAGGGAATAGGGGGTCTCATCACGAGCCAACCTACCATGATCATATGGATTTAACAGGTGACATGCCCACAATGGCCAACACACCAGGGTAATGACCTTCTCGACAGCTCCAACTGCTTAAAGGATAGGAGGTCTCGTCACGAGCCGACCTGATCACTCTGTTACAATTCCAGTGAATGGCACTGTGACTATCTGGCCACCACACCATCACAGTGGTCTCTTCATAAAACAAATAAAAATGCCTACTTTTCAAAAATAAGTATTATGCCTATATGAAAAATTTTAAGAGAGAATGGGGGGTCTCATCACGAGCCAGCCTACCATGATAATAAGGGTTTAGCAGGTGACATGCCCACAATGGCCAACACACCGAGTTAATGACCTTCTCGACAGCTCCAACTACTTGAAGGACAGAATGTCTCATCACGAGCCGGCTTGATCACTCTGTTATAACTCCAATGAGTGGCACCTTGACTATCTGGCCACCACACCAGCACGGTTATCTCTCCATAAAATTGGAAAAATATCTACTTTTACATAGAGGATTCTGACTCATTTTTCAGGTTAAAATAGCAACCCTGTCAAGGCTATGAACGCCTGCTGACAGCAGTGGCTCTGCTTGTGGTATGAGAGTATTTTTCTAACGATATCCAATTACTCTTATATATACCTTATCTGCTATTTTCATCCATTTCCAAGATAAACGCACTACTCAAATAAGTGATAATACTATTTACCCACATAAGTAACTATGAATGAAATATGCTTTCATGTTTGAATTACGAGATGACGGCACCAATCATTATCCAACACTGACATGCTTATGTCATACCATACCATTAAATGAGGATGTCCTATCATAATAATTGTTGTATTACCTTCTCCCCTTCTTCTTTCATTTCCACATGAGATACACTTATGATAAATTCCAATTCTGACCTTTGCACCACATGCATTCATAATTGTTGCAATCACTCCTCTTTTCTTGAGCACCAAGGCCACGGACATCGTTCTCTCGTACAAACTATGATTGTTGATTTCTAACATTTTCCCCCATATGCATTCATGATTGATCCAATATCTCTTGTACTTAAGGTCGTGGACACCCTTATTTCGAGAGAGGGGGTGTAAATATCCATAAATATTAAGCATGCAAATTCCCTACACAAATTCCTTTGGATACACTAACAAGACCAAAATATCATTGCAATTACAATATGAAGTTACATACATTTACGCCAAAAGGCTAAAATTTACTTTTTCTCTCACATGCAGTGTATATTCTAACCAACAGGGTCGAAAGAAACGCAGACAAAGGGAGAAATTATCTCAGATAACACATCATCCATGGGAGGAAACTCTCTCCGAAATGAACTTACGACCTTCCCAATATCAAACACAGCCCGCACCATTCTTCAGCAATTTGGCTGGTTTCCATACCTACACAAATTGCAAGGGTTTGACACAGAAATCGCAATTGAATTCCCGCATAACCTACAAGAGGTACATACCAGACTCAGAGGAAGGATTATACCAGTCATAGAGGATATCATCGCTGAAGTCTCCGGAATAACAGCAGAGGGAGAAAGATGGACCGAAAAACACCTTCTTCTATGAGAGGCAATCGCAACATACCAAGATCCAGGAGAACCATTGGAATGGAAGGGAAAGGGGATTAACCATGTGTCCCTAAAAAAACCTTGGAGGGAATTGGCAGCATTCATCCAGAGATTCATCACATGTGATGGACGCTAAGATGTGGTAAAACCCCGCCAACTCAAATTGTTAGTTGCTCTTAAACAAAAAATTTCAGTTAATCTGCCTTCTTTCTTGAATTTTATATTACATGACACTGTTGTTCGAATGAGAAAGGCTAAAAACCCCCAAGCAGTCATCAGCCACCATGGTTTAATCAAGTTAATTATCATTCATGAGCTAGGCAAACAGCAATCTCATCTTCAACATGGGCCCTACATGGATAGGATGCAGGTACAGATACCCTCTCATCCGGTACCCCCCTGAGGGTTATGATCATGATTATGAGCTACCAAAGGGGCACACAAACTCCGCCTTTGCAAAGATCAGACAAAAACATGGGTTCAGATTCTATAAAGAAGAAGTCTACCCTGCATATTCTCTGACCCAGTTACACCTCAACCACTTGTTTCAATGAGGACCTGCAAATAGGTAAGCAGGGGAGTATGTTGGGCTGAGAATAAGGTACGTTTTCATCCTATCTACACCAAGAACTGTTATGCACTTTTATGAATTTTTCCTCATCTTAAAAATAAAGGAAAGGAAATTAATGTAAATTCAGGACGAAATGAACTGATGATAAAAGGGATGTTCAACAAACGGAAAATTGCCTTGTTGTATCTTTATTAACAGGGAAACAAAGCGGTTAAAATGATGATAACTAGAAGACAGCTGACAAGAGAAGCAAACGGAATCATGATGGCTCCCATGGGCCGGCAGAAGAGGAAAGGCACATCCATGTCTGAATAACTCAAATGACAACCACGAGCATCAGGATCCCATATGGAAAATACCGTTACCACTATTGAAATCGCCTTTAACAGGCCGATGATGAACAATATAGATAGATCTGAAGAGAGATTTTCTTCTGTAATAGACGTATCGGGACATAATTGTCCAGTTGTATTAATGTATTAATCTTCATCTTAATAAAGATTTTTTCATTTTTGAATAGTTAATCTCTGAGTTTTCCTTAGTGGTAGACTTCTGGTGGCTTTGGGCCCAGCCCTGGGAGTTTCTTTGCTAACCTCTGTGCTATAAGTTCAATTACAGAAATTATGTCTCAATCATCTAATGCATTTCGTGAGATATCATTTAATTGGTTGAATTGTGAACATAATATGCTACAACTTTCTCTTTCATTAGAATAGTTCATCATTCATGATTTCTTGCTTACAATCAATATTTTCATAATTGTTTAGATGCTTTCATCATCTCCCAATCCTTTTATACTCGTTTCATTACTTTTAACATGACTGTTGTTCAATTCTGTATATAGTTAAAGTTGGATATTTTCATTATTATTATAAGGTGTCTAGTTGTTGTTTGATTCAGAGAGATGTCATTTCTTAATTTAAAAGCGAATTCCATTGAAAATTTTAGATAAACAATTGTTGTTCGATTTATTCAATCTGTTGTTAAATTTATTAGGATTGTTGCTCAATTCATCACAGTATGTTGTTAGATCGTACGTTGCTCTTTTTTGCACTTACTTGGACGGAATAGTCAAAATAATTCTATAATCCCCTTTCACTTCGATTTGATTGAACTTCGAGAATTAGATAGTCTTCCTTATGATAATTTAGAGTATTTCCTTTGATATCACTTGCATATATTGTGCTCACACTCTTGAAATAACAAGACTTTCCCTAGGTTGATAATTGATTGAGAAGCATTGAAGTTGCCAGTAACAGTCACCTTTATGACCCAACACAATGCATAACCTGAGAGTACCATCCTTCTTCTTTACGAACAACACCCGCGCACCTCGAGGTGATACACTCGACCTAATATATCCCTTGTCAAGCATTTCCTTCAGCTGCAACTTCAACTCTACTAAATCTGATGTGCTCATCCTGTAAGGTGCATTTTATGTGGATGCTTTCCCTAGTACCAACTCAATGGAAAAGTCCACTTCCTTGTGAGAAGGTAACTCTAAAATATCTGTTGGAAACACAACCTAAAACTGCTGCAATACAGGATACCTTTAGAATATTTTTGCATCCTCAACATTCTTACCCTTGTCACTGGAAACATGCACTGCAAACATCACAAAACCTTTTCTTCAACTGCGCTTAACCTGCGTAGCAGTGACCATCCTCAATAATGTAGGCTTCTTCTTTCCCTGCAAAATTATCTTTTCTCCATTATCATCCAGGAACTCAATGGCCTTGTCATGTAAATACACTTTGGTCATATCAAGGTGCAGCCAATCCATACCCAGAAGCATGTTATACGATCCCAATGGAAATACATTCAAATGTGTTGTTTTAGGCATACCATTTAACTCAAATGCATAATCTCTTACCCAATGGTGAACTCTCTTCTTCGTACATGTAGGCAACTGCACCAACCAAGATTTTGCATGCACTTCTTTTCTCAATCCACTCTTATCCACCAAGTTAAGAACATAACTATAATTAGATCCAAGATAAACAAAAATAGAAATAACTTGATCGCAAAGCTTATCGTCCATCTCAATGATAGATGCATGGTGATCCTCCCGCTTTTTGTCCACTGTTGTTGTTGCATGTCATTTTGTCACCATGAAACTTGAAATTCAAAATGGATCTATCACCATCCATACATATGTTCCAGTATACTACCTTTCAAGTCAAACATTCATATTCCTTGACCAAATCATGAACTTTGGGTAAAATGGCTCTTTAACTTCTTAAAGATGACTTGCACACTTTTTCTAATCAATGTCTGTGCATGTGCTATTACTGCCATAAATCCCTACATAGTTTTACACTCTGTTTTCCATTAAAAACTGTGCAATTGACTCAAAGTAAAGTAAAAAATAAAAGTAAGTTCTAGAAGCATAGTTGGGCGCATATATCCCAACTAGAAGCCTATGAATCATATCAGTTCGAGCCAAAGCCCTCTAAACATGGAGCTAGTTCCCTTGGATCATGGAAAACTAATCCCATCATTTGTGGATCTCACCCATATTTGGTGGATTTGAAACCTCCTTAGTTTCTCCTATAAATTGAGTTGAGACTTCAAGGTAAGGAGAGCTCACTTATGGTAGTCTTATGCTGGCAATTTTGGATTGGAAAGCTTGTTAGCCAGGGAGGAAGAATGGAGGCATTTGGGAGGAACCTATACGACATCAGGGCTTCGTTGTAAGATTTCTCTTTTATCCCTGAATAATACATTTGGATAATTTTTGTCATTGTATTGTTTTATTGGAATTGTGAATGGTTTGTGTTCATATATTCATTAAAACAAATTCATTTCCTAATCTCCTTGATCATTAGATTAAGCTGGTTTTTTAATATTATTATGTTGCAGATGTCTTTGATACTTTGGATGTTTGTCTTTGCAGGTTTATTCTAAGCATTGAGGAAGCTACATAAGGACAGAGTGTGGGATCTTCATCAAGAATTTCGTTAAAAAGATAAGAGTATCATCCTCTTTCTTTAGTTAATAATATAAGCAAATTCATCTTAGGGAAAGAGATATTCTCATGTTTGTTTGTTTCTAGCTCTCCGTTATGATTCTAGGGAGATCGCTCTTGTCCGCAAGAGGGATTTATCCGAGTAACAAATTAGCGACCATACTGGGGAACATCTTAGATCTCTAGGTTTTTCTTTTGTTCTACTTTCCCATTTTATTGGTTCAACTAAGTATGAATGTTTTTGAATTTATGAACTTTTAGATCCTCTGGGTTGGATGCCTTGCTTTTATTTTTTCTAAAATTTCTCACCCTTGTGCGGTTCTGTTTTAGAAACAGAGGGCAGTATTGCACAGTTTTTAGTGTAACACAGTGCGCATGTGCACTGGATTACATTGGTTACCTACGCACCCCATCGAAATTTAAAAAAAAAATTGAATTTCCCTCTTGTCAGAGTATGATTGCTAATTTCTAAATGGTCATTTTTACTTGTGTCAACCTTCAGAACTTGTTTATGGGCCTATTTTGTTTGACTTAGTGAATGTTTTGAGAATTTATCCCTTTCACAGTTTCGAGTAGGATTTGGTTTGGTTTATTTGTTTACTTCATCGAAAAAGATACACTGCTTCTTGGGATCACTGTTTTTTTGTTTTTTTCTTTCGAATATACTAGATTTTTTGTTGATATTGCTCGTTTGAGTGATTTGTATTGCTCAATTGTGAAAGAAAGCTTCTAGATTATTCAAGTAAGGATTGTCTCGAAAACGTAGTATTTTATGAAAAGTGCTTATGTTTGTTGAATGGAAAAGTGATTTATTTTGTTTTCATTCTAGAGTAATCATGAAAATGCACTTGTAGGCATCATTAATCAAATCATTCATTAAGAGCTTTTACTTCTAATTTTTTTCAAAAAATTTAGGGTTTTGTTGTTTTCAATCAATTTTGAACAATTGGAAATAATTGTTTGCAAAAATAATGGTGTGTTTTGACTTAAGCGAATGAAAATTTTCATTAAAGTTTCTGCAATTGAACAAACTTCAAAGTGGATTGGTTTTTTATGAAAAAAAAAATTGGGATTTTTAGAAGTTTTTCATTTTGAATATCAAATAACCTCTTGCTTTCCCTTAGCTAGGATTTCATCAAATGAAAATATTGCATATTCATTATTGAATGCATTAGAGTTTTTGAGTCGGTCACAATATCATCAGTTTCACTTTCATATCGCTCTGAGTAAGCAACGGCTAAATAACACAATGCTACTTAAAATTAATCTAGAAATTGTCATACTTTTTAGGGCTCATTCCACCAACCTATATCAGGTTAGTTATTTGGAATAGAGAAGTGAGTTAAATTTCCAAAGCAAATAAAAAAAATGGAATCTTACGATAGGGAGAAAACCCAATTGTTACAGTTTTTCTTTAGGGAGCTCTTATTATACAAGAGTCAAGCACGGTGTCATATTTGACCCAGTGGAGTAATCGTACCTACTTCATTGGCAAATATAGAATATTTTCACGCATTACAAACAATGTAGAAAGGTGCTTGGGGTCACTTGTTAGTAAACCTATGATTTACGATGTCGAGGAGCTTTCAAGGGGATTGAGATTAGTTACTCTGCCCTTGTGTGTATGTCAAGCCATGGATTGTCCCCCGAGGTTTTATTGTATTATTCGGTAACCTTAGTGGCTATAATATTTTTTTTTTTCACAAGGTGGCGATCGAGGGAAGGTCCCATTGTACTTGGAACAGACGTTAACTAGACTCACTTGGACCTTTTGCAGGGAATCTTCACTCAAGATGGAATAATGGATTTTATTGCACCAGATTGTTTCATTAAGCAGGTTTTCTAGGTAACCAGTTCCATCTGCTAGTTTTTCACATCGATCTCTGCGAGGTTGAATTTCATCACCAACTGGTGATTTTATTGTGAAAACAAATTGTTTGTCTGTGGTTTTACTCCTAGATTTTATAGCACATGTTCATTTGTTTTTTTTTTTTTTTTTTTTAGAGGCCTTAGGTGTGATTTATTGAAATTTTGTGATTTTGTGATTAAAAATTAATCGTGGATGAAATACCGAGACATTCACATACAATGCAGGTGAAACCCCCTGAGTACAAACCGAGCCAATTGGAGAAAATTAAAACTGAAAGAAAAAAATCAACATGATCCTGGTCTTTAGAACAACCAGAAGCATCCATTGTGATACATCTTGATTTTGAATTAAATAGACCTCAGACATTTGAAATATTTTTGGAGCAAATTCCACAAGAAATTTATGAAGCCATTACAATGAGTCTCTCACTAGTGAAGTCTTAGATACACAATTAACTGAACCAGAAATCTCTGAACCTAAATCTAATTTTTGGGAACCTGAGTCGCCTTTAGATGTTATAACCCCTACTCCTGATCCACATTCACCCAGAGTAAAACCTATCATTACTGAGAATATTCCTCCTGGCCTCATTAGCATTGAATAAATTACTGAGGATGAAGAAGAAGAAACTCCCACTCCTCCGATTTCATTAGATTTACGAGGAGCTGAACCGAAATTTCCTTTATATTTACCTCTTTCTCCTTTTAAATTAGATCCTTGGTATCTTAAACCATTTGAATTTTTACATTCATCTGGTTACGGTCATCCACGTCACCAAATTCCATTTTACTCTTTACCCAAATATAATATGTCTAATATGGATTTTGGAAGTGTGTCTACCGATTCATCCATGTTTTCATTTTATTGTATTGTGTACCTTCAGTTCCTGTTGGGTACCAGTCACTTACTGGAAATTTTTCAGGAGCGTCTCCTTCTTCTCAAGCCTCTACTTTGTCAACTAGTTTATCAGAGTCTACTACCCAAAATTTTACTACAGACCAAATTGATTATATTCTTTTCGGGAATACCCATCAAGTTAAATCGTCAGGTGGTTACATTCCGCTTGGGAGGCAACAACCTCTTACGGGAGGACACACTTATGTTGGAACATATCCTACGTTTGTAGGGAAGCCTTTACCCAGTAACTATCCAAGTTATGGTCCAATGACTCAAACTAGTTATGGTCAACCCTTAGTAGGCACTCCTTATCCACTCATGAATACTATATGGAATCCTTCATTTACTCAAAAACCTTTGCAATATACCCCAAAAATTCCCTTTAATCAACCTGCTCAGCCAGTTGGACAATTTGGTTATATTCAAGTCTAATAAATTGTTCAATGAATACCTCAAGTTACCCTGGAGGCATCTGTTTTGAGTATTCAGTAAGCTGGTCTGAGTCCTCCTTGTACTCCTATCCAATCTATTGTGCAAAAGTATGTTTAGAAACTCGGTACTCCACAAACACCCATCCCGGTAGTTCCTTAAGTTTTTGTTCCTATTACCCCTCAAATTTTGATCCAGGTGGATATTGGTGGCCACCCGCCTATTCCACCTAAACAGTTTCATCAGTTTTCTTACTTACTATTTTTACAAATTTTCGGGTCATGAACTTCTGAAGCAATTTTGACCTCATAAACAACATTTTTTTGAGTTCTTTTTTAGTCCCATAGCCCACCATAGGGGACTGTGAAAAAATGTCTATTCCTCTGAGAGATCTTTACAACAAGGTATCATACGCACCAAATGGTGATAATATGACCAAGTTACGACCCCAAGAAGTTGGCTGCCCAACTAACCCAACATGTTGTTACATCTCCTCGGGTTATGGTTTTGGTTGTTTAGGTTTTTATCTTATTGTTCAATAATAAAAATTCCCTTGAGCCTCATTGTAAAAAATTTTAGAGGCATGTATCCGCCACATCTCTTCTTAGAGATGAGCTACCATCACCAGAGCTAGTTCCTTTCAATTATGTCTGTAAGCATTTTCAATATTTGATATTAACGAAATGAAATGTGATTTTTGTTACATCTATGTATTTGTGATTATATGTGTATTATGTTTCGTTCCTTATTACATTAATATTAGTGGTATCAGAGCAGTCTGCCGAGGTAACTAAGCTATTAAAAGGTTCACCCACACCCGATGTTCTTAAAGATCTATTTCCTTTTAAGACAGTAAAATGGTATCTCATAATGCATCCTCTTCCAACTCATCGACGGATATCATGATGATGTCTTCTCAATTTATGGTTGCTACGAGATCCCAAGATTATGGATATAAGGGTCCTGTAAATGGAAAAAAAAACTTGGTCATCCAGTCAGCCTTCGATGTCAACCCCTCCTACTTCCCAACCATTATAGATCGAGAAACCTAGTTCTGACATAGTAATTCAACTGCCTCCTAAATTTGTTCTTCGAAAGTCAGTTTTCAATCCATATGCGATAGCTTCTCAAAATTACAACATCGTTGAAGATTTGGCTATGTCACCTTCAGCAATGTTGGCCCTCGAAGTGCTGCAAACTTTCCCAACACAAAGGAAGTTACTATTGTCAGCTATTAGAGTTTTTGACCCTCAATACTCTAATCTCATTATCTTTGATCTAGACAATTTTGTACCTAGACTCCCACACCAAATGGCTTTTCAAATACCAATCTTTGTCAAAACCAAGAAAGTTTTTCACACGGTAATTGATGAGGGAGCATCTATATGTATAATGTCTATGGCCTATTGAAAAGCCCTCATTTCTCCAACAATCAATCATTCTCCCACAATTTTAAAAGCCTCTGATGGAAGAGGTTTTCTCCATTTTGGGATTCTTCAAGATTTGCCTATAGAGATAGAAGTTAAAATTGTTGTAGTTGAAGTTGAGGTCGTTGATGCTCAACTTGACTACAACCTCCAATGAGGACAAAGTTGGTCTTATGCTATGATAGTTGTAGTCTCATCAGTCTTTCGAATGATAATGTTCCCCCATAAAGGGAAAATTTTCAAATTTGATCAGTTTTCTTACTATACTTCAGATCCTGCCTCTACGAGTAGTGTCCCTTACATTGGAAATACGGTTACTCCTTATGAATATGTTGGGGTAGCTTTGCTAAAGGATTCATCTCTCATGGGAACTTTTTCCATGCCTCCTCTGAATATTCCTCGTAATATTTCCAATTTCAACATGATCACATCAAGCATAATGCCATCGAATGACCCTTGGATTGTGCCTTTACAATCTCAGTTAGTCCTATATGGTAGTGATATGCCCTTAAGTCTATTTGAGTTAGCTTAAGTGGCAGTTCAATCGCTTTCCGACCCACAATCAACTAATACTGATCAAGTGAACATGATCAGTGACGATCATTCTTAATTATCAGGTTTAACAACGACATATTTCTCTAATCATTTCAACCAAGCATTTTTTACGAGAAAAATTATTAGGGAAATTATGACATTGGAAAAATTACCATGGGAATATCTTCATCATCGTTCATATTTTCTACCTAACCTTGATAAACTTGAGAATATATTTTCGACCGTATTTTTGACTGAATATGTCAATGATCCTCAAAATTCCATGTCAATCCTTCATTCAGATTCAGAAACGAATTTAGGAAACATCTCTGTGATGATTCCAAATGACATTTCAGTTAAATCGGGAATTATTGATAACATTCATATAGGTGCTTCATGCTCGATTAACAAAATCAACACATACAAAGCCCTATTCCAGGAATTTCGAGACATTTTTTCCTGGTCCTATGAAGAAATGCTAGGAATCGATGCTAGCATTGTAGTTCACAAAATCAAGACATACCTGGATGCTAAACCTATTAGACAAAGATTGTGTCCAATCCATCCACAAAAATTTGCTTCTATCAAGGCTGAAGTTGAAAATTTACTTCGAGCAGGTTTTATTTATCGTATTCCCTTAACTGATTGGGTATCCAATATTGTTCCAGTGAACAAAAAATAGGAAACTATTAGAGTACGTGTCGATTATAGGGATGTAAATAAGGCTTGTCCCAAAGGAAATTATCCTACCCCTTACATCGACCATATTGTTGACGAATGTGCTAGCAATTAAATCTTTTCATTTATGGACGGATTTTCCAGGTATAATCAAATAAACATACTCCCTGCCGATCAGCCCAAAACTGTGTTTATTTTTCCATGGAGAACTTTTGCCTATCAAAAATTACCTTTTGGTTTAAATAACGTTGGCACTACTTTTCAGAGGGCCATGTCTTACACATTTCACGATATACAACATATTGTGCAACCTTACCTCAATGACTTATCGGCCCATTCTATGAGATGGAAAGATCATCCTACATATTTACGAGCTATTTTCCTTAGATGTAGGCATTACAATATTTGTTTGAATCAACGCAAATGTGTTTTTTGTGTACAATCAATATGATTTCTGGGATTTATCATTTCTAAGGAAGCAATTTTTGTCGATCCTCTCAAGGTCGAGGCTATCATCAATTTACCTCCTCCTTCTACTCTTTGCCAACTCGAAATTTTTCAAGGGAAAGTAAATTTTTTACGTCGATTTATCTCTAACTATGCGAAGCTAACTAAAGGTTTTACTCGGCTGTTGAAAAAAGGCATTCCATTCTTTTGGGATGAGGTTGCTGACAAAGATTTCGATGCACTAAAATACGTGTTGACCCATGCATCGTTACTGCATCCACTTGATTATCACCGAGATTACTTTTTGTATTTAGTTGTATCCAATTCTACCATTGGAATGGTATTAGTTCAAGAAGATTAATCTACTGCTGAACATCTGATTTATTATTTAAGTCAGAATCTTACACCTACCGAGATTAAATACACACATGTGGATAAATTGGCCCTAGCGGCTGTTCAAGACGTCTAATGTTTTCGTCACTACATATTGTTACGCAAAACTACCGTGATCTCTTATTGCAACCTTATGATGTATATTTTGACTAAACAACTGCTAAGGAGCAAGTACTCTAAATGGGTTGTTATCCTACAAGAGTTTGATTTGGAATTTGAAAAATCTAAATCAAAGAAATCATTGGTATTTGTTAAGATATTATGTGAATTTCCCTATACTAAATCTGAAATCGTGGAAGAATATCATCTTCTCGATGAATATTTGTTTCTCATCAGTACTCTGGATCCCTGGTATGGATATATCATCATATATCTTCAAACTCAAACTTTTCAGCCTGAGATATCACGATCTGATCGTCATAGAATCTGATGTAGAAATTATATGCACTAAGCATGCATATGTCCAAGATCCACCTAATCTCACACTATTTAACTTTATGCAAGATACTGAATCTATTCCACTTGTTAATCTTTTGCAGAAAAATTAATTGCACACACATGTGAAACATAAACAAAAAATATTCAATTGCACATAACACAGTTTTTAACTGGGGAAGCCTGAAGCTGAAAACCCCAACTATATATTATGTAACATGGAGATCATATGACAATCTCATACAAACATACAAAGCTTATAACAAGCTCTCAGTACAGTACAATCGACATACACTAATCAGGCCCAATCTTGCAAATCTATGCACCGATCTTTGCCACCTGCTAGCCTGCCTCCACTGCGCAATCTCTGATGAAAAATAGCTCTGAATGAATTCAAATTAACCTTGGATTGACTGCGCAATCCTCATTAGCATCTCCACTGAGTGTTGGATGCAATCAATGCATCACTATAGTCACAACAGATAGTCTATCTTGCCCTTTCACCTATCTCTCCACTGGTCTCCACTGAAACTGCCATGCACTGTAGTTAACTGTTGTATTGTTCAGTTGATTAATGAGTTATTATTTGTGAATTAATTAAATAATTAATTCACTCCACTCTCACTAGTGTATCAATCATTTAGACTAGATACAACTAGCTCAACTGAGTCTAACTGAGTTAAACTGAATACAACTCCATAACTACTTCTTCCAACTGTGTCATAACTCTGCCACTTGAGTTCTAACTGAGTCCTCCATGAATTAGCTCCAGTAAACCCTTCCGGAATAGCATATTCCTTCTACTGCCTTTTGTGCGACATCCGTGCGCTCGAACCGAAGTGCCCCAAGAGAATAAGTTGTTGTTTAGAGTCCGATTATTACATAAGAGCTAATAATAATCGACATGCATCTATTTTTAGATCGACAATCTATAAATAGACTTCGCCCAATATTCTAAAAATAGAATTTCATCTATTTTTCCAACTTGATCACCCATCCACAACAAAATCCCGCAACCGAAATATGATCGACATGTCTAAAAATAGACTTGCGCCAAAAATAGCCTGCAGGCCCACTTAGTGAAGGCAACTCTTTTCACTAAGCTCATCATCTTGTTGAATCTCAACACTCCCTCTCAACAAGATAGGGATTATCCTTCACCTCGATCCTACCTCTATGGTATTCGAATTTTCTCTTGGTGAGTGCCTTCGTCAGAATATCTGCATCCTGATCCTCCGTAGGAATTTATTGAAGCAACATGATCTTCCGCTGCACACAATCTCTGATATGATGATACCGGATATCAATATGTTTAGATCTATCATGAAACACAGGATTAACCGAGAGTTTAATGCAACTCTGATTATCACAATGAATCACCGTGGGATATAAATGTGAACATAAAAAACCAACCAGAATCTTCTTCATCCAGATAGCCTCACATGCAGCTAAAATTGCTGCCATGTATTATGCTTCCACTGAATTGAGTGCCACGAATCTTTGTTTCCTGCTGCACCAAGAAACTGTCGTATATCCGATACTGAAAATGCCTCCTGATGTGTTCTTTCTGTCTATTGGGCTTCCTGCCCATTCTGCATCTGTGAATCCATGCAACTTCACCTCATCCATCTGTCTTTACCATAAACCATACTCATATGTGCCCCTAAGATATCTCAAGACATGCTTACCTGTCTTCCAAAAGAGATTGGTAGGCTTAACCATCGCTTGTGAAAGTTGTTTCACCACATAGCATATGTCTGGTCTTGTATTGACTAAATACATGAGCGAACCCACCAACTGTCGATAAACACTGGCATCCACTACCTCTGCCGAGATGTAGCATCCTCTCTTTTCTCTCCAATTTCTTGAAGAGGAGTGTCGATAGGCTTGCAGCCTTGCATGTGAAACTTCTCCAGTATCTCCCGGGCATACTTGCCTTGAGATACAAATAGTTCACCTTCCCGCTGCCATATTTCCAATCCAAGGAAATAATGAAGGAGGCCCAAATCCTTCATCTCAAACTCCTTTGCAAGATCAGCCTTGCATGAGTGTATCAACTGCTCATCACCTATTAGTATCAAATCATCAACATAAAGTAAAATGATCAAAATCTTACCCTCAACCACAATCTGGTACAGGTTTGCATCCGCCTCACTCTTGGTGAAGCCAAGTCCAGTGAAATAGCTATCGATCCGAGTGTACCAAGCATGGGGTGCTTGTTTCAGCCCATACAGAGCTCTTTTGATCCTGCACACATGCGACTCGCTGCTGAAGATCTCAAATCCTTCAGGCTGCTCAGTGTACACCTCTTCCTCAATGATCCTATTAAGAAACACAGTTTTCACATCCATCTGATGAATGTGCCAACCCATCTGCGCTAAGAGAGCAAGGATGGTCCGTATAGAATAATACCGTGCGACAGGTGCAAAGGTTTCTTCATAGTCAATCCCCTCAATCTGTGAGAAGCCCTGGGCAACAAATAGTGCCTTATACTTCTTGACGCTCCCATCAGCAGCTTTCTTTACCTTGTAGATCCATCTTGATCCTACAACTGATTTCCCCACCGACCTTGGAACAATCTCCCAAGCACAGTTTCTGACAATGGAGTCATACTTCTCCACCATGGCATCTAACCATGTGGGCTCTTACGCTGCTTCTTCAAAAGAATATGGCTCTGTCACAATACACTTGCTCATAAGAGTCATGTATCCAATATATTGGTCAAGTGATTATCTCTGTCTGTGCTATGATGTAGGGAATCCTACATTCTGTGCCGCATCCACCTTCAGTCTCTCAGCTTCTGTGGTACGCTTTCTACCTTGTCTGATGTTTGGTTTTGCATGAGTGGACTCCTCCACTCCATGAATCTCCTCCTGTGGTTGATCCACATCTAGAGGCTCATCTTTGGGAACAAGAAGTTCCTCCTCCACATGCAAGTGTAGCTCCCTCTCAAGCGACAACTTCATGGCTTTCACCTCATTGAATTTTATATCCCGTCGCATAACAGTCATCCGAATGTTTGGAAAATACACACGATAGTTATGGGGTGTTTCTATGTACCCCAAAAATATCCCAACTTCTGCAATCGGCTCCAGCTTCTCCCTGGCGTCCTTCGTCACATGAATGTAAACAGGTGAGACAAAAATCTTCAAATGAGAAATATCAAGCTTCTTACCAATAAAAGCTTCCTTAGGTGTACTCATGCCAAGTACTCTATGAGGACAATGGTTTTTCATATAAACCGTAGTGTTGCATGCTTCCTCCCACAAGTGCATCGGTAGGCCCTGATCATGCAGCATCGCTCGTGCAGCACCCATGATCATTCTGTTCTTTATCATCGCGACCCCATTCTGTTGTGGGTTATGAGGCGCTATGATTTCTCTTCGAATTCCTTCTTTGCTACAGAAGTCTTTGAATTCGCCAGAGATGTATTCACCACCATTATCGCTCCTTAGAGCTTTCACCTGCTTCCTCGACTCCTTCTCCACCAATGCCTTGAACTCACAGAACTTTGAGAAAGTTTCACTCTTCTTTTTCATGAATAATATCCAGCATCTACGAGAAAATTCATCAACAAATATCACATAATACCTATGTTTCGTTGTTGAAGCAACCGAGAATGGTCCACACACGTCTGTGTGAATTCTCTCCAGGATCACAGAAGCACAGTTCTCCTTCTCATGAAAGGTGGTCTTCACAAACTTACCCATTCTACATCCTTTGCTTTGATTTGACTGCGCAAGAGTGCCCTTGAAAATTCCAGGAGAAATTTGCTGCAAAATTTTCAAAGCGCTATGGTGAATATGGCCCAATCTCTTGTGCCATAACTCGCCCTCATCCCGGCTTACCACTTCTTCTGCTTTGCCTACCATTGCAGCGTAGCCATATACCTCTAGCTTTTAGAGGTTTTTAATTCGAACCCCTATCTTCTTGGTTTGACCTATTTCTTTATGTCAAAGGAAGGCATTTCCCTCACTGAAAACAACATCATAACCCCTGTCTTCCAGCATTGCGACTGAGACCAAATTCTTCTTCAGACCTGGAACATGCATGACATTCTTCAACAAGAATGGATTATTGGACTCCCTCTCAAAGGTAATGGTCCCAATGCCAGTCGCACTGTACCGACCATTGTCTCCCATCTCTATATGCATCTGGAGGTCCTTCTCCTCCAGGTCACTGAACAACTCTTTGTCTCCCGTCATATGGAAAGACGCACCACTGTCAAGATACCACACCGATCCCATGCAGCTTGAAACCAAGCATGCAATCAAAGAAAAATCCAGCTCAAATTGCGAGGCTAAGGCCTCTCTAGCTGCAGATACAGCAGCCTGCTTATTCTTCTTCTTTTGTGGACAGTTAGTGGCGAAATGTCTGTGCTCGTGACAGTGAAAACACTTCACTTTGGAAAAATCCTGCTTCTTGCCTTTTGCACCTGATTTAGAAGGATTTTTCTTCCCCTTCCCTTTCCTTGCTTTGGCATCCAAAGCACAATTCTCTTCATCTTCATTCTTTGATGAAGATCCATCCCTGGTACCCCGCCATATCTCCTCCTGCACAAGATCCGACCAAAGTCGCTCCTGGCAGTTTCTCCCGTCCATTGACAAAGTCTTCGTAGCTATGCCAACTCTTCGGAAGCCTAAGGAGAGCGAAGCTCACCAATTATTCTTCATAAACAGTAACCCCCACACTTCCTAGTTCATCCTTGCAGTGGACAGACTTCGTGAGGTATTTTGGAATATTGTCGCCTTTCTCCATTTTTATTTTTCTGAGCTTGTCTTTAAGCGCCAACTTCCTCTGGTCACTTCTGCTTTGCAACAAATCTGTCAAAGCCTTCCACATTAAGAATGGAGTGGCTTTCCCATGAATTCTAGACACAACGTGGTCCTTCACACCTTCCAAAAGAATCCTCGTCGTCTTTGCAGTCTTCTTTTTCCATGCATCAAGTAATGCAGCATCGCTAGATCCCGGCTTAGGAACATCGTTATCAATGAACTCCTTCAGCCCATTATCCTCCAGCACTGCCTCCATCATATCCTTCCATGCTATGTAATTCGAGCTCCCATCAAGGGCATACTCAAATCTCAACCCGTTGAAAGACATTTCAATGTATACTCGATTTCTGCACCAAGAATCTTCTGTAGCAAATTCGAATTGTCCACCAGCACAAACTCACTTCACAATTGAAATCTTCAATCAAAAATGCTCGAATACCATGTAGAAATTATATGAACTAAGCATGCATATGTCCAAGATCCACGTGATCTCAAACTATTTAAATTTATGCAAGATACTAAATCTATTCCACTTGTTAATCTTTTGCAGAAAAAATAATTGCACACACATGTGAAGCATAAACAAAAAATATTCAATCGCACATAACACAGTTTTTAACCGGGAAAGCCTGAAGCTGAAAACCCCAACTATATATTATGTAACATGGAGATCATATGACAATCTCATACAAACATAAAAAGCTTATCACAAGCTCTCAGTACAGTACAATCGGCATACACTAATCAGGCCCAATCTTGCAAATCCATGCACCGATCTTTGCCACCTGCTAGCCTACCTCCACTGTGCAATATCTAATGAAGAATAGCTTTGAATGAATTCAAATTTCCCTTGGATTGACTGCGCAATCCTCATTGGCATCTCCACTGAGTGTTGGATGCAATAAATGCATCACTATAGTCACAACAGATAGCCTATCTTGCCCTTTCACCTATCTCTCCACTGGTATCCACTGAAACTGCCATGCACTGTAGTTAAATGTTGTATTTTTCAGTTTATTAATGAGTTATTATTTGTGAATTAATTAACTAATTAATTCACTCCACTCTCACTAGTGTATCAATTAGTTAGACTAGATACAACTAGCTCAACTGAGTCTAACTGAGTTAAACTGAATACAACTCCATAACTACTTCTTCCAACTCCACCAAACTCGCCACTTGAGTTCTAACCGAGTCCTCCATGCGTGAAATGCATTAGCTCCGTAAACCCTTAGGAATAGCGTAATTCCTTCGTCAAATCACAGCTACATCCGTGCACTCGAATCGAAGTGCTCCAAGAGAATAAGTTGTTGTTTACAACACCGATTATTAAGAGCTAATAATAATCGACATGCATCTATTTTTAGATTGACGATCTATAAATACTTACCAATATTCTAAAAATATAATTTCATCTATTTTTCCAACTTGATCAACCATCCACAAATAGCATCCCGCAACTTCTGAAATATGATCGACATGTCTAAAAATAGACATAGTCTAAAAATAGACTTGCGCCAAAAATAGCCTGCGGGCCCACTTAGTGAAGGCGACTCGTTTCACTAAGCTCATCATCTTGTTGAATATCAAAATTTGATACTAGTCCCAACAATATAATATTGTTGGTTATACTCTTTATCAATGTGGTGTTGATTATATTTTCCGACATTGTTTAACACATGAAGATGCCGAGAAGGCATTAAATGACTGCCATTCTGGAGCATGTGGTGATCATATGTCTGGGTTTTCCACTGCCCAAAAGATATTGTGCGTTGGCTATTTATGGTCGTCACTATTTAAATATTGCATAATTACGATTATAAAATGTCACAATTGTCAATTTTTTAACCGAAAGATGTGTACACCTCTCGCTCCTCTTCACCCAATCATAGCTGTCGGTCCATTTTAAAAATGGGGCATTGATTTCGTTAAATGTAACCCTCACTCGACCGAGGCACATGGGTATATTTTTCTTGTTGTAGACTCTTTTAGAAAATGGGCCAAGGTGATGCCTACATTCAAGAGCGACAGTGAAAATGCAACTATTTTCATATTCAACCATGTGATTGATAGGTTTGGCCTTGCCCCAAGACATCGTTACGAACCATGGTAGCCACTTTCGAAACATTATGATGACTGAAATTTTCGCTCAGCTCGGCTTACTCTATAACAATTCTACACCTTATCACCCACAGGAAAATGTCCAAGTCAAAGCTGTAAAAAAAAATTTACCACTATGATCAAGCAGATTGTCAGAATTCATAAAACTAACTGGCATACCATGCTTTTTTCAGCCTTGTGGGAATATCATACCTCTATGAAAGCATCCACTAGTTTTACTCCTTTCCAACTCGTTTGCGGTTTGGAAATCGTTTTACCAATTGAATGGGAAATTCCATCATTAAAACTCGCCATTGAATTATTACCATCTACCTCTGCAGAGGAAGATAATTTTTTATACTTAGCGCAATTAGATGAAACTTGTTGCACTGATGCACTAGATGTCAAGGCTCATAAAAAATGTGTTAAGGCCCAATATGATCAAAGCGTTAATCCTCATGTCTATTCAGAAGGTGACCTAGTTTTAGTTTACGACTAAGAACATGATAAACTAGGCGTTGGTAAGTTCGAACCTATGTGGCATGGCCCTTACACTATTAAACGTGTATTTGCAAAAGGTGCATATGAATTAGTTTATTATGATGGTGCCTCTTTAGGATAGCCCAAAAATGGTCTCTATTTGGAGAGATATTATGTATGATTTACCCTGTGGAGATCTTCCTTGTACATTACTTATAATTTTTATGAGTGTGTGTGTTTATTCAATTTAATGTCTTAAATTGCTATCATAAATTATCGACCGAGGTTAGTAATTTGACGAAGTTTGCTGCACTATATATGCTTAGATAACCTTATTTTTTACTTCGTTGTGTATGTTTTATATTGTTTTGGGGGTTTTGTATCTTATGCCTAAATTTTTAAGAATTGAAATTGATCTAAGAAATGAAATCCATGCTTCTAGATGAAATCTTTAAGTGCTTGTGAACAACCAAATATAAATTTTAATGATGAAAACTTATTCTTAAAGAAGGAAGAAAAAGGAAATTTTGTTTTTATTCTAAGAAAAGGAATTGAATTAAAATGAATGAAATATGAAATCTAAAAGAAGGGAGAAAAGGAAATGTTCATTAACTAATCTAAATTGCATAAAAATAAATCAAACTTTGAATGGTTAAAATGTTAGATTTATCTGGGCTGACAAAACATCTAAGAAAAGTATCTAATTGAATTAAAGTAGAGTGTTATTCTAAATCTAATTGCATTCAAATAACAAGAATGAAATCATTTTCTATTGTATCCATTGAAAGCTTTTAATTTTGTGAAAACAGACCATTTGATCTATTTTAAAACACAATTCTAATCTAAGTCTTATCTTAGTTTTAAATCTAATAATGTTTGAAAGATAAATTTAATCTAATTCTATTCCATGGACTTGAAATCAAAAATTCTATTACTAAGAACTTAAATGACAATGCTCATTGAAATCAAAGGCAAGTACAAAGCATGTTTAAAATAAAACTAAGGTTGTTGTATGACCGAATGCCCAAATCTTATCCAATTGGAAAATGACAGAGTCACTTTCTTGAGATGACTTAGTGAGTGCAAGATTACATAGTCAACTCGAAACTAATTTTAGAAAGCATTTGTGAAATTAATCTATAAAAAAGTAAGAAAATTAAACTATCAATTGACAGGAATCTGAAGATAATGCGAATTTGAATATGAATTGACAAGAATAAAACTATGAATCAACAGGAATTTAAAGGACAGAAATTAAACTACAAAACAATTAAAAAAAAAATCCTTTCTGTGTAGGGGCCCTCTGCAACAGAATGATTTGAAATTCTACTTAGATTATGTGCGCATCAAAATATTTGGAACTGGTCTTCTTATTCACAAAACAGAGTTTGAAAGCATAAATCGAATTATCAAAAAAATTAGATTGTTTCTCAGTTTCAAAAGACCAGTGTTTATACTGGTTTTGGATTTAACTGTTTGAGGCATTTCCACCTATAGATAGAAAATAAAACTGAAATTAGAAGACTAGATAGATGCACATTCTTCATAGCTATCTCTCGCTTTTCTACGTCAGAGAAAATCGAGAGTATTTCGTCCGTTGATCACGTTCTTTGACCGACCTTGACCGCGATCGTAGGCATGATTCCTATTTGAATTCAAACAGTTGAGTGGGATATGATCCATGTGTGATCATTTCAGAGATACCCATATGACCCGATTCCTCATTTTCTTCTCAAACCCTGTCAAACCATAACGGTGGCTGCAGAAACAAAGGTTAGCTACAGAATTGCACCCATTTTGTAGCTAATTACACAAAGTCAACTAAATAATAAGAAAATTCATAATATAAAGTAGATATCATCTAAATTCCTTCTCTGATGTGGAATATGTCAATTATCATTGATTGAATTCATAAGTTTGTAAACAAGGAAGAAGAAATGATGGAAAAGGGTGTGAAATTAAGAACAATTTTGAGGTTCAATAGTGTGCCATAGATTAGTTATTTTTCTTTACGATTCTTTACTACTTTTCCTGCTTCTATTGATTACTCTTGATATTGTAGATGTCGACGTTCCCTCAAGCTTACATTAGCTTTGTTGACGACGCTTGTTGTAGTACTCGTAATTTATCTTCCACAGCTTGGGTAATCTATTCACCCATTGATGATTTAGTTTTTATTCATGGGATTTTCCTTGGTAAAATAATGAACAAAATAGCATAATATAGTGCATTCATTGAGCTATTATCTGATGCCATTACATTTAAAATTCAACGTTTTATTGTTAGGTTAGATTCGCAACTCATTGTATTACATTTAAACAGTGTCTATGCAGTTAGAAGTCCATCCATGTTAAGAATTTTTTTAAGGGTTTGTCTCTTGGAAAGGCAGTTTGATTACATTGAATATCAACACATTTCAAGAAATTCAAACACTTTAGTTGATGCATTGGCTAATCGAGTGTCAAATAGACATTTGTGACTTTAAATTAAACCAAAACAATATTCCATCCATATTGAACAAGGTACTCAGATAAAACTAGTAATCATCATTAGGTTAAATAATAGTCTGTCAAGTGTGTCAAAAAATATACATCATATGAGGACATAGGATTCCGAAGCCTTATGGTCCAAATATGTTGATATAAAAAAAATGTAGCCTAGAACAACTATCAGCTATCAATGATGATTATCATGGTAGCAGACTATGGCATGTTCCACTCGGTGCAGATATCACATGATCGGTCCTGGAACCCAACCACGTGCCTCTAATACGTGAGAGGCAATTTGTCAGTCCCTGTCTCTAGGATATCTATTGTGAGCCTCTCCAAGTTGTGCTCCAACTCAGTCAAGGCCTCTGTTGCGTCATGCTATGGTGGCATAGCCGCTATGGGCTAGTCTCCTCATCGGTCAAACCACTGCAATCATGTTGGTCAGACTGAACCTACATCTGCATTAACATTTTGACTATTAGCATTGGATGATAAAAAACAAATAAAATTCTAGAAAACACAAATTTCTAAATGAGACATTTTTACCTATGTCATCCCACTGTATCCTAGTTGGGAGTGCCATATATGAGTAGCCCCTGTAATCCATCCCTTCATATGGGAAGTCCTTTACCATGAATATTTGACTTCTCAGCTACACAAAAAATTGAGGTGTATATCTCACTACTGGGCCACCATCGCCACCATGGCGTGCCATCAACGAAACCCATCGCAACATGCAAGGATCTCTAGGTCCTGTAGGATCCACCAGATGTTGCTGCGGAATGAGGAGTGGAATCCTCTCAAGAGAAAATGATATAAGGATGGCCCCATATCCAAATTTCTTCCGCTTTCCCTCATTTGCTCGAGTTAGTTTTCCCTTGATATTGACAACCACTCCCTCACACCAATTAAACACATTTCCCTTGGAACACTCAACCACGGTCTGCATCTGCTCCTTTGTAGCCACATGAGCAGTTGCACTACTACACAGTTTTGTAACTATAAAAGAAATTATTTTTAAATCAATCCATCGGATAGTTTTAATGTCTATTCGTCCATCTTTGAGCTCTAAATTTGGAGCACAATATTGTGCCAAATAGGATATGGTATATTTCCCACTTGGCATTGCACCAAACAAGGAATTATCGCATCCTCTCCAAGACAATCGAGTGAGAAAGAAACTATCCTCTGATTAAATAACAAGTCGGTGATCACTAATAACAAAGCATTGTTCCTCGATATCCCAGGCCCTCACTAGCCAAGTCGTCAGCTATACTTGAGCTTTCATCTATGGAATGGACAAAAACTTATAAATTCCACAATTTGTTAGAGCTTGCAAAGTTGTGGGGCTATCAATTTCTTCCGCATCATGTCTTTCATGTGTTGTTCTATCCACTCAAGCATGATTGGTTCAAATGACCTGCAAATGACAAATAAGGAACATTAGAACCTTGTGCGAGAAATTTTGGAGATTTTTAATGGTTGGATTTTTGTATTTTAGAAATCCCACATGGCTTGCGTGGTTTTTCCTTACACATAGTGCATTTTTGTGCAGTTTCTCTACTGAAAAACTGCGCAGCCACGATAATTTTATGTGTAGAAAAATATCGGGGTGCACAGACCCGATGAGGAAAACTCACGCACCCCCGTAGGTGATTTCCAAAAAAACATAATCATTCCTAAAAAATCATCCTAGAGCCTAAAAATGAAATTTCAACAGTTGAAATGCAAGATATAGAAGAGATTTGTTACCTAGAAGAAATGGTTCGTCGAATGGGTTATTGATTCGCCTGATATCAGCTTCGAAATTTATGTGGTAAAACCCTTTTTACTGCTCTCAAAATGAAATGGTGAAAATAGTTTATCTTTTTCAACTTTTATAAGTTTTTAAGAATAAAATATTATTATTTTATTCCTTTAACATTTTAGAAGTCAATTTTTTCAACATTTTTACCATAATGAGGAGTAGTTATCGTAATTTATTGAGTTTTATGTGCAGAGAGCATGTTGCGTTTAAAAAATGAAACATTTTGACTATGAGTAAACTTTTATCACATTTTTAAACTCCCAAAAAACACGAAAAAGTGAAACCTTGGAGTCATTTTTTAAGCCCTTTTCAGACTCTCTAAACATGAAAAGATCGCTGAGTACTTGACTATTCAAACTCGTAAAAGTAAATGAACAGTTGTATATTCAGTATAAGTTTACCCCTTTTTTGGACTGAACTGGACTATTTATGAAAAAGGTATATGTTGACTAAGAATGGTCAATAGAGTTCTCTCCCACATTATTTTATCCTTTTTTATGCTTGAGGCACTAAATTTAAGAAAAAGAACATTGTGGAGTTTACTTGTGTTTTTCTTCTGACTCCCTAAAACTGAAAAACGTCGAGCTTCAATTTCTTCAGGCTCGTAAAATTACGATGATTCTTTTTGTGTATTTTAAAACTCTTTAAATATGAAAATAACATTGAGTTAATCCTACGCTGGACTCATAAAAATTAAACAATGCAGGACTCAAAGATTATAACAGGAGCAAACCACTCCTTCTTAGGGTTCGTTAAAAATACTTCAGAGGACTCATCTGAAGGATGAGCTTATACGACAAGCAAATGTTATCCTCCTCAAGCTTGAAAAAAATAAACAGGTACTTCTCAGTAATGGTGGGGGGGAATTTGGGAAAAGGTATTCATCTTTTGTACTCCTTTTAAAATAAGCATGTCGCTCTTGCACACGACACTTCATCACACTTGTCTCTGGGTTGGGTAATCCATTTTTCTTACAGTTAATCTATAGGTTTTAATCCTGTACAAAAATTATTTTCAAATGAATTCTAAAAAACAGAAAATAAACAATAGCGAGAGCATAAAACATAAAACAAATATACACAGAGATTTCCCCTGGATCCCAAACCGAGACTACTAGCTTGATTTTTCATTATATTCCTTTTAGTGTTATAACACATATATATACATGCCAAAGCATTCATAAACCCCAATCCATTAACCCTGGATTAGAACCTAACCGTAGTTCCCTTGACCAGATCTCCAAAATACCAGTAGCAGAAAACCATCATGCCCAAAACCATGTGCATACCCATCCACAAAACCATAGGCGGGTTCGCCCACCTAAAATAGGGTCCAAAACAATATAACACACACCCAACATAATCAAACCTCATTGAAATTCTTCAACTGGTTTTGGGTATTATTGTTGAGTCAAATGTTGCCAAGTCAATTATTGTGTCGTTATGTGTTCAAGATAATTTCAACCTCAGTTCATATTCCTTTCCAAATATCAGTCTCCATTCGTGTTGACCATCCCTAATTCAGTCCTTGCAAAAAACATTTCTTCAACTTGATGTAAAAATTTTCATGTCGTACACCCTCCTGCGACAGGTCGCTTCCTATCAACTTCAATTCGTTATCTATCAAGTTGATCCAGAAACCTTATCAGTACCTTGAAATTTGCATGCCCTAATGGCAGGTTTCTCGCCTTTGAAGATAGGTTTTCATCATTGGCCTTCAATCGAGCGACTCTATGAATGTTTGACTGCAGATAATCTATTCACACTTCATAGATTATACTGGAGTACCTTGATAACCATTGTCATTATTGGTGATTTCTCTCGCACTTCTTAACAATTTTCATTATTAACCAGTAATCAAGTGGTTTCTACCATGTTTGACTTCAACACATTCAATCACATGGTTAGATTCGTATTGATCAAGAGGTGGAGATCAAGACCCTGAATCTAGTTTCATCCATCCAAGTTGCGAGGAATTATGTATTCATGATTAAGTAGACCAATTCATAACAGATGGTTGTGTCCATATTTTGTATATTATTGATATGATTCTAAGCTATTTCTTTTCCAATACATTGAGTTAGTTTTTACTCTGAGTATGAGAATGCCTACCTCAGTGATGATTATATATGATCCAGGTGGATATTGGTGGCCACTCGCCTATTCCACTGGAGACCCCACCATTGTCTCTTTCAGTTTTTCAATTTCTGCACAACTTACTATGTTTAGTAGTTTTTCAGGTCCTGAACTTCTGGAGCCGTTTTGAGGCCCTAAACGACGTTTTTTGGGCATCATTTTTCCCATAAAAAGGTTTTCATTCAGTAGTTGTAGTCCTCGGATAATGATGTATCATGTGCATCAAACAGAGATAGTATGCCAAAGTTGCGACCTCGGGAAATTGATGTACCAATTTACCCCAACGGGGCCCATATTCTGGTGTTTCATCTCCTAGGGTTAGGTCTTTGGATGTTTAGGGTTTTCCATTGTTTATCAATAATATATAGGCCTTAGAGCCTCATTTTAACACAAATTTCAGAGGCCTGTAGCCACCACATATCTGCTCATAGATAAGCTACCAGTGCCCTAGCTAGTTTATTTCCATTCTGTCTGTAAGGAAATTTCAGTTCTTTGATATTAATGAAATGAAGTGTTATTTCCACTACATCTTCATATTTATGGTTATATGTGTATTATATTGCATTCCTTCATAAATCTAGATTAGTGGTATCAGAGCGGTCTGATTTTTCTCGATCCTTCTTTGCATGTCCCCAACGAGGTCGGGGTATAAGAAGTTAGGGCTCGATCTAGTTGAACCTTTGCAAGATCAGCCTCGCAAACCCCGACGGTCACCCATGGTGGATGAAAAGAAAGATGAGGGAGCAGGATATCCTATCAAAATATTTCTCGAGGAGGCCCTCGAAAAACAAAGGAACGCGATGATGGATAACTTTGCCCAGATCCTTCAACGACTGCCCACCGACGGCGCATCTATATCCAGCAGCCACTTTGGAGTCGCGACTCCCTTTAAGGTACAAGTAAACTTTGACATTTTCATATTTGAGGGTCAAATAGATGAAAATGTTGTATATAGATGGTTGAATCGATTAGAATGATATTTCTCGGTTCATGACTTTTCTGACTGGGAGAATATTATTTTTGCACTCCTCAAAGCTACCCCCCATGTTAAGGACTAGTGGGAAACCTATTGTGAGAAAAAGGATGAGACAAAAACCTCTATGTTCTCAGTCGTACCAACTTGGAATTATTTCTGAGACACCATCAAGGAACAATACTATCCCGTGGGGAGATATGAGGCCAAGTACATACAATGGACCACGTTGCGGCAACAAAGGGATCAAGATGTGCATGAGATGACGAATCTGTTCCATACCCTGCGCACAAATTTGGGTATCAAATATTCGAAGAAACATTTGGTGCTAAAATATCGCAATTGTCTGCACAGATATATTCAGGAGGAAATGGATTTCCTTGACATCTCCTCGCTTGGTACAGCATACCGATATGCTGCCAAGATTAAGTAGAAATTAAAACAGAAGAAGCGAGACTTTGGATCTTCGAATCAAAAGCAAGGGAAAGGTACCCCCAAACCGCAGAACAAAGGACAAAGCCAAGGCATGGCGACCCAAGAAAATATGTCAAAGCCGCAAACAAAGAAAAGCCCCGCAAAGCCAAAGAAGGACACAGGAAAGTGGTGTGAGTTCCATAAGAGCTCCACTCATAACACAAGTGAGTGTCGGGCCAAGAAATCGTTGGTGGCCGAGATGAGGGCTTCTAAATCAGATGCATGCTCTGACTCTGAATCAGAACCTGACAAGGGGAATGATAAAGGGAAATAGATTATTGATGCGAATCCTAATGCCACTGTTTCCACTTCGAAGATCCAGAAGGAGGAACCGGAAGATCCAGAGGAGGAGTAGTGTCTCTTCCACTCCCAGATGTGGGTAAAGGGTTACCTGCTACAGTTCATTGTCGAAAATGGGAGCCAAAATAAACTCATTTCAGCAAACCTCGTGAAGTGGTTGGGCTTGCCGACCACAGCACACCCACAGCCATACACCATCAGGTGGCTTCACCAAGGATGGTATCTCCGCGTCAGCCAGTAGTGTCGCCTTCCCTAGAGCATCAAGCCCTTCACAGATGAGGTATTATGTGACATTTGTCCTCTTGATGTTTGTGATGTATTATTAGGCCAACCATACTTGTGGAATCAATATGTTGTGTATGAGTTCTGGCATTGCGCTGGTATTGTTACTTTGGGAAATAAGTTGTACAGGATACCAGAGGTACCACCGCCTGTCGCTATCTCTTTGGTTACTACAAAACAATGCAGTAAGCTCATTTCCAAAACTAGGAAATTTGTTTTCCTGATGATCTGCCCCAAGGGAAAGAAGAATAATGTGGGCATGACCTTCAGACAGGGCTCTTATGCACAACAACAATAAATGGACAAGGTTGTGGAGGAGTACAGGTACATCTTCCCCTTTCCCACAAGGGTGCCTCTGCACTACCAAGTCGAGCACCCCATTGATTTGACCCCAAGTGTGCCACTGCCCAATGGACCGATCTATCAACGCTCTGTTCTAGAGAACGATGAAATCAAGAGGCAGATTCAGGAGCTGCTACAGAAAGGTCACATCCGGTCGAGTTCATCACCACGTGGGAGCCCAATCGTGTTGGTACAAAAGAAGGATGGGACTTGGAGACTCTGTATTAACTATCGGGCACTGTACAATATCACTGTCTGGAATAGTTACCCAATCCCATGGATTGATGACCTTCTCGACCAACTCAAAGGGGCGAAATATTTCAGCAAGATTGACTTGAAGTCTAGGTATCGCTAGGTACCAATCGAAACCTCTGATGTGTGGAAGACTGCCTTCAAAGCCAAGGAGGGCCTTTTCGAATGGTTGGTCATGCCTTTCGAGTTGACAAATGCTCCAACAACCTTCATGAGGTTGATGGATGACATCTTGCGGCCATTCACCAACTCATCTGTAGTGGTGTACTTTAATGACATTCTAATCTTCAACCAGACTTGGGAAGAGCACCTCCACCACACAGTCCTCCAAACATTGTGGTAACACAAGTTGTGTGCCAATTTGGAGAAGTTCACTTTTGGCATGACCCAGGTTCAATATATGGGATACATTATTGATGAAAGGGGGGTGCATGTGGATCCAACCAAGATCCAAGTAATTCGGGATTGGTAAGCCCCAACCACTCTAACAGAGCTTTGCAGCTTCCTGGTTCTTGCTAATTTCTACCGCAGGTTCGTGTTGGGATTCTCTCATATCACTTGGCCCTTGAGTCAAGTCACCAAGGGAGGAGCGAAAGTAAAATCCTTTTGGTCGGAATCTAAACAAAAGGCATTCGTAGAATTGAAACATTGCCTCTGTTCTACCCCAGTGCTCACATTACTAGAATTGCAACAACCATTTGAGATCAAGATGGATGCCTCTGACTATGCTATTGGGGCAGTTCTTACTCAATAGAGGCATCCAATGGCATTTCACACTGAGACATTGTCTGACACAGTCCACAAGTATCCCACTTATGATAAAGAAAGGTATTCCTTTGTGCAAGCTTGTTGAGAATGGAAGCATTACATTTTTGGGAAGGAAACAATCATCCACACAGACCACCGACCCCTGCAGTTCATACAGACACAAGGGAAGTTGTAGAACAATCGTCATCATAAGTGCTCCACATATCTATAACAATTTCATTTGAACATCAAGTACAAGAAGGGTAGCACCAATAATTTTTTAGACTGCCTTAGTCGACCACAAATCGTGGCACTAACCACCATTCTCAACTCTTGTGGGCATGAGACTTCTGATTGGCCGCTTCTCTACAAGAGCGATCCAAAATTCGGTCACACATAGAAGGCACTCTTTAGGGGTATGCAAGTTCCAAATTTTCACCTCCAATATGCACTGTTATGTCACCTGGGACACCTTTGTGTTCCTTCAAGCGAGCGTGCCAAGATGATATGGGAAGCACACTACAGTTGAGTCGTTGGTCATTTCAAGGTCAAAAAAATAGTGGCAGTACTGTAGAAGTATTTCTATTGGTCGAACCTATGACAAGATGTCAGGAAGTACATCAGGTCCTGCACTGCTTGCGCCATTGCTAAACCGACCATCAAGAAGAAAGGCCTCTATACTTCGCTACCCCTAGTCAACCTTGGGAATCCATCTCCATGGATTACATGTCGGACCTTCCTTCTACTAACTATGGAAACAACTGTGTTTTCATGGTCGTCGACAGATTCTCGAAGATGGCCATTATGGCGAGCTGCAAGAAGAATATCACAACAGAGGCCACTACTAAAGTCTTCTTTGAACGAGTGTGGGTGCACTTTTGGATCCCACAGTATATCATCTCAGATCGAGACAACAGGTTCCTTAGCACATTTTGGTCCAGCCTCTAGTCAATGCTGGACACCAAGCTCACCAAGTCCACAGCTTTCCATCCCCAAATGGATGGCCAGACAGAGGTAGTCAACAAGATGATTGTACACATTTTGCACATGTACAATTCAAAGCATCCACGCATATGGGATGAGAGCCTCCCCTATGTACAGCACAGTTATAATAGGGCTCTCCACAGCTCAACTCGCCATAACCCCTTTCAGGTGAGCTTGGGATTCCAGCCACTATGTTCCACTGACGTAGCCATGCCATTTGCGGCTACTCAGGCCGATTAGACTCATGTCCAGTCTAAATCTAACAAAGAGAACAACTTCATCAAGCACATTCATCACATCCACCAATAGGTTCATGACATATTGGACAGAGCCAATGCTAAGTACAAGCAACGGCATGATCAACATCGGGTGCCACACAACTTCCAGGTGGGCGACAAAGTCTGCCTACATTTGCATAAGGAGCGCCTCAATGGACCCCACCACAAGCTTCGCCCGCTCCAATATGGGTCGTACACCATCACCAAGGTTGTATGGAACAATGTCTTCAAGCTCAGTATTCCACAATTCCTTGGTCTGCACCCAGTATTCAATGTGGACCACCTTCGTCCCTACTTCCCACCTCTACTTGACACCTCTAACATGGCAGAACAACTCACACCAACAGAGTTAAACCCAGACTGCATGGAACAGGCCACCACATATTGTATCATGGACAGGAAAATCAAGAACACTCACCAACAAAATATCCAACTGTATTGGGTTGTCAAAGCTGGCCAACTCCTACACCAAGGCAAGTGGTTCACCAGGGACCAAGTTCAGCAAAAGGTTCCTCATCTCATGGAGGAACTCAACGCAATGGGGACCATTGCATCCTAAGGGGGGAGGAATGATCCAGGTGGATATTGGTGGCCACCCACCTATTCCACTTGGGACCCCACCATTGTCTCTTTCAGTTTTTCAGTTTTGGCACAACTTACTATTTTTAGCAGTTTTTCGGGTCCTGAACTTCCAAAGCCGTTTTGAGGCCCTAAATGACATTTTTTGGGCGTCGTTTTTCTAGCCAATGTTACTCAATTTGACATTTGTATTCCTCGGATAGATATTTCTAATGATGTATCATGTGCGTCAAACGGAGATAGTATGCCAAAGTTACGACCCCTGGAAATTGATGTACCAGTTTACCCCAACGGGTCCCATATTCTGGCGTTTCATCTCCTAGGGTTATGTCTTTGGATGTTTATGGTTTTCCATTGTTTCTCAATAATATATAGGCCTTCAAGCCTCATTGTAACATAGATTTCATAAGCCTGTAGCCACCACATCTCTTCTCAGAGATAAGCTACCAGCGCCCTTGCCAGTTTATTTCCATTCCGTCTGTAAGAAAATTTCAGCTCTTTGATATTAATGAAATGAAGTGTTATTTCCGTTGCATCTTCGTATTTATGGTTATATGTGTATTCTATTGCATTCCTACATAAATCTGGATCAATATATTTGCATTGTAACCCATGAATGTTCATTGCAGGTTTCCAACTGGTGTCTCTGATCCAATCCTTGGTATAATAAAGCACTTCAATATTTTAAATACTTTCCACACTTCGCACTTTAGGGGGAAATTTGTCACACGTCATTTTGTCACTGTGACACTTGATAATCAAAATGGATCTATCACCATCCATACATATGTTCTAGTATGTTATCCATGATAACCATTAGGTTAGTTTAGGTTGGTCTTAAGATAATTAGGTTGAGTCACTTAAGGTTGAATAAGGTCATTTGAATTCATAATTTTTTTAAAAATGCACATATGTGAGGGGTATTGAAGGTAATATTTCATGTCATAGGGGTCATACTTCATGTGATAGGGGTCAATCTCAAAGGAAAAATCCAAAAAAATCTCATGCATGAGTAAATCTAGTCATTTTAATACATTTGGCACTTTTACCAACTTCCGCAGCGAAATCAGTGTAAAACAATCAGGGTTTACTATAGAAGTTCCTAACACTCCTGTAGCGAATTCACCATCCCGAACACATAATGCGCTATGAAGCTTGTCTTATTTTCTAATTGCGGGAAAATACTGTGGTTTTTTCATAAAGGTCAAATAAGTTATTTTTCAAAGCATATTAGCCCATCATTGCTCCATTCCGTTATTTGTCACACATTTTCATACGCATGCTTGGACATCATTTACTTTTCCCACCCATTCATTTTTATTTCCAATTTAAAAAACACACACACACACACTTTACCCTCCTCCTTGTAAGTTGTTTCAATTGTCTTTCCAGTAATCTAGAGGTCTAGGTTCTGTCTAGCAACTTTCTTAGGCTTATTTTTACCTGTGTCAAAGGATTTGTGTGTTATATCAAAGGCTTTTGCAAGTGTCAAGGAAGGAGTTGAGAAGCATATTTCGGAGACTTGGCATCACAGAAGAAATTTCATATAGGTGGACTTGTGGTTAGATATGAGGCTACTCGAGGAAGACCCCAACTTCTCACAGGAATTTGCTAATGTAGGCTACCTTCAATTCTACCAAAAGTTACAAGGCTATTGTTGGGTCAATTTACTGTTGTAAACTAACGCGCAAGTATTTATTATCAATCCGGGTTAGTGGAACTTAGAAGCATCCCCAAAGTATATGGGTTTTAGTTGTGATCAATTCAGAAGATGGTTTATTGTTGATTAGGGAAATGCATATTACAAATATAAATCTAACTTAAATAATTTATAAATTCTAAACAATAGATTAAGATACATGACGTAATAATTGAAGAGGCTCTTCACTAAAAGAGGTCCTGATTGTCCTTCATCATTTATTTCATTTATCATCAATGCTATTGTGAAAACATGAATTTAACTAAACAATAGATTAAGATACATGAAGTAATAATTGAAGAGGCTCTTCACTAAAAGAGGTCTTGGTTGTCCTTCATCATTTATTTCATTTATCATCAATGTTATTGTGAAAACAAGAATTTAGAAAACAATCAAAGCATGTAAAGGCATGTAAAGATGAATTCTAACTGAAAATATTGATTAGATAGAAAGAATGCTTAACTTAAACACTTATTTTTCCTCTCATATGCAGGTTAAGAATGACCATTAGATTCATCAATACTTAAAAATAAACAAATTAAACATAAGCAAACTAATTCAGAAATTACAGCTATGAAATAAACTAAGAAGTGCACTTAGCTTGGTGTGGGGGCCTTTCACCCTTGCCTCGCACATTGAAGGTAAATTCGGCTACTTAAGACTTCAATCAATCAACCAGCATGTAACAGCATCAAAATATGATAGAACGGATCTCAATTATGTCTCCAAGTCTCATAAATAATAATAATAAGTCATACAAGTTCCATATCAAAGTCTTCAAATTTTGAGGCTTAAATAGATAAAATATCTAACAAACTCATCTAAAATAGCTCAAGTAGTCATAACTATCCTTATCCTATCATATCAAGTCGAATTCATCTATCAAATCCATCATAATCTAGAAAATCCCACAAAATAAGAGTTTTGACCTAGTTTCTAATGATCCTCCATAAAGACTGGTCCTATTTGACCGCCTTTGACTGGGCTTATTAAAGCTTAATCTGACTGTGCCAACGGGTGTAATCTTATTCTTAGTTCCCAAGATTTCTATAAACATATCCATCTCGAGCCCAAGTGTCATGCACATATGCAAACCATAATGCTATTACGAGAATTCCTACTGTTGTCCAAAAATGCAATTAAATTCTAATTTTTACAAAAACATCTAATAATTGAAAAACATAAATTAAATACCTGTATATGCATCTTTGGGTCAATATGAAGTGGATGTGATGGTAAATAGATGGATAATATGGCAAAATAATGTGTATTTCCTAAACAAAAAGAGATAAAAAACGAGGGCCAACATCTCCTCCAAACTGATGATCAAGCATGTCCTCATGCTTGTTGTTTCCTCTTTAACCTTCGGAGCCCTGGCGTTGATCCCATTCCTGATCCTAAAACCTCATGTTGTGCTGTGTGTAAAAGAGAATCCATGTCTTTTCCCTGCTCTTCCTTGTAGATGGAGGTTTTAACCTTTTGTTTCTCATACTTAGCTTTCCAGGAGTTTTTCTCCTGAAGCCACTTGAATGCTTGTGTATAGAGAAGATTGTGTTTGTTTTTTAACTTTCCCATTTCCTCACTTATCTTCTCATTCTCCTTAACCAATTTCTCATTGATTAGTTTATAAGTTTCATTTTCCTCCTTCAGGTGTCTCTCCATGATTTTACTCATCTCTAAGCTATCAGTCAACTCCCTAACTCTGGAAAGGTTTTGATCTTCCCCCATTGAATCTTTGGAAACTTAAGCAGCTTCCACTTCATTGCTTTCAAAGTAGGAATATTTATCTATAGGATTCTCATACACTTGTTGTTGTAGTCTTTCAAGGATTTCATTTCATGTTTTGTTATAGGATAATTTTCCGTGACTTGAATTTCTGATTCTATTGAATGCTTATTTTTATGTCTCCTGGAAATAGTCAAAAATGATGTTTCTTTTTCTAACATAATTGTCTCCTACTATTTCTTTGACCTCGTTTTAGGATAAAGAGATGAATGCACAATTTTCTTTGTTTCTTCTATGGGTTTAAGTTTGTTTTCCACAACTTGTTCTACAATCTCATTTTCAACCAAGAAATCTTCCCAAACCATCCATTTGACTTTCAACTGATAATCTACAAGAATTTTGATAAGTCCCTGATGAATAAATTGAGCCTTTTTGGGTTTGTATCTAATTTTCTGCTTTCAATCATTTTCATCAAGTCTTTGTAGAAGAAATATGGCATATTAATCCTTATATCCCCTTTGATGTGTAGTAGTCACCCTGACATGGTAAAGGTGTACTACACTAAATCTATTCTCACAAGTGAAGAGCTTCTGAATTATCAATACTAGTTCTGCCCATAGTTCATTGAACCATTCCCTTGGGATCCCTTTTGATCTATCAAAAGAACCTTTCTTGTTTTTATCTAAGAAAAATATCCAGCCCTTGTCTTTAAAATGTAAGCCCTTGTGATATAATTCTCCTGAAGATGGAAAATCTAAAGCTTCAGAGATATACTCAAGAGTCATGTTAGAAAATTATATATTACAGAGCAATGCAACACATAAAATATGTGGAAAATACAAGCACACAAAACACATAAAACCGGAGAGACACAGATATACGTGGTTCACCCAGTTTGGGCTACGTCCACCCCGAACAGCCAGTCCTTCCTTTCTATTATCCAGCAAAAATGAAGAGACACAACCTACAGCAGATACGCTGTAATATCCTCTATTCTCTCTCATAGTCTCCCTCTTTGTTTCTCACCCCGAGAATAAACATACATAAAAATACACAGTTGCAATATAATACCCTCATAAAAGCGAGGGGTTGCCTTCTAGGGCAAAAAACCCTAAACTAAACATAACTTCTACCGTCAGATCATTTTCCTAATGAACGGCCCAGATTGACTAGAAATTACTATACTTTTACAAGGAAATTTTACATATGTTTTTAGCTTCGGGGGCGCTGCCCCCGAAAACCCCTGCCAGGGGGGGGGGGGCTCCGAAAAGCGCTGCCGCCCCCCCCTGGACCCCCCACGGCAGTGATCAATTACGGGCGGCATTTCCGCCCCTTTTAAGGTACAGGGGTCCAATGCTGCGATACAAAGTAAACAAGATAATCAGGCTCCACACCCAACAATCTCCCACTTGGAGACTGATTGTAGTAACTCCACCACTGCTTCATTTGATGGAAAATGACTCCTCTTTGGACCTGGTTGTATCTCATATTCATCGTCATCCTTGAAGACCAATTGAAACTGAGCACGTTCTCAGTTTCTCCCTGGTTACAACTTTTGTTAGCATATCTGCAGGATTCTGGCTAGTGTGTATCCTTTCCAGCTTCAACTCTCCATCTTCCAATACTGACCATATGAAATGGCACTTGAGATGTATGTGTTTAGTCCTTGAATGAAATGTTGAGTTCTTTGCAAGATGAATAGCACTTTGGTTATCACTGTATAGCGTGCCCATATCATGCTTCTTACCTAATTCATCCATAAACCTTTGTAACCAAATCATTTCTTTACTAGCCTTTGTAGCAGCAACATACTCTGCTTCTGTTGTTGAAAGTGCAACAACACTTTGGATTTTTGAAACCCAACTGATAGTTGTTCCACCTACAGTAAATACATATCCTGTAGTGCTCCTCTATTATCTCTGTCACCTGCCATATCTGCATCAACATATCCCTGTAGAGCAATGTTTGAACCACCAAAGCATAATGCTTGAATTGTGGTACCTCGCAAATATCTGAGAATCCATTTTACTGCCATCCAATGTTCTTTTCCTGGATTATTCATGTACCTGCTTACAACTCCCACTGCATGTGCAATATCAGGCCTTGTGCAGACCATTGCATACATTAAGCTTCCAACTATTGATGCATATGGAACTTTAGACATATAATCCATGTCTTCTTGGGTCTTTGGGCACATCTCCTTACTAAGTTTGAAATGGCTAGCAAAAGGTGTACTAACTGGTTTTGCATTCTGCATATTCAATCTTTTCAACACCTTTTCTATGTACTCATTCTGAGACAGTGTTAATTTGCGATTTTTCTTGTCTCTAGCTATCCTCATACCAAGGATTTGTTTTGCAGCTCCCAAATCCTTCATTGCAAATGAATTTGCCAATTTTCTTTTGAGCACATTTATTTCCTGCATGTTAGACCCTGCAACAAGCATGTCATCTACATACAATAACAATATAATATAGCTGCCATCATTTTGCTTTTTCAGATAAACACAATGATCAGAGTGACATCTAGTATAACCTTGTTCAGACATAAACTTGTCAAATTTTAGATACCACTGCCTTGGAGCCTGTTTTAATCCATACAAGCTCTTATTTAACCTGCACACCAATTTTTATTTCCCTTTGACCTCATATCGTTTTGGTTGTTTCATGTATATCTCTTCCTCCAAATCTCCATGGAGAAATGTTGTCTTTACATCTAACTGTTCAAGATGTAAATCTTCCGCTACTACAAGACTTAAGATAGTTCTGATTGAAGTCATCTTAACAATAGGAGAAAATATTTCATCAAAATCAATACCTTTCTTCTGTGCAAACCCCTTCACCACAAGTCTATCTTTGTACCTCTGTTTTCCTCCATCTTCTTCCTTCAGCCTGTAAACCCATTTATTCCGCAATGTAGTTTTACCTGCAGGCAACCTGACTAAGTCCCAAGTCTGGTTATGCATTAAGGATTCCATCTCTTCTTCCATGGCTAGCTCCCACTTCTTCCTACTTTCAACCTGCATTGCTTCTTCATAACATTCGGGTTCACTAGAATCAGTCAGCAATAAATAATATAATGAAGGAGAGTATCGTTCAGGGGGTCTACTTATCCTGGTAGATCTTCTAACACCACTTTCAGGTGTTTGAGGTGCCTGTTGCTGTTGTGGTGGTTGCTGCTGCTATGGTTGTTTATTATTATTATTTTCAGGCACCTTTACTTTTTCAGTTATCTCATCAAGAACTGTGTATTCCTTGCTTTCTTTTTCCTGTTTCTTTTCCTGCAACTGATTCTTATACAAGACATTTTCATTGAATATTACATCTCTTCTCCTAATGATTTTGTGATTTTCATAATCATATAAGCGATAACCAAAATCATTAGCACCATATCCAATAAAGGTACATTTATTTGATTTTTCCTCAAGCTTTGTTCTATTTTCTTTATTAATATGGACAAAAGCCTCACAACCAAAAGGCTTTAAAAAAGATTAGTTTACCTTTTTACCTGTCCATGCTTCCTCTGGAATACCACCATCCAAGGAACTTGAAGGCCCTCTATTTATTAGATAAATAGAAGTATCTACAGCATCTGCCCAAAATTGTAAAGGCAATCCTGCATGCAATCTCATGCACCTTGCACGCTCCATGATTGTTCTGTTCATCCTTTCTGACACGCCATTTTCTTGTGGTGTTCTTGGAACTGTCTTCTCTCTACGAATTCCATGCTCTGAACAGTACCTATCAAACTCTTTGCTGCAATACTCACCTCCATTGTCTGATATGAGACACTTCAACTTCTTTCCTGTCTCAATCTCAACCAAAGCTTTCCATTTCTTGAAAGTATCAAATACATCAGATTTATTCTAAATACAATAAATCCATGTTTTTCTAGTTGCATCATCAATAAAAGTAACATAATAACGAGAGCCACCGAGAGATGATACCTGAGCAGGTCCCCATACATCTGTATGCACAAGCTCCAATTTTTCGTTCTTCTTTTCTTTCCCAACTCTGAGAAATCTGACTCTCTTCTGTTTTCCATAAATGCAATTCTCACAGAAATCCAAATCAACATTCTTCAAACCTGGAAACCAATTTCTTGAGTGAATAATCTTCATCCCCTTCTCACTCATGTGTCCGAGCCTATGATGCCATAATGCTGCATCTACTCCTTTGGAAGTTAAAGCATTAACAGAGTTAGAAATACCATTGCATAAATACAATGTACCAACCTTTTCACCTTTTGCTATTACCAGCGCTCCTTCGGTGACCTTCCAAGTTTTATC
Organism: Pinus albicaulis; assembly: GCA_034641835.2. NCBI lineage: Eukaryota > Viridiplantae > Streptophyta > Pinopsida > Pinales > Pinaceae > Pinus > Pinus albicaulis. The sequence goes on from CM076572.1 coordinate 451,980,188, forward strand.
TGTGAAAGTTGTCACACAACCTTCACTGCCTAACTGCCCTGTTGAAATCAGATTTTTCTTCAGATCTGGAACATGCCTTACCTCCTTTAGTAGCCATTGGTTTCCATTCCGTTGTTTTACAAGAACTTTACCCATTCCAACAATTTTATAGGGTTTATCATCACCCAAATGAACTTGTCCAAAATCTCCTTGAACATAGTCATGAAAATATTTCTTATCAGGTGTGGCATGGAATGAAGCCCCTGAATCTACAACCCAAGAATCAGTAACTTTTTCGAAAGAAAGAATCAAAGCATCTTGTAACACATCACCTGTCACATTTGCTTCATGATTGTTTTCTTGCTGTGTGTCTCCTTCTTTTCCCTTCCGAGATCTACAGTCTTTCTTTACGTGTCCTTTCTTTCCGCATTTCCAGCACACTATCCCTGATCTGGACTTGGATTTGCCTTTCCTTGATTTACTGAGATATCCCGAGCTCTTTCCTCTTTCCATTCTCCTTCCCCTAGACTCTGCACTCAAAGCATTACCTGATGTCTCACCGGAGCTTTTCCATCGCATTTCCTCGCTAAGGATAGCATCGACAACATCATCAAACTTTAAAGTACTAGATCCAGAGACAGAGTTACTAATGACCATTACTAAACCATTCCAACTCTCTGGCAATGAGCACAAGAATAACAGAGTTCTAACTTCATCATCAAATTTTACCCCTACAGAACTTAACTGACTGGTAACTGTATTAAAATCATTTAAATGGTCTGCAACAGATCCACCTTCCGACATATTCATATTAAATACTCGTTTCATAATAAATACCTTGTTTGAGGCCGAGGGTTTTTCATATAGTTTCGCCAACATCTGCATCAAACCCTCTATTGTTGTTTCCTTCGAAATATTGAAGGCAACTGACGCCGCAAGGCACAACCGTACTGTTCCGAGTGCCTTTCTATCAAGAATGTTTCATTCCATGTCTATCATGGCCGCCGGCTTCTTTGTTTTCCCGCTTAATGGTAGGTACAGATCTTTCTGATACAGATAATCTTCCATCTACATCTTCCACAGTGGGAAGTTTTGGCCGTTAAATTTCTCGACCCTAAACTTACCATCTTCCGCCATTGCTCCCACTCAAACCAGGAACCCTTCTTTCCTGCGAGTTTATCAGCCAAATATACCTTCGGCTCTGATACCATTTGTTAGAAAATTATATATTACAGAGCAATGCAACGCATAAAATATGCGGAAAATACAAGCACACAAAACACATAAAACTAGTGAGACACAGATATACGTGGTTCACCCAGTTTGGGCTACGTCCACCCCGAACAACCAGTCCTTCCTTTCTATTATCCAGCAAAAATGAAGAGACACAACCTTCAGCAGATACGTTGTAATATCCTCTGTTCTCTCTCACAGTCTCCCTCTCTGTTTCTCGCTCTGAGAATACACATACATAAAATACACAGCCGCAATACAATACCCTCATAAAAGAGAGGGGTTGCCTTCTAGGGCAAAAAAACCCTAAACTAAACATAACTTCTACCGTCAGATCATTTGCCTAATGAACGGCCCAGATTGACTAGAAATTACTATACTTTTACAATGAAATTTTACATTTGTTTTTAGCTTCGGGGGCGCTGCCCCCGAAACCTCCCGCCAGGGGGGGGCTCCATAAAGTCGTTGTCACCCCCCCTAGACCCCCTATGGCAACGATTAATTTACGGGCGGCGTTGCCGCCCCATTTAAGGTACAGGGGTCCAATGCTGTGATACAAAGTAAACAAGATAATCAGGCTCCACACCCAACAAGTCAAAGGGATATGTAAGTTGCCCACCATGGTTTTATTCTATCTAAAGTTATTTAAAAATTCTCTTGTGACCTTCTCATTGTGACCTTTAAACTTTTGGAGAAAACCTATTAACCCTGACTGATAAATTTTTTCCATTGTTTCCCTACTCCAATGTTCTATTTGGAAGTCTTTAGGTTTTGCTCTTAAAGCCATTTGGTCTAAAAACCATTTTATATAACCATCTACCGTCATTAACTTCATCTTGTAAATAAAAATTTAAGCACTAGATGTAATCATGGTAGTAGGCTTACCTTTTTTCTTCATTTCCTTTGTCAATCAATCAATCCTCTATTTTTCTCTTTTGAAGAATGTGAGATTACTGTAAATAAACAAAAGAATTTGATAGAAAGGTTTCAAGAAAACATAAGTTTATGTTTCTAATATTATACCCTCTATTTAATTCTTTGTTCTCCTTAAAAACAATCTATCTCTCTGTTCTGTAAAAGAAATTGAACTATGTAAAAAACAAAATTGGAAATTTTTTTTATACAATAGTGCTTTTCACCCTTCAATTGCATATAAAAATTATTTCCAAAACATTGCATTCAGACTCACTGTGTATACAATAGAAAAACTTCAATTATCTCATCAAAAATTCATGATAGATTAACTGTTTCTCTTCACCATTCCTTATACTCTGTCTTCTGTCATAAAAAACATGTCTAACTGTCTTCCATTTTTCTTCACAAACTCTGTTTTAAATCTTTAAACTGAGTGTGCTAGAACAAATATATTCCACAACTCAATAGCAACCTCATTGTGCAATTCAAATTGAAACTCTCACTCTCTATTTTCCATTTAAAATGAAACATTGTATATGAGGATGTGTCGAGCTTACCTATCTTCTGCAATAACCCTTGTGATCTTCTTCCTGGATCTTCGTGATCTTCTTTCAATTGAACTGAAGTTTCAACCCACAGCAATCTCATTAAAATCTTCATTTATTAACTCACTCAAAAAATATTTCGTTGTTTTGACTGATGGCAGAGTAGTTTTTGAAAGGTGTCAACGCATTTTTGAATGGTGTCAATGAAAAACACAACGAAATGACAGGCTTACAAATCAAATGAAATTACTCCCTTTTATAACTCAGAGTTTGTTGACTCAATCCCAAAATTTTTTAAATAATCAAATCTTCATTAACTTATTACCTTCACTTCCACAGAATTCTGCTTCCTGATAGCTCGGCTAACAATAATTTCTCCGGATTCATGGCTTGAAAGCTCCAGTTAACTTCTTATCACTCAGTTTCTTCTCTTCACTATATTCTCTGCCTCTTTCTTCTGCATTTTATTTCTTCTTTTTCTCTCGGCTTCCTCACAGTTTTCTCTCTGCGTTTTGTTTTCACGGGGTTGTATATATGAGGACGTGCTTTGACTGCATGCTCCTTTCTCTCACTGAGCCTCTCTGATGGCAATGATGGTGAAAACGATTGGCAATGATCGTTTCTGATCTCTGTAATGGCAGGAATGGTCTTGACAGTGGCAGAAAAGGTCTTGATAGTGGCGGAGATGGTTTCATATGTTTTACACAATGTTATGTAAACACATTTGAAAACATTTTAATCGTTCATCAACTCATTTGACTGACCCATGCACGCCTTTTCTTCTTTCACTGTTGTGCTGGTGTACATTCGTCCTTCTATGCAGCGTCTTCATGTTTTGTGTTAATGACTATGTTCATTTCCATTATCCGCATTACCTCCATGCATCATCATGTTGTCTGTCTCCATAACTCGCATTATCTCCATGCATATGTGTGCCATCATTCTTCATTATCATATGTTGTCTCCTTTCATCTCTCCACTACATGCATTCAATCTCATCATAGCTTACTGTATGCCATCATTGCCATGCACTTAGTTTATCTTCGCATCATTCTTGAAGGTTAGTAATTGCATTCATTTGTTTGCTCCATTAACTTAGTTCGTTTTCTTATATGATTGCGCTCGTTTTGTTTTGATTTTGTAAAATAATTGCGCTATATTATATGTCTTTGCACAATATCATATGTCTTTTGTAATTGCACTATATATCTTTTGAACTTTGATTTTTGCTTTTGTTATTTAATTTTAAAAATTGACTAATGAAATAGTCAAAATTTTAAAATTAAATGTTTATGATAATACTAACCTTTGTTTATTGTTTTGTAGGTCTTCCAAGACTCTTCCATAGGTTCAATTTTTGACCTTTTGTTCATAATTCTCTTTGTTTAGGAAATAAGATAGGGTATGATATGAATAGGTTATGTAATGTTTTGAATAGTGGTATAGATATAAATGTGTATAGAATATTGTTAATTAGAATAGTGGTATGAAGAGGGTTATAAATGATAGAATGTAGATGAAAGTGTAGGAGATGTAAATAAAATGTAGGGAATGTTGGTGATGTAAATGAATTGTAGGTAAAGATGCATAACTAGTATCAAATTAGTTTATACAATTCTAGAGTATTTCGAAAAAAATTGAAAATTTAAGAGCGATTTTTGTACTCACTGTACAGGTGTACTCCCTTTTTTATGTTTGATGATGATTGACATTGTGTTTATTGTTACGACGGCTCTTGTAGACTTTGTAGATACTTTATTTCTTCTTGCATCTGATTTGATTTAGAATAATTATTGTTCAGGTCCCTTTTGTAGGTTAAACTGACATTTTCAGGTCCCATCAGCGATGATCTTTTCAGGTCCCTTCTGGCGTAATTTTACAATGATGTCAAGTCCTTCTGGCTGATGTACAATGATGTTCCATATTTGAAAATTTCTATGGTAATAATTCAGGTCCCTTTCTGAATAATATTTCAACAATAATTCAGGTCCCTTATGTAGATGTCGAATGATATACCAGGTCCCTTTATGACTGTAGTTCATATTTTGTCTTCAATTCAATTGTTGAAAACTATTTTCATAGCTTTTTTTATTTCACACCTTCCCCCAAGCTGATGTTCTGATTTGTCCTCAAGTCTAAAATGTATTGGAGGGTATATTTGCAAAAATATGAATTAAAGTAAGATAAAAACAAAAATAGAATCATATTGGTCAAACAAGTTGGTTTTCCGATATGAATTCGAGTTTGTATTGTGCCAGTTTCCTGGATTTTCACAACCAAACTCTTTTTATTATTTTTTATGTTATATATATATATATATATATATATATATATATATATATATATATATATATATATATATTACTCTTCTACTGGAATTATTGAAGGCATATTGCTATGTTGTCTCATTATTTCCATATTTGAATCCATCGAAATTTTTCTCAGAAAATCCTCTTTATTTATAGGCTTATTGTAGATTTTCAGCCTATGTCCATTGACAATAAACGAAACAGATGCTTCATCAATTTTTTTAACTTGAAAACTCCATTGTTGAAGATTTATTCAACCTCATATAGCCCAAGCCAATGAGTTGTAAATTTTGCTTTGAAATATTTGAACTTCAAGTCGAATAAGAGTGCCCAATCTCCCTTCTAAAATACTTTATTTTTTATGAATCGACCATGTCATTTGATCCTTTTTTATTGGACAAGAGAAGTATGTTCAACTGCTTGTTGTTGAATCTCATCTAGTTTATTTAATTGCATAATCCTTTCTTGTTGTGCTTGAGACAATTCCATCCCTAATTCTGTTGCTAGCTTGTACGTATGTATTTGAAACTCAATGGGTAATATAACTTCTTTTCCATACACTAACTGATATGAACTGAACCCAGTGTTTTTCCAAGTTATTCTATATGCCCATAATACATCTTTCAACTCTTCTAACAAGTCCTTTCTATTCATTTTTACAGTCTTCGTCATAATTTTTTCTAGGACTTTGTTTGTTGATTCCACTTGTCCATTGGCTTGAGGATGATACGGAGTTGATTTTCTGTGTTTGATCTTGAATTTTTCCATAATATCTCGAACAAGTTTTTATGTAAATTGTGCACCTTGGTCAATTACTATCTGTCTCGGAACTCCATATCTTACAAATATCTCTTTAAACAGAAAAGACACAACAGTTTCTTTTGTTGCCCATGCTACTACCTTGGCCTCCACCCATTTAGTCACATAATCTATACATACAAGGATGTATTTATTTACATTGGATGGAAGGTTGATTGGTCCCACGAAATCTAAAGCCCACTGCTCAAATGGTTCAATAATTACTTGTGGTTTTAATGGAATTTCATCTGATGCCACTGGTCTACCAATTCTTTGGCAGTTGTCACATCTTTTGACATAATTTCTGGAGTCCTTGAAGATTGATGGCCAGTAGTAGCCAAGCTTCAACACTTTGTATGATGTCCTTTTATCTAAAAAATGACCACCACATGGTTCATCATGACAAGCTTTCAAATTTTCAATTATTTCATCTTCTCTTACACATTTTCTAATCATTAAATCGACACCAATATAAAATAGATCTCCATTGACCCAGCTATACTTGGCACTTTCTCTAATTATTCTTCATTTATTTTTGTTTGTGTAGTGAGATGGTAGGATATCAGATGATAAATAGTTAGCTATATCTGCAAACCATGGAGTTTTGACATTTATAGCGAATAGATGTTCATCTAGAAAATTGTCTGATACTGGATTTGGATCACCGAGTGAATTTAATCTTGACAAAAAGTCAGCAACTTGGTTATCTTTTCCTGGACGAACATGTACGGTAATATTAAACTCTTTCATTAATAATAGCCACCTAGTTGTTCTGCCATTTGTGATTGATTTATTCATTAAATATTTTATCGCACAATGATCCATGTGAATATAAACTTGATAACCTGTTATATAATGTCGAAATTTATTTACTGCATGTATGACAACTAATATTTACTTTTCCGTAACAGTGTAATTCAATTCTGCTGGTGTTAAGTTTTTACTAATGAAATATATAGCATAACTGAATTGATTCTCTTTTTGTCCAAGTGATGCTCCAATTGTTGTATCGGATGCATCAGTTCAAATGTGAAATGGAAAAGACCAATTAGGTCCTTGAAGAATGGGTGCAATTGACAAATTTTGTTTTAATTTTTCAAATGCATGTTGAAAGTTATCAATCCATTGGAATTCTACATCTTTCGCAAGTAATTTGAATAATGGAAAAGCTATTTTAGTGAAATTTTCAATAAATATTCTATAGTAGCCTGCATAACCCAAGAAATTTGGAACTTCTTTTTGTGTTGTAGGTGATGTTAAATTCACAATGACCTGATTTTTTGCTGGATCCACTTTAATCCCTGAAGAAGAGATATGGTGTCCCAACACTATCCCCTTAGTTAGCATCATAAAACATTTTTCATTACCGAGTGATAGGTTTGTCTCAATGCATCTTTTTAACACTTTTTCAAAATTTTGTAAACAATCATCATATGTTGTACCATACACAGTGAAATCATCCATGTAAACTTCCATGCACACATGAATCAAATCAGCAAAAATAGCAATAACTGCTCTTTGAAAAGTAGCGGGTGCATTACACAAACCGAATGGTAATACATTATATGCATATGTTCCCCAAGGGCATGTGAATTTTCTCTTATCTTGATCTTCTAATGCTATTTTTATCTGATTATATCCGCTAAAGCCATCCAGAAATGAGAATAATTTCTTTCCAGCTAATGAATCTAACACTTGATCGATAAATGGTAAAGGAAAATGGTCTTTTAATGTAGCTTTGTTGAGTTCTTTGTAATCCACGCAAATTCTCCATTTCCCATTTTTCGTAGGTACCACAACTAAGGGTGAAACCCATTGACTATCTGAAATAGGATAGATAAATCTGACTTGTAACAGTTTCTGTAATTCTTCTTTCATTATTTCCTTCATCATGGGGTTCATCCATATTTGTGGTTGCCTTACAGGTTTTATTTCATTCTCAGTGTAAATGTGATGGATGCATGTTTTTGGATGAATTCCTGGCATGTCCTTATAATCCCAGGAAAAATCTTTTGAATATTTTTGCAATAATGTTATTAGATTTTCCTCTTGTGATGATTGTAAGTTGTTACCAATATTCAAATGTCTTTCAGGACTGATTTTAATGATTTTTCTATTTGAATTGGTAATTGAATTTATAGGAAAAATTCTTTCAAATGTATTTTTCAATGATTGTATTGTGCAATTTTCCTGAAAACATTCATTCAAAAGATAACTAGTAGCTTCATATTGAGTTATCCTAAGCTGCTCTGAAAGATTTGGTTCTGAGATGAATAGATCTAATAAGTCCTCATTTTCTTCCTCCTCTCTAAAATTGTAAACTTGATTAAGACTAAGAACAGTTTGAAGTTCTTGTTGTTCTTTTTCATCAACCAATGATAATAAAGAAAGATATTTAGAAGGAGGATATAGTGTAATATGCTTTCTTTCATCTTCATGTGCAATAATCATGCTTCCTGACCTGCATCCAATGTAAGCATCTATAGTAGCTAACCATGGTTGGCCTAAAATTAAGGGATGCCCTCCCAAATTTGTTTTTGGCTGCAAAATCAAGAAGTCTACAGGATACTCCCATGAATCCAGTGAGACAATGATATCTTCTAGTATACCTTCTGGAACAACTTTAGATTTGTCTGCAAGTTTTAAGACTGTAGTAGTAGGTCTAATGTTGTTCAGATTCAAATTTTTCATAGTCTCTATTGTCATAACATTGCTAGCTACTCCCAAGTCTATCAAAGTGTTTGGCACTGAAAATTTGTTAATCGAAATAGTAACCATAGGAATTCCTGGATCAACATATATTTCAATGGCTATGTTTGTAGACATGAGACTTGAAAGACTTCCAATTACCTAGATTGTTAGTGGATTCTTCTTTCTTCAGCCAAATTTCTTAATGCATAATTCCTTTATTATTTTTTCATATATCAGAATGTCTTTAATTTCCTGCAATAAAGGAATTTTAACATATGTGTTTTTCAATTCATCTAGAATACTAAATTCAGGGAGAGATATTGGAATATTTTGTTGTATTAATCTCTCTGGATATGGTGGAGTTTGTGTCATGATAGCTTTACCCTTCTGAATTTGTTTTTCTGGTTGAGATTGTTCACTTTGTTCTCCTTGTTCTATTTGTTCTTCAATTATCGAAGGAGAATATTTTTGTAACACCTTCCCAGACCTTAGGTGGACATCTTGCACAGGAAGAATTGAATATGTAGAATAATATGTTGCCTCTTCCACATGATATGCTAGTCTATCCACCTTGTTGCTTGGATTAGCTACTGGATGAGCTGGTAATTGTGTTGGTGTAGGAGGTGGTTGGTTAGTTGGCAGCTGAAGTTGTTGCAGTTGAGTTAGCATTGGTGGATTTTGAGTTGGATATGGCATTGGTTGTTGTTGCTGGAATTGTTGATATTGAGGAAATGATTGTGGAGGGTATGGTTGCTGCTAGGTATACATTTTCTGTGGTGGTTGGTTTCCATAACCATATCCCCTCCAACCTTGTGAAGGTTGGTTTTGATATTGTTTTGATGACCAAGCCTGCCATGGCATTGCTGTATTCCATGTGTTTTGAGGATATTGAAAATTTTGGGGATTTTGTTGAGGGAAATATTGAGGCATTCTTAGCTACCAAGGACTCCTTGGTGCCATATAGTAGAGAGAATCTACTCCTTACACTTTTTCTCCTTGCAATTCTTTTAACTTTGGACATTTTTCTGTTGCATGATTTTCTGTGCACAGTCCACATACTTGTATACGTTGCAAAGGACATTCCCTAAGTGGTGTTTTTGTCTACACTTTGGACAAAAAATTGCTAAGATTTCATCTTGCTCTTCTTTCTTTTTCTTAGTTTTCAGAACATCTACTTGTGTACCCAAAGTGGTCAAGAGATTTGTCTTAAAATTTTCTAACATGCTTCCTATCTCTGCTCTTGTTACTACACTTGCTGCAGATTTGGAAACTTTTGATGAAATATCTCTTTTCCCACTCTTGGCTCTTCCCCTAGAGTATTTTTGACATAATTCAGACATTTATTCAAATGGTAAATTAGAAATATCTCATTTTCCCATTACATTAAGAATGTCTAAATACTCATCTCTAATACCCTTTAGAAAAATAGTGCGGATGGTATCAGAACTAAGAGAATGATGTTTGGATTTTTGTAAATTGTAAAGGAATCTTTCCAAATATTCCTCCAAACTTTCATTTTCTTGTTGGGAAATTATGAAAATGTCTTCTTTCGAGTCTCTAGCTCTGCAGTAAGCTTGATACTTTTTAAGAAATATTTTCTTCATATCTTCCCAAGAAGCTAATGTGTGTTCTCCTAATCCCATGAACCATTTCGAGGCTGTAACTTTTAAAGTAGCAGGAACAATTCGAATTTTATGTGTATCATCAGTATATCCATATGTTCTACACAAGATGTCAAACTCAAACATGAATGCATTAGGATATTCCATTGAAATTCCATAGAAATTAGGCAATACAGAAGGTCGAATATTTTTCATTTTTATTTCTTCTCCTAGTGTTGCCCTTGCATCTAAAATAGGAAAGCCAAAAGTAGTTTCCTGATCATTGTTAACTTCTTGCTCATTTTCTTGTGTTCTTAAATTTTGGTTTTCTCTTCTTGCTTCTTCCTCTATTCTTCGAAGTGCTTCTACTCTTCTATCTTCTTCTGCCTTTCTTTCCTCTTCAATTCTTCTTTCTTCTTCTCTTTGTCTTCGTCATTCCCTTTGTTGTCTTTCATATTCTAATATTTTTTCAGGAGTCATGTTTAATCTAGTTGATCCTTCTCCTTCTTCAGCCATTGCTTGTTCAGAGATTTGTAGTGTTTCAATAGGAGGTTGGCTTTGTATTTCTTCCACTACTTTGATTTCCTCAAGGATAGGTTGCTCTAGTTGTTCAGCAGTTGGTTTTCTTGTGTATTTTTTGTTTCCAAACAGAAGGAGTTTCTTTAGGTTATTGCTTTTTCTTTACCTCCAAGGCCAACAATATTTTTCTTTCAACTAAATTTAATCTCTTTCCTGCTCTCTGTTTTTCCTCCAACTCTTCTATAGTAGGTTTTCCAGTAACCGGTGTTGTTATTCCTGTGGATGAATGAGCTATTGGGGGGTTTTGTTTCACAAATCTACCTTTTTTATCTCTATCTCTAGGCATAAGAAAACATTACTTGAAATAAAAACTATGTTTTTGTTGTTTTTGGTGATGTTATATTGTTTTTGTCTTTTAATATTTTTGTCTTCCTATTTTGACCATTTTTGAAATATGCTTCCCCGGCAATGGTGCCAAAATGTTGGGTCAATTTAATGTTGTAAACTAACGCAAGTATTTATTATCAATCCGGGTTAGTGGAACTTAGAAGCATCCGCAAATTATATGGGTTTCAGTTGTGGTCAATTTCGAAGATAGTTTATTGTTGATTAGGGAAATACATATTACAAATATAAATCTAACTTAAATAATTTAGAAATTATAAACAATAGATTAAGATACATGAAGTAATAATTGAAGAGGCTCTTCACTAAAAGAGGTCATGGTTGTCTTTCATCGTTTATTTCATTTATCATCAATGCTATTGTGAAAACGGGAATTTAACTAAACAATAGATTAAGATACATGAAGTAATAATTGAGAGGCTCTTCACTAAAAGAGGTCCTGGTTGTCCTTCATAAATTTATTTCATTTATCATCAATGATATTATGAAAATAGAAATTCAGAAAAGCAGGAAAGATGAATCTTAGTTTTGAACTCTTAATCGGATAGAAGAAGTATTTAACTTAAATACTGGTTTGTCTCAGCGTATGCAGACTAGAAACAAGATTAAGATCCATCAGCAATCAAAGCATGTAAAGGCATGTAAAGATGAATTCTAACTGAAAATCTTGATTAGATATAAAGAGTGCTTAACTTAAACTCTTGTTTTTCCTTTCATATGCAGGTTAAGAATGATCATTAGATTCATCAATGCTTGAAAATAAACAAATTAAACATAAGAAAACTAATTCAGAAATTGCAGCTATGAAATAAACTAAGAAGTGCACTTAGCTTGGTGTGGGGGCCCTCCACCCTTGCCTCGCACATTAAAGGTAAATTCAGCTACTTAAGACTTCAATCAATCAACCAGCATGTAACAACATCAAAATATGATAAAACAGATCTTCAATTATGTCTCCAAGTCTCGTAAATAATAATAATAAGTCATACAAGTTCCATATCAAAGCCTTCAAAGTTTGAGGCTTAAATAGATAAAATATCTAACAAACTCATCTAAAATAGCTCAAGTATTCATAACTATCCTTATCCTATCATATCAAGTCGAATTCATCTATCATATCCATCATAATCTAGAAAATCCCACAAAATAAGAGTTTTGACCTAGTTTCTAGGCATCCTTCATAAAGACCGTTCATGTTTGACCGTATTTGACTGGGCCTATTAATGCTCAATCTGACTGTGCCAATAGGTGTACTCTTATTCTTAGTTCCTGTGCTTTCTAGAAACATATCCAGCTCGAGCCCAAACGTCTTGCACATATGCAAACCATAATGCTATTACGGGAATTTCTGTTGCTGTCCAAAAATGCACTTAAATTCCAATTTTTACAAAAACATCTAATAATTGAAAAACATAAATTAAATACTTGTATATACATATTTGGGTCAATATGAAGTGGATGTGCTGGTAAATAGATGGATAATATGGAAAAATAAGGTGTATTTCCTAAACAAAAAGAGATAAAAAAACGAGGGCCAACAACTACCATGCACAGGTTTCGAAGGATTTTGCTCTTAATTTTATTGGTACAGGGTCGAAAGTAGGTATTTTAAACTTGGCTATGTCTCCCAGCATAATTTCACAGCCTAATGAGATCCCAAGATCGAGAGAGCCATGGTTTAAGGTGATGCAATTCAAGTTTCATAATTGTGATTAATTTTTGAAAAAGGAGCACAGAGGCATGGATATGAGTTCAGGCATCCCTAGAACATGCCTCAAGGAGAACTATTCCAAATTCTTACTAGTGTTTCAAAAATATTTCACCTGTGAAGGTAGATTCCATATGATCTATCAGTATCAATTAAAACTACTTCTCACTTCACACGTAAAAAACCACTGGACTTGCCTTTTTATTTGTTTAGGAGCTTGGGAAAAATGGAAGATAAGGTTTAGGCAAAACCTGAAACCAGTGAAACCTATGTCTTTCATCATGCTTTGATCAAATTGCTGGTAGTGAAAGAATTGAATAAACTCAAAAAAGATTGGCCTACATTATTTTTTTATGAGTGGATATGAAGTTGATGTCCTCACTCCTAAGAAGACACCAAAATCCAAGTCCAATACACCAAGAAAAAACAAGTAATCTAGAGTTGAACCTGTAGTTGATCATGAGGCAGAATTACAGCCGATGGAAAAAACTATGGAGATGGAGGTTTAAAAAATACAAGATATTGTGGTGCCAAAACGAACTTCTACCAACATTCAAGTAAAAACATACACAAGGTCACACAAGAGACTTACTAGAGGTCAGACTGACGGAAGAGGTAAGTTAGCAGACATCCTGGAGGCAATTGAGATTGAAGAGAATCCTGTTGCAAAGCCTATGGAAACTAAGGGAGAAGAGTCTAAAAAGAAGAGCCTTAAGGCCAAGAAATTGGAATTTTCAAAAGAATATTTTGGGTTTATTTTTAAACCTAGGAAGCCTTTCACTAGGTCACAATTATCTAAGGGAAAAATATCAGAGAAGATGCATAAGAAACCAAAAAATAAGACATTGCCATCAGGGGAGGAAATAGCATAATTATCTACAACATTGGAAGACTTGATCAAGGGAGTAAAGGGCAAAGAGAAATTTTAAGAAAATACTGAGTTGGAGCTTTTACAAGATCACCTTAAGAAAGCTAGAGAAAATTTCTAGAAGCCAAATTGGAATTATCATATTTCAAACAAGAGAGGTTGGAGATGGAATATTTTAAAAAGGAAGTGAGCAAGCAACTATATTTCTACAATGAAATGGCAGACAAGTCAAGGAAGATGTTGAATAGGACATTGCCCCTACATAGGATGATGAAGCATATTTTTAGGAGGAATAGGTGACTACAAGCAAAAAGAAGGAAGCTGCAAGATCAAGTCAAAAACTTGGAATCACAGATGGAGATGGCACAAGAAGAATTGAAGAAAAAAGGTCTTATGATGATTGTGCAAGATGATGATGTTACCCCATGAAACATGGTAAGGAAACAAAATTTTTATCACATTTTGTCTTATGCTATCATAATCAGGCATATACAATATTCAGAAGTGTTTTTGAGGTAAAAAGAAAAAAAAAAGGAGCAAAATGTCAGTGAACTAGGTACTTTCATGGTGCATTCTAGGCTTATAAGTGAGTTTTTGCTTCAAAATTGTTGTAGGTTTCATTGAGGGAAAACTTCTTAAAAATCTCAGAACAGGGGTGACCTAGAGCATGTGTTTACTTCATCAATCCGAAGGAAGCTCATTCAGAAGTAAGAAAAGTCAAAAATTGTGCAAAAAGTGGATTTTTGACGTTGCTACGAAAGTTCCTAATACTCTGTTTTTTCCATCATTATGTATTTTTTGTATCTTTTTGGGTAGTCAACACAGTAAAGAAGTGGTTGAGTCATCAAATGAGATCAGGAATATAATTGGGCCACTTGTTTAAGGGAGCAGCTCAGTAATCAACTCTGCATGGTTGACATGGCTAACAACTCATCATGATGCAACCTCACAAAATGGACAGCTCATCATCAATTCAGGTTTATAAATACCTTAAATCCAGTGTATCAGTTGGCCACCTCAACATGATAGTTTGAATCGATAGGGATGACAAGCATGGGTTTTTAGAGGTTTTGTTGAAGTTTTCAATGGTCATAGAGTCATTTTTTATTACCAACTCCATTAAAATAGAAAATATCCCTATTAATCCTCAATATGATGCAATCCTATTTGAATTAGGTCTCTAGGTCAGTATCTAAGTATAGCCCAGGTGCCAGACCTTTGTAACTGATATCTCACTCTATAAATGAGAGGTTTAGTGAGTTTGAAAGGGTTGGTTAATGAATGCAAATGAGAGGGATATTATGTAATTTTGTTCTACCAAGCTAATACAGAGTTGCAGCATTTGTCTTTTAGACCTGAGATTTCTTTTGAGCTTATGTGTTTGTGTTTTTCCATTTCTAATATTATCATCAACTTCGTAGTATCATGATTACTTGGAATTCATAGTATTATGCTCCAATTTCCTTCATGTATTATGTCTTTTTTTGTAAAAAGTTATTTTTTAAGCTTAATTCCCTCAGCTTCCATGAACTACATTTGCTTGTGATTGAAGTTCCATAGCTGACTCCATGCCCAATGGTAGCATTCATAAAATATCCCACCTGAAAAATCACTTAAAACACAAAAATATTTAGCCATCTGCAATATGAGTTTTGTCTCAAGTATTTTATCTTTTCTTTGAGAGATCCCTCTCTGACAGGAAGGGCTAACTTTCAGTCCAAAGTGTTTTGAAATAGTTGCGCTAGATTGAAAATTGAACAACCTAATTGGTTCCAGCTTAGTGATAACACGATATACTACCTTGCAAATCAAAAATTCATATTCCTTAACCAAATCATGAATTTTGGGTAAAATGGATCTTTAACCTCTTAAAGATGACAATCGCACTATTTCTTGTCAATGTCTACGCATGCGCAACTAACTCAAAGTAAAGTAAAAAGAAAAAGTGAGTTCTAGAAGCATAGTTGGGTGCATATATCCCAACTAGAAGCCTCTGAGTCAAATCAGTTCAAGCCAAACCCCTCTAAACCTGGAGCTAATTCCCTTGGATCATGGAACCCTAATCCCATCATTTGTGGATCTCACCCATTTTTGGTGGATCTGAAGCCTCCTCAGTTTCTCCTATAAATTGAGCTGATACTTCAGGGTTAGGAGAGATCACTTATGGTAGTCTTATGCTGGTAGTTTTGGATTGGAAAGTCAGTTATCCAAGGAGGAATATTGGAGGAATTTGGGAGGAACCTATACGACATCAAGGCTTGGTTGTAATATTTCTCTTTTATTCCTTAATAATACATTTGGATACTTTTTCTCACTGTATTTTATTCTTGGAATTGTGAATGGTTTGTGTTCATATATTCATTAAAACAATTTCAATTCCTAATCTACTTGAACATTAGGTTAATTTGGTTTATTATTATTATTATGTTGCAGATACCTTTGATCCTTTGTATGTTTTTTTTGCAGGTTTCGTCTAAGCATTGAGGAAGCTACATTAGGACAAAGTGTGGGATCTTCATCAAACATTTCGTTAAAAAGGTAAGAATATCATCCTCTTTCTTTAGTTAATAATCTGGAAAGGAAAAATAAAAAATAAATAAATTAGCTCTTAGGGAAAGAGATATTCTCATGTCTGTTTGTTTCTAGTTCTCCGTTAGGATTCTAGGGAGATCACTCTTGTCCACAAGAGGGATTTATCCGGGTAACAGTTGCATAAATATGAGGAATGCTATGACCAACATCCCCAACTTCCTGCACCTCCTCTGCACTATATATCTAGGGTATACCACACTGATATTGTAGACAATCCCTCTTGCAATGATCATTGCCACATATCCAACATTGCAACGGTGCTCTACCATCACCTCTAATCTACTGTGATCCATGTCCCTTCTCAAATGTACTGGATTTCTTGGAAGGAACCACATTTTCTTTCTCACCTGCATCTTGAGGTTTTCCCCGCTTTGGTGGTCATCTTCCTTTAGCTTTCTCATTTCCTTTCATATCACACTTAGGCTCAACTTGCGCTTTGATTTCTCATAACAATGCTTTAGCTTTCGAATGGATTATTCTAGCAATCTAGGCTCATCGAACTCAATCTGTTCTCTTTAGGCTATTGGAATCCCAATGATGAATCTTTGAACCTTTCCCTTCTCCTCCTTAAGGGGATGCACATATCTCAACAACTCCAAGAACCTACTATTATACTCATAATTTTTCATGGAACCCATATGCAAATCATAAAACTACTTAGCCCTAGCATCATATTACCTCTACGACATGTACTTCATCTTGAATAGTCTCTCAAAATCATCCCAAGTCAAGTCATCCTTCTAAATACCTTTAACATTCTTCACATCCTCCCACCAGATATTTCCTTTCCATTTAAGACTGAAAGTGGCTATTTTGGCTTTCATGTTCTTTGTATAACTATGCAATCTGAAGAATTTCTTCATCCCAATAAACCATGCCTCTCCATCTTCTCACTTCTTCATATATCCATCGAATGTAGACGACTTGACTTTATTGAACTCCTCAGGTAATTACTCACCCCTCCTTTAATTTGATGATGGTAATGACTATGATGATGTCTCCTAGAAGAGAAACTATAATGATTCCCATACATACCAGTTCTCCTGTCACGTGTGTCCAATGATCTACCACCTCTAACTATGTCCCCTCTATCAAATCTATGTCCGAACTGAGACCTGCTACAATAGGTTCCATTAGTCTTTTCTTCATTCTATTAACTGATCCTCATCTATCTCTGTTTCTGCAACTCTGACAAGCTCTAAAGAATTGTTGCATTAACCTCTATATTATTTTCCTGAGCCCTTGCAAGTCTTTCTTGAGCCTCAACCAACCTGTCATTATCTGGCTTGCAACTTCTAACATCTGCCCTCAAGTTCCTTAATGTATCTACCACACCAGGAGAATACTCATCTCCCTGCTGCCCAATTCATTGTAGGGAGAGTCACGGGAAGTATAGTCTACCATTTTTCTCGTCATCCTTCATTCTCTTCTTCCTGCAATTATATCGTGTCAGAAAAACAAATAGATACCAAAATAAAATCCATACCTTATTGTTGTTCAAGGGAGGCTTATCTAATCTACAAGATTAGTCCACATTAGCATGCACATGTATAATCATAAACATATCTAGATAATCAGTATATCAACATATACCATCATGCATGACCATACCAACAGTATACCTCGATCCCATGCATAACAAAAATAATTTTCACAACATCATAATTTTCCTAAAGAGAGTCCAACCATGCTCTGATACCACCTGTAACGTACACCTCCCCTCACATCTACCCACTTTCACTAGCTTACCCAGGGAAAACATTAGATGAGTCGTAGTTATGACCAGACTCAACCTCCTAGGTGACCTTAAGGAAATGGAGTCGACAAACAGACCTTACTGACTTCCCTCGGATGCCACAGGAACCCCTCTAGGTTTCCATCCCCTTAGCCAACTTCACTTTTCCCTAAGTTTTACCCCCAGTCGCTCCCATAGGACTAGGCCTGACCATCCCCAACTAGGACTGTCATTATGTAAAACACTTGGAAACAATGCAATCTATAGGTCATGAATACAATATTGAGCACAAGGGATTGGAAATTCATATTAAACTTATCAAGAAGGATCACCACCCTCTACCATTAGTTTTTTTAACATTAATTAGGTATTGCATCCATTATTCTGTCAATTACAAGTAAAAACACGAAATGAAACATGACTAGAACTAGTCACATAACCATGCTTATAAAAAGCATATAACCACAAAAATAATCATAATATAACAACCATTAAAGCCCCATAAATACAAGTACAAAGCAAGAGAACTTAGATTTCATTAAACATAAGAAAGAGTCAACTAGGTTAGCACCCCTAAGTATTCTCTACCTACCTACCTGTGTCAGCTTCGGGTATAGGTACCCAATTGTTCTAAATTGTTGTGCAATGTATTGGAACAAATTATTCAGCTTTTTTTCCTATTCTTAATAATCTCACCACTTCCATGTACCACTCGACCATAAACATGGTTGAACCAAATGTTTCTTTCAACCATTCACCCTCGTGCCATATTCCAAGCATGAATGTGGGATCTCATGGATAAACCAATCCAAAAACAGCCAAGGGAATCCATAGGTTAAACCACCTCCACCCTCACCATACAGTGACCTCACCTAAACTGGCACCGAGACCACAAAATAAAAATGAGCTTGGAATGCCTCCGGCTCTCATCACTCTCCTTGAGGAATTTTTCATTTCCTTGTCTCTAGGCTTGGCCGCAATCCACACCGGATCACTAGGCTCTTACTGATACACCACCCTCAGGCTTTACCGTGTATATCACTAAAACCTGCCAAGGGATTACTAGGCCTTTGGGAATGTTCCTGAGACCACCTCCACCCCGGATTCCGAAACCATCTGGAAATTCCAAGATCAAAACCGAGAACAATCCCATCACACCATGGCTATTCTGAAAAATCAAAGGTAAGGCTGAAAACTATTGTCAATACTCAGAAAAACCATGCCACCAACAACAAAAGAACTGAATACCAACATGCACATGCCATGCATGTCAAAACCAGCTAGGAAATAATACATGCAACATATTACCTACAACTATTCCTGTTCAAGCTGCTTGATCATGTTCTTCTTTGCTTGATCTTTGCTTTCCCTTCCCTTCCTTGCCCTTCCTTTGCTTGCTTTTCCTTCCTTTTCTTACTTGATCTCTTCCACCTTTTGGTGCTCTTCTCCTCTCTGAGTGTAATCCATAAAATGAACTGACAAAATGCTACCAACTGATGCTCTAAGGTATTTTTATCATTCATGCCTCTAAATTCTTCATTTTTCCATTATTTTCCTTCAATTTCCTCCTCGCGTGCAACGTGTGACCTTTCACCTTCCTTTTCTCCTAATTTCCTTTATTTTCATTAAAAAAAAATGTGCCAATATACCCTTTTTCCTTTTTAATGTCTTAGCCATTTCCTTTTCAAATTTCCCCTTCGCCATAAACACATCCAATGATGCCCACTAGGATATCTTTTCCCAACATTCATTTTGGAATAAGTGTCCTTTAATCGTGGTCTTATTTTTTCCTTTATTAACTTGTATTACAGGAAATTTTAACATGGGTCTGTTACAGAACCCTCCCCCTTGGGAAACATTGTCCTCAGTGTTAAACCATTCCTCTACCTCAACAAAACCTATGAAAATAAAACATATTTCCCATGGACATTTATAACTTAGATCAATGCATTATTTACAATGACTAACCTGCTCAAAATTTAAATAAATAAATAAAATAAAAAAAAGATAATGACAACATGAATATATAGCAACTATACCACTTATTAGAGCTTTATAACTTAGCTCATGGCGGTATTTACAATAGAAACCATACATAAATATGTACAAATACCAAAACTACTTTTCCTCAATTGGAAAACAATGAAGGATACATAGCCTGCATATGATCAACAATCTCCCATGTAGCTTCTTTGGGCCCAAAGTGCTTCCACTACACTTTATCTTGCTCTATGGCTCCGTTACTGAGTGTGAGTTGTTTCCGCTGCAATATGCACTGAGGTTCCAGTTGGAATTCTCCTTCTTTCTCCACCTGCAACACATACCAATCAATAACATGATCAACATCCTTTATATACCTTTTAATTAATGAAATGTGAAAAACATCATGGACTTTCACTATTGGAGGCAGTGAATGTCGATAGGCCATTGTTCCAATCCTCTTAAGGATCTCAAAAGGCCTACAATATTGTGGTGCCAACTTGGTACATGATCCAATCCTCAAGGATATATTCTTGTGCTTGATGCGCAAATACGCATGCTCCCCAATCTAAAACTCCTTAAATGCCCTATGTTGGTTTGCATAACTCTTCTGTTTGTCCTATGTTTCCTTTAGATTATTCTTTATAACATGCATTTCCTATTCCATGTCTGCCAACATGTCCGGTCCAATAAGTACCCTGTTCACTGGATCACTCCAGCTGATGGGAGTATTACATCCCTACCCATACAGTGCCTTGAAAGGACACATCCTTTGTGACTCCTGATAACCATTGTTGTATGAAAACTCAACCAATGGAAGGTACACATCCCACTTCCACTGTTGGTGCATCACATACATCCTAAGCATGTCCTCCAGGATCCTATTGACCCTCTTTGTCTATCCATCTATTTGTGGCTGATAATTTGTACTGAAGGCCAACTATGTCGCCAAACTTGCAAACATCTCCTTCTAAAACTTGGAAGTGAACTTGGCATCCGTGTCTGACACAATATTCTTCGGAACACCATGTAATTTCACAGTCTCCTTGATGAAGACCTATGCCACCTCACTAGTTGAATATGTAGTCTTCACTGGAATGAAGTGAGCCACCTTGCTCAACTTGTTGACCACAACCATGATAAAATAATGTTGCATCACTGTCCTCATAATACCTGTAATAAAATCCATGGAAATGACCTCCCATTTCCATTCTGGAATCAAAATAAGCTATAGTATACCACCTGGATGCTTACATTCATCCTTCACCTGCTGAAAATCCAAACATCTAACCATGAACTTTGCCACATCCTTCTTCAGATTCGGCCAATAGTAGAGCTTCTTCACCGTCGTCAATGTCTTATGTTATCTTGGGTGACCCGAATATGGCTTGACATGAAATTATCTCAAGACAAGCTTCTTGATATCACTGTCATTTGGAACATTTATCTTGTCCCTAAATCTCACAAAAAAATCTATCATGAGACATTATTCTACATCCTCATCACCTGCACTTGCACATGTACCTTTATTCTCTTGTAACCTGTGCCTGAGCTCCACATACCTATTATCCTATTGTCCTACCTGTAAGATATGATCATGTAAGTCTGTCCCATAGGAACTCATAGTTGTTATATGGTTCATATGTACTTCCTTACAGAGAGCGTATACAACCATATTCTCCTTTCCCTTAATGTATCTAATTTCAAAGTCAAACTCGCAAAGGGTGGCCAACCATCTAGCTTGTCTGACATTTATATTCGCTTGGTCAAACATATATCTCAACCCACTATGATCACTCAACAATACAAATCTCCTGCCAAGAAGATAATTCCT
This sequence comes from Pinus albicaulis, assembly GCA_034641835.2. Lineage (NCBI taxonomy): Eukaryota > Viridiplantae > Streptophyta > Pinopsida > Pinales > Pinaceae > Pinus > Pinus albicaulis. The sequence continues at coordinate 452,001,900 of CM076572.1, forward strand.
CCACATTTTCAACGCATGAATAATAGCTTCCAACTCAAGATCATGAGTCGCATAGTCATGTTCATGCTCATTCAACTTCCCAGACTCATAGCATACCACATGTCCCTCCTGCATAAGGACTCCACCAATTCCTCTTCTATAAGCATTTGTGCACACCACAAATTATTTATCTGTATTTTCAAGCTTAAGAACTGAAGCATTGGTCAACAAATACTTCAGCTGCAAAAAAATATCTGCACATTCTTCTGTCCATTCAAAATTCTTACCTCTCCTCTACAAAGATGTAATAGGATATGTAAGGTGTGAGAAGTTCCTGATGAACCTCCTATAGTAACATGTTAATCCCATAAGTGTCCTGACTTCCTCCACATTCTTAGGAGATACCCACTCCATGATGGCTCTTATCTTTTCTTGGATCTACTGTTATGCCTTCCTTGGAAACAACATGTCCCAAGTAGTGTACCTCTGACTGGAAGAAACTGCACTTGCTCAACTTAGCATATAATTGATGTTATCTTAGCAATCTCAACAGTTCTACTAAATGCTCGGCATTCTCTTCATCATTTTTAGAATATACCAATATGTCACCAATGAATAAAATAACAAACTTGCCCAGATAAGGATGCAACACACTATTCATCAAACATATTATTGTAGTTGGGGCATTAGTCAAAATGAATGGAACTTCAATAAAATCATAATTCCCATAACTGGTCCTGGAGGCGGTCTTGTAGATGTCATCTTATTTGATGTGTACTTGATGATATCTCGATCTAAATTCAATCTTAAAGAACACTCTTGCTCCCTTCATGTGATCAAATAAGTGATCAATCCACGACAATGGAGACCTATTCTTGATCGTCAGTTTGTTCAACTACCTGTAATCAATGCATAACCTAAGAGGGTCATCCTTCTTATTTACGAAGAACATTGGTGTGCCCCAAGGTGATACCCTCGACCTAATTTATCTCTTGTCAACCATTTCTTTTAGCTGCAACTTCATCTCTATTAACTTTGAATTGCTCATCCTGTAAGGTGACTTTGATGTTGGTGCTGCCCCTGGTACCAACTCAATGGAAAAGTCCACTTCCTTGTGAGGAGGTAACTCTAGAATCTCTGCTAGAAACACAACTTGAAATTGTTGCAATATAGGATACCTTTGAAATATTTCCACATCCTCAACAACCTTACCCTTGTCACTGGAAACATGCACTACAAATATCACACAACCTTTTCTACAACTGTGCTTAGCCTGCATAATGGTGACCATACTCATTGATGTCGACTTCTTTTTTCCCTGAAAATTTCTCTTTTCTCCATTACCATCCAGGCATTCAATGACATTGTCATAAAAATCCACTTTGGTGCTATGAAGGTACAACCAATCCATACCCAAAAGCATGTTATATGATCCCAAAGGCAATACATTCAAATGTGCTACTGTAGGCATACCATCTAACTGAAATACACAAGCTCTTACCCAATGGTGAACTCTCTTCTTCGTACCTATAGCCAACTGCACCAACCAAGATTATGCATGTACTTCTTTTCTCAAGCCACACTTATCCACCATGTCATGATTAACAAAACTAAATTAGATCCAGGATCAATCAAAATAGAAATAATTTTATTACAAAGCTTACCGTCCATCTCAACGATAGATGTTTGGTGATCCGCCTGGCTGTTGTCCACAACTGCATAAATCTAAGGAATTTTATTACATACATCCCCAATTGTTTGTGCTTCATGTGCATTATAGATCTGGGGTCTACCACCATGATACTACGAACAATCCATCTTGCAATGATCCTTGCCACATATCCAACACTACAATGGTGCTCTACCATCACTTCTTATATGTTGCTCTCCCGGATAAGATCCATTTCCCTTCACAATTGTACTGAACTTATTGTAAGGAACCACATTTTATTTCTCACCTGCATCTTGAGGTATTCCCCACTTTTGTGGCCATATTTCTTTAGCTTTCACATTTCCTTTCACATCACACTTGGGCTCAACTTTGCGCTTTGACAGCTCATAACAATGGTTCAGCTTTCGAATGCCTTCTTCTAGCAATCTATGTTCATCGAAATCAATCCAGTCTATGCATGCTATTTCCATCCCACTGATGAATATATGAACCTTGGCCTTCTCCTCCTTGAGGTAAGCCACATATCTCAAAAACTCCAAGAGCCTACTAGTATACTCATCGTCTATCAAACCCATCCACAACTCATAAAACTCCTTAGGTTTGGCATCATACTACCTCTACGATAGGTATTTATTCTTGAAGAGCCTCTAAAAATCATCCCAAGTCAAGTCATCCTCCCGAATACCTTCAACATTCTTCACATCCTCCCACCAGATATATGTTTTCCATTTAAGACTAAAAGTGGCTATTTTGGCTTTCATGTTCTTTGTATAGCTATGCAACCTAAAGAATTTCTTCATCCCAAACAACCATGCCTCTGCACCTTCTAACTTCTTCATCTCTCCATCAAATGTAGGCGGATTGAATTTCTTGAACTCCTCAAGCAAGTACTCACCCCTCCTATAAGGATGATGATGGTGACTACTATGATGATGTCTCCTGAAAGAGAAACTATAATGATGCCCATACATACCAGTACTGTTGTGAGGTGTGTCTAATGATCTACCACCTCTAACTATGTCCCCTCTATCCAATCTATGTCTGGATCGAAACCTCTTACCATATGATCCATTAGTCTTTTCTTCTTGCTCTTTACTCATCCTCCTATATCATTATTTCTGCAACTCTCACAAGCTCTAAAGAATCGATTCATTAACCTCTATCTGCTTTTCCTGAGCCCTTTCAAGTCTTTCCTCAGCCTCAACCAACCTGTCACTACCTGCCTTAAAACTTTTGATATCTTCCCTCAATCTTTTTAATGTATCTGCCACACAAGGAGAATACCCATCTCCTTTTTTCCCAACTGATCTATAGGGAGAGTCACGAGAACTAAAGTCTACAATTTTGCTCGTCATCCTTGATTATCTTCTTCCTGCAAGTATATCGTGTCAGAAAAAAGAATAGATACCAAAATAAAATGCATACCTTATTGTTGTTCAAGGGAGGCTTATCTCATCTGCAAGACCATTCCACATTAGCATGTACATGTATAATCATAAGCATATCCAAATAACGAACCATGACTAGAAACAAGTAAAAACACGAAATGAACCATGACTAGAAACAGTCACATAACCATGCTTATAACAAGGATATAACCACAAAGATAACCATAAGATAAAAACCATTAAAGCCACATAAATAAAAGTAAAAATTAAGATAACTTAGCTTTCATTAAACATAGGCAAGATCCAACTAGGTTCGGGACTTCCATGTACCACCCGACCATAAACATGGCTGAACCAAAAATTTCTTTCAGTCAGTCACCCTTCTGCCATATTCCAAGCAAGAATGTGGGATCTCATGGATAAACCAATGCAAAAAAAACCAAGGGAATCTAGAGGTTAAACCACCTCCACTCTCACCATACCGTGATCTCACCTAAACTGACAACAAGACCAAAAAAACCGAACCGAGCTTGGAATGCCTCTAGATCTCATCTCATAAGTGTCACTTAACTATGGTCTTATGTTTTCCTTTATTAACTTTTATTACATGAAATTTTAACCAGGGTCTGTTACAGAACCCTCCCCCTTGGGGAACACCATCCTCGGTGTTAAACCACACCTATACCTTAGCAAAACCGCTGAAAAGAAAACATATTACCCATGGAGCTTTATAACTTCGCTCGATGCATTATTCACAATGAATAATGTGCTCAAAAGCAAAAACCATAATGACAACATGATAATATAACAACCATATCTCTTATTGGAGCTTTATAACTTAGCTCATGGTGGTATTTACAATAACAGCCATACATAAATATGTACAAATACCGAAACTTCTTTGCCTCAACCGATAAACAATGAAGGATACATAGCCCACATTTGATCAGCCATCTCCCATGTAGCTTCTTTAGGCCCAAAGTGCTTCCACTACACTTTTACTTGCTCTATGGCTTTGTTCCTTAGCATGAGTTGTTTCCGCTGGAATATGAACTAAGGTTCCGGCTAGAATTATCTTCTTGCTCCACCTGTAATACATACCAATCAATAGCATGATCAACATCCTTTATATAACTTTTAAGTAATGAAACATGAAAAACATCATGGACTTTCACTATTGGAGGAAGTGCAAGTCGATAGGCCACTGGTCCAGTCCTCTTAAGGATCTCAAAAGGTCTGCAATACCCTTGTGTCAGCTTGGTACATGATCCAATCCTCAAGGAGATCTTCTTGTACTCGATCTGCAAATACACATGCTCCCCAACCTGAAACACCTTAAATTTCCTATGTTGGTATGCCTAACTCTTTTGTTTATATTGTATTGCCTGTAGATTCTTCTTTATAACCTGCATTTCCTATTCCATGTATGCCAACATGTCTGGTCCAATAATTACCCTGTTCACTGGATCACTCCAACTAATTGTAGTATTACAACCCCTCCTATACAGTGCCTCGAAAGGACTCATCCGCAGCGACCCTTGATAAAAATTGTTGTATGAAAACTCAACCAATGGCAGGTACTCCTCCAATTTCCTCTGTTGGTGTATCACATACATCCTTAGCACGTACTCTAGGATCTTGTTGACCCTCTCTGTCTGTCCATATGTCTATGGGTGATAAGATATACTGAAGGCAAACTTTACCCCTAAACCTGCAACAACTCCTTCTAAAACTTAGAAGTGAACTTGACATCCCTGTCTGAGACAATCTTCTTCGGAACACCATGTAATCTCACAATCTCCCTTATGAACACCTGTGCCACCTCACTAGTTGAATATGTAGTCTTCACTGGAATGAAGTGAGCCACCTTGCTCAACCTGTCGACCACAAACATGATAGAATCATGCTGCCTCATTTTCCTCGGAGGACCTGTAATAAAATCCATAAAAATTACATCCCATTTCCATTCTGGAATCATAATAGGTTGTAGTAGACCACCTGGATACTTACATTCTGCCTTCACCTACTGAAAATCCAAACATCTAGCCAAGAAATATGCCACATCCTTCTTCATATTCAACCAATAGTAGAACTTCTTGATCGTCGTCAATTTCTTCTGATATCCTAGGTGACCCGAGTATGGCCTGATATGAAATTCCCTCAAGATAAGCTTCTTGAGTTCATTGTCATCTGACACATAGATCCTATCCCTAAATCTCACCAAACCATCTGTCGTGAGATGATAGTCTGCATCCCGATCACTTGTACCTTTACTCTGTTGTAACATGTGCCTGAGATCCACATACCTATTATCTTGTTATCCTGCTTGTAGGATCTGATCCTGTAAGTTTGTCCCATAGGAACTCATAGCTGCTATATGGTTCACATGTACTTTCCTGCTAAGAGCATCTGCAACCCTATTCTCCTTTCTCTTAATGTATCTGATTTTGAATTCAAACTCACTAAGGGTGGTCATCTTGTAGAAATTACACCAATTGATTCAATCCAATCATGCAATGCACTAAAACAAGATATTGAATCCTTCTACAATATTTGCAGAATATAAATCACGATTGCTCAATCACATGCAAGTAAGAGAAAGAATTAAATCAATTGCACGACACAATATTTTCCTGGGGAAAAAAACTTCTCAAAACCCCTCCATCTTTATTGTATAATCAACCAAGGAATCATGAAACAATACAATACATGTGTGCTCACCACAAAATCATACGCTCCACCAATTGCTTCACACTAATCTAGGCAAAATTGGACAAACACGTAGCCAATTTCTTGCCTGCCCTCAACCTGCCTTGCTCACGCAATCCCTAGAGAAATAAACCTCTATTAAATAGGAAATTCAACCTTCCTTGATTGCGCAATCCATCATGGGCTTCATGTGGCTTTATAATTTCACCTGGGAAGTTTGCTAAAAACACAACTGATAGTTTACTTTCCTTAAACCTTTGTCTCAACTGGGTCTCCATCACAATTGACATGCATGCATCTATTAATAGTGAATCATCAGTTACCTGGTAGATCATTACTTGCGAACTATATCTATTTTAATTCACTTGATCTTCCACTAGTTCATCAATCATTTAGAACTAGTTAAACTGATTTTAACTCAATTAATGTGAGTTAACTGATCACACTCACACCACACTAGTGCTACAACTGCAACTGGACCCTGTAAATAATAAAATCACTCTAGATTCCTATCCTTTGACCCTCAATTCGAAATTCTTGAGGTAACTACGTCTATCACACTTAGTTAACTATTACAAGTCGTTATAGGATAAGATTACAATTTATTTTCCAATTTATTTAAAAATTGGTTACACACTTTCTCACTAATGTGTCACTAGAATCCCTCACTCATGTATGACCTGGGATCCCACACCAGTGTGTGTGCATTTTCTTATTTAATTTCAACACATCTAGCTTGCCTGGCATTCAGATTCTATTGGTCAAACAAATATCTCAACCCATTGTGATCACTCAACAATACAAATCTCATGCCAAGAAGATAATGCCTCCACATTATCAATGCATGAATAATAGCTGCCAACTCAAGATCATGAGTCACTTAGTCCTGTTTGTGCTCATTCAATTTCATGGAATCATAGCATACCACTTTTCCCTCCTTCATAAGGACTCCACCAAGTCCTATTTTACAAGCATATGTACACACCATGAATTTTTTATCCGGATATGCAATCTTAAGAACCAGCATTGGTCAACAACTGCTTCAGCTGCTTAAAACTAGTTGCACATTCTTTCGTCCATTGAAACGTCTTACCTTTCCTCTACAAAGATGTAATAGGATATGCAATGCGTGATAATTTCTTGATGAACCTCCTATAATAACCTTCTAACCCCATCAATGACCTAACTTCCTCCACATTCTTAGGAGTTGCCCACTCCATGATGGCTCTTATATTTTCTGGATCTACTACTATGCTTTCCTCGGAAACAACATGTCCCAAGTAGTGTACCTATGACTAGAAGAAATTGTACTTGCTAAGCTTAGCATATAACTGGTTCTCTCTTAGCAATCGCAAAACTGCTGCTAAATGCTCGGCATGCTCTTCCTCGTTCTTAGAATATACCAAGGTGTCATTAATGAATACAATAACAAACTTGCCCAAATAAGGACGCAACACACTATTCATCAAACACATAAATGTAGTTGGGGCATTAGTCAAACTGAAAGGAACTACAACAAACTCATAATGTCCACGCGTGGTCTTGAAGGCAGTCTGGTAGATGTCCTCTTTTTTGATGTGTACCTGATAATATCCTGATCTCAAGTCGATCTTAGAGAAAACTGTTGCTCCCTTCAACTGATCAAACAAGTCATCAATCTGTGACAATGGATACATGTTCTTGATCATCACTTTGTTCAGTGTTCTGTAATCAATGCATAACCTGAGAGTACCATCCTTCTTCTTTACGAACAACACTGGTGCACCCCAAGGTGATAGACTCATCCTAATGTATCCCTTTTCAACCATTTCCTTCAGTTGCAACTTAAACTCTACTAACTATGGTGTGCTCATCTTGTAAGGTTTTTTTGATCTTGGTCCTGCCCCTGGTACCAACTTAATGGAAAATTCCATTTCCCTGCGAGGAGGTAACTCTGGAATCTCTGCTGGAAACACGTCCTGAAACTGTTACAATTTAGGATAACTTTGGAAGATTTATGTATCCTCAACATTCATACCTTTGTCACTGGAAACATGCTCTACAAACACAACACGACCTTTTTTGCAACTGCACTTAGCCTGCATAGTTGTGACCATCCTCACTGATGTAGGCTTCGTCTTTCCCAGCAAAAATATATTTTCTCCATTATCATCTAGGCACTCAATGGCCTTGTCATAACAATCCACTTTGTTCCTATGAAGGTACAACCAATCCATACCCAAAATCATGTTACACAATCCCAATGGCAGTACATTCAAATGTGTTGTTGTAGGCATACCAATTAACTCAAATGCACAAGATCTTACCCAATGGTGAACTCTCTCCTTCGTACCTATATCCAACTGCACCAACAAAGATTCTTCATGCACTTATTTTCTCAAGCCACACTTATCCACTAGGTCAAGATTTACATAAATATAACTAGATCTAGGATCAATCAAAATAGAAATAACTTGATCATAAACATTACTATCCATCTCAATGATAGATGTCTGGTGATCCGCCTTCTTGTTGTCCACAACTACATAAATCTGAGGAATGCTATGACCAACATGCCCAAATGTTTGTGCCTCCTATGCACTATAGATCTGGGGTCTACCACCCTCATATTATGGGCAATCCCTCTTGCGATGATCCTTGCCACATATCCACATTGCAACGGTGCTCTACCATCACCTTTAATTTTCTACTCTCTTGGTTTCGATTCATGTCCCTTCTCAACTGTATTGAACTTCTTGTCAAGAACCACGTTTTCTTTCTCACCCGCATCTTCAATTCTGCCCCACCTTGGTGGCCAATTTCTTAGGCTCAACTTTGCGCTTTGACTTCTCATAACAATGCTTCAAATTTCTAATGGCTTCTTCTAGCGGTCTAGGCTCATCGAAATCAATCTGGTCTCTGTATCCTACTAGTAGGCCACTGATGAATCTTTGAACCTTGTCATTCTCCTCCTTGAGGTAACGCACATATTTCAACAACTCCAAGAACCTAGTAGTATACTCATATTCTGACATGGAACTCATTTACAACTCATAAAAATCCTTAGCTCTAGCATCATAGTACATCTACAAAAGGTACTTCTTCTTAAGAGCCTCTCAAAATCATCCCAAGTTAAGTAATCCTCCCGAATACCTTTAACATTATTCACATCATCCCACCAAATATTTGCTTTCCCTTTAAGACTGAAAGTCGTTATTTTGGCTTTCATATTTTCTGTATAGCTATGGAATGTGAAGAATTTCTTCATCCCAAGCAACCATGCCTCTGCATATTCTTACTTCTTCATCTCTCCATCGAATGTAAGTGGCTTGACTTTCTTGAAATCCTCAAGCAAGTACTCACCCATCCTATAAGGATGATGACGGTGATAAATATGATGATGTCTCCTAGAAGAGAAACTAGAATGATGCCCATACATACCAGTTCTCCTGTCAGGTGTGTCAAATGATATGCCACCTCAAACTGTGTCCCCTCTATCCAATCTGTGTCTGAACTGAGACCTGCTACCATAGGATCCATTAGTCTTTTCTTCTTACTCGTGACTAATCCTCATTTATCCTTGTTTTTGCAACTCTGACAAGCTCTGATGAATCGCTGCACTAACCTCTATCTGCTTTTCTTGAGCCTCAACCAACCTGTCATTATCTGCTTTACAACTTCTGATCTCTACCCACAAGCTCCTCAATGTATATTCCACACTAGGAGAATACTCATCTCCTTGTTTCCCAACTGATATGTAGGGAGAGTCACGGGAACTAAAGTCTACCATTTTGCTCGTCATCCTTTATTCTCTTCTTCCTGCAAGTATATCATGCCAGAAAAACAAATAGATACCAAAATAAAATCCATACCTTATAGGTCTTCAGGGGAGGCTTATCTCATATGGAATATCAATCCACATTAGCATGAACATGTATAATCATAAACATATTCATATAATCAATATATCAACATATACCATCATGCATGACCATACCAAAAATATACCCCGTTCCCATGCATAACGACAATAATGTTGACAACATCAGAATTTTCCCAAGAGAGCGCAACCACACTCTGATACCACCTGTAACAAACACCTCCCCTCACATCTACCCAATTTCACCAGCTTACCTGAGGTAAACATGAGATGAGGGGAAGTTGTGACTAGATTCAACCTCCTAGGTAACATTAAGGAAGTGGAGTCAACAAACAGACCTTATTGACTTCCCTCAGGTGCCACAGGACCCTCTAGGAGTAACCCAACCCCTGCAGGTGTCCATCCCCTTAGACAACCTAACTTTTCCCTGAGTTTTACCCCCAATCACTCCCTTGACAAGGCATTAGTGCGACTATAAATCCCCAGTCGCTCCCACAGGCCTGCATCAGTGCGACTGTGGACTATTTTATTGAGTGTTGTGTCAGTGACTACAAATTTTAAGTCTAGATTCCAGGGTTGGGGCTATACCCTTTCCCAAAAATCTCTGTAACTTTCAGAAATCATAAATTACACAAGGACAATGCTTGCAAACCAAACATAAATTACACCAGGACTAGGCCTGACCATCCCTAACCAGGATTGACATTTTGTCAAACACTTGTAAACAATGCAATCTATAGGTCATGAATACAAGACTGAGCATAAGTGATTAAAATTCATATGAAACTTATCAATAAAGATCACCACCCTCTCCCATTAGTTGTCTTAACATTGATTAGGTCTTGCATCCATTATTCTTTTAGTTACAAGTAAAAACATGAAATGAACCATGACTAGAACGACCACATAACCATGCTTATAAAACACATATAACCATAAAAATAACCATTAGATAACAATCATTAAAGCCACATAAATACAAGTACATAGCAAGAGTACTTAACTTTCATTAAACATAGTAAAAAGCCAACCAGGTTCGGGACTTCCACATACCATCCGACCATAGACATGGCTGAACCAAAATTTTCTTTCGGCTATTCACCCTCGTGCCATATTCCAAGCATGAATGTGGGATCTCATGGATAAACCAATACAAAAACAACCAAGGTAAGCCAGAGGTGAAAACACCTCCACCCTCACCATACAGTGATCTCACCTAAACCATCACCGAGAATACAAAACTGAACTGAGCAAGGAATGCCTCTGGATATCATCACTGTCCTTGAGGAATTTTAAATCTCCTTGTCTCTAGGATTGACCATAATTGACACCAGATCACTAGGCCCTTACTGATACACCACCCTCAGGCTTTATTGTGTATCCTGCCAAACCGGTCAAGGGATTCCTAGGTCTTTGGGAATGTTCCTAAGACCACCTATGCTTTGGATTCTGAAACCATCTAGCAATTCCAAAGCTCAAATCCGAGAACACTCCCATCACACCATGGCTATCCAGAAAAATTCAAGGCAAGGCTGAAAACTACTGTCAAAACCTGACAAAACCATGCTACCGATAATAAAAGAACCGAATACCAACATGCACATACCATGCACGACAAAACCAAATAGGAAATCATAAATGCAATCTGTTACCTGCAAGTATTCCTGCTGAAGTTGCTTGATCTTGCTCTTCCTTGCTTAATCTTTGTTTTTCTTTCATTTCCCTGTCCTTCATTTGCTTGCATTTCCTTCCTTTTCTTGCTTGATCTCTTCCTCCTCTTGGTGCTCTTCTCCTCTCTGAGTGTAATTATAAAAATGAACTGACAAAAGGATTCCAACTAATATTGTGAGCTTATTTTATCATTCATGCCTCTAATTTCTTCAATTTTCCATTATTTTCCTTCAATTTCCTCCTCACATGCAACCTGTGACCTTTCACTTTATTTTTCTCCTAATTTCCTTTATTTTCATAAATAAATGTGCCAAAATACCTGTTTTTCTTTTTAATGCCTTAGTCATTGTCTTTGCCAATTTCCCCTTAGCGATAAACACATCCTGTGATGACCACTAGGATATTTTTGCTGAACTTTCAATTTGAAATAAGTGTCCCTTAACTGTGGTCTTATATTTGCTTTTATTAACTTTTATTACATGAAATTTTAACCAGGGATTGTTACAGAGACCATTACAGGACATCTTGGATATGATCTTTCTTATTGTATGAGAGGTTTGAGAACCCAATTCTCTTCTTAATTTGTAGCCCCATGACAGAAACCCTCGGGTGATTCAATGAGAGTGGGCGAGCACCCATCTCTCCCCTTGGTGAGTTCATCCAAATTTCACATGAGTGCTTAGGAGTTGCAATGCAATTTAGTTTTGAGAGGGCCAGTGCACCATTTGAGCATATTCTTGAGCCCAAAATTTTTCTGTCTCAGCTATTTTGGATTTAACAACATGTAACCCAAGTTTATCTATTATAATAAAAGCCGAGATTATTTTTTTTCCTCGTATTATTATTTTTGCAGTACTCTATTTGACACATTTTTACATGACAATGATCTGTTAATTGAATGAAATTTTATTTGAATTATTTTGTTGAGTTGAAATTCCCAAAATCTTCCAAATTTTCCCGTTTGGGATATGAAATAATAATAAGGATCCATGACATGCAAGTAGGGAGTTGCGAGAGAAACAAGTGAGAAGATCTCATTGTGTTTTTAACCATTTCATTGCAGAGATTGGGAAGGATTATTTACGCCTGGAACACCTTTATATCTGTTATCATTGTTTTATTCGTGTTCAAGTAGATCATGTTATCCATCTATTTGATAGGGATTTTGTTTCTAGTTAGTTGGGGGTGGATACCAATAAGGTCATATTGAGCTAAAAGTTTATTTGAGATAATAGTAGTACTACTAGCATAGACCTGTCTAAACCTAGGTCTAACACAGCTTGAAGTTCTAAAGATTGAGATTCTATATCTAAATGTTCGAATGTTTATATGTTCATAATTTTTGTGAAGTCGGGATATGCATTCCTGAGTTTAGCAACCTTGAAGTGCATATCAGATAGTTGGGTTTGTGCTAGTGTCTATATTCAGTGATTCAAAGCATGATTATACACACAGAGGAAGAGTTTATAGATCACTTCCACTTCTACTCAGGTTTTAAAATCCACCTTTCTTCTATTAATGCAATTAAAGAAAGAAAATTCCCTAATATTTAGTTGTTACCTTTCTGGCATCAACTAATTCTTATAACTTCTTTGCTTCCCTTTCAAATCTTGTTAGGAGGGTTTTCGTTTTTTTGTATAATTGAATTTTTATTTATTATTAATGGGCATTTGGCTAAAATGATAAAATATCTCTTGAATGGGCATAATGCCATGACCTCAACTACAATCATAACAAACTGTTTGGTTCAACATTTCGTCTAGTCTGGTATTTATAGGATTTTCTATACAAAATGCCAATTATGTTTGTTGTGCCTTGTATTTATCCTTGGATAGGATGAGTTGCTTCCATTAAAGTTACTATGCACATTATTACACCACTTATCTTGATCAATTACTCTGAAGTTATCCACAATAAAGGACATTTTTTAGTAATCAGGTTGCATTCAATCATCATTTCTCAATGACATCACCTATGTGTTACACAGTAATTTGTCACCGTCCCTGCAATCCCCTGTCCCGCACATTGGAGGGCTTATTCCGTGACCTGTGAGCAGTGACATGACCTGAAACCACTTTCATGGCATCCCCCTTGACAAGGACAATCATTCCCCTTAAGACAATTTCCTGTGAAAAGCCCTAAAAATAGCCTTTTTAGACTTGGCGCTACTAGCCAGTTCAACCCTCGTGTTAATGGGGAAAATCCACCAAATAGGGCGCGCCAACTGGCGCTTTGTCCCAGTTAAGCACCTGCGCCAATCTGCTTATGGAAAGTTTTTTAAAAAAAGAGGTGAAGTTTCGATTACAACAACTTCATGGATGAGTCATGAGGAGTGGTTTCGACTGAATAACCATGGCCTTCCTCCTTTGGCCTCTTGTTTCCACCTTATGGAGAACCTCCCAAGGGATAAGGCCTCCCTTCCACTATTGTAGGGATCCCAACCTCCTCCTCTCCTCTATAAATATAGCCATCTTCCATTGATGAAGGGGCTGAAGGGTTGAGCAAAGTAGTCTTGGGAGCCTAAATAAAGTTGAATCAATTGTGAGGAGATTATCGTCAGACAGCCGAAGAGAGAGAGACTTGTCCTTTTCCCGACAAGCTTTACCGAGATGTACTCCTCTGTCGACCCGCCGAAGGAAGATCCAGCGTCAGAGCTCAGGTTGTATCTTTCTTTTTTCTGATTAATAATAAATAACTTCGATTATGGTTCCACTCAGATGTTCATGTTTTATGTCATGAGTTGTATCTTCTCTGACTGATACGTAATTGCATGTATTAGGTTTTACGCTTGTTTGTTTGTTGTTTCTTCTTGTACGTGCAGGTGTTAGATCGCATTGAGCGAGAGAATTGTGATCTACCAAAGCAGGGGACAGAAGCGCCATCTTCTCCACAAACAATAGTAGCGTAGGACTTAAGGTAGGCCTCTTGTCGCATCTTGGTCTTTTGCAATTAGGAACTTGCGTCTTAGCGTGACTTGGTTGTTGCTAGACCCGATCTGGGCTAGTAGGGATCACCTCTGTTTGCAGAGGGGATTTACCTCTCCAAAAAACTGGCAACTTTGTTGGGGAGACATTGATTGGATTTTTTCTTGTCTTTTCAGTTGATTTTGATCTTTGCCTGCTTGATCAGCTCTTGTGGTTCGCTCTTTTTCGGTGTTAAACTGTTGTTTAGCCTCACCATCCCTGATTTTCTTCTGGATTGCTCTTTTTCATTTTTTCCATTAGTAAACTCGACTGGCGCGGTTTTTTCCCTGACAGTCGCGCCAGCTGGCGCATGTTGCCAGTTTATTACCCACGTCAATCCTGTTCTGGCGCTAGTTGCAGCCTGACAGTCACGCCAATCCTGTAAGGTGCTAGGGTTTGCTTCTTTTTGAGCTTTCTAAGCTTGGTATGTGGTTTTGGTGTCACTTTTTCGACTGCCTGAGTGTTCTGGAGCCTTGTTTGACTGACTGTGACCTTCATCCTCTGGTTGTTTTCCCTCTTCTATCGATTTTACATTCTAGCCCTAGGGCATCTAGGTGCTATAGTGTGTCGAGCCTCCCATGGGATTTTTTTGGTCCTTGTTTGATCAGTCAATTTTATTATTTCTTCTTTGCATTCACTCAGTGGTTGTCCATTGTTTTATTGTGTTATTTGAGTGATTGGCTTCTTCTTCATTTGAATTCTGCTTCGTCTCGTTTTGAGCCTAGATTACATGGTTCATTTGAGTCTTTGGGATTTCTCTTTGATTTGAGGGACTTCTTTGTCAATTTGAGGTCTGATTGTGTGTTTGGCTTTCAGTGAACTTTCTTGTCTTTGCTTTTTTGCTATCACTTCTCAAATTGTTCTTTTCATTAGTTTTCATTTTGTTTAGTGCACTTTGCCCTTAAACATTGAAAATACCAAAAAATCTCTATTGCTCTAGATTAGTTAATGTAAATTGGATCTTTTCTGTGATTTAGTGATTTGCAGCTATGAAAGAAAAGCTTTTAATTTTCATTAGCGTGCATTAGAGACACTAGTGGTTGTTTTCTGATCATTTTGTTATTGTGTGAAAGCTCTCAACCTTCCCGTAGTTAGCTATTCATCGAACGAAATGATACATTGTGGCATGTAGTGTGCATTTAAAAGATTTTGAGACATAACATTCGGTAGGGCCTGGAAATTGAAACATAATTGAAGATCAACCATAAAATTTATTCAATCAACCTAAGGAAGCATTGAAACATTAACGAAATATTTAGAGGTCTAGGCTAGTGACGTGTTCCGACGTCGTTAAACCTAGTAGTTGTTGTTTGCCTCTTGGCTTTAGACAGCCCTAGTATAGACTTGTGCTCCCCGTACCGTCGCATATATAAAGGGAGACCCCACTAGGTTGCTATCCTTTATCCGTAGGAAGCCGAGTCTGCCGCCTTATACCAGTGATACACCAGACATAGCATTCGGGGATATTTCCTGCACGTACGTCAAGTCCTTGGTTGATTTATCTTTCATTTTTGAACCAAGGTGTATAATGCATTTCATGGATATCTGGTACGCCCTCTTGCCTAGGTTACCAGAGTAGTCATTTCGATCTTTTCTGACTCATTAAATTTGAAAGGATCATCAAGCGCTTGTCCTTTCACGCTTGTTTCCAAACTGAAAGCGATAGAGTCACCTTTTGCCTGTTTCTCGACTCTTAAAAGATGAAACAACAGAGCTTTGTTTCAATGTTTTAAAAATTAACTGCCCACGAAATATTCCTGGTTAAAGTTAGTTTCCTTAGGGTGTTGTTCTGAAGATTATTTCTGATGGCAAATTTTCCGGAGTTCACCAACCAAGGAATCCCCTCCAATGGGAATCCGGGTCCTTTTCCTCCTTTTGGAAATGTTGGTGCTCCTTATATGGCAATGTTGTCCCTTCCTGGGTTAACTGTTGGGTTGCATGTTTGGTTGTTTTCAACCTCTGTGGTCCCGAATGTCCCGGAAGTGAGACTTCGCAATTCAATCTACCTCACCCTCTCACTAGACTTCAGAGTGGGAAGCTCGGTATTGAACCTACTGAGTTCCCTTTACCTAAAAGGAAAAGGGCAAAGAAAAACACTGAATATTCTGACAGTGAAGCACTTTCATCCACATCCTCCATCTCATCCTCCCCAGTGCGAAGTCAACCATCCACTCCCTCATTACATATTGTTGTTCACCAGGAATTTGGAACTTCAACATCTCAACCCGCTCACTCCTCAACATCAATTCCTTCCCAGACATCTGGAATCTCAACAACAGTATCATCCACCACTGGTATTACAATGGCAGATCCATGGACCAGACCTGGTGCAGTCAACATGCCCGCACCATTACATGCATTACCAGATGCTCCTGAAAAATGGCTACCCAAGTTTAATCCAGAAAATGGAACCCAAGCCGAGGAACATATCAATAACTTCATTTTAGCAGTTAATTTGAAGGGAGTAACAGAGCAAGATGTCGTTGTTAGGATTTTCCCTTATACGTTGCAAGGATCAGCAGGATCCTGGTATTTTTCCCTGCCTTCTGATTCTATTACCAGTTGGAACATTTGCCAAGAACAGTTTCTCACTAAGTATGGAGATGACAGATCTTTAGCTACACTAATAAATGATCTCTCCAATCTTAGAATAGAGCATAGGGAACCAATTAAAGAATTTAATGCTCGTTTCAATAAACTTTTGAATAAAATCCCAACGACCTCCAAACCAAGTGAACAAATCAGAAGAGAGTGGTATATTACTGCCCTACCTGCCAATATAGCTATTTTTGTAGACAGGGCCGCAAAACCAACACTCGCTGAAAACATGAAAGAAGCACTTGCTGTGGAGAAACGTATCAATGCTCTAGAAAAGAAAGCGGCTCTTGAGGAAAGAAAAACCAAAAAAGTTTCGTTCAAAGATGACTCAAAGAAGAAAACCTCGAAAGATCCATATGACATGGGGGGCCTCCAAAAGGTCCTCAAGACCATGTCAAATGAAATGGTTGAAATAAAGAAACAAGTCACTGAAACTTCAACCAAAAGGCCCTTTAAGAATTACAAGAAAACCGAATCAAAACCACCGAATGTCATATCTAATGCAGATTCAGATCAAGAAGAAGAGGAAGAGGAAACAATCTCACCAACTGATAATGAAGAGGAAGTTGTCGAATGCCATGGCATGTGGGATTTCATACTGACCAACTCTGATACAGATAATGATGAAGAAGCTTTTCCTGTCTCTACTAGGAGTAAAAGTACCTTCGAACCTGTTCAGGCAACTTCAAAGAAACGGAGTGCAGGTGCTGCTACAACAAAGGAAAAAGTACCTACAAAGAAGTCACCTGCAGTGGTTCCCCAAAACCAACCTTCAACTTCAAATACTCCTTCAACATCTAAAACATTAGTAGTGTCCGATTCAATGGATTACAATATTGTTGATGATATGAAGAAAACTAAGGCAAACATTACTATGTTTGAACTTAGCAAATTAAAACATCAGCAGAAATTGCTTCTCAAAGAATTGAATGTTGTTCCCTCTTCACCTCTTCCCAGTGCTAAAGCTGCAAATGATTCGGTTCAACCACCTTCTAGTATGATAGAAGCTACTGATTCAGTCCTGATTGGAGATAGATCGAATTCTCATACTCCACCCTTCCTTTTGACCTTTGAGATCTACAACAGAAACCTACACAACTGTTTGATTGACTCAGGGGCATCATCCAATATAATGCTAGCTTCAGTTTGTTCCAAACTGAACATAGAACCCCAAAAGTCTTCCATACACATTGTACAGTTAGACAGAACCAAGGTCCAGGTTTTAGGAGAGATTAACTCTGTAACTATCAGGTTATCAGCTGATCCACGGGTAGTTCAACGAATTGATATCCTAATAGCTGATATACGTGAATTTTATGGGTTGATCTTGAGTAGGGATTGGTCTAAAAAGCTCCATGGGTATATTTCTACCGATTGGTCTCACATGTGGTTACCCTATAGGGGAAAGCCAAATCAAATAAAAATCAATCGAGAGAAACACATGACCCACACTGTAACAGATTTTGAACAGGAAAATCAACCAATTGCATTTAATAACAACATCTTGGGAAATTATTCATCAGAGTCATTTTTTGGAAATCTCACTGCCCAACCATCTCCTTTATCAGTAAACAATTTAACATCACAGACTGAAAACTATTCACAAACAGATAGGTCAAGATGTTTTAATGATACTGGGGAAACTGTAAATAAGATTGTTAATACTTCTTTATTTTGGTCTTTATATTTTGATGGCTCCAAATCTAACGAAGGTTCAGGAGCAGGGTGTATATTGGTTAGCCCGCAAGGAGAAAAAACAATGTTGTCCTGTAGGTTAGAATTTGAATGCACAAACAACACACCCGAGTATGAAGCCTTAGTCCAAGGTCTATATAAAGCAATTGGCCATAAAGTGCAATATTTGAAGGTATTCGGCGATTCTGAAATTATTGTCAAACAGGTGAGAAATACAATTCATTGTCTTTCAAATCACCTCAAACATTATCAGTCGCTGGTACAAGAACTCACCACGCACTTTTCTGCATTCAATATTTCTTCTATCCCTAGGTCTCAAAATTCAGCAGCAGACTTGCTAGCCAATGTTGCTTCCAGACTCATACCCTCCGAAGATTATAGCCCAGATAGATTTTCAATAGAATTACTTTTTAGGCTGACAATTCCTGACAATGTCACTAATTGGAGAGTATTTAATCACGATGAAGACATTTTACAATTTTTGACTTCAGAAAAGTCCTATGATGACCAGATCATTGAGGAAAGCAAACATGACCTTCAGATGAGAGGTAAATCCGAGGAAAATTCAATTCCAAAGCCTGTGGTGAAGCTTGAGGATCTTTATGATATTAAAGACAGGTTTAAACCTGTGACTAATGCAAAGCTCCAAAGCTCTACTTTAAGGTTTGAATTGATAAACCTTGGCACTGAACAAAATCCTCAAAACATTAATCTAGGATTAGGACTTTTAGTAGAAGAAAAGGAAGCATTCATTAAACTCTTAAAGAAACATAAACATGTTTTTGCTTGGAAATATGACGATTTAAAGACATATGATACAACTATTATCCAGCATACCATTCTAATGCTTCCCGATCAGAAACCAGTTCAGCAGAAATTAAGGAAAATACATCCGAACTTAGAGAGTCAAATAAAATCGGAACTCAATAAACTCTTGAAAGCTAAGATTATTTTTCCCGTTCGGCACTCAAACCGGGTCTCTAATATGGTGCCTGTCAGAAAGAAAAATGGCGACATTAGGATTTGTATAGATTTCAGAAATCTGAATAAAGCAAGCCTCAAAGATAACTTCCCATTACCTACTATGGAGCAGATACTCCAATCAGTAGCAGGCTCTGAATTAATGTCCTTTTTAGATGGTTTTTCAGGATATAACCAAGTTTTGGTTCATCCCGATGACAGACTTAAAACCACATTCAGAACAAAATGGGGAACTTATGCTTATCAGAAAATGCCTTTCGGACTTATTAATGCAGGAGCCACATTCCAAAGAGCGATGGATATCGCTTTCAAAGGATTGATTAATAAAACAATAGTTGTCTACCTAGACGATATTACTGTATTTTCTAGAAAGAGATCCAATCATTTGTGTGACTTAAATCAAATTTTTCAACGCTGCAAAAGGTATGGTATCTCACTCAATCCTAAAAAATCCTTCTTCGCTCTTGATCAAGGAAAGCTCTTGGGTTTTATTGTTTCCAAAGATGGTATTTATATTGATCCTGACAGGATTAAAGAAATTTCTGAAATCCCATTTCCTCATAACAAAAAATCCATGCAGTCATTTTTAGGTCAGATCAACTTTGTCAAAAGATTTGTTCCTGATTTTTCTCAGATCATTTTACCATTACAAAATATGATTAAGAAAAATTCAGTGTTTAAATGGGGATTTGTGGAAAAGGAAGCATTTGATTTAATCAAACAATCAATAATCAATGCCCCCGCTTTAAACACTCCCAATTTTTCTAATCATTTCACATTGTATACTATCGCATCCGATTCATCTTATGCAACAGTACTCACTCAGATTAATGATCATGAACTTGAAGCACCGATTTCATTTTTTAGTTCAAATTTCCAGGGTGCAGAACTAAATTACTCCGAAGTTGAAAAACAAGCCTTTGCTGTGTATAAAGCCATTAAACATTATAGGCCCTTCCTTTTAAAAGCTCATACAAAGGTTATAGTTCCTTTTTCTGCAGTAAGACAATTACTGATCCAAAGGGAATTAGGTGAGAAAAGGGCCAATTGGGTTACAACACTTCAAGAGTATGACTTGGAAATCAAGCCAACAAAGATTGTGAGGGGTCAAGGTTTTTGCAGGTTGTTAGCAGGAGCATCCAACATTCCGGAATCAGGTGATACAGAACATATGGAAGAAATCAATCAGATAAGTATTACCAATTCTGAATCTCAATACGCAAATTTAATCTTTTATTTGAAAAATGGATATGCACCTCCTAATCTTTCTTATAAAAACAAACGGGCCATTAGATTAAAAGCAAAAAACTTCATAATCATTGATGATGTACTTTTTAGACAAAACTATGATTCAGTTTTATTAAGATGCCTAGAAAAACCTGAAGCACAAAAGGTTTTGCAGGAGCTACATGATGGACCAGCCCGAGGACATTTTGGAGCTAACACAACAGCTCACAAAATCATTCATGCTGGGTATTATTGGCCCACTTTGTTCAGAGATACTCACGAATATGTAAGGAAATGCCAAAGTTGTCAAACCTCCAGTGGAAGACAAAGAAAATCAGCTTTCCCTTTGCAACCAGTCAACATTGAGCAACCTTTCGAACAATGGGGATTGGATATCGTTGGAGAAATTTCTCCACAATCTTCCAAACAACATAAGTATATCCTTACTGCTACTGATTACTTTACCAAGTGGGTTGAAGCAATTCCGTTAAAAACAACAAACTCTGAAGGAATTATAGAATTTATAGATCAATTCATTATTACCAGGTTTGGTGTCCCAAATGCTCTTGTTTTTTATAATGCATCTTATTTCTCTGGTAATGCCATGTTTGAGTTCGCTATTAAAAGAGGTTTTAAACTAAAATATTATGCAAATTATTATCCCCAGGGTAATGGTCTAGCAGAATCTACCAATAAAAATCTCCTTAAAATCATTAAGCGAACTATTGAACAGAATCATAAAAATTGGCATAAATCTTTAATATTCGCACTATGGGCAGATAGAATAACACATAAGGCCTCCATAGGTACTTCTCCATTCAATCTTGTATATGGGAAAGAAGCAATACTACCAACCAATCTAGCACTTCCTTCTCTAGCCCTAGTGCAGTTTATTGAAGAAAGCCCCTCTTCTTCTATCCAACTTAGACATGATCAAATTTTAAAATTAGAAGAAGAAAGAGAAAAAGCCAAAATTACTCATGCAAAACATCAGCAGATAATAAAAAAATCATTTGATTCAGCTTCATCTAGTTCTAAACAGTTGCAGGTTGGTGATCTAGTTCTGAAATTGGATAAAGCCCATGAGGATAAAGGTAAACACACCAAGTTCCAAAAGATGTGGCTTGGACCATTTCAGATCAGCAAGAAGATAGGCCATTCGACATTCATGTTACAAGATCTAACAGGAAAGAGGGATTCTCTTCCTGTTAATGGCCTCATCTTAAAGAAATTCTTCAATTGAGAAGGTAATCCCTTCTCCTTTAGTTCTAAGTAGGATTTATTTTTTAGGATCATTAGGAAATAAAGTTGTAAGGTATCTTCCATTGACCTTTGCTGTATTTAAAAGTTGCTCAAAAGAAAGGATTGTTGATATTTACTTTTAAATAAATAGAAGTCTTAAACAAGAGGAACAATTTCTAGGAAATTAGGTATAATTGCATTCTGAAGCCACCCTTCAATTTTTGCGAACTCTTCTCAAAGTTTAGAAGTATTAAAAAATCATTTTATGTTTTTAAATTGGTCAACAAAAAGGTTATCAATATCAAAACAAAAACTAATCCAATTTCAGCATCTTCAACTCTTACCCTGTCATCCATTTACTCTTAAGGAGAAAATTGTCCATCCCATTCACCAAAAGTTTATGATTACTCACAGTGTAATTCTAAAATTTTGATATAAAAGATAAGAGGTCTTATTACAAGCCTGCTTACCATGATCATAGGGAAATAGTTTAACCGACATTACCAATACTGCATACCAAAACAGGGTAATGGCTTAGAATTATAAGACAAGGGGTCTCATCACGAGCCAGCTTGTTCGGTTAGATTACTACTAGTGAATGGCATTGTCAAACAACTGGCCACCAAACCAGGACAATGGCTTTTTATCTTAGAAATAACAGAAAAAGTAAAAGGAAATACAAAATATGAAAGCATATTTTGAATTCATTCTGTTAATCATACTCTAAGATGGATGGGATAATGGACAATAACATGGTTAAAAGGTATCCCTGTTGGAACTATGAACGTTTGCTGGCAGCAGAGGCTCTACCTATGACAGACGAGTTAACTATAAAAGCTGCTTTGGAAAGGTTTTCTGTTTTATCATTATAAACCAATAGAGGCCTATTTAAAACTTAGAATGTATCTAATTTTAAACAACGAGAGGAAATTAGCAAGAAATAGTTTCATTTTATTTGGAATGCATATATACTTAGTTATATTAGAATTTTCCCTTTTGATTGAAACTCTATTTTGAAAAAGTTTAAGTATTTCCATACTTTTCAGAGATAATTGTTTCTTCCAGCGAATCGCCAATTGTTGTCCTCTACAACAACCCCCCCATTTCATATAATTTTTATTCACAACACTATAATATGAAATGGGTCCCTTTTAGTTTTAAGTGGTATCAACTTTGTATTATTCAAAGAGGTCCAAAAAATGAAATGAAAAAATTACAAAGTTACCTTTTTGACAAACCAATAATGGCTTTATGATATAAATAATTAAATCTTTTATCATTGCGATAAAGCGATCGCAAGATCGCATATCGCAATGACAAAGGAGGCATAACTTAAAAACCATTGGTTTGCTCCGACGCGATAACACGCAATAGGCGATCGGCGATATACCATGCATGCTTTAAAAAAGAGCCCCAGTTAATACTCCCGATGCGATGCGATATCGCTATCGGCGAACGAGGATTCCAAGAGATGCCAATATAACAAAAGCGCCTTTTCACCCTGATGCGATGCGATAAAGCCAAAAGCACGAACTTCAAAAAAGTTGTTAAAACGGGGATATTACGATTAATTCGTATTAAAAGCCTTATCTTTCTAATAGAGATTCACCTGCGCTCAACCGCCAAACCGGCCAAGGCACGCTTAAACAAATCATTCCACCAATAAACGACGTGATGGACATTTAAAAGATTGACAGGTTTTTACGGCCATTTAATGAAATAGTAAGTCTAAAATCTTTTCACGGATTGGATCCACGGCCACCTTAAGTTAATTCTTCATCATGCATTAATCAATATATTTCGCCCGTATTTGGTTTTCACTGCCAATTCTCTGTGTTACGCTTATTTTTACTCCTGTGCAGAATTCTTCCAAGCTAATAGATGCAAGCAAAATGGGGAAGAAGTCCAAGAAAACCGCAAACGCTTCCGCTTCGCCAGCCATAAAACAAGCCATCACTGATCCAGGAAATAAAAAGAAAGCATTGATATCTGATACTACATGTTCAGGTCTCGGCAAAACTTCTTGGCAAAGTACCTATAATTTGATAGAAGCTGAAGAACCTGAGGTGACAACAGTACAAGCCACAGTAGGTACGACTCGAAAATCTGAAGGTACTTTAAAGGACTTAGCCGACTCTTTCCTTCATCGGATAGCAGCTTGGGAACAAATTCTCCCATATACGGATGTAGTAAGGTGGGCAATTGAAGAACTCCCAATCACAGACAGAACCTTCTGCACCAGAGATGGGAGAATCTTCGGTTCATTTCAAGCTAATGATTTGAGGCAAATGTATCATTTGCCTGAGCCAAAGAAGAAGTACAACAAGGCATTTCTGGAGAAATTCCGAAATGAGAACGAAACTGAATCCGAACCCATTCGGAATTGGAGGCAGAATCCAGAAAAACACAAGCATAAATCTTCCGGTATGTATTCTGTTGATTCTCTATGTTCTCCTTATTGTTATGTTGGGATCATGATGTGTAGATTATGGGGTTTGCACGACTCCTCTAATTTCACTATAGAAATGGTTCCTTTGATAGAGGCAGCGTGTAATAGTGAAATTATGGATTGGGGAACTATATTGTCCGATAAGTTAGTCACCGCAGTTATTGATTTCAGAAACAAGACCCGCATTACTGAAAGGCTTATTCCCCCATTCTACTACAGCGCTTATATCCTGGACACCCTGTGTTTTAATTCTGAATTTCCCATGCTCGGCTGGAGGTGGACTCCACAAGACCCCATGCCCATTCACATATATCATCAGAAATTGTGGAAAACCTCCCATAGGCACCATTTATACCAAATCTGCAATGGCTTCATGTTACCCATTCATTACTCTATTTTTGATAAACCTCCTCCCAAGATTTCCTACCAAGCAAGGATTGATTTAACTGGCTTAGGGAGATGGTTTGCAGAGGAAAAATTTACTTATATAAGAATTTTCGGCAGCCAAGCCAAACCTCATGTTCTTCCTTTGTACATACCTGATAAACTGCTGGCAAGGGAGATAGCCTATCAGATTATTTCCGAGGGCGTTACACAAACTCTAAAGAATAATAAGAAGCAGGTCTGGCCCTCTTTTCCTCTTAGATGTGGTGTCTACACCTTGAATGATCTCAAACATGCAGAGAAAGAAGCTACAAAGATGAAATCATTAACTCTAGCAACTCTCCCTAATAGGCAATTTGATCCCGACAAAGTTGCCTATAATGCCCTTGAACAGGCCAAATTGGCAAAGTTTGATCATAAAGAAGATATGTTTGATGATCCGTTCTCCACAGCCGAGTCAATGTCCCAAGTTAGATCGTTGGCCAGAATGAAATATCAAGATGAAGGGTTAGTTGAATTCAACAGACTTAGAGAACAGAGGTTGCAAACTCTGCCCCTAGATCTGTTAGCAACAAGCCCAGCAGCAGGATCAAGCGAGCCTGAACAACGACATACTAAGGAACCTCCGGTTATAACAAAAGAACAAGAGAAAGTGCAAGAGGAAACCCAGACGAAAGAGCAGGAACAGAGCACCATAAAGGTAAATCAAGATACTCAAATTGATCCCAAATTGCTCCAGGAATGGCAGCAATTCGATTCAATTATCAACAATCCTGAGGGTTCAAAGGAAGCCCAAACATCAAGAGTAGCAGACACACAGGAGACCATTTCAAAACAAGTTCCAGGTGAAACCAGCGGCCTACCCAGTTCTAAAGGAGTAGAGATAATCCCAAAGTATCCCTCCGATCAAATTATTTTGTAGATAGAAGAAATTCCTCCCTTGGATGTCTTCTATAGCCCGAAACACAAAGCTGTGGTAAAACGACAAAGGAAGAGGAGAAGAATTGATCAGCCTTCCCTATTTCCAGAACAAACAGTGACGGGCAATATAGTTTGGAAGGAGGAATTTGACCCCTCTGACGACCTAACAAAACTATCAGAATTTGCTGGAGCCTATTCGGCAGCAACAATAAATAAGGCATCAGAGGTGAGTCTTTTATTAAAAACAAAAGACCAGGAGATTTTCTCATTACAAGCACAATTATCAGAAGCACGGCAGAAGACAGAGCAGACAGAACTGCAATTGTTAACACAACAACAAACCAATAATCAATTAACTCAACAATTGCAGGAGGAAAAGCAGAGGATTGATCAGAGTGCAGTCCAGAAGCAGAAAGAGTTATCAGAGGCATTGGCACAACTCAAGACAGCCAATGAACAAATGCTGAAGATAAAAGATGAGCAGATTGCTCAACTATCAGCCCAGCTTGAGAAAACAAAGAATCTTCCACAGGTAGCTGAATTCAGGGCAGAGGCAGCGCAAATAAACAAAGCATTATTAACACAGATAAAGCTGTTATGTCAACAAATCGCCCAGGCAGAACCTTTATGTGACTCAACAACATCTCTAAGTGATAAATCGGCTGATGCTAGAACAGACTTCGAGCAGGCCGATGAGACATTGACCAATTATCTTGAGTGGCAAGGTACTGAGGAAGGACAGTCGGCTAAATTGCCAAAGATCCTAGAATCGCATAAAGAGATATTATTTATGGAATGGCAATCCTAGTTAATGAAAGCAGAGAGGGCAGTTTCCAGATGCAAATTAACCACAAGTAATTTGGTTGAATTGATTAATGACACTCTCTACTTATCTAACATGATTTCTCAATGTACCCCAAGTAAATTGACATCAGCTAAAACATTGGAACAGTCATGTTACCCAGAGCTGGAGAAAACTGGCAGATTAATCGCAGGAATTAACAGTTTGACATGGGACACCTATTGGATGTTCTTAGTCAAACCTTACAGCCAGAGAGCTGCCCTCAAATGCCTCTCAGATGCAATCGGATGCATCATTCCCGAAATACAGGATGCCACCTATGATTCCCAACTCAATTCTCGCCTTAACCGACCACCAGAAGTGGAGCCGATGCTTGCAATATGCCAGCTCAGGACTAAAGACGAACAGCCTAAGTGATGAATCATGCTGCCGGTTACCAAATTGCCATAGAAGGAGATATTCCAGATCAAGTTACACCAACTTAGTAGCATTTTAATTTTGTAGTTTGTTAGTTTAATTTAGTATTTATAGACCCTTTCATGTATTTAGAAAGGGTCGTAAGTTTTTGTATATGACTGAAACCTGAAGTTACACTACTGTACTTCAGGCATATTTTTTTATGAAAACTGGACCAATTTTTTCCAAATTTTGATAACGAAGCTTTTATGTGGATGTGCACTACTGCCTTTATCTAAAAGTATTTCTGAGTCAGAAGAAGGAATTCAAATTGCGATTGAAGTTGAGAATGATTTGCAGCTCATATGGTACTATTATCTATGTCTGAATTTATTCTTTTATGAAATTGTTGTTTGATTACTTTTGCTATTATTGAATATTTAAATGTGTTTTAATAGTAATCTTTATACTTTCCACTATTGGATGTTTACAGTTTGCTATTCTTTCAATCATTTACGTATCAGTAATATAAAGATAAGTGTAACAATGTTTTATCAATTACTTCATTCAACTAATTGAATGAAGTAATTATTATTTAAATGAATATCTTTTTTTATTGAATAGTGTCATCTATATGCCTATTGACAAACACAGATCATCAAACGTTGCACTTAAGAATAGAAGCTTCCCGGGATAAAATAGTCATTTATATTTTTGTTTATAGATTAAATACTCCATTCACTATCACTTATTATTAAACCAATCACTCATTCACCCATTTCTATTCTTTATCGGGAAACTGGTCCCATTATATCCAGTCGGAGCCACCATCCCAAACGGAAAAGGAGTTGTTTAAGGTCCGGACCGGGTGGTCATCCCCCAATGTTGTTGCAACGATTTTCGAGGCATCAACAGGAGCCTGAATAGAGTTGAACCAATTGTAAGGAGATTATCGTCAGACAGTCGAAGAGAGAGAGACTTGTCCTTTTCCCGATGAGCTTTACCGAGATGTACTCCTCTGTCGACCCGCCGAAGGAAGATCCAGCTTCAGAGCTCAGGTTGTATCTTTCTTTGTTCTGATTAATAATAAATGACTTCAATTATGGTTCCACTTAGATGTTCATGTTTTATGCCATGAGTTGTATCTTCTTTGACTGATACATAATTGCATGTATTAGGTTTTACGCTTGTTTGTTTGTTGTTTCTTCTTGTACGTGTAGGTGTTCGATCGCATTGAGTGAGAGAATTGTGATCTGCCAAAGAAGGGGACGGAAGCGCCATCTTCTCCACAAACGACAGCAGCATAGGACTTAAGGTAGGCCTCTTGTCGCATCTTTGTCTTTTGAAATTGGGAACTTGCGTCTTAGCGTGACTTGGTTGTTGCTAGACCCAATCTGGGCTAGTAGGGATCGCCTCTGTCCGCAGAGGGGATTTACCTCTCCAACACTATGATCACACTATAGTCCCACCCTGAAGTATCAAATCAAATCCAAAAATTGGGTTTTAATCTTCTAATTACAAATATATTTATTTTAATTGCATGCCCTTTTCTGATTCATATTTTATGTTCACGTGTTATGGTTGGCTTCATTGCCAATCTCAACATAATACTTATTAAGAAGATGGCATTGTTTTAAATTTATTGTCTATTTTTTGCACTTGTGTTTGCTTATATTTGGCCTACTGTGAATCAGTAACATCAACAAATGCTTTCCTGGCCCTCATAATGATCTACCATCAAGACAATAAGTGCAAGAGATGATACAGGTCATTTGATTTCATATATCCTTGTCTTATGTCTATTTTTTGGAGGTTATTGAGAATATTTTAAGCCAAAGGAAAAAATGGAAGGAAGTAATTGGAAGTAAATAAAAGCAAGGATCAGATGACAAACAGTACATTGGAAGATGATCCACAATGTTTTCCACAAATGCATTGCACCTAACCATACCACTTATTCATCTACACATTAAGATAGATAATATAGATAATTATTAACAATATGCATTGCTAAAAAAAAATCTAATTATTCAAAAAAGCATCAATATTATTTCTCTTATTTTCCTAATGAAGTACACACATGGAACTTCAGGTATGTTAGAGCTTTGTTCTGTTGTAATCCTACGGGATTTTTGTACAATTAGGAATTTATTTAGGCTAGTTATAGTTATATTCAGTTATGTAGTCATAACTGATTTCTTGAGGTATAAATGTAACTCAGAGTTTTAATGAAGATTATAACAACGAGATCACATCTTTTTGACTGAACAGTGGTATCAGAGTGAGGAGAAGAGGTGTGTGGCAGCGACGCATATCCTCCAAAACCACCGACGTGCGAGAACTCCTAGTGAACCCGACGTGAGTCAAAAAATAATAATAATAATGTGAACCCTCATGCGATGCGTGTGATTTGCGATGTTTGGAGGCAAGTGCGAGAAAAACTCGGTAATCTATATGAAGTACTCGTCGTTGCTCAACATCACGATGGAGCAACCTAAAGTGCTCATTGTGGGAACACAACTGCGATTTTCAGCATTGAATCCTTGCCAGCGGTTGAGAAAACAATTTTTTTTTTTTTTTTTTTTTGGTAAACCCGATCAGTTGGAGGTCGATGCGAAATTGGTGGACCAACAGTGGGAGGAAAAATCTGTCAACGTCATTTGTTTGTTTTTTGGTGGACCAGCGTAACCTCCAGCGGGAGCGTTGAACCGAGGAATGGTTTTGATTGAACCAGTAAGTTGAAAAAAATGGAAAACTTTGTGTTTCTAGAGCTACAGAAGTGTCGATTGTTGAATCTGTCAATTTAAAAAATATTTTTTCCTGTGCCACTGGTAGTGGTTAAAACTGAGTTTTTTTTATAGAAAAAAAAAAGAAATATGTGTCTTTAATCACTACTGAATCTGCAAGATTAAACGAAGTATTTTTTAAGAGGAATCTCGAGTATTTATAAGAGGAATCAATGTTTGGAAGTGATTAAAATGAAATTTTTTTTAAGGGTGTCAGTGATTTAAAACAATTTTTTAAAATATGAACTACCCAGTATCTTTAATTGGAGTAGTCCTTTTTGGAAAACAAAATTACCAGGAATGGTTTAGAAAAGTTAAAAATACTCTTATCTTTAATGATTTATGGGATGGAATCTGTGAAGGAGAAGGAGGGAATGCACCAGAGTAGCCTGATGAGCAGAAACAACTATAAATCTAGCAAAGTAAGGATAAGAAGGCTTATGCCTTAATCTCCACTTCAGTCTCAGAAGAGGTAAGAAGATACATTTCTCAAAGTAAAACAACTTATGATGCCATAAAAAAACTAAAAGAGCTTTATAATTCACATTCTGAATTGGAAATAATTCAGTTATTGTTGAAGTTATTTAATTTGGAAATGAGCGATAATGATCCTTTAAAACTTGCCTCTAAAATTAAAGCCATCAATCATGAAATTGAATCTACTGGAGTTAAAGTTGATTTGGAGCTTCATGCCTTTATAAAATATCTTTACCCTAGTTATTCACACTACTTGGAATCTCTCCAAGGAAGTGGGCAATTAAACGATTTAGATTTTGACAAATTAGTAGGGAAAATTGCAGAAAGAGAGAAGGCTTTTGAACAAGAAAGAAACATCCCATAATTCTCATACTATAACCCTATGTCTTGCTCAAAAATACCAAAACATAAAGAAGAATTTGTCAGAAATTCTAAGGGTAATAAAGGTTGAGGTAGGAAGGATTATAAAGGTAAGGGGTGGCAGAAATATTCAGGGAGATAGACAGCAGAATGATGAACAAAGAATTTTTTCTAATAAACCAAGTGTAAAATGTTTTAGATGTGGTAAAATTGGACATACTATTTCAAATTGTAGAATTCCCTGGGAGAAAATTAATGAAAGAAGAGATCATATGCATGAAAATAAAAATAATCTAATTCCAGAAAAAGGACAGTTTTCTGAGAATGCATATTATGTTGTTTCTCATTGTAATTATCACATGGAAGATATTTTTAGTACTTCTTTTTCTTCATGGTATGGCAGTTGGATTTTAGACACGGGTGCCACTTGTCATATGACCTTTAGAATATATTTGTTTGATCAATTCAGTGATAATATTGACAGAGTTGTGTATTTTGCTGATAAGCCACAAATCAAACCATCAGGGATTGGTTCAATTCAATTACAAATTCCTGGACTTTTAGATTATACTTTGAACGATGTTCTTTATATTCCTCAATTCCACAGGAATTTGTTATCTCTTATACAAATAAGACAATAGGTACATTCCATTCACATATTTAATGGTAAAGTAGAAATTAGAAGAGCAGCTGACAATAAAACTGTAATGATTGGTGTGGAAGAAGATAAATTGTTGAAGTTGCATGGTATGTCATCTGTTGCATTAAACTCAAATTATTTGGTTTAGCAAAAATGATACGCTGTCATCTTATTTATTATGGCATGCACGCTTCGGTCATGTTAATTATGAAACAACGGGGGATTAAAAGACTTCCAATGGTTCCCAGAAATTTGACCCCATGTAATGCATGTATATTGCGCAAGCATCACAAACAGTCTTTTCATAATTCTAATTCTAGAGCTACAAGGAAATTAAGCCTATTACACTCTGATTTATGTGGAACTATGCATATACCAACTGCAAATGGAAATAAATACATAGTGAATTTTATTGATGATTATCCGAGGATGTGTTGGGTTTCTCTGCTTAAAGAAAAATCACAAGTTTTTGATGTATTTAAGAAATTTCATCTCTTTATAACAAATGAAGCACAACTTACTATTGGTACTATAAGAACCGGCAATGGAGGAGAATATACTTCACATGTTTTTGAAACATATTTACAAGAGAATGACATCAAACATCATACCACAATACCATATAATCCACAACAAAACGGTGTTGCTGAACAAATGAACAGAACATTTCTTAATATGGTAAGGTCAATGATGTTTTTTTAAGAATGTAAAATTGATGTTTTGGGGAGAAGCAGTGCTCTGTGAAACATAAATTATAAATCGGTGCCCTTCCTCTATCATTAACAACAGAACTCCATATGAAATGTGGTGTAATCATCTTCTCGTTGTAAAACATTTCCGAATTTTCGGTTCTCAATGTTATGATTTAATTCCTAAACATCAGTGGAATAATTTGAGTGAACGAAGCAGAAAATGTATATTTTTAGGGTATTCCATGACTTCTAAGGCATACCAATTGTATGATGAAGAGAACAAGAAGTTTATTTTGTTAAGAGATGTAATTTTTCTTGAAACTGATAAACTTTCCCTTACTGTTGATAGATAGCTTAATCAAATGGAAAAGTTTGTACCTCAAATTTTTTATTATGAATCAGATAATATACTTCCCCATCCTGAAGGGTGGATTCCTATTTTAGATCAGTATCTGGAGTTTCCTTCTCTCAATGATGAGAAATTGGTTGATGATGATAATTTTGTTACTGATGAGAAATTGGTTGATGCAAGTGTTTCTACAGAAACAATGACAGAAATGGCAAGACTTGAGACAGATGAAGAAGATGAGCAACTTCCTGAACAACTTCCTACACAATCTCTGCAAAGGTCAACTCGAATTCGAACATTTTCAAAGAAATATGATGAGTTTAAGGCTGGAAGTTCCTCGGGTAACTAATCTCATTGTGAATTTAATTTTTCTTATGATTGTGAACCTACTTGCTTTGAAGAAGTTGCTAGTTATGAGCAATGGAAAGATGCAATGCAAAAGGAATATGATGCTCTCATAAAAAATGACACATGGAGGCTGGTGGATCCTCCTGTTGGAATCAAACCTATTGGTTACAAATGGATTTATAAAACTAAATAGAAATTTGATGGTTCACTAGACAAACACAAAGAAAGACTTGTAGCGAAGGATATGCACAGAAAGAGGGTATCGACTATATAGAAAATTTTGCTCCTACAGCGAAATGGGGCACTATTAGATCTTTGTTTTCTATTGCATCTCAGAAAGAATGGAAAATTCATCATATGGATGTCAAAACTGTCTTTTTAAATGGAGACTTGAAAGAAGATGTTTACATGTTTCAGCTAGAAGGTTTTTCTGTTAAAGGGAAAAAACAAAAGGTTTGCAAACTAATGAAGTTTTTATACAGCTTGAAACAAGCGCCACGAGCATGGTATGAGAAGCTAACTGAACATATTCTTAAATTAAACTATAAACATTTTGACCTAGATGATGCAACTCTTTTCGTTAAGAAAGTTGGAAGATCAGCTGTATATGTTGGTGATTTGATGATCACACGAAACAATGATGAATATATATCATCTATAAATAAGGAATTAATTTTTTTTGTTATATGACAGATTTAACTTTACTTCATTATTGTCTTGGAATTGAAGTTGATCAAAAACCACAACATATTTTCATCTCTCAGAAGAAATATGTTGTTAAGTTATTGAACAAATATAGTATGACGAATTGTAATATTGTTGCTACACCAATGGAGTAGAATTTGAAATTCCGAAGAAGGAAAACCATTTGAAGATCCAACAAAGTACAGGCAACTTGTTGGAGGTTTGATTTATTTGTCTATTACTCATCCTGATATAACCTTTATTGTCAGAATACTTTCCAGGTTTATGCATCATCCTTGTGAGGGGCATTGGGTGGAAACAAAAAGAGTTTTGAAATATTTAAAAGGAACTCAAACTTACGGTATTAAATATTTCAAAGTTTTAGACTTCCATCTTGTTGGTTATTCATATTCAGAATTTGATGGAGATAAAGAAAATGGAGTCTCAACTTCTGGATATTCGATGAATCTTGGATCAGCAACCATCAGTTGGAGATCGCGCAAGAAATCTGTTCCAGCTGATTTTACCACTGAAGCCAAATATGTTGCAGCAACTCAAGCCACTAACGAAATCATTTGGCTTTGGAAAATATTCGAATATTTGCAGGAGAAACAAAAAGCTTCAACTCCTCTATTTGTTGACAACTCTTATGCAATTCAGTTGGCTAGGAATCCAAAGTTTCATGATCGAACCAAACATATCAACACCAAGTATCATTTGATTCGACATCATGTAAAGGCCAAAACAATTCATCTGACACATTGTCCAACTTCAGAACAAATTGAAGATATTTTTACCAAAGCATTAGGGTGTGAAAAATTCGAAAAATTTAGATCTTAACTTGGTATGTCAGATGTCACTTCGAATTAAGGGGGGAAATGTTGTAATCCTACGGGCGCTAATTCCTACGGGATTGTTGTACAATTAGGAATTTAGTTACGTTAGTTACAATTATATTTAGTTATGTAGTCATAACTGATTTATTGAAGTATAAATGTAACTCAGAGGTTTAATGAAGATTATAACAGCGAGATCACATCTTTTTGATTGAACAGTTTTTACGTTAAATTATGGAGAGAAAATTAATTTTTACAAACCTTTTTATGTTTAATGTTTATTATGTTAGGAAAACCGTGTGGTCCTAAAACATTCTAGAATGATGGGACTTTATTATCTGGAATGACAATTGTATATGCAAATGTTTGTTTTGCTTGATTTTTAAAAATGTGATTTTTTTTAATAAGTAAACAAGTTGTAATCGATTTTTGTTTATGAGAATTTTGTACGTTAGATATAAGACTTTTGTGATCCATAATGCACATGAATGTCTTTCGGATTAAGCACATCATTAGCATTTGGTCGACGTTTCAAACCATCTAATGTGGTTCATCCTCAGGGCAAGGTGAAGAAGCTAATTGATCTTATTGAATAAATAGTGTGGATGCATCACTGCCCGAAAATAGCCATTAAAAACTAGTCGCTATTAAATTAGTTAATTAGTTATTAGAAAGAATATTAAAAAAAATAGATGTTAAGAAATATTATTAAATAATAATATCAAAAAAGTTATTAATAAACATTTAATAAAATGATTCATAGTTTTTTATTATTATAATAAGATAATATTGAGTTAAAGAGTAAAGAAAAGGCAAAAAAAAAACATTTAATAATAAATGTTTAAATAAAAGGGTTGATTTTTTTTATTTTTATTATTATTTTATCATTATAATCCATAGGATAATATATAATAACTATATAAAACAGTAAAGATAATAAGAATATTAAAGAAGGTAAAAGGAAAATACATTAGATATCATTTTTTGGGATTCATCTATGACCATTTCCATGAGAGGTAGTCGTAACTAACTATTTTCTCGTGATTTTTGAATAGTCGGGTGAAGAAGTGGGATTGAAACTAGTGAAATGAATGACATAGCGTCAATCATCACTTTCAGGACTTGCACCCGGTAACCAAGACTTCCCAGAAGTTCACCCATCCTAGATCACCTCTGGCTCAAGCGTGCTTAACTGTGAAGTTTTCCCCACAATCAAGCCCACTTAGCTTATTACCCCATTTGCAAAACCTTAGCAAGTATTGTGCCTCATGTACCATTCAAGTAGAGTTCTCTTCACTCTTCACTCATTTTATTTAAGTATTGAGGGGTTTTCACGGTGCATTATATTAGATATCATTTTTTTGGATTCCACTGCGTTAAGTAAATCATTCATCTATGACCATTTCCGTGAGAGGTAGTCTTAACTGACTAATTTCTCATGATTTTTCAAAGACGAGAAATATAATCAAAGACAAGGGAAATAAAAACAACCAAAACTGGATGCAACAAGAGTCTCATCGCAGGGGGAAAAATCATCTAGAAAAAGCTGGAGTCCAGCTCTTACTCAATTTCCAATCATCATCTCTCTTGAGATTCTTAGCATGCCTCTCAATCTCAATTTTAGACATGAGTTGTTTCACAATAAAGTTTAAAGATTATTATTAAATCAATAAGTGTTTATGGATGAATTTTGATTTAAGATATTTATTCACAATTAAGTTTTCCACATGTGGATGTATATTTTATTTTTTCTCTTTTTCAAAGAGATAAAAAGCATAATAGGAGATCAGTTACACATAAATTGTTGAATAGTAATTAGAGTTTCAGAAGTAGGCTAAAATTGATGGATATTATTTCTTTCTAGCTTGGTTTTTAGCGAGCATCTAAAGAGATATTTTCTTCTAGAATTGATGATAAATTTTCATTGTCTTCATGTTGAATGCCATAGTTAAATAAGCATCATTGGTCCATAATGTTAAATGTAGCATTGAATAGGAGATTGATTCTTTTCCTTTCATGCAAAATATCATTGTCGAAGCATCTGAAGCGATGATTTCTTCTGGAATTGATGATATATTTTTGTTGTCTTCATGTTGAATGCCATACTTAAATATGCATATTGGTTCATAATGTGAAATGGATTAATATGGAATAGGCGATTGATTTTTTTCCTTTCAAGCAAAATATCATTGTCCAAGATGTATGCTTTACAAGTCTCACTGGCCATGAACTGGTTTGAATTATTGATAGGCTTATGATAAGGAAACCATGCCTGGATATCAAAAGTTCTATTAGATCTGAGACAAAGGTTTTTGAATTGGGATGATGGACATGAAGTGGAGGTTGAAAGCATTGGAACAAAAAGCGAAAGTCCTTTGTCTGCTATCAGAAGATCCTTAGTGTTGTTTAGTAGAGGGTTTGCCTCCTCCACAATAGATCGATCATTCTCTTACCTCAAACTCATCATCTCACCATGTCAATGTTTTGCGTACTCCACAAGAAAATGGTACTCTTCATCTAGAAAAGCCAAATGAAATTCTTGCCATGGACAATAAGAAAATCGTAAATGGAGTGGGTGGTTTTGTGTCCTATAATAAACGTAAGCCCGTGGCTATTGGTAGAGAAAGCACAATTGTGGTTCCTTTAACAGAATCCCATGATGTGGCCGAGGTGCCTCAAAAGGATAAGGCTAGCAATTGTTTGCTCAAGTCGCGGTTATTTTCTCCTTCAAAGAAGAATGTCAATACAACTCAGATGTCACCAAATAAGGCTGAACCTGCCTGCTCCTACCAAAGCATGGAGGAATGGGTAGTGGCCTTAGAAGCTTTGAAGAAAAAAACTAATACTGGCTAATGAGAGCGGGAATATTGCAAAGGCTGATATTGTAGAGTTGAAATCATCCATGTCATAACTTGAGAAGAAATTGAGGGAATTAGAATTATAATGCCAAGATCTGAAGCATGCATTGAATCAGTCAATTCAAGATGGGGATATGGAAGGTTCTGATAAAACTAGCAGAAGGAATCGTGAAAATGAAGTCATATGCAGAGAGTCCTACAAAGTTGGAAAGAAAAATCGTTTGCTTGACTATTCCGAAGTGATGGTAGAAGGTTTCCTGCAGATTGTATTAGAAGCAAGGGTCTCTGTAAAATGGTTCTGCGGGACACTGGTAAATCAGATACAGGAGCTGGATGAGAAAGCAATGGAAGATCTCAATCTACTTCTACAGCCATATATTGTGACTGTTACTTTTAAGGTTACTATAGGTGTCATGTATCATTTAGAATCTCTCATAAATCTGGCCATATATCAAGATTTTGAGAATTGCAGCTTTCAAAAGAATGGTGCTTAGACCATTCTGGATATACACGAGAGTTGTCGAGGGAATTTTTCATCCTTAGCATCATTAACTTGAGCTAGAGCGAAGTCCTCAGTAAGGGAACCATATATTACAGTGAAATTTTTAGCTGGTTCTACGATCAAAAGATGAATTTTATTGTTTATATGTTAAACTCAACAAGATGACATACTAAGATAAAAAGTGTTATGGTAGTACAAAAGTGGGGCTTGGAAGCTGTTTTCCTCCTCATTTCTTCATCATAACATAATTTCTTGCATCAATTTTGTATAAATCCGTAATTGATAGTCAATATGAAGACCGACCTAGTTACACTTTTCGACAATCCCTCTTAACTAGGGAGGTATTCATATAGGTACATGGTCACTTTCAAATTGAAGAATCTTATAAGAAGAATCGGATTATTGGTAATCACATCAGTATAGTATCATATCAACCAACATTGTCCTAGTGAAAGGCCTTGACTAACAGCCCCATCTCTCATTGAGACAATGGGCTACAATGCTGGCGAGACACATGACTTATAGACACCATAGTCATTGTATCTCCAAGGTACATACTCCACCCAGGTGTTCCCAAAGTATGACCTTCTTGGACTATTCTTCTCTTGGGTAGCCAGCCCTCAAAGAATATCAGTCCTCGACTACTCTGGTGTACTGCCTCCGGTGTGCGACAAAAAAAGATGCACTGTTACCGGTGCATGCTTGTTTTTTGTGGTGCACCGACTGTTTTTTTTAATTTTAATTATGTATGTATATTCCTAAATACATGTCTCATTTAATAAAAAAATTGTATTTAATATGTCAATCATTCAGCGACATGAAAGGAGAGAAGAGAGGGAACAACAACAACAACAAGCAGACCAGTATAACATGGTTCTCCTGTGGGAGGGACGAGAGAGGGAGAGAGATGCGTACCCTCGCCCTATTATAGCAGCTACCCAGGGGATCCTAAGGCAGGTAGGCCTCCTCAAGTTCTATGAGGAGGCTACATCCCTAAAGGGCCATGGTGTGTTTTTACGACATCTTATCCGCAGGTGGAATGCCCACCTACAGGCTTTCTGGGTTGGTCCTAACCAGTGGTACGTGCCCACTGAGGATGACATCTATTTCATTACTAGCCTATCAAGGAGAGGGGTGGATTTTCCCTCGTTCCCAGAGGTCCCAGTTGGCTATGAAACAGGGAGTCAGTTGGTGTACTCCCAGAGATACATTAGCGCGAATATACTGTCTCCTTCAGATTTTCAGGTCTCGGGAGGTCAATTATGTATTGCTTCATTTGGTAGAGATGAGGTGAGGTGCGTCTCACTACTGATTTTGACCATTTCACACAACACCAGCAACAAGCAACGCATTAGTTGCCCGCTTCTATTTTATGTTGATTCTTTAGTACAGGAGCCACGACTTGTGAGGTGGTCTGCCATTTTTTTTGCGGCAGGTCTGTATAGCTTTAGATAGATGTCATGCTCATGCACAAGGGAGGGTGAACTTCCCTTTAGCTTCAGAGCTATTTTGTTTATTTTTTGAAAGGTTTCCAGAGACGAGGCCTAGTTTTGTTCGGCAGCCTCGTAGGCCAATGCTGCATGTACGAATGTAGATGTGGGGACAAATGATGCCCAAGACGGGTGAGTCTAAGTTTTTCTCGAGGATATCGCATGATGCACTGGAGTTGCTAGCCAATGTTGATGAGCATCCCTTCGTTATGGTCCCCTGTCCGTATGCTGGTTTGGATTGCCGAGGGTGTGCCAACATCCTCTTCAAAGATGATGAGTCATCAGATGATAGAGGTAATATTACTGTTTTATTTAAATTTATTCTAACATGTTATTTAACTTGTTTTTATTAAAATGTTTAATGAAATTTTCCAATTATTGTTGTGTACTTATATATATTTTGCAAACATTGGATCATTTGATGGCGATGAGATGTCAGCGCCACCAAATGATCCAGGTGTGGATCCTGATGACGATTAGGATATGGCAGATGTCGAGGATCAGGCTGATGCAGACAGACCTGGTCCTCATGGTGCACACGTATCGCCTTTTGCTAGGCGTAGGCTTGACAGTATATTGAGGATGGAGTTGGGTGACCAACTCTGTGCATTGTTTGTAGAGGTGGAGTCAAGCCCGCCACAATGAGAGATATACAGGTCGATGCTAGCTTGGTACAGATGTGGAGAGACATGCCACATGACATACTCACCTTGATGCGGCATGTCGTAGGAGCTACGAGCTTAGTTACGCAGTTGAGGAGGGCCCTTCAACTTTATAGGCATGGTTGAGACGCAGTACATCGATAGTCCACGAGCAATGACGCATCATCTGATGATCACAATCAGGGGAGTGATAATCGTTCACCTCGCACCACAGATGAGTAGTGTGCAGCATCGACCAACAGTCATGATGGAAAGCAGGCTGGACCATCGGCCATGTCGAGTTAGCAACCTGAAACATCCAGCAATACTCATGATCATGAGCAGGCTGGACCATTGA
This sequence comes from Pinus albicaulis, assembly GCA_034641835.2. NCBI lineage: Eukaryota > Viridiplantae > Streptophyta > Pinopsida > Pinales > Pinaceae > Pinus > Pinus albicaulis. The sequence goes on from CM076572.1 coordinate 452,041,857, forward strand.
CCATGTTGAGTCATCACGATGAGCAGCTGACAGGTGATCCTGATCAGCATGAGGCACAAGTACCAGATCAGCAGGCACGTGATGATCGACATGTATCTGAGGTTGTCGAGGCAGCATCATTGACTGAGCAGACCTTGACTAGTACTACTATTGATGATGTGCCACTAGCTGATATTTGACATTTATATTACAGTTGTGTATTTTTGACATTATATATATATATATATATATATAGTCCATGTATTTTATGTTCATGTTGCAGTTGTACTTAATTTACATGTTGGTAATCATCATAATGTGTATATTGTTAGGTCATGTTAGATATGTTGATTTAATGTGCAGCTTACAAATAGATGTGTATATGATAGCAATTATTTGACATGAGATGTATATTTGATGTTTGTGTTATGATGATGTTATACAATGCTAATTTTGTTTTGTTAGATGAACATGATCACGACGATTAGATGATGTTAGCGAATTTGAATGTGTTTTTTAGTCGAATATGATGTTTGTATGATGGTTATCATGATCGTGATGTTTATTTAATTTAATATTGAATGGTCGTGATATTTATTAAATATTATACTGTGATTGTAGTTGAAATTTTAGTTTTAATTGTATGTAAAATTGTAAAATTGTATTTGTATTTGTATTTGTAATTTTAATTTTAATTGTAATTGTATGTAAAATATTTGTAAATTTTTTATTGTAATTGTAATATTTAATTTATTGTAAAATTATTGTAATTTTAATTTTAATTATAATTGTAATAATGTAAAATTGTAATTGTAATTTTAATTGTATGTAAAATTCTAAAATTCTAATTGTATTTGTAATTGTATGTAAAATATTTGTAAAATTTCAATTGTAATTGTATGTAAAATATTTGTAAAAATTGTAATTGTAATTGTAATTGTATGTAAAATATTTGTAAAATTTTAATTGTAATTGTATGGAAAATATGTGAAATTTTAATTGTAATTATAATATTTAATTTATTGTGAAATGATTGTAATTGTAATTTTAATTAATTGTAATTGTATATATCTAAAATTGTAAAATTGTAATTGTATGTAAAATTCTAAAACTGTAATTGTAATGGTGTATATGTAAAATTGTAATTGTAATTGTAAATTTTATGTAAAATTCTAAAATTGTAATTGTAATTGTATGTAAAATTCTAAAATTGTAAAATTGTAATTGAAATTGTAAAATTGTAATTCTAATTCTAATTTTATGTAAAATATTTGTAAAATTTTAATTGTATTAGTGTGAAATGATTGTAATTGTAATTGTAAATGTATGTAAAATTCTAAAATTGTAATTGTATGTGAAATTATAAAATTGTAATTCTAATTGTAATTGCAATTGTATGTAAAATATTTGTAAAGTTTTAAATGTATTAATGTGAAATGATTTTATTAAAAATTGTAAATTTGTAAAATTGTAAATAATTGTAAAAAATAAATCTAGAAGAATATGAACTTTTGTAATATAATAAAGTTTAGAAAATAATGCAAATAAATTCATGTACTTTAGAATTATCATTATTTTATTATGATCTTACATAAAAAAAAGAACTTTATACAGTACGCCATTGTTTTTTAGATCAACGTAATTGCAAATTATCAAGTGAAATATTGATTTTAACATTAACACAATGCAAATTACCAATTAATTCAAAATACATATTATAATGTTTCGAAAAAAGGAGTCTGATAAGTTATAAAGTAGTTAAGTCCTTTTCTTTATAAAAACTCATCTTAAAAAGTATAAATATTGATGAAATAACACATGTACCATATCACTCTCGGTTCTCATGATCACCCTCATTATCTTCCAATTCGCATGGCATGATAACACTATTATTCTCAAAAATATGTTTTGATCTAGGGTCATGTCTCAATACGAACCACCAATCCCGATCCAACACATCTAGGTAAAAAACACATGGTTGCAGTGTTTGGAGAAAACATAGGGCTCCTTAGCTTCATCCCACATCTTTCTAGAGTTTATACATATCAGCCTACTATCGCGATCTTCCTTTACATTATTCCGATCAAAGGTGCCCACCACTTGCACCTAAAAATAATACATAGGAAAGAAAAGAAATCCACTTCAATAATCTCTTGTATCTTTCCGACGTAACCTAACGTCCCTTGAACTAGGTTTTGATCACGATGGCTAGATCGACTAGATTGATTGAACTCGAATTCCAATCCATAGTCTTGTGTCATGTGTCCATCATCAACATTTTCTGTTCGAAAATGGTGTCCATATGCCCACATAGATGGGAACAAATGCACCTATAAAAAAAGTTAAAAAATCATAGTGTCATGTGTCTTATAATAACCCAACAGTTAAAATATCAAATATAGATGTAATTACATTTGAAAGATGCATTATTAAGTCTCAAATGTACATATAAATTAAATAGATTATTATCGAGTTGTTGCACCCAATCCCTATGTTTAGTGCATCCTCTTCAGCACGCGGGTAATGATCAGTTACACCGTATTTCTCTCTGACTTGGTCAACAACCCAACTATTGGGGCATATTTTTGGCATATTTTCTCTTAAATGATCGGGATAAGGCACACTTCTACCATTCAACCGTTTGAATTATTTCCTGTCACTATCCCATTTCATCCTCTTTTGCTCGTACAATACGACCCACGGTTGTGTCGCTTCAAAATTGTAAAGAATGAATTTATTGATTGCTTCAATTTCTGCATTCGCTGATGAAATCAAATCGACATTATATAGTACATAGAGATCAAAATATACATTATATCGAAGTTCGACATGAATATTTACTTTGTGTAAATTTGAAAAATTATAAATCGCTTTTTTTCCATTTGTTTGGAGCAACTCCCCTTTTGTCTTGTCTTCATCCCTTTCATCATCCCAAATCATTGCACCTGGTCTGTTGTCGATATGCTTGATGTACTCACTGGCATAATAGAAAGACTCATATGATATGTACCCCTCTGCCATAGACCCCTCGGGTTTTGCCCTTTGTCGAACAAAACCTTTCAATTTCTTCATGTACCTCTCTAAGAAGAACATCCAGCAATGACACCCAACTAATTCAACCTCATCTACTAGGTGGATTAGAAGATGAACCTGCAAGTCCATGAAACTCGTCGGCAGTTCCTTCTCAAACATACAAACAATCTCAACTATCTCTTGATGCCACCATGGAATGCTAGCCACAAGAATCTCCTTTGACGTGATCCAACGTACAAATGCAGATAATTTAGATATGGCACGTCCTAGGTCTTGAGGGAATTCATGTGTCACACACCCACGCATGAACAAAGGATAATGAGACTGCAAAGTTATAAACACGTGCAATAATATACAAAATTAGTTATGTTTTATGATCCCTGCATGGGATAAAATTTATTAATATAAAAAATAATTAAATCATGCTTTTGACATTATACGTACTCTTAGAAGATTCAAATGGTCATGCGATTTCAACCCCGACAAATGGTCATCCACGGTGAAGCATCGTCATAGTGAAGACCTGTATGAAGATGGCACCCTCACACCCATTATAACTTCCTTTGCCAAAGAAAGATCATCTTTTTTTAAAATCCATGGGACATCACCTTCTTTGAAATACCATAAATTAAAGGGACTAGCGCCTGCCTCTAAGCATGTACTTTCTAATTGTCTCGGCCAATGTTTATTTTTAGTTCTTGAAGTAATAAGATCTTTCCTAACAGCCAATGTGTCACTTTGTTTCGATGATATGTGCCTCCATAAAGAAGATGAAACATTTTTAAATATATACATGGGATCTAATAAGTGGGTAATCGTAAGATGCTCACAATATGGGAGGTTATAAAATATAGATTTCCTTTTCATCCCAATGGGCAATTTCTCAACATGGGTGTCAAAGAATTATGGATCATCGAACAGAGGCTCCCCATTTGAATCGAACATTTCTATGAACTCCTTCTCCTTCTCACTCTCATATGCTCTAAGCTATTTAGCTGGTGTCGTTATTGGAGGCCTTTGGGTTCTCTCTCGTTTACCATTGAAAGCTGATGATACTCTTCTGTAAGGGTGTTCTTATGGGAGGAATACCCTGGAGCAATCATACACTGGCTTTCGTAGGTCCTTGGACCATCTAGCTTTCAGAGAATGTCCACAACATTTACATCCAAAATAACCTTTTGTTACAAGACCTGTGAGATTATTATATACAATTTATATGCATGGCACGTTAAATAATATCATGAATATCAGAACAATTACAATGAATTAAATAACTAATATGCGAAAGAATATTGTTACATATATAAACAAATCAATAAACATGTAATTTACCAGAGCAAACTCCTAAGCCTGGATAATCATGTGTCGTGTAAGCACATATGCCATACAACGTAAAACTCCTCCCTGCTGCGATGGGTCTTGATACATCGCATACATTTATCCCATCCCATAATTCCTTCAATTCATCTTCCAGTGGTTGTAAGTAGACATCCATATTCTTCACTTGTCTTCTACTAGGGAATATGAGAGGCAACATAAAATGTTCATTCTTTACGGACAACCATGGGGGGATATTGTTATTGATCACTACTGCAGGCCAAACAAAATAGTTGGTGTTCTGGAGGGAATATGGGTTGACGCTATCCATGGCTATGCTGAGTCATAGACTTCGTACTTCATCCTTGAATTTTTCGGGCCATGTATCCTCTATATGCTTCATGGCTATTGAATCAGTTGGGATTCACATAACTCCCAACTCACTTCTGTGTGAGGCATGTCATCTCTGCAACATAGTTAATTCTTTGCAACAAAAGAGCCTTTGAATCCTTGGAATTATAGGCATGTGCCTCAATATCTTAAAAAGAGGACCACGTGATTTACCCTTCTTTTTTTATTTATCATACCTGTCATGCCCACATTTCGGACATATCTTTTTGTCTTCATATTCTCCTCTATATATAATACAATCATTTGGATATGCATGATATGATATGTACTCAACACCCAACATTTTTAAAAATTTCTTTGCCTCTTCACAGCTACCGAGAAAGACATTATCACTCAGAAGAACCTTATCTTTAAATAACCTGTAGTTGGTCATCATAGAAAATATTAAATGTACATTAATGTCGATATAATTATTAACGTTCATAAAATTTACCATTTGTATGTTAATTGTGTTTTTATATTTCTCAAATTTATATAAGGGAGGACTTTATGGTAACTTACCTCAAAATTTCCGAGAAACATGCATTCGACAAGCCAAACTTTGCTTTCAAATTGTATAGTAACATCGTTGTCCCCAACTGGGTAGACTTTGACTGACCGCCAGGTCCAAAGAGAGGGGTGGTGGAAGCAAATTTAAGGCTTTAGAAAAAGGTGTCAGTGATATGAGCATCATCCCCTAGATACTCATTGTTTTGGAATGCATCTAACAACATTGTCTTCATGGCAGTCGTATCCCTTAAGTAATCATCCATACCAACCTCTATTTGATTGCATCCATTGCCAACTTGTGAAGAACTATTATTGTTGTAGTCATTCCTAATTGGTGAATTTGGACGTAGCGGGAATTGAATCAGTGGTTGATTCAACCATTCTTAGTATCATTCCTCTCTGATTTTTTCTCTTAATTCAACCTTCTCTCGATTTGACATTATCGTGGGGCGCAACGGAAGAAGGTTGGTAGTTCGTTAATCATCACTAGAATCCTAATAATTTCAAAAAATATATTTGAATATGATTAGTACAAAATCTATGATATCAATTAGTAAGAACATTGACAATGAATGATTAATTTGTTTGACGTTGAAATAATTACATTAATATACCAAACACTTATTATTACCATCATTGTCTTGGGATTGTGGCTAGAAGATGCAATATTGTTACAATTGGCAGGGTGAAGCGACTGTCCATTTTCATCTACCAAATGCGTCTTACGGTATGCTGCTCCTGATAAGAGCTTTTGATGTTTTGGAGTTGTTTGATTATTTTGTGCATCTGAACTTGATTCTAGATCTGCATGAACCTGTAAATTTGTATACATTATAAATTTAATTAAGCTGATTGACATGGATAAAAAACATAAATTCAATTAGATAATGAAAATATAAATAAAATATGAAGTAAATATTACGTCTCGAGATGGATAGGGAGAACTCCGCGATGGACTTTGAGAAATATTATGGAACGAGCTGGATTTTGAAGAATTGTCCATTTGATATAATTATGATATTTTCTCCCTACATTTGAGCAAAATCAACAATAAATTTTAGTGCACACACCTAAAAGTAATTTTGGTGCCTTAAAAATTGACTTATTATTATCGTTGCTTATGTACAGATAACCGCACCGGTGTTGTTTTAATTACTGCACACCGGTGCCGTGTTATTAACTGATGCACTGGTGCGGTGTTATTAATTGACGCACTGGTGACGAAAAGCCGCAAATTTCAAAAAAAAAACGCACACACACACACACACACACAAACTTTATTTTTTTTAAGTGAAAAATGGGCGGCAAAATATTTTTGAAAATATAATTTTATAAAACAATTCTTTAAATACTAAACACTTTTCATTATTTCACTATTTTTGCAAAAAAAATCAGCCAGAGATTTGCACGAGACATACCTGGAGCAAGAGAGCACCAAAGCACTGTGGAGCAGCGAAATACTTTCGAACAGAACTATTCAGATAATCAAAATTCCAAACCTCTAGTGATTCAAACCCTGTAGCATAGAATTTCAAATGAGCTCGTGATTAAATTTTATTGTTTTTTTTTTACATTTTATGCAATATTTTTTACACAGTAAGTAAAAAATTTCAATTTGTTGTTCATTTTCAGAAACAAAAAAAAAAAAAACAAAAAATCCATTTTTACCCTAAACCCTTCATTATTTTTGTTCTTGCCCTTGCTTCTTCTTGTTTCTGTGATTTCAGAATTAGATATTTTTCATTTTAGATTTATAGGGTTTGTATTGCTATATGTATAGGCCTATGACATCTAACCCACGAGACGACTTGCATAGTCAGATCTCAATCCACGTCAGCCCTTGCGTGAAAAAAAATAAAAAATAAAAAAATAAAAAATCAAAAATAAAAAAATCGGTGTGCCTGCGTTGTATGGTGCCAGAGTGCGCGGCCATCGACGCGAGCGCACACTTTTTTTCTCTCTCTTCTTCTTCTTCTTCTTTTTTTTTTTTTTTTTTTTTTTTTTTTAAATAACCATGCACCATATGTAAAATAGAGCACCTGTGCACTATTTCATTATAGCACACCGCTCACGTATTGTTTGACAAAAAAAAAAAAAAAATTGTGTTAATCGATGCACCATGTAACATATAACGCACCGTACGTTGGTCCCTTGTTTGCGCGGGACGTTTATAAGAATAGGCCGCACCGCCCCCTCCACGACACCATATACTATAAAAATTAACACTAGACGATTTTTATTATTTTGTCTGTGTTAATCGGTGCAGTGGTTAACATGTAACGCACCGATGCTCCTTATTGACATAGAGCATCGTACGATGTTTTATACTCTTTGGGCAGCGCATTTATAAGAACACGACGCACCGACATCAGTGCGTACATCATTTAAAAGCGCATCGGTTTCTTGATATTTTTTCTTTTACCTGAAAAGTTGATAATTTATTTATAAAATATATTAATGAATGATATGGTACAAGTTTTATATTGATAAAGAAATGGTTGACAAGAGATCAAGTAACAAAAATACCGATAACACATCAAGAAAAGCAAAAAAAACAAGTTCTTTGTAAATTCTTTACAAAAAATATTATTTTTGACCTATATGTAAGTTTAACTAATATGTATTGTTTACTGTGTAGTATGCAGAGCCACAATAATGAAGCTCGATAAGATTATTTCTGACCTAGGACCAGAAGAGCATAAAAGCTTGATGGAAAAATTGCAAAAAGATGAATTAGGTGAATGAAAAAATACTATCGATCTAATATGAGTTTTTTTTTTTTTTTTTTAATAATATACTTAAAATTATTAGATAACTTGTTTCAAACAATCTATTAATTCACATTTGTTTAATGTTTTACAAGGACCAACAACTCAGAAAATGAATGTTGTTCTAAGAAAAAAAAAGAAAAAAATAGAATATGCAAATGAAAATGAATTGCTCCTTAGCTCATTTGGAGTGGTGTTGGAGGTTAACGAAAGGGGGAAAAACTTTTACAAAATTTTGAGGGATCTAGTGGAATGAATGTATAGACTTTCTTTCCACTTACAATACAAAAATCAATCCAATGATTCCAAGAACCAAATTTTATCTAAATTACAGGAAGAGTTTCCAGAGAATTAGGCAATGAGACATGTCACACTTTTAACAACAAAAACGTACAACAACAAAAAAGAATGAATGAAAAAGTAATATTATTTTAAATGTTTTTCTAGAATTATTTATAAATATCACTTTTGTTATATTTACTTTTCATATATCAGCATAAAAATTAAATAGTTTATTGTCCTGTTACATTTTCAGGAAGATTATGAAAATCTCAAAAGATGAACGAGCTGATATTAGTAGGAATGTCCACAAAGGTGTACAAGGAGATGGTCAAAGAAATGGACAAAATTGCATCGTAGTAGGAGCCATCTCAACAACATCGTGCTTCAAATGTAATATGTAATCATTGAATTTTTCGATCATTAGGTACACTAAATAAACAATTTACATTAAATATTAATTTTCAAGTATTTTCTTGCAGAAAAAAAAAGAAAATGGAACCCATTCAGCACATAAAACAGGACCACAAGGAAGAAAAAGGGTTGATATATAAGTTCGTGAGTAATTGTTACTTCCTTATAACAACTTAACTAGATTTCATTTTTGTATATTTTAAGTTGTTTTACAAAAATCATCAATGAATGTCTTCAAACATGTGCTAGCATACAAAGAAGAACCATCATACGAATTGATTGACATTGGGTTAAATATGGGTTGTGATTATATGTTGGCATATCAGAAATTAATTGTGGAATTTGTAAGCATCTATCGATCTTGTTTTACTTAACTCCGTCTATAATTAATAGAACAATAAAATCTTTTATATTAAATATATGATTTGTTATGGGGTATAAAACTTGCAAGAAACAAAGTATGGAAATGCACGAACAGATGAAATCTTGAAAGATGGCATAATACATGGATGTGAAAGAATGTGTATAGTCCATGAATCAATTGTTGCTATGGTACGTCATTTCTTTTCGATTTACATTGATGTATATTATTTAATATTGCAATTTTCATTATTCTCACCAATGTATATATACTCATTACAATTTATTTTTATGTTTGTAGATGGAAGGTGAAGAAGAAGAAAACAATCAATACAGTCAACAAAACATCCATGAAAATAACCCAAGTCATGGAAGTAGCTCGAGGAGTGACAACAGTTCAAATGAAGAATGATGATCATTATGTTTGGATATCAAAGCAAGGCATTGTATTTTTTGAAATATTTGTCTGTGAAATTAGACATTTTGTTTAATGTAATGGATATAGTGTCCCAATTGAAAGACAAAGGGATACCAATAACTGTCCCATTTTGTATGACAAAGACTGTCACACACACACACACACAAATATATATGTTTTAATTTATTCTATTGTGTTCTCCATTGTCGTTGTGAAATGTAACACCACTGATTAAATTTATGGATGATTAAATATTATAATGAAGAGACGTGAAATCTGATGATATAATATAACAAATTAATCCAAACATCACATTCAAATGCACTAATAAAAATTTAATTGATATGAATATTGTTATAAGATATGTATCATATTTTGATGAATAATTAATTAAAAAAATTCACAATAATTATGATATGATATAACAAATTAATCCAAACAACACATTCAAATGCATTAATAAAAATATGAATATAACTAATATGAATATTGTTATAAAATGTTTCGACTTTTGATGAATAATGAATTTTAAAAAATCACAATAATTGCACTGTCACAGGTCGATCTCTCTAAAAAATACAAAATGAACACTGGTGCGTGTCAATTACTGTACACCGATGCGTTTGTATGATACAGTGCATCGGTGCGTTTCTACGACCTATGGGCACTGCACAAATACCAATACCAATACCAATTATAAATCTCGGTGTGTTTGTGTGATACTACACATTGGTGCATTTATGTGAGACTACGCACCGGTGCGTTTGTACGACCTATGGGCACTGCACAAATACCAATACGAATTAGAACAATCGGTGCGTTTGTCTGATAATATGCACCAATGTGTTTCTATAAGACTACGTACCGGTGCGTTGATACGACCTACGGGCACCGCACAAATCCCAATACAAATTAGAACGGCCCCATGCGTTGTATCACCTATAGTGCGTCCAATGCGGTTTTAGGCCTTTATGGCCCGATGCATGCACCTTCGACCGCCCCGGGCCGACTGTCTAGATGACATGCACCAGTGCGTTGACACCTTAGTAGCACACCGATGAAAAAAACATTCATAATAACCTCCAGCCGCCTAGTTTTTTTAGCTGTGTTGAAATTTCGTTAAAAGCTCCGCCAAAACCTCCGCTACCAAAAACAGATGTTGTAGAAAAAGTTTTTTTTGACAATTTTGGTCAATTTTGTAACACTAAAAACCTCATTTATAACCTCCACTAGAGGGTCTTTTCCTTGTAGTGCATTCAACACCACTGTAGACATCTCAGTGTCAGACATTAATTTTCCCAGTTCCTGCAGTTGATCTCTGAGAGATTGCTTCTCCTACACTACTTGCTAAGAATAGCTCCACCAATTTCTCTTATATTCCTTTTGATGATTCTAAATTTGATACATCGGAGATGAGAGAGTCTTTTATGGATTCTGTAAGAATCCTTTGGGCTCTTATATCTCCCTTCATGTATTTTGCATGAATTCATTGTACTTGTCTTCTATGCAGGAAAGTTTGAAACCCTAACCAGTTTGTTGCTTTCTTTCCAAAGAAGACATTTTGATAGATTCATATGACGTCATAAAGATACTTAATTGAGTAGATGCTTTTCTTCTTCTATCAACTTTCTTGTTGAAGATGATGGCAGGAACTCCTCTTAAACTGACTTCAAAGTAGGTGATCTTGGATCCTTGATGATCAAGAATTACTTTAGAATGAAGATGTCTTCAATAGTTTTGGGTGGTACTTAATGATTTGTCTTCCAACAATGTCAAGAATATTTGATGTTAAATATTACCTCCTCGATGTGTGGATTCTTTGAATAAGGTTGAAAGTCTTCTTGAGATGGCTTGAGGATTTGCTTGCAAACTGACTTGACTTTTCAATGTAGACTTTGAATTTTGATTTGATTCTTTCTAGAAAACTAAATTTTGATCCTTGAGTGTGTTCTTGTCAAATAGCCCTTTGTCTTTAGCACCTTATCTCTAATACCATGTTGAGAATTTAGAGGGCTGGAGATTAATTCAAATTCTCTTCTTGATAATTACTTATGAGCTTACTTGTAACGACCCATTCCTAATTGATAAGTAAAATAACATTAGCGAGTATACGACACACGCATATGATAGCTACACATGCCTATATCGCATACCCCGCATTAGTATTAAGACTACCTAAGTAAGAATAATGAATTGAATATTACTATATATTTTATCTCGGCATGATATGACGAAATATCAACAGGATACCTAACACGTATACCGCTCTATCTGCATATGCATGGGAGAGTGTTATTTAAGAAAATCAGATTTATAATTTAGTTAAAAATTATATGTGGGTGAACCAATAAAATAATAATATAATTTAATTGAGGCGAATTAATTAACTTAAAAACAAACATAATAGAAATTAAATTCAAATTAAAAATCTACATAAAACCATGACATCTACGTAACTAGATAAGGATTCCATATGGATATTTCGGGCACTTAATCCCAAAACCTTATCTCTAAGTTAAATATCCCCTTAAATGAACATAATATCTCCTTAAATGCCTACCCACCCTCATAAATGAGATAATATCTATGGGAGTTGGGGGCAGTGGAGAAAATTAATATAAGGGAAAGGATGTGAAGGAGGTGGGGGACGGTCTTTTGGAGGAAATTCTGCATTCTGTCCATAGAAGGATTGAAGGATACGAAGTGTTTGGAAGGGAGTCTCATCGTCCTTGGGATTCTGGGCACGGGGGCAGAAGAGTGATCTTCTGGATCTAGGATTGTTCCTAGATCGGCTGGGAGGATTATATTGTTTCGGTGAATTGTTCTATCTATCCACAGCATCACAGGAGGAGTGCCTGAGGAGTGCCACCATTAAATCATCTGCCATATTCCAGGTATTTCCCATGTATAGATTAGTTCCTTATGCAAAACAGAAATTTCATTACTGCTCTGCATCAAATCGTATTACTGCTGACTTATATTGATATATGTTTAGATTTATTTATGATGAAAGGATGTCTTAAAATGTATTCATTAACAGGCTGATAAGTGTGGTAGTGATTCCCTGTTAGTTGATTTAGCTAAGTCTTTCCCTCCAGCAAAAAACTCTGAAATTCCCTGAAATTATGTGTAAAATTTAAGAAATTAACAAACAAGGTCCCTACATATGGTATCAGAGGGTGTTTCAAACCCTCTTACGACCTTATAGGCCCATTAAAAATTCATTTACAAGCAGTTGTTTGTGTAAACCAGTCTCTGGTTGTTCTAAATTTAAAGCTGCTTGTGTAAACAGATCATACACTGCATAAACAAATACTTTTTATACAATAACTAACCTGCAACAATTACTGGTTCCTCACCAGCATTCCAGGATTTTGTTTCTTATCAAACTTTTTTTTTTTTAGAGCACCTAAAGTAGTCTTTCACCGAAATTATTGTTGAAAGAATGAGATAGAAGCTCAAGTAATCGAGATAAACCTAGTAGAAGAGGTATGTTGAGGTTCCAGTATTGACTGGTTTAAGAAAATATTGTGTAACATTACAAACGATGAGCTCTTTTGGCAGTTTCTATTGTTGCATAACCTATACAGGACAAAAGCAATTCAACCATAATATACAGATATACAGAGCAATTCCGTCTTTGATTCAATACTCATATTTTATTTTCACTTAATAGGCATATTTACTTTTCTCTTACACATTGCCAGCAACCCTAGTAAAAAGCATATAGATAATGACAAAAAAGTATTAAGATGACCTGACGAAGACTGTCCTTTGCAACAGTCAAAATTTTAGGATTTCCACATGTGAGAGACTTGAAGAGTATTGAAATTATCCAATCACGCATCTCTGTATGATTTGGAATTTGAAAATCAACCAGGGCCATGACTGTGCATAGAAGCTCATTACACACAGTTCGAAGCTTGCTCAGTTTCACAACCAAATTTGGATTAATAAATTTCCTGGTTGAAGGATTTTCATCTTCCTCCGTAAATTAAAATGCTACTTGTAGAACGCTTACAAACTCTTGACTCATCTTTAGAAGTGGAGGCTGAAGGGACAGGCAATAGTTTTTAGCCATCAGTTCCCACCTGCAGTGACACTAGCATTCATGTAAATATAACAGAATTTTGTATTCAAAATGGATTGAAGATAACTCAAGGATCTTTAAATACTTGAGCATTCTAGTAGAATCCATTTTGACAACAAATGTAAATCAGTCTAGTGTGCAGTTCCCTCAACTGAAAAATGTTATTAAAAACAATAAGGAAATGTGTAAAATGTGTTCGATTATATTCTAACTAATATACCTATTGTTCAATGCCTTTACTACGAAGAGGATGCATAATAAGCTTCTGCAACAGTGGTCGATGCCTTCTTGGAAATAAGGGCATGATGAGAAGATCTTCCTTTGAAGGATATTCTTCATATTCCCAATTTGGCCACTGCAATTCACTTGTCACTGCCATTAGCTGTAACTGTGCATATACAACAGCTCTCCAAAGGCAAAGTATGCCCAACCCGAGCACTGGATTCGAACTCTGTACCTCCGGGTTTAGCTCGGCTTTTTGGACTCCGAGGAGAGGCTTGCATAGCCGTATGTATTTGAAAGGGTGACAGATAGACGAGTTCTTCTTGGAGGATGTCCTTTTGAGGTTTTGGAGCTCAGTGAGATTTCATAAATTTACTAAAACGCTAGAAGGAGGGCTTGAACCTCGGACCTTTTGGTTAACAGCCACACGCGCTAACGAACTGAGCTATTCCACAATTAAATACCGCAAACTGACGAAAACGATGTTTTGTTTCTCAAATTTGTCGACGGGTGGACTGTTCGACGCGAGCGATACCGTTGACGTTGCTCCAATGTTGAAAATTGTCCCTCGCAAACGTGCACAGATTGCCTATCGCAGGCATTTTCCTCACAAGCAGCGGAAGGCCGAACTTCAAAACGAGGAAAGAAAAGAAATACAAGCTATCGATGCAGATCAGAGTCTGTCGATAGCGTCCCGTGAAACCAAGCAAAGGCATTTCTTCGATGAAGAGAAGACCGATACTTCTTTAAAAACTTCAAACATCCCTGCGGCGTGGCTTGAACTGGAGGCTCCCGAGCTGGAGTTCTCTCAGGGAAACAACGTGGATACGGAATTGACATCTGGGTTTTACCTGATCTGTTGTCAAAAGTACCTGTGGTAAAATGAAGCCACGAAATAAAATGCGATAAGGGACAAATCTGTGCTGCTCCATACCACATACGGGAGGGAATATGACAGGATTTAATTTTGTCATATAGTGTATAGTGTATAGGGTTAATAATAAAAAATAAAAAATAAAAAAAACAAATAGATATTGGCGCCATAGATTTGTCACCACATATATATATATGAATATATCATATTGTCGGAATATCAACAAAAAAAACGCAAATGCCATATAATTCGCTCCTCCATGTAGTATAATTTGAAACGTTTAAAATATATGTGCGCTAATATAGTTTAAGCCGAAGTTTTTATACATATGTCGAAGCCCGTGTTAAATGATTGCCACCGTTGTTAGGTATTCGGGCATTGGGCTATTAAAAAAAAATATATATATATATATATAATGATAAATGGCATATTAGAGTGTGATATCTAAGATTGAGGGAACAAAACTTATGATATAACACATCATTAAACAAAGATCAAATGATAACATCGAAAGCTGTGATAGTATGTGCATAATAATACATTAAAACTATAAGTCAATTTTGGGAAAAGTTAAAATTTGATTCACGTTGGGTTGGGATTTAATAGCTGTTGCATATAAAAGTTTTGAGTTAAGCTTTTATATATGATATAAAAGTCTAAATACGTTCACGATTGAAAAGTATAAAAAAGTATTTTGTTATATACATAGAATTTACTTATAAAAGGTGGGAATCAAACTAAATAAAAATTGATTAACACTATTTATAAATTATTTAGAGTTTGAATTTATACAAAATAATTGAAATTTTGCTCTCATTTGTTTTGTTACACAAACAGGGAGAGTCACAAGGGTGAAGAAAATCAATATTCAAGTGTTAGTTGTAGTTATAAGTAGCTGAAATCATTAAATCCCTTCTATCACTGCATCAGGGAATAAAACATTCTAGACAATTTTTTTGAACTAACACTTTGATCGATGAAAACCTTGCATTACACTCTAGATTTAGTAAGCATACATTACCCTGCATAGGACAAGGAGGTCGCGTTGCCACCCTCCTTGACCTCGATACCAGTAAGACCTGCCTGTAGGTAAAATAGCAAAAGAACTATACCCGTATGCCAGTTCAAATCTTACGAAAATTATATTTTGTCAGTCTGAAAATTTATTCACTCCTCATGAATTTATTATGTATTTCAGGGGGAATAAATAAATAAAAAAAAAAAAAATTACCATGTTTAACACGTACCAAAGGCGGCAACGCCAGCGAAATGCAGCGCCGCCACCTCCACTTTCACCATCGCCTTCACCACCATCAAGATCGCTGTCAGCACCTGTTGCTCCGCCCGATCTCACTACTATGATGAGCTCTTTAGAAGCCATTATGGAAACCTTGAAAGGGTCGCAGTCGACCAGGAACAAGGAGGAGCGACGTCAGTCAAAGGAAAGACATTCAGAAAGGCCGAAGGATTTTGATGACAAACCTCACAGAGAAGATATTTCACGGGAACTGCAAAAGATTAAACTCCCGGAATTCTCTGGAGGACAAGCTGGAGAACATGCCGAAGCATGGTTGGAAGGGATGATCAGATGCTTCGCATTAAGAGAATATTCTTCAACTTCTAAAACAAAGATCGCTATATTCCAACTCAGGGGGAATGCTCTGATTTGGTGGGGGAATATGGAAAAACAGCTGCATCTCACTTCATATACTGTTCATTGGGAGTTGTTTGTGGACTGATTCCGTGCGAAATACTTACCGCCCTTCTTTCAAGAGCAACAAGCCGGAGCCTTCCATACTCTAACCCAAGGGGGTAAAACCGTGGAAGAATACGAGATAAAGTTCATGGAACTTGTGAAATATGTTCCTTATCTAGACACGGATGAACGCCAGGCCGAGCGTTTCGTATTTGGGTTAAATCCTCGGATCAGAGCCATGGTAAGAATGTGGAAGCCACTGACGGTGGCAGAGGCAGTTGAATGTGCTCGTTATGCAGAAGAACATCTGGGGATAAAAAGGGATTTCAGGCCAGCTGAATCAATACCGCAGGCATTTACAGGAAAGACTCCCCGAAATTTCTTCCGAGAAAATAACTCGAGACCACCTCCTTATGGTAACAGGTTTACCCCAAGAGGAGCGGGGGCAGGAGCTCCCAGGACCATAAATGCAATAGCTTCCGGGTTCTCAAACATCAGTACTTGGAGGTCTCGAGGGACTGGTAGTCGAGGAAGGAATGGGAGAGGAAGCAGCACCAGGTGACAGAGTTCTTGGTCGGAGATTTCTCAGTCAGACGCAAAAGGACCAACCCGAGTGGACTGTTGAGGATGTGGAGGACCTCATCTTCGACATGATTGTCCGAAGAACTCTTGGCGAACAGGAAAAGAACCTTCATCAGATGCCCAAAGCAATCATAGAATCCATGCTGTCGTCAACAACAACCAAGCAGTGCATCAATCCACGGTAGTGGAATCTTCAGGTACAATCAACGGAATAAAACTCAAAATCTTGTTTGACACGGGAGCTACTGATAGTTTTATTTCATCTTATGCACTGAATAAATGTGGGTTGGCAGCCTGCAAGCAGGACGATTTTAAACAGGAAGAAATGGCTTCAGGAGACCTTCAATCGGTAGAATTAAGTGTGGAGGATTGCAAAGTTGATCTAGGAGTCTGTTTGACCAAACTAAAAGTATATGTCACGGCCCTAGGAACTTACGACCTGGTGATAGGAATGGATTGGTTAGAGTCTCATCGAGCATGGGTAGATTGTTCCGAGAAAACAATACTTTGCGTAAATGATATGGGTGAGACAATCCAAATTCAAGGTATTAAGAGAAAAGTATCCTTGCGTTTCATCTCAGCCATGCAAATGAAGCGGTGCTTAAGGAAGGGTTGTCAAGTGTATGTTGTTCAAGAGGTAAGCAATGGAAAAGGGCCTTTCTTAGATCAGTATCTGATTCTATCAGAATTTCCGGATGTTTTTCCAAAGGAATTACCTGGACTGCTTCCTCGAAGAGAGCTAGATCTCACCATTGAATTGAAACTTGGTACGAAACCTATATCTAAGACTCCTTATCGAATGACTGCCCCTGAACTTCAAGAACTGCAAATACAGCTGAAATAACTGTTAGACGTAGGGCACATTCGATCCAGTGTTTCACCATGGGGTGTTCCTATAATCTTTGTCAAGAAGAAAGATGGTTCATTGCGACTGTGTGTGGACTATCGAGATTTGAACCAAGCCACGGTAAAGAATAGGTATCCAATGCCTCGCATTGACGACCTTTTCGATCAAATGAAAGGAGCTACAGTATTTTCAAAGATTGATCTGCGATCGGGTTATCATCAACTCAGGATTAGCGAGAGCGATGTTTCTAAGACTGCATTCCGAACTCGTTTCAGGAATTATGAATTCATTGTGGTGCCATTTGGGTTGACCAATGCACCTACAGTCTTCATGAACCTTATGAATAGCATTCTCCGCAAATATCTCGACAAATTTGTACAAGTTTTCCTGGACGATATTCTCATTTACTCTAAGAATGAGAAGGAGCATGAAGAGCATCTTCGGATAGTGTTATCTTGTCTCAGATAGCACAAGTTATATGGAAAATTATCCAAATGTTCTTTCTTCCATAAAGAAATCCATTACTTAGGTCATATCATATCAGGAAAAAGAATCTCTATAGATCCTGAAAAGGTAAATACAATCAGGGAGTTGCCGATACCTAAGAATGCACATGAAGTGTGTAGTTTTATGGGTTTAGCAGGTTACTACCGAAGGTTTATGGAGGGATTTTCCAAAATTGCAAAGCCAATCACAAACCTTCAGCGCAAGGGTGTTAAGTATGAATGGACTGAGGAATGTGATAAAGCATTTTCTGAACTTAAGCGATTATTGACTAGTGCACCGATTTTGCGAGTACCGGATATGGATAAAGATTTTACTATGTGTACCGACGCATCTAAGCAAGGGTTAGGTGCATTTTTAATGCAGGAAGGAGGCGTAATAGCATACGCTTTGAGAAAATTAAAAACACATGAAGAACTTTATGCTACGCATGATTTGGAGTTAGCCGCGGTGGTCTTAGCTTTAAAGATGTGGAGACATTACTTGGTGGGCAGAAACTTTGTGCTTAAAAGTGACCACCAAAGTTTGCAATATTTATTCACCCAGAGAGACTTGAATGCAAGACAAAGACGATGTAGTGAACTCCTAAGCGAATACGATTTTGCGATTTCATATATCAAAGGGAAGGAGAATGTTGTAGCAGATGCATTAAGTAGAAGACCTCGAATCTTCTCCCTCATACCTATCAAGGTGAACTTGAGAAATCAAGTGCTTGAACATCTTGTAAGAGATAGTTGGTACTTAAAAGTAAGGTTGGGGCTCGAAAGCAACCATTCGAAGGAACCTAAGTTCGAAGGGTATGATTTGGAAGAGGACGGAATTCTACGATTTCACGGAAGGATGTATATACCAAATAGTGGAGATCTCCGAAACACCATCTTGAAGGAAGCACAACGGGCAGTATATTGTGTACATCCTGGGGTAAAGAAGATGTATGCTGACACTGAGAGACTCTTCTTCTGGTCAGGCATGAAAAAACGACATTGTCAAATTTGTCGCTAGGTGTCTTGAATGTCAGCAAGTAAAAGTTGATCACCGTCACCCAACAGGTCTCTTACAACCTCATGACATCCCTATGACCAAATGGGAGATAATTTCTATGGATTTTATCGTTGGGCTGCCTTTTACGCAACAAAAGCATAATGCCATTCTGGTTGTGGTGGATAGATTAACCAGAAGTGCTTATTTCATCCCAGTAAGAGATACTTATGAAGTAGCTGACGTAGCACAGGTATTCATAAATGAAATTATCAGATTTCATGGAGTACCTAAGAAAATCATATCCGACAAAGATCCTCGGTTCACATCAAGGTTCATGAATTGTATGAATTCGGCCTTGGGCACTCAATTAAATTTGAGTACTGCCTATCATCCTGAGACCGATGGACAGACTGTAAGGGTAAATCAAGTACTCGAGGATATGCTAAGGATGTATGTTATGGACCAATAATCACGATAGGAAAAGTACTTACCCTTGGTAGAATTTTCTTACAACAATAGCTATCACAGTTCAATCAGGATGCCGCCATTTGAAGCATTATACGGAAGACCTTGCAGAACGCCGTTGAGTTGGGACAGGTTAGAAGATCGAGTAATCGTCGGACCAGACTTGATCCAAGAGATGGAGGATCAGGTAAAAATGATTAGACAATGGTTAAAAGAGACTCAAGATAGACAGAAAATTTATGTGGGCACTCATAGGATAGATAGAAGCTATGTAGTGGGAGATCAGGTTTTCATCTGCGCAGACCAAATAAGAGCACCATCCGGTTTGGGTGGGGGACAAAATTGTCCCCCCGGTTTATAGGACCGTTTGAAGTCTTGGAAAAAGTTGGACCTGTCGCTTATCGTCTTGCACTGCCACCCCACCTGCACAAAATTCATAATGTATTTCATGTATCTGCCTTACGACACTATATTGTTGATAAATCTCATGATCTTCAATGGAAGGAACTGCGGGTATCGGACGAGGGAACCCTAACGGTCAAACCATTACGTATTCTGGAACGTAGGGTTCGACAGCTCAGGAACCGCTGGATAGACCAAGTGAAAGTCCAGTGGGACAAGTATAGTCCTGGATCAGCGACTTGGGAGGATGCTGAGACTTTTTGCCAGAATTACCCCAGCTTGTGCTAAATTTTGAGAACTGAAAACTTTTATGTATATGATTGCTCTATTTTGACACTTGAAATTTTGAAATACTATGTAAAGATGAGTTTTACTTTATTGGTACATGGATACCCATAAAGATATAATGCTACTTCACTTTACTAATACAAGATATATGTTGTTTGTTTAGAATTTACTGGTGCATGGGCACCGATATGCAATATGTCGTTTAAATTAACATTACAAGAATATGAAATCATAGATTAAACATTATAGATGAAACAATCTATCAATTTATTTCATTTCATTTCAAATATGATTGAAGGAAAGGACATAGAAGAATAACTACATTTTAAATGTGAAAATACATATTAGTATATAGATTGAAAATAGTTAAAAACAAATGCATAATAGATGGAACATGTATGAACTAAACGGAAACAGTATCTGAAATGAGAAATTTTATTGGACATATTGATACCTATGTGAACAAATTTCTTTATATATATATATATATAAGTTAGGATTGATATCATAAATATCAAAGTATTTTGAATATGTAGAGGTTGTTATATGGGTAACAATTGGTTATGAACAATATAGATGCATATGCTGTAATATGTGTACGAGTGTTTACATTGCAGATTGTGTACCAATGATTACTTCGCAGAACACAGGTTACCGAAACAATAGATGTGATGGAAGAATCCCCAGAACGTTGAGACTCCATGTGATTCCATGATAGGGTGTTGACCCTACGGGGAGGGGTGGAGGTGTTGCCCACCGTTTATCCTCCAATACCTGGAGTCATGGGAGGACTGTGTGAGTCACGCTCCCCTAGACATGTGATGATGACTGCCAAATGCCTACAAGCATGTCAGGTCGATGTAATCGACGCTGATATCCTTAAGGTCTATGAATGGATCAGTAAAACTGATGCCATGTCATATTCCTGTAGAGGACGGATAGGATGGGAGTGTAAGAGAATAGGAAGGATAGGATGATTTTAGAATAGTCTGTAGAAGCAGTTGAGATGAGAAGTAACAAATAAATTACAAAAAAAAAAAAGCATATTCAAATGGAATTCAATCTTAAAATACAGACCTTCTCACATGTGCCCTAATCTCTAAAAACATAATTATCGATATGAGTATATGAAGCCCTAACTTCGGGACGAAGTTTTTCTGAAGGGCGGAAGTATGTAACGACCCATTCCTAATTGATAAGTAAAATAACATTAGCGAGTATACGACATATGCAGATGATAGCTACACATGCCTATATCGCATACCCCGCATTAGTATTAAGATTGCCTAAGTAAGAATAACGAATTGAATATTACTATATATTTTATCTCGCCATGATATGACGAAATATCAACAGGATACCTAACACGTATACCGCTCTATCTGCATATGCATGGGAGAGTGTTATTTAAGAAAATCAGATTTATAATTTAGTTAAAAATTATATGTGGGTGAACCAATAAAATAATAATATAATTTAATTTAGGCAAATTAATTAATTTAAAAACAAACATAATACAAATTAAATTCAAATTAAAAATCTACATAAAGCCATGACATCTACGTAACTAGATAAAGATTCCATATGGATATTTCGGGCACTTAATCCCAAAACCTTATCTCTAAGATAAATATCCCCTTAAATGAACATAATATCTCCTTAAATGCCTACCCACCCTCATAAATGAGATAATATCTACGGGAGTTGGGGGCGATGGAGAAAATTAATATAAGGGAAAGGATGTGAAGGAGGTGGGGGACGGTCTTTTGGAGGAAATTAAGCATTCTGTCCACAGAAGGATTGAAGGATACAAAGTGTTTTGAAGGGAGTCTCACCATCCTTGGGATTCTGGGCACGGGGGCAGAAGAGTGATCTTCTGGATCTAGGATTGTTCCTAGGTCGGCTGGGAGGATTATATTGTTTCAGTGAACTGTTCTATCTGTCCATAGCATCACAGGAGGAGTGCCTGAGGAGTGCCACCATTAAATCATCTGTCGTATTCCAAGTATTTCCCATGTATAGATTAGTTCCTTATGCAAAAACAGAAATTTCATTACTGCTCTGCATCAAATCGTATTACTGTTGACTTATATTGATATATGTTTAGATTCATTTACGATGAAAGGATGTCTTAAAATATATTCATTAACAGGCTGATAAGTGTGGCAGTGATTCCCTGTTAGTTTATTTAGCTAAGTCTTTCCCTCCAGCAAAAAACTCTGAAATTCCCTGAAATTAAGTGTAAAATTTAAGAAATTAACAAACAAGGTCCCTACATTACTTGAGGTACTTATGTATTTTTCTTCTTTAACTTATTTCGTACTTCATTAAGTTAATTATCAAAATACACGAGACACACAAATTAGGCTCCTAGAGCCAGGGAAAAACCTCTCCCTCTTGAAGAGGAAAACCCACGAGAAATCATTCTTATAGATCTTCAAATGACAAGTACCATGACCAGAATTTAGACCCTTGACCTATGAATGCCTCCAAGACCTTACCACTGCTTCTTTGACTGCTTCCAATGCTCATCCTTTATATTTGCACAAAATTACATTGATTTGTGCCAACATTAGAGAACTTGGTCTCTAATTCTATTTTGCTTATCAAGACGCTTCTTCTTCTTACTTCGTATTCACTTGAGATATATATTGCTTTCTTTTGAGTGCTGAAGATAGGAAGGTAAATCTTACTTTCTATTCGAATATACACCACATCAGACTTTAGTTGATTAGCTTAGCATATCATTGTATGTTATATATAC
Source organism: Pinus albicaulis (assembly GCA_034641835.2). NCBI lineage: Eukaryota > Viridiplantae > Streptophyta > Pinopsida > Pinales > Pinaceae > Pinus > Pinus albicaulis. The sequence goes on from CM076572.1 coordinate 452,065,040, forward strand.
TTCAAACTTGATTCACACATATTTTCACTGGATCCACACTTATATACTATACACAGTCTTATACTGCAATTTTTTCTATCTGTTATGAAGATCTCAGAAGGTTCCTTGAAGGTCACAATTGACTACACTTTCATACCACATGTCTCTTCTTATTAATCTGCATCATCAGCTTCATTAACCCATATACATATTCGATTTGACTACACTTTCAGACAGAGGAATCTGCACCTCAGATCCGCATCTTAATCACAGGTGAGTACGCAATAGTTAGACTTCGTGACACTTGTAATCATCTCAAAAGATGTCCGCACTGAAACCTTGTACTTGTTCTTAAAAAATCCACACTTTCGTTCTGTGTGAACTTAGAGAGAATCCGCATATTTCATGTCCAAATGAGCTGCAACTCTAGCTCTATTTATAGTATAATTGCCTTTCTTTTAGGTCGACCATACAATCAATATTTAGGCTGACTTTAATCACTGATTCTGGGCTGACTTGTCCAGTTGTTGGAGGCTGAATTTAGGATCAAGATTGAGCTGATATTTCAACGTAGATTGTGGGAAACCTTGAGGGCCATTATGGGCCATTCTTTCGCAAGGCCTTGGAGGACATTCTTCATACTAGACACTTCATTATCATGACTCTTAATTACACTTATAAATATAAGACAAATCCTAATAGACATCAAGAAGAAGTTTATTGACCTATAATAAAATCTTGCTCATGAAACCCATGAAGCAAGTACAACAAAAATTACATTTTATTATCTTTGTCTTCTATAAATTCGTAATTGCATAGTCAATATGAAGACCGACCTAGTTACACTTTTCAACAGGCCATTGTGTTTTGCAGAGAAATATCTTTTAGTAAGAAGGGCCAATAATACATTGGGAAATTATTTAAAAGGACCAAGGTTTAAATTTTGAGGCCCATTAAAAAGGGGAAACAATTTTTTTTTTTTTAATATTTGAAGGTTATATTGGAGGGTCAATTATTTCTTTTTAAGCCAAGCAACAATCCTTTATTTGCAAATATTTTCGGCAACATGGTAGAAAATAGAATCAGTAAGTGGGCAGAAGTAAAAGAAAAGAGGGCAAAAGGAAAAGCGGGTTTTAGGCCGAAGCATTCTACAGTGTATCATGGCATCACGTTGAGACACATTACTGAAAAGGTTTGGGGGGATAAAGAAGAAATATTCTGCTGTTTTGTTGACTTCAAAAAGGGATTTGATACAGTCCCTAGAGATAAGTTGTGGCGTAGAATGGAAGAACTTGAAATCTCTTTGCATTATAGAGTTGTTGTCCATAGACTTTATGAAGAGGTGAAAGTCAAAATTAGAACCTCAGCGGGTATTTTAGAAAGCTTTAGAAGTGACATTGGAGTTAAGCAAGGTTGCCCTCTATCCCCTACTCTTTTTGTTTATATATTGATAAACTGGAAGAGTGGATAAATTTGCAAGGTGGAGATGGTGTTCGGATGGGGAAGTTTGTGATAAAGCTTCTTTTATATGTTGATGATCTTGTATTGATTTCTAAATCGGTCCATGGATTGCAGATGCTCCTGTATGCCCTTGAGCATTTTTGTAGAGCAGTGGGGATGCAAGTCAATATTAGCAAAACCAAAATAATGATTTTCTCTAATAAAATGAAACAAAGTCAACATACGTTCTTCTTTTAAGGCAACATTCTTGAAGAAGTAAATGAGTACAAATACCTCGGGATTGATTTCAACAACAAACTTAATTGGGAGGACTGTTGTTGTGGAGGTAAATTCCCTCTGCAGACAGAGGCAATCCCTACTAGCCCAGACTGGGTCTAGCAACAATCGTTCACGCTATAATGCAGGTTCCTAATTGCAGATAAACCAACTAGCGATGAAGGCTTACCCGGAATCCAACGCTGTCGCTTGTAGAGAAGGTAGCGCTCCCGTTCCTTAGCTCTGGCAGATCACAATCCTCACGATCTCTATGATCGGACACCTGCACACACCATAAACAAACAAACGCAAGCGTAAAATCCAGTATATGCAACTATATGTCAGTCAGAGAAGACATAACTCATGATCATTATCAAGAATAAGAGTGGAACCATAACCAATAGTCGCTTATCATTAATGAATCAAAAGAAGAATACAACCATAGCTCTGACGCTGAATTCTCCTTTGGAGGGTCGTCAGCAGAACGCGTCTCGATAAAGCCTGTCAGGGATGGGACAAACCTCTCTCTTCAGATGTCTTGACAAGGATCTCCTTGCTTGGATTTGGCCTTAAGGGAATGGATCAAAGCTCTTGCAGCATTAGGCTCTTGGGGAACTTGGAGACTAGCTTGCAAATGAGATGAGAAAGCTTTTATAGATGCAGGAAGGGGAGTTGTGATCCCTATAATCATGGGATTGGCCCTATCCTCAAGGAAGCTTCTATGAGAGGTGGCAAACCACTTCCTCTACATGGAGATCCGGAGCCAAACCTCCCAACTCAAATTAGATACCAGTTCCTGGATCAGTTAGGACGAAACTTCCGCCATTTATTTTTAAAAAACACTCCTTAAATGTAATAGACAGTGCTTATCAGACGAGCGCGAAATTGGCGCGCCTTGAAGGATCTCCCCATCGGCGTGGGTAATGAACGAAAAGGCTACCCGCGCCAATGCAAAAAGGGGGTGTTTTAGGTTTTTCACAAGGATTTGTCTTCGTGAAATGAGATTACATGCTTAGAGGAATGCTGCTGAAAGAAGCTTTTCGGTTATGTCACCGCTCACATAATAAGCTCCTCCACTAAAGTGATGGGGAATTGCAGGGATGGTGACAAATTGTTGTGTAACAGATGCCCCCTAAAGCATGAGGCCCGAGAGAGAGAGAGGGGTGAAATGCTTTACGAGAACGTGTCCAAATGAAAACACCGCCGTCGGAAAACCTGCGTAGAGAAATACAACTGATGTCTCAAATACATGATATATACGTGGTATGGGCGCAGCCATCCATAACAGAGTACGTAATAACCCAAATCCGAGGCATGGACGCATCCACCCAGTGAGGATCGGTAAATAGACTCAGGTATGGTCGCAGCCATCCAATCAGTGAGTCATGTAACTAATCATGATAATCCACAAAATCGCAGCCTGGATTATAAAAAGTAGAATCCAGGGTCTTGTGCTCCATCTCGACCCGAACAAAGTACAATTTCAAGCATGCGAATATGTAAGCTGAAGTTGAACATGCAAGAACATCGTCTGATTACCAACCAATGATGAAAGATGTTAACAGACGCGAGAGGTACCACCATTAATGCCAATGGTCCTCAAGGTACTATAGGTACAATCCACGGCATGTGAATCAATGAGCTGGTGTCGAACACCCGTAGAATCACTCAATCGGAGGCCAATGATGAAAACCTCACGTCGAATGCGAAGAACCTGCCATTGAGGCATGCAGGCTCCAAGGTACCAGAAGGGAGTCTCTAGATCAGCTTCCTGGATAATGAGCCGAAGTCGACAGGAAGTGACCTTGATCGAAGGTGGGCCATAGTGTTTCCCACATCATCGACGCGAGACAGAGGAACATAATGTTTTTGTGAATCACGATCAGATGAGAATTAGAGGAAGGTTGGTACTTGAAGAGGTCAACTTCTCTTGAACATATAAACGACACGACAATGGGTTTGGCAGTATTTGACATCAACAGATCAGAGGTCATGATGACGAGGCAAAGAGGAGATGAGAGGTCAAAAGGGATTACCCAAACCCACGGAGGCAAACAGATAATGAGGTGAGATGTCCCCAACCCAACACGAATGCAGACAAGTGCCATGTTCAAGAGCGACATACTGCCGACACGACAATGATGCTGGTTCCATTTTTCCCCACCATTTCTGGCGAGTACCTCTTTATTTTTACACAAGCTTGAAGAGGATACCATATGCTTGATGTATAAGCCCACCCTAGTACATTTAACGAGCCCTAGGAAGGAGGAACTCGGAGAACGTCATTGCGATTGAATCCAATGTCATCAGGGTTTAACGAGTCTGACAAAGGGAGAACTCAGCGTCTTTTCATGTTTAGAGAGTTTGAAAAGACAGCAGAAAAGTAAACTCCAAAGGTCCTTTTTCGTAAATAGTTCCTCAGATCCGAAAAGGTAGAAAACTTTGTCTGAGAAAACCTCCTAGTCGCGATAGGCTAGGGTATTCCTTTTTTATAAATAATCTATCCCAGCCCGAAAAAGGGGTAAACGTATACTGGGTAGATGTCGTTTCATAACCACTTTAACGAGATAGAAACGACAAGGAACTCGACAATCTTTTCATGTTTAGAGAGTCAGAAAAGAGCTGAAAGGTGACTCCTCCTGAAGGAACGAGTGGTATTAAGGGTAGCAATTGGTTCCGGTAATGGCAGAACTGCTCAAAACAACTAAAGGTCAAGAGGCTGGCTAACAAGACCACTCATCGCAGTGGTTCCTTAGGAATGGGTAAAACAACCAAGTGAAGGCATATGATCGGCCAAGCAGATAGTAATGATGGAGTGAGAAAACCAAGGCTCATCAGGCAAAGACAGGCTGATAAGATGGCAATCACAAGAGGCAAAATGGGAAAGGTTTCATTTTTACACAAGCTTGAAATCAGGAAACTCTGCTTGAGGTTGGTTTCATTTTTTACACAAGCTTGAAACAAAGATAAACTATGCTTGAAACCGGTTTCATTTTTACACAAGCTTGAAACGGAAATAAACTATGCTTGAAAAAGTAAGCATGCCCCCAGCATGGTGACTCAATTCGAGGTACATGCCCCCCAAGCTTCAGTCCATATGAAAGGCATATGGAGTGAAGGTTCAAATTACGAGATCAAGAGAAAGACTCGACTCCATTTTTTTAATAGAGAACTTATCAAAGACTCGAATTGAACGGGAAAGTGTTTCATTGTTTTAACGAGGTTGACACATTAAAAGAACTATCCTCAAACGAGGTTGTTTCATTTTTTAAGGAGCTTGACACAAGAAAATGAACTGTGCTCCGAAGACTTTGTTTCATTTTTTAAGGAGCTTGACACAAGAAAAAGAATCCTGCTCCGGCAGACCTGGTTTCATTTTTTAAGGAGCTTGACACAGGAAAGGAACCATGCTCCGACGAAAACTCATCAGAATGAATAAGAAGTCATCGCTTTCAAGAGTTTCCCATCGATGGAAGGAAAACATCCTGAAAGTCTGGACCCAGTGCCCCCAGCACACTATACACAACGGCATCATCACTGAGTACCGGTACGGGGTAGGTAGCCACATAGTTGACCTGCGGTGGGGCAGATACAACAGGTGGATAAAAACCAGGAAGGGATGATGGCGGGCCAGCTGCCACATCAGGACCAAAGAACGAAAGCTGATCAATGGTCACGATCCATCCTTCATGTGGAAAACAGACCACACGAAAAAGGGAGGAGACAAGCGCTCCCATGGCATAGGTGTAATCGCACCCCAAAAGCAGATTAAAATCCAAGGGGCCTGGAACAACCATCACGTCCATATGGACGGTTTTACCTCCCAAAGTAATAGGTAACCTTGGAAGGATCCCTAACGGTTGACTAGTTCTTCTGTTAAATGCCAACAGATTCTATGTAACAGGCGCAAGCGGTGGTGAACCGAAAGCTTGCCAAGTAGTTGAGGATAGAATACTAATAGACGCACCTTCGTCTATAATGGTGCTGGGTACGACCAGACCAAAAGCCTATACTGTGATCTCGAAAGGCACATAAGACGAAAGGCGGTATCCTGCAAATCAACTCCAATCAAAGGAAGCGACCAAACTACTTGGAGGGGCTACCATCGAACCAAGATGGTCTTCCCCTGGTGTTACTGAAGAAGGAGCATCCTCCACGACCTCCATCTCGAAGGTGGGAGGGGTATCCTCTGGGACCTCCATCACGGGAAGTGAAGGAGCATCTTCTTGAGGTATAGGGATAGGAGAATCTTTCTCCAAATCTGAAGAATCTGAAGAAACAAGAAGAACATGAGGGATGTGAGATCCACTCTCAACGGAAAAGACCTGGTGCACCGCAGACGGGGCCAGTTCAACCGATCCCACAACCAATGGTTGGTCGAGGATGGATTCCTGAATTTGAATTTTCGAGGGAGCGAGATCGACCAAGGATGACTCTTGACCAATCATAGGATCAGTTGGTGGAGGACTAAAAGAAAGCTATTTATAACCAACCGGGAGGCATCGTGTAGAAACAACTAAGTTGTCCAAAACTCACTTGGCTTCATCCATATACGGACAAAGGTGAATGGCATGGTGCCCTTCACACAACTTACAGAAATTGGTGATCTTAACCTGCTTCTTAGGAGCCTTACCAACACCAGTTGAAGACATGCCCCCAACTTGACTCCCAGAAGCCAAAGGCAATGGTGGGCGACCGTTGGACCATAATTTGAGCACCTTGGGAATGCCAGGGCAGTCTCGAAGAAGATGGTTTCCCTGACATAACATGCAAGGGAACTTGACTTTTCGTGGAGGGTTGGGAGGTTTATCAATAGGAGACTTCTTAGGCGCAATAGCCACAGAGCTAGCCTCTCCTTTATCAGACTTCTTCTTCCTTGTCTTCTTCTTCTTCTTCTTAGCCACTTGGTTACTCGAATCCAGACTTTCACCAGGCGAAGTAGAAGAGGAGGACGCAGAAACAGGCGAAGAAGGGGAGAGGTCCACCTTGGAATCAACATGATGCTATTTAAGCGGAGGAACTGATTGAATAGAGGCCGAGACATTCGGGACCACAAAGGTTGAAAACAACCAAATAGGCAACCCAACAGTTAACCCAGGAAGGGACAACGTTGCCATATAAGGAGCACCAACATTTCCAAAAGGAGGAAAAGGACCAGGATTCCCATCGGAGGGGATTCCTTGGTTGATGAACTCCATAAAAGTTGCCATCAGAAACGATCTTCAGAACAACACCCTAAGGAAACTAACTTTAACCAGGAATATTTCGTGGGCAGTTAATTTTTAAAACATTGAAACAAAACTCTATTGTTTCATCTTTTAAGAGTCGAGAAATAGGCAAAAGGTGACTCTATCACTTTCAGATTGGAAACAAGCGTGAAAGGACAAGCGCTTGATGATCTTTTCAACTTATGAGCTGTATAAGATCAAAATGACTGCTCAGGAATGCTAGGCAAAGGGTGAACCAAATAACCGTGAACTGCAATATACACCTTGGTTTCAAAATGAAAGAGAAACCAACCAAGGACTTAACATACGTGCAGGCAATCTCCCCGAATGCTGTGTCCGGTGTATCACGGGTATAAGGCGGCAGACTCGGCTTCCTATGGATAAAGGATAGAAACCTAGTGGGGTCTCCCTTTATATACACGATGGTACGGGGAGCACAAGTCCGTACTAGTGCTGTCTAAAGCCAAGAAGCGAACGACAGCTACTAGGTTTAACGACGCCGGAACACGTCTCTAACCTAGACCGCTAAATGTTTCGTTAATGTTTCAATGCTGCCTTAGTGTAAATTGAGTAAATTTTAATGTTTATCTTCAATTACGTTTCAGTTTTCAGGCCCTAGCGAGTGTGATGTCACAAAATCTCCTAAATGCACACTATATGCCACAGTATATCATTTCATTCGATGAAAGCTAACTACGAGAGAGTTGAGAGCTTTTCACACAAACAAAATGATCAGACAACAATCAACAAAGCCTCTAATGCAGCTAATGTAACTAAAAACTTTTCTCTCAAAGTCACTAATCACTAATAACACCGAAAAGATTTTAATTTGCACTAACTGATCAAAAGCAAAAGAGATTTTTTTAATATTTTCAATGTTTAATAGCAATAAGCACTAAACAAAATGAAAACTAATGAAGAGCAATTTGAGATGCGATAGTAAGGGAGCAAAAATGAGCAAATCACTCAATGACAAACACGCAATCAGACCTCAAATTGACAAAAAAGTCCCTCAAAACCAAAATAATCCCAAAGACTCAAATGGACCATGTAATCTAGGCCCAAACGAGGCAAAGCGAAATCCGAATGAAGAAGAGAACAAACACTCAAATAACGCAATAAGGTGATAATCAATTCGCTAAACGAATGTAAAGAAGCAATCACAAGGTCGACTGAACCGATAGAAACCCAAAAGTCCCAAGGGAGGCTTGACACACAAGAGGACCTAGATGCCCTAGGGCCAGAAAGTGAAATCGATGGAAACGGGCAAACAACCAAAGGACGAAGGTCACAGCCAATCAAACAAGGCTCCAGAACACTCAAACAAGCGAAAAAACAAGGCCAAAGTCACAGATCAGTCTCAGAAGGATCAAAACACAGAAAACCCTAATACCTCACAGGATTGGCACGACTGTGAGGCTGAAATTAGCGCCATAATGGAATTGGCGTGAGTGATACACAAGCAACCTGCGCCAATGGGCGCAACTGTCAAGCTGAAAAGCGCGCCAGTCAAGTTAACTATGGGAAAAAATAAAAAAGAGCAGTCCAAATACAGACCAGTGATGACAAGGCCAAACAAAAGCCAAACAAACAAAAAAACAAACCCAAAGAGCTGACCAAGCAAGCAAGGTCAAGAATCAACCGAAAAGACAAGACAACACTCCAAGCGTTCAGTTCATAAACTAAACCGGAGATTGACTGAAGCAACATTGATCTACTTCGCTAATGCAGAGCAAAATCATTTCGAAGGCTATCTGGCTAACTTCAGGCTCCGTCCGTAGCTTACAAAGCAGAACAACAACAAGCCAACGATCCCCAGTGGAGTCGCCAATTTGTTGTGGAGGTAAATCCCCTCTACGGACAGAGGCGATCCCTACTAGCCCAGACCGGGTCTAGCAACAATCGTTCACGCTATAGTGCAGGTTCCTAATTGCAGATAAACCAACTAGCGATGAAAGCTTACCCAGAATCCAACGCTGTCGCTTGTAGAGAATGTAGCGCTCCCGTTCCTTAGCTCCGGCAGATCACAATCCTCACGATCTCCGTGATCAGACACCTGCACACGCCAGAAACAAACAAACGCAAGCGTAAAATCCAGTATATGCAACTATATGTCAGTCAGAGAAGACATAAATCATGATCATTATCAAGAACAAGAGTGGAACCATAACCAATAGTCGCTTATCATTAATGAATCAAAAGAAGAATACAACCATAGCTCTGACGCTGAATTCTCCTTTGGAGGGTCGTCAGCAGAACGTGTCTCGATAAAGCCTGTCAGGGATGGGACAAACCTCTCTCTTCGGATGTCTCGACAAGGATCTCCTTGCTTGGATTTGGCCTTAAGGGAATGGATCAAAGCTCTTGTAGCATAAGGCTCTGATGGCTCTTGGGAACTTGGAGACTAGCTTGCAAATGAGATGAGCAAGCTTTTATAGATGGAGGAAGGGGAGTTGGGATCCCTATAATCATGGGATTGGCCCTATCCTCAAGGAAGCTTCCTTGAGAGGTGGCAAAACCACTTCCTCTACATGGAGATCCGGAGCCAAACCTCCCAACTCAAATTAGATACCAGTTCCTGGATCAGTTAGGACGAAACTTCCGCCATTTATTTTTAAATAACACTCCTTAAAATGGCTGGCGCGAGTGCGACTCTGGGACAGAGCGCCAATTGGCGCGCCCTCTTTGAAGGATCTCCCCCATTGGCGCGGGTAATGAACTGGCTACTCACACCAACGCAAAAAAGGGTGTTTTTAGGGTTTTTCACAAGGAGTTGTCTTCAGGGCAATGAGAGTACATGTTTAGAGGAATGCCATGAAAGTGTTTTCAAGTTATGTCACTGCTCACAGGTCACGGAATAAGCCCTCCAATTGTGCGGGATGGGGAATTGCAGGGACGGTGACAAATTGCTGTGTAACAATTGCAGAAAGACGAGAATCTTAGGAGGGTGGAAAAAATTATATGCTCTTCAAAACAGATGTAGAGAGGTAGAGTTATGGGATTGGAAAACGATTAAAGTGCTTTTTGGACACCTAGTTTGTCAAATGATGCTATATGGGTGTGAATTATGGGCTAGTAGCAACCCTATCTCAAAATAGAAGCAAATTGAGAAAATCCAAAAAATCTTGATCATGAGCAAGTTCAAAATAAAAAGTTCGGTACCTTATGAGATAATGTTGAGTGAAACATGAGCAACTCCTCTCGAAGCAATTGCTATGGTGTAGTGCATAAGATATCTAAAAAGAATTGAGAAAATGGGAGTAGGTAGATGGCCTAATGTTATCTTCAAGGAAGGCATGAGTGAAAGAAAGAAAACATGGATGAGACAAAACTACACATGGATGAAAAAATGGAATATCTACCTCAATGCTTGCCCCACAAATAGCAAGGAGCTAAAGAATTTTGTTATGGAAAAGTTTTGTAAACAGATATGGGGAAAGAGTTGGGCAGAAAGAAAAAGCACTACATTGATACATTGAAGCTAACATTCCGTGGAGGGAAAAGATTATTATTGCTCAATTAAGAATCAACTCGCATCAACTTCGGTGTGAAACAGGACGGTGAAAAAGGCCTAAAGAAGCTTGGGAAGAACAAGTGTGTACATTTTGCACATTTGGGCATGGGTAGTGGAATTGGAAAAAACATTTCATTTTGGAATGTGATGCGTTCAAAGAAACACATAAAGTTATGGGAATATGTTAGCATCGGTTTCTTGGCATTGTCTTTTCAGCAATGGGATTGTTGGAAAGTTGGGCCAGCTCATCATCAATTTGAATAAAAAAATGACTAAAAAGCGAAAAACAAAGAACTCATAGTCCCATAAACTATTTTTAATAAGATTAAAATACAAAAGACAAAAAACAAAGAACTCAATCCCATAAACTATTTTTAGTCTCGTTAAAATATCATTTCATTTCATATAAAAACCAAATTTCAATCTATAAAAGCCAAATTTCAAGCAGAGATTTTGGAGAAGCTTTATTAAATTTTAAATAAAAGAAGGCCAAATATTTATTTTGAATGACTTCTTTTAGAGAGTAGAGCAGAGAGCCTTTGGACGAGATTATTCACCTATTTTCATTTGCATAGCGAATTGTGGCCAGATTACTCAGCACCTCGCTGGAAACAATTTCATCACATAGGTGGAAGCGTTAAGGGCCATTCATACACAGAATTCCAAAGGCCAAAAATTCCACACACTTATTGCGCAGAATAATTTAAAGCTATATATATATGCATCATTATTGAGAACATTTGGGTTTTAATGCGTCATTTTGGATATCGCGGAGGATTTTTTGATTGATGTCTGTTTTCTTCAGATCGACAGGTCAAATTGACCATTATTTGCAATTGAGTTTTCTTTTGGTAAAGGGCCGGAGCAGATCTCGTTTGGGCACACAGAATATAAGCAAAATTAGAGGACGGATTTAAAAGCTGCAGTCGCTGCCACAAGCGAGGAGGCACCTCTTTGAAACTCCGAGACCGCGGGGGTCGTGAGGCCATTCGCAACAGTGCAGTGGAATGATCCACTTATTTACAACACGAAGGTTCCAGTCTGTGATTATTTTTGAGCATATCGCACCAAACCATTTGGCCTAAAATAATACATTTCTGAAGTGTGGTAGCCCCAGCCATTGGGAGGATTGTGAAGTCGACAGCTGAAGTCTCGAGCAGTGAGGCCAGGCCTATATTTGGAAGGCTTGTGTTCAGCTAGGGAAGGGCTGAGAAGGTGTGGAGATTGGAGATCGAATGCAGCAGGGTCAACCACGCAGCTGCCTAGGAACGTAGGTGTGGAAACCTGAAGGATCGTTGTCATGGGGGCAACAAGGGGCGATTGTTGTTAGGTGGAGCAGTTGCATACACAGAAGCCGTTGTAAAGGCCTCATGATTATTTAGGACCAAAAACACATCAAGAAAACTATGTTCTGGGTTTGATTATTAATATTTAAAATAACTATGTTTGGGGTTTGATTATTAATATTTAAAAATTCATTTCAGGGAAGAATTTTTTTGTATAAAGTTTGGTTAAAGCAAGCGGAGCCCTGGACAATCGCTCATCCACCACTGGCGCTAAGTATTAATTTCTTGAAGTAGAGGGAACGATAACAACCGTGGTCTCACTGGGTGGAATTCATGAGCCGTGGGCCTCAAGAGTGGCCACATAAATTTCGAGTAGGGTGAGAGAGACACCCCCGCCTTGACTCAGCCAAGGAGCTCCTTAAGGTATGCAAGGAAGTGCTATAACAGCAAAGCCACAATTATGTTATTACAACGTTGATGGGACTCAGTGTTATAGTTTGTATATCTCACTCTTATGAATAAATGTACCTCACTAAGGCTATAAATTAATAAAAAAGTGCTTCCATGATATTTATTATCATGTGTATGGAAGATTCATATTTTTCTTGTAAATATAGCCATGGTTAAAAGGTTGGAAAGCTATTAGCTAGAGAGTCTCAAAATTTGAGGTATAGTAATGTTTGATGTAATCTTGTACATGTGAGAAGATGGGTTGTCTTGAAGAGGATAAATTAATAAAAAAGTGCTTCCATGATATTTATTATCTTGTGCATGGAAGATTCATATTTTTCTTGTAAATATAGTCATTGTTGAAAGGTTGGAAAGCTATTAGCTAGAGAGTGTCAAAATTTGAGGCATAGTAATGTTTGATGTAATCTTGCATATGTGAGAAGATGGGTTGTCTTGAAGAGGTTTTGGAAAACACCCAAAAACTTCTTGATGAACGGGTAAGGATATATAGCCTTTTACGCAACATTACCTCCTTAGACCAAAATGATAGTCAAAACAATAGACCATTCTAAAAAAGGGTCCATGTTATTCTGCAGCAGAAGCAACCATGGGAGGTGAAGGAAGGAAAAGGAAGAAGAGTTAAGCTCTTCACACTTGGATCTTAATTGCAACGAATGAAGTCAATCATAGACCTTCATAAATCGGAAGAATTAAACACATGTCTCTCGGAGGTGGGGTAACCAAAATGGAAGAAACTCAGTTGGGCTCTCAAGCCATCTATGCTTGCATTAATACAACCCAAACTTCGGGAACATCATGATGAAGAATTCAGGCTCACAGTTGCTTCTTGTCTCAGCAAGGTCATAGCTCTAACATCACCATTACTGTCCTACAATAATGATCTCATGACATATATAATGCAACTGATAGTAGAAACCCTTCAGGGGTTGAATAACATGATGCTTCCTACCTTTCAGAAGCGGTGAAGAACTTTAAAACTAATGGTAGAGTTCAACTTTGGCACCTTTATGTTGAATTTGGAATGCGATGACTTAATCTTTCGGTTACTACAAAGATTTTACACCAACATTACGTTTGCTCATCCAGAATATGTCAAAGCATGCATGCAAAAGATTGTGTCTCTGTTCTTAAAAGGAGATGCTGACATCTGTAAGATACTAAGATCTAAATTGCTAGCCATTTGGAGGAAGGAACCAAAAGTATCACCAACTGCCTATGATCTAGTCAAGAAGTTGGTCAAGCAAAACATAAAATTGCTCAGAAGGGTGTTGACTAGGAAGGAGTTGCGAAGGATTGATGGAGAAAGCAAGAACAAAATCTGCAGCAAGAATGAACTAAGGAGGAGAGGACTGTGCTTTATTTGCAAGGGATCTTGGGCCCTTAACCATTCTTGTCTAGGTGATAGGAAGGAGGCAACAAAGACAAAACAAGAGGAGATTCCTCCAGATCATGGGGAGTCTTTTGTAGCTGGGTCTATTAATCTTCAGGATGGTGAGCAGCAACGTGAAATTATTCAAGGAAGCTTGTAGGATGACAAGCATTTGGAAGTGCATGAGGAAATTCTACCTAATGTAATTGATGAGGTAGAGTCCTATACAACTGAGTCAATAGATCCCTAGGAGGATGTCCATAAAGAATATGAACAATCAAGTATAGATAGTAGTCCACTAGTGCATCTATGTTCGACAAATGAAGAGGATGAACAACATATAGTCTTCACAGATGGAGGAGACTAGGGAGATTTGAGCGAGGAGCTAGCCATAGTGAACCAACATGATCATGAGGAGCAACATGACAGACATAATGTGCAAAATGAACCATTCCCAGAGAGTCAGTCAAAGGCTCAAGTTGAAGTTGTGGTCATTGGGCATCCGATGCAGGCAGGTACAAAAACATTCAACAGGGAATCGAAATTACCAGTTGAGGAATTTCGAGAAAAGATCAGGCATTTCAAGATAGATCTTACGATGTTAAAGCAAAGAGTTTGGACATTTCAAGATACTGTTTTATAGGAGAATAGGAAAAGTGAGGAGCTCATAGGGGTGTGTGCCGGGTCAATGACCAAGCTGTCTAGTGTTGAGGAACGACTCAAGACCCTCACAAGGCAGCAAGAGGAGTACAGTTGGGAGTTCCAGAGCAGTCCTCTACATGGCTGCATAGATAAGGCTTGCAACACTACCAACCCACCTTTATACATTGAGAAGAGTAGGAAAAATTTCTCCAAATGTATCATGTTGGGTGGCTGAGTGGAGCATCGAGCAACATCAACATAGGGAATTTGCAAATATTCATCCTTCCCAAGGTATGGATTGGCAAAAGATTATGAGTTGGTACTCTATTGATGGTTCGATTCCTAGGATGATACTCATCGCCAAGGGCATATTGCAGCTTGGGCCCTTTGGCACGGGCATTGATGGAGGGCTGAGGTGGTACCATAACCCACATGCCCCAGGATTTAGGTGGCATTGGGATCCAGGAGAATCCATTGGGGTCAAGATTGGACAAAGGATTTTTTGGGATCCAAATGAATCTATCGAGGGAAGGATTGGTTGGAGGATTTTTTGGGATCCAGGTATCGAAGGATCCATTCAGGATAATTTAGCATGGAGGTATGGAACAACACACTGGGTTGTATGGGATCCCGGTATCAATGTACAAATGATTTTGCTATGGATAAAAGTGGATTGCTTGAGGACAAGCAATCTTTTGGGCAGGAGGGTTTGTAATACTCCCTTTTCTTGATAAGGTCAAAGTGGACGGAATCAGCTAATGGTATTTACCGTGGTATTCACCCATGGTATCAACCCACGGTATCCACCTTCGTTTTTCGAAGGAAAACAATAAAATAAGGTCCATCTAACCTTTAAAATGGGATAAGGGCTAGACAGTGGGAATCATTCAAGTTTATCTATCTTATTTTGTTTTGGTTGAGAACTTGGCGTGACTAGTTCTAGCATTGATCCTGGGACAAAAACCCTGTGGTGAATTTTTCTAATGGATCCATCTAGGGTCCACGATTGAGCTCCAGTGTCGTAGATCAGTCTTTAACGAGCAGTCGTGCATGCTGTTTGCAGGAGCTCCAGTTTTATTGTATGGACATGCATTTTATTTTCAGCTAATAATATAAAGGGCTGCATTTCTAGATCATCTCTGTGTTGTTGTTCTTGATGAAATGTTGTTTTAAATCAGAACACTAACATGTCCTAGATCTATCGAAATTTTTACCGTTTTGAATCTTACATATATTCACCCAAACTGTAACAATGCCACATATTGGAATGCATTGGAAGTCAATTGATGTGGTCTTTGGAGATTAATTCAATGCCCATTGACCATGGAATTGAACTATGGTTATCAACCCTTTTTTTTGGCAAGACCTTAGGCACTAGAGAGGTGGCCTCCTTGGCCTAATGGTGTACTTCATTATTCAAATCTCTCTTGATATCGAAATTCAAAAGTTGGTTGTAGTAGATTAGTATTTGTTTGATTCAACAATAAGATAATTGAGCTCATTTCTTTGAAAATTAGCTCTGCTCAACACTGTTTTGATTATAATTACTGAATGCCCTAAAAATTTCAAAGACTTGAAGTCCTATTCGTTGGTAATGGGGAGACCTTGCCATAATGGGTATGCTTATGCTGGGTTATTGGATACACATCCCAATCCCCAAACACTAAAAATTTCAAAGACTTGAAGCCCTCTTCGTTGGTAATGGAGAGACCTTGCCATAATGAGTATGCTTATGCTTGGTTATTGGATACACATCCCAATCCCCAAACACAATACACCATCTTGTTTCCTCTAGGATCATGGAGACTCCCTCCCCCACCTACTACCCTTAGCCCAAGGTTGTTTTTACAATTCATTAATCTGTACCAATTATTCAATGTTGGACGGTGCTAGAGTCTAAACAAGTTTATTTTAACCCTCTTGCCAATAATAACAAGATTGCGATGGTCACATGTTTTAAGGTTCATTGTAGATAATTTAAAATTAATAAGAAAAAATCATATTAAGACTCACACGATCACAAAGATTTAAGACATTTCTAAGAGTTTGTACATAAGAACAATGACACTACTCATCAATGTCTAATTGGAAGGAAATAGTAATATATGAATTTCACATGGACAAAGGTACAAGGAATGATTATAAAGCAATTTTATGTGTGTTGTAGGTCAATGTTATTTGAGTATGCAATTGTGAATTTGATTATTAAAAATAAAAATGAAATTGTTGTTAAAATTAAATATTTTTGTAAAACTATAACTATTTTTATTTGTAAAGATATATCTAGCCTATCAAAATCACTAGCAATAACACCTAGGCCACACCAACCCACAAAGTTTCCAACCAATGACCATTTCACCACTAAATATCTTAATATAACACCTTGTTACCGTTTATTCTACACCCTTCAAACATAAAACTATAAATATTATTACACTTAATTTTTAAAATTAATACACTTAAGTTTTAAAATTAAATACCCATATACACATTAATAAACAAAAAAAAAACACCCAACACAAACCCAAGAAAAACCTAAAAGATAAATATCCTACCAATTATATATATATATATATATTACCCAAAGATACTAATTTGATCTCTCTAAACAAACTCTATACCATATAAAGGCTCTAAATGCACTCTAACATATAGTGCTCTTTATTATGTGCCCTAGCTCAATGTGTATAATCAGCGGAGGGTTTTTCACCACTGATCTCACCATATAAATCCTTGGATTGGTGGAAACCGGAAAAATGAGGTCATAAAAATAATAATTTGATCTTTCTCTACGTTACATTTTATACGTACTCTTTATTATCTTTGCCCAAGTCAGCGGGGGAAATCGTCGAGGTTTTTTTCCAGCTTGATCTGACCGTATAAATCCATGCATCGGTGGATACCGAACCAAATACTCCAAACTCAACACTCCAAATCTCTTAAAACCGCACCATTTTATAGTGGCGTGGTACAAAGTGAAGAGAAGCCATTAATCCGGGAGGATTCAAGTATAACATCAGTAAATATATCTAACGTACTAAACCGGACTGGCTTTCTTCCTTTAGTACCCCGCCTTCGTCACTGCAGATGAATAATCCATCTGCTACACACAACCGCCAGTACCATCGGCCCTGATTCGTTCGGACAGAAGTCTGGGTATTCCGCATTTCACTGGAGACCAAGTCGAAACTGCAATTTTGGGGATCCTTACTGAATCAGGTACGATTGATTATAAATCCTTTTCCCTCATCACATGCACCCGGAATGCCCGGGTTCGAATCTTCCTCCAAGTCGATTCTTTTATGACCATAAAAATTCGAAACAGCCACTGATCTGAATTTCTTCAGGATTAAACCCAGAAACTGGAGCAAAATCACCCACAATTCTTCAATGTGAGTATCTTTCAAATAACTGTATGTTTTTATCGGATTTCAAAATACCAATTCCTTTCTCCGCGATTGGAATCTGTCCATAAAACAAAAGTATAAACCCTTCTGCTCGCAGAGTCTGCCATGGGCGTCAGAAAAACTCTGCACTTTAACTCTGAAGCAATTCTGTGTCCCTTTGTAACAGTGTTTCTTCCGAAGCGTGGAAATGCCAATCAAAAGCAGTTTTATAAACGTAGTAAAAATAAAGATTATATGACATGTTCAATAAACCGAAGCCGTTGCATTTATCAAACATCAGATGTTTGGCATGTGTTCTGATATGGATGACAATATCTCGTTAAAACAGCCGCTTGTATCACAATAGAGACTGAACATCAAACAATACCCATCCTCGCTGTTACCGCTTATCCTGGGCGCATTCACCGGCGATGGAAAGGGTTGGAACGGCGCATTAACAGATTAGTTATGCCATTAGCCCGTGGAGCTGTGGTCTAGCGGTAACTTGAATCGGTTGTTATGAAGATGACCTGGTTCAAATTTTGGAGGTCATGCTCCTCTCCTGTGTTGACATGTTATTGTAATGGTGCTGGCAAGCTACTGACGACACCGTTCTCGGCTTAAGGTGGGAGGATGTAATGTGCTTATTTCTTGGTAAAAATATACGTCGATACACAACAACAGCAAAGAGGCGTCGACACCATAAATTAAACATAGAGCGCTTTTAAGCCGGAGAAAACCTTCTTTGGGAAAAGGAACTCCAGAATTATATTATAAAGAATAAAACTTCGAGATACAATAGTCTGTACACGCAGATCTTCCATTGTTCTTCCCTCTGCCTTGGTATTTGGGAGTTACAGAAGGGGTATCTAGCAGCTGCTACTCTGCCTTTCCTTTCCTCAAAGATTCTTGTCTGCTTTTATTATTGATCTACAACCAAGTAGTTGGTTCTGAACTGCCAATCTGTTGGCTGCTGGCTAGTTGGGCCACATGGCCCTTGTGGCAATGTGCCTTGTTCTGATCTTTTTACGATTTTGGATCAAAATCTATATGATTATGTGACAGAAGTGCCTGTTACTTCCTCGAAATTAGCACGACTGTCATCGATCTCACCAAAGCTTTGCAGAAATCTTATATGTTTTATGGTTCTACTGTTTTTGATTGGCGCTGTTGCATTGCCCTAAAATTCTCCAGTTTGTGGTGTTCTGTTATTTCATTTCATCTAGAAGCCGGACACTGTTGAATATTCAATGTACATCCACCACACATACTTGGTTTTTTCAAATGATTGTCTACTGTCACTGTATCTATATAATATCCCTGTGAGATTAATTGAGCCAATGGACGAAGTAGCCTATCCATCCCCGTAGCCTATAGTCTGGCTATAAAAGAAAAACCCCCAAAATATCCAATGTTGAGCAAGTTTGGGGCATCCGATGAAAAATACCCAAAATTGGGGTTTGATGTGAATCTCAGGAAAAATCTGCTCAAAGAAATTTATAATACAAAAATCTATAATACAAAAAGGTTGATTTCATTTGAATCATCACTGGATTGGATTATTTATCTCTGTTCTTTGAGCCTGAGGCTCTGAGGGTCTAAGACCCTCATTTCTTCTTGACTATTTTTGGTGGAGGTGATCCCCCTACCTAGTCTCTTTCTATTAATTTCGCTGGTGAAAATTCTGTGTTTCCTATTTCTACTCGTTGTGACAAATAGGGAGTTATCTCTCTGAAGCTGAGAGGGATTTTGGTAAAGATTTAATTAAATACGTGGCCAATTCCATAAACAGACTAAGAAGATTGTAAAGAAGCACCGAAATTATCATGGATAATGCACATTGGTCCTGAAGCGAATTTCCTAGAAGAAGTCGAGATCTCCTGAGGTGGGATTTTGGTAAAGATCAAGGAAATACGTGGCCAATTCCATAAAAAGACTAAGGAGATTGTAAAGAAGCACTGAAATTATCATAGATAATGTGCATTGGTCCTGAAGCAAATTTCCTAGAAGAAGTCGAGATCTCCTGAGTGAGGCAGGGTAGCCATTCATCACTCTGAAGCGGTACGAGTGACTGAGGTATATAACAGCAGTCTGCTGAAGCAGGTCGAGACCTTCTGCGACGGGCGTTGGGTAATTCTGCTGACTGTGTCCTTGTTGAATTCTGAAACTGTGCAATTAATGTCTGCGGCCGTGTGGACAATTTTGGAGTAGTCCGCAGAAATTCTGACGCCACTTTCCGAAGCAGACTGACCACCGCTTTGTAATATTCCTGGGTCGATTAAATTACAGTTTGATTGTTCTCCGTGGCCGCAATCCAAAATAGCTCTGAAATATTGAAGCAGTCGCGAGTAAAATAAAAATCCGGTGAGACAAGAGCGGACGCGCTACAGGAGTCTAATTAAATTTCACAGACAGGAGTTCAATTAAATTTCATATAGCTGGAATCTAATCTAAGTCGCAGATACTGTTAGAAGGGTTTTTTTCCAAACAAATCGAGATTTTTCACATGTTGGGTTTGAAAAATATTTTGATTGAACATTTATTTGCCGGGGCCCGATTATTAATCTGTTTGTTGTGAATTTTGAAATATTACCATCCATTACTTGTTATCATAATAAATTGTGCATTTTATGAAGAGGTGTCTGTTATTTGAATTTATTAGACGCTGTTGGAAATCCCAAGGGAAAATAAAAAATCCTAGGAGGAAAAAAAATTGCCCTAGGACATTACAATATAACACAGTGCCATGCGGCCTTTGCACCAGTGCATGCCTTCATATGATTGGGAGGTGAAAGGCCATACAACAGTGGGGTTTTGCTTTGCTTATTTTATTGTCTGTGAAAGAGTTGGTATTTAATATTTCTAGCATGTGCATACCTTTAAAATGGTAGATTCGGGGCGGTAATAAATTTCTAATTTTCCTCTGCAAGCTGAAATAGAAGAAAAAGAAAACATGGATGCTGGTTCTCCGGAGTTGGGTTTCCAGGCTAAAAGGCTGTGTAAATATTTATGTGCTTGATTTCTGTTTCTGCTCTGTAAAAAGCTCAGCAGTATTTCCTGTGCATAAATTTCGAATTTGGTTTTGCTGTTAAAACTAAATTCTGGGTATAAAATTTATTGGCATTCTAAATCTATTTGCCAGGTTTAGAAAAACTAACACGTTTTAACCATAGAAGTCCACTTCACGGAGTATACTGGGATTATGAATGGATATATCTGGAATATATTTGTTTGCATTGGAAGGCCCTAACATATTTTCTCTAAAAGCATTATTTCATATGCAAGGGTAGAACAAGTGTTATTCTACAGGAAAGCATTGTTTAAGTTTAAACCAAAGTTTTATCATTCCTTTCTATTTCGTTAATGGCTGGACATTCATAGTGTGTTAAACACTGAGGTTCTTTTATTGTTTTTATTTGTCTCTTCGCTATTTACATTTTATAAGAATAGAAAAAATATTAAGATAGAGTTGCACTTTTGGAAGGTTGAAGAATATTTGTGAATTTTTGTAGGCCGCTTACAGAATTTGAATACAAACTTTTGGTCTTGCAGCCCCTAGACAACATTAATTACGAGAAAATTCATTTACCCAATACGGTACCAGTTTTCTTTTATTGAAGATGGATGTAGGCGGCTCACTGTTGTCACAAATATTGCTCGAGACGATTACGCCAGTTGTGATGGTGCTTCCAACACCCCTCGTGGAAGAAGCATGCCAGAAGAACAATTTGAATTTTGTTCAAATCTTGCGTCCTTTCTGCTTTTATGATAAAATCGATGGTAATTTGAATTTCATCTTGCTTGCTTTTTCTATAGTACAAATCTCTATTCCTTTCCATTGCATAAGAAATCACTGTATCATGAATTGCAAACTAATATTGGTTTCATTACTTGTGACATTTTAGACATATCAACATCCATCTTAAGCACTAATTTTATCTTGACATCAATTGTTGTTTCCTTTGCAGTTCCAGTGCGCACTGCAAGTGATCAACCTTATAGATTGCAAAAATTCAAATTGCGGATGTTTTATGCTTCTGAGATTCACCAGCCACGAATTGAGGTACTTGATGCATTAATTATTCATTTCTTTGTGATTTTAGCATTTTTTTTTCTTTTTTGTTTGGTAGCATGTTTGTGACTTGTGGGACTAGCCTGTGGTCTAAGAAACAAAAACCCAGGGGCATCTAAGCCATCAAATCACTGGGGATCACACCTGGCCTGGTACACACCAATCCTTAACATGGCTGGATATTAGGTGCCCCCTCCCAGCCACTACAGAGTTTTGAACTTGGATCCCCATACAAAATGAAGGCCTTCGAAACCAATTGGCTAGCAGGCTTTGACATGATTCTAGCATTTTGTTACTGCTTGTAGCAGATATATTCTACAAATTTCGTTTTCCTACTAAACTTTTCCCAGCCTTTCCTTTTATATGTGAGCTTCTGTACAATGTCTTGGTTCCTCTCTTTCACGTTATATTTTTCCATAAAAGGCGCATGATATGAGTAGAATGGCTTTTCAAAGTATATTGATTGCTAGTAACTATTGTAAATGATATGCAGTCTCTGACAATAAGATGAATGTTGCTCAAGTTAACATGCTGCGTACAAGGCATTAAGTTATGTTTTAAGTTCTTTGACTCATAGTAGCTAGACTTGGCAAAGACTTGACAAAACCCTGACAAAAACTCAGCTGATTTGGATCTCATGTTTTTGTTTTTCCTCTTTATTGTGTGTCCGATGTAGAAATTTTAATACCCAAACCTGGTTTTCAGTTTCTCCTTATTTCTCCCATATAGTTAAATGCCCATTCCCATAGCCATACATTCAACGAGCTGGAAAAATAAATTTTTTCTGAAAACACTAATTCTGGAAATTTCACAATGCTGAAATGCAGAAATAAAAACTCAGAAAATAAATCAGCCACACACAGACTTTTGACACGCTGATTTTTGGTCAACTTGACCTTGGAAAACCCCCTACAACTCTCGGGGAAAACCAGTTTGAAAGCCTCTGCCTCGGAAAATGTGCCAAATCAGCAAAACAATAAAAACAGAAATTTTATTGCAAGCGATAATAGCATTAAATGTTGTACGTCCTCGAAAACCGTGTCAGAAATTCCGTACTGCTGTACAGACTGTACGAAAATTACAACAGCTTCTTTCAGCCTCGAAAACTGTGCCAATTCAGCCTCGGAATGTGTGCTGCACACTACTGTTACTCCTTGAAATTTGTGCCTCCTTGCTGCTGTACGGACCTCGAAAAATGTGCCCATTGCTGCTGTACGGAAATCTGTTTCGAAAACTGTGTTGATTTATTGCTGTACGGACTACTGCCTTGAAATGCGTGCAACCTCTCCTTGCTGTACGGATTTGCTGAACTGCTCTTCTCCTTCTCTTTCTCAAAACCAGAAAATGTCTCCAGCTCTCTTCTCCTCCTTCTCTCAATTTGCTCATGAAAGAATGAATGACCTTTTCCCTCCTTTTCCTCCTAACCCTAAGTGACTGTTGGGGAATCCCTAAATCCAATGGCTGAGATAGTTTTAGATCTAGGGCTGAGATTAAATGCTCATTTAAATCTCACTTTCTATTTTTTAGTTCACCCCACTTTAATAAAAGACCTACTTAGTCATTTATTTCCAAAGTCACTTTTCCTTTCTAATTTCACATTGACTTTATTAAAGTCATTTTAAAATTAGACTTTAGTAACTTTATCACTTAAAGTCACTTTTAAATTAGATTTGACTTTATAACTTTATAAAGTCACTTTAGGAGAAAAATTAAATTCTTTTGGACACTTTTCCTTAGGCCAAAGATCAAAGCCTTAGAGAACCACCTGTCCTCTGGTAACCAAATTTCAACACTCCCTCTTACCGAGGAAGGTGTTCCTCACCACACCTATCTTGTCTCTAAAGTAGACATGCTTGCCTCGTGGTAAGGCTTTGGTAAGAATATTTGCAACTTGCTCATCAGTGGGAATATACTCAAGCTTCACAACTCCCTTTTGAACATAGTCTCTGATGAAATGATATCTGATGCGGATATGCTTTGACCTGTCATGAAATACTGGATTCTCCGTAAGTTTAATGCAACTTTGATTATCACAGTATATCACTGAAGGTCTTAACGGCTGACCAAATAAGTCAAACAACATCTTGCGAAGCCATATGGCCTCACAACTAGCTAGACTGGCTGCCTGTTAAAATTGGACAACTAGGTCCAAACTCCATGTTGTGATGCTCAAATGAAGATACCAATATTTGTATTGGGTTCCTCTTTCAGAGAGGTGTAAGATCGATCTAAAATTGATCTTAATCTAATGAGCAGAACATTTATTTTGAATTTATTTTTAATAATTTCAAATATGTGCAGGTCGGCCTTAAGGTTTTACATCCCCTGCAGATGTGTCACACACCTCAGTGATTGATATAAATAGAGTCAACATTGGAGGACTTTTTCACTCATCTCATCCTCACACATCATCTCCTCCTTTGATTTAGTATGAGCTCCTTGGAGGCAATTTTAGTTCACACGTGGGAAAGAAGGACGAAGCCGTCGCTGCCATTGTTGCTGCAGTTGTTGTTGCCGTTGCTGTTGCCGTTGCTATCGTTGTTGTTGCCGTTGTTGCTGTTGGGGCAGCGTTGGCTTTTCTGGGGTTGACTTTGAGTTGATCGTGTGGTTGTTTTGAGGGCTGTTGTGACACATGCTGGGTTGGCTGACCAAGGAGACTTTGCTGGTTGAAGCATCCTGTTGACCGCCGTAACGCACCACCACATTTTTCTGTTTCTGGTTTGTCTTCTATAGATCCACTGGTATGTTCTATCAACATTTTACTTAATTGTTTATGTGATTGCTGTGGTAAAAAGTAAAGTTGCATCAAGCATAGAACATCTACATAAATTTACACTGCCATATACTCTGCTTCCGCTGAACTCAATGCTATTGACTGCTGCTTTCTGCTGAACCACGACACCACTGACGAACCCAACCCAAAATAGCACCCTGAAGTGCTCTTCCTATCAGAAGCACAACCTGCCCAATCAGAATCAGTGTAACCTGCGAATCTCACTCCATCCCCTTGCCTATAATCCAGACCATACTCCACTGTCCCCTGCAAGTCCGCAAAATGTGTTTTGCAGCAACCCAGTGCACCCTCCTGGGCTCACACATGAATTGGCTCATCGTGTTGACTGCAAAACATATATCTGGTCCAGTGTTGACCAAATACATCAAGGAACCAATCAGTTGTATATACAATGTGGGATCCACCAACTTGGAATCTGAAGCGTGAAGCTTCTTTCGGTTGGTGATCATCGGTGTCGACATGGGTCTACAATCCTCCATGTGGAATTTGCCAAGGATGTACACAATATACTTCCCCTGCCCCAGGAAGAAATGCCCCTCCTCCTGCCACACCTTCAAACCCAAAAAGTAATGCATCAAGCCAATGTCCTTCATCTCAAACTCTGACGCAAGATCTCTCTTGCAGTGCTTTATGAGTCTCTCTGCACCCGTAATGACCAAGTCACCCACATACAACACTAGAATGAGAGGCTCCTCATCTATCACAATAAAGTAAAGGTTCAGATCTGCCTCACTCTTTGTGAAACCCATCTCCTACAAGTATGTATCTATCCTGGAGTACCAAGCTCTGGGAGCTTGCTTCAGGCCATAAAGGGCCTTCTTCAGTCTGCACACATGGGACTCCTTCCCATGCACCTCAAAGCCCTGTGGCTCCTCAATGTACACCTTCTCCTGTATGAAGCCATTGAGAAATGCGGTCTTCACATCCATTTGGTGGATCTTCCAACCCATCTCTGCTGCTATCGATATGATGGAGCGAATCGAAGTATATCGAGCCATGGGAGCGAAGGTCTCCTCATAATCAACTCCCTCTACCTAGGAGAACCCTCTAGCCGCAAACCTTGCTTTGAATTTCTCAATGTTGCCATCTGCAGCATGCTTTACCTTGTAAAGCCATCCGAAAGTAACCACGGATTTGCCCTCAGGCCTCGGCACCACCTCCCAAGCATCATTCTTCATGATAGAAGAATACTCCTCCTGCATGGCCTCTCTCCAGACCTGCTGGCTAGCTGCCTCCTCATAGCTAGAAGGCTCAGAGTCAATGATGTTGGCAACCATTGCCATATAGCTACAGAACCTATCAAGTGGTCTGCTCTCTCTGACCGGCCTCTTTGGCCCAACAACAGATGTGGCCTCTCTCAAGGTATCCTGAAGCCACTTGGGCTTCCTCTTCCCTGAGTACACTTCTCCCATCGGAGAATGAAACTCCTCCTCTTCATCATCAGGAGCCTGAACTCCTGACTGTCTGTTTGCTGTCCTCCTGCCTAAACCTGAACCTGTAGACGCTGAAGTACCGTGTGAACTGTCCATCAGTGGACTCCCTAGTGAACTTCTCTGTGGACTGCTCTGCATGCTGCCCGAAGCACCACCCCTCTGACTCTGTGAGCCACTGCTCATTGACGGACCTGACACCGTAATCGATGTACCTCCGGATCCTCCTGATCCCTGCCCACTGGATCCCTGTGCCTGACTCAGCTGCTCCTGAGGGTTTGGCCGATTCAGATACTCTAACTCCCATGACCTCCTGAAAGCCCTGCCCTCCTCGAACTTCACATCCCGCCTGACAACAACTCTCCTTTGTGTGGGAATATAAATTCGAAAGGCCTTCGAGGTCTCGCTGTAGCCCACAAAGACACCTTTCTCTGCGGTGGGCTCTAGTTTGGTCCTCTTCTCCTGAGGTACGTAGGAGTATGCAATACACTTAAAGATACGAAGATGACCAATATCAGGCTTCTTCCCCTTAGGACCATTTTCTTGTTCTCGTTGGTACTCTGGTAGAGATTGGTCAATGCTGTCCACATCTCATGAGCATATCTCTTTCCTCTCACATGAGGAATGCAATGGTCTTTGATTCCATCTAGAATCAGTCTCTTACCCTTGTTATTTTTTATTATTAAAGACTGCCAATTGAACAACATCAGTAGTTACATTAACAGGGTGCTGTGCGGTATGCACCATGATATCCCAGACTTCTCCCTCCTCAAAGATGCTCTGCATTCTCTCATTCCAAACACTGTAGTTACTATGCCCATCCAACCTATCCTCCACCCTCAAGCCCAAAGACATGCTTGCTGTTCTAATAAATTGAAAATAACACTGCTGTAGTAAAGGTAAGGATTTCTGTGTGAAAAATCAGCTTGCTGTAATTTCTGTGTGAAAAAATCAGCTTGCTGTAATTTTTCTTCTTGCTGTCTCAAACTGTTTTTTCAGCAAAATAGCTCTGATATCATGTAGAAATTTTAATATCCAAACCCGGTTTTCAGTTTCTCCTTATTTCTCCCATATAGTTAAATGCCCATTCCCATAGCCATACATTCAACAAGCTGAAAAAATAAATATTTCCTGAAAACACTAATTCTGAAAATTTTACAATGCTGAAATGCAGAAATAAAAAATCATAAAATAAATCAGCCACACACAGAATTTTGACACGCTAATTTTTGGTCCACTTGACCCTGGAAAAACCCCCTACAACTCTTGGGGAAAACCAGTTCGAAAGCTTCTTCTTATTTCTGGAAAATGCTTTTACAGAGAAAGGAAATATACAGAAAAATTCCAGCAAACAATGTACAGAATTATCTCGTTTTCCGTGCTTGCCTCCGCCTCGGAAAATGTGCCAAATCAGCAAAATAGTAAAAACATAAATTTTACAGCAAGAGATAACAGCATTAAATGCTGTACGTCCTCGAAAACTGTGCCAGAAATTTCGTACTG
Organism: Pinus albicaulis; assembly: GCA_034641835.2. Taxonomy (NCBI): domain Eukaryota; kingdom Viridiplantae; phylum Streptophyta; class Pinopsida; order Pinales; family Pinaceae; genus Pinus; species Pinus albicaulis. Next base: position 452,092,430 of record CM076572.1, read on the forward strand.
TTGTACGGACTATATGGAAATTACAACAACTTTTAGCCTCGAAAACCGTGCCAACTTAGCCTCGGAATGCGTGTTGCACACTGCTATTGCTCCTCAAAATATGTGCCTCCTTGCTGTTATATAGACCTCGAAAAACGTGGCCACTGTTGCTGTACGGAAATCTGTCTCGAAAACTGTGCTGATTTATTGCTATACGTACTGCTGCATTGAAATGCGTGCAGCCTCTCCTTGCTGTACGGATTTGCTGAACTGCTCCTCTCCTTCTCTTTTTCAAAACCAGAAAATGTCTGCAGCTCTCTTCTCCTCGTTCTCTCAATCTGCTCATGAAAGAATGAATGACCTTTTCCCTCATTTTCCTCCTTTAACCTAACCCTAAGTGACTTTTGGGGAATCCCTAAATCCAATGGTTGAGATAGCTTTAAATCTAGGGCCTAGATTAAATGCTCATTTAAATCTCACTTTCTATTTTTTAATTCACCCCACTTTAATAAAAGACCTACTTGGTCATTTATTTCCAAAGTCACTTTTCCTTTCAATTTCACATTGACTTTATTAAAGTCACTTTAAAATTAGACTTTAGTAACTTTATCACTTAAAGTCACTTTTAAATTAAATTTGATTTTATGACTTTATAAAGTCACTTTAGGAGAAAAATTAAATTCTTTTGGACACTTTTCCTTAGGCCAAAGATCAAAGCCTTAGGGAACCACCTATCCTCCGGTAACCAAATTTCAACATCCGACAAGCTCCCCGAGTCAAACTCGCTAGCTGTCAAAAACTTGCAGGTTACTAGTGAGTAGTTGGATTTCAAACATGCTGCCGATTATATTTTCCTGAGCTGTGTTGACTTGGCTCAGATTAAGCACTTAATTGGGTATAACATGTCAGTTTGATTCAAACTTGGCTAGTCCTGTTACTATGTGTTTGCTAACAAATGAAATATGTACTGAGCTTGAAAATTTAAACCCAAGCAAAGAATATATGGAATTTTCTCTTATGCATAAGGTGGCAAGGGACTATAAATGCTTCCATTCCATTCTTGGTTACATTTTGTTCTAAGGCAAACAAAACTTTTGGGTTTGACGTCTTGATTTGCTTTTCTTGGCATATCTTTGTGCGCTCTGATTGGGAATCAATTCAGCTCTTACATATACCATCGCCATAGGCAGCACTATTGCTACAGGTCTTCCTGTCAACTGCTCATGCTTTCAGTTGCTTTCTTTGTCAGTTTTTTTCAATGCAAGCAACATGCTGTTATGGACATGCATAAAATAACACTTGTGAATCATTCAGGATAGGAGAAGTATAATACAGCAATTCTCATTACAAACATGCTTCATAACTAGTTGCCAATCCCTATCTCTTTCTTGTCGGATGGATCATCCTCAATGTCACTAATTCTTGCATTTTCAAACTATTTAATTCTTCCTTAGAAGACAAATATTCAAACACAAACATACACTGTGGTACAGAGTTAAAAATAGTTATGGTTTTTGAATATATTAAGCTTCCATCTTGCCTTTTATCTTCATGAGGATCTTTTTATTTTTGTTAAATTTTCACATTGATCAGTTACGGATGAATATCATACCACTATGGATAATGAAGGCTTCAGCCCTTCCACTTATAATCCAAGGGACTTCTTTTATTTCTTTTCTTACATTACTAACAAAGCACAACTAGATAGCATCCAAGAAACATTAATGCTACCACATTTCATAATTTTGTTTAATACATGTTTCACCTTGCAACCTGTAAAGATTACCTTTGCTAACCCCTACTACCTGAGCTGTATTTGGGCTAGATTCCTTTGGCTTGGTGAGGACTTGCTGGTACTTGAACTCAACTGCATAGCCCTTATCCTCCATAACTAAAACTGAAAGCAAGTTCTCCATGAGACTGAACAAACAAGACATCATCAAAATTTAAGGAGTTACTTGACTCGAGCTGAATAGTACCAATTCCTCCTTGGGGATTAGGCCCCTCCATGAAAGAGGGAGTGGGTAATGATCCACTGTTAGCTGCGACCTGCATGACCTTCATAATGGAGATCTGTAGAGCTTGCATCTTGTCTGATGACTGCTCCACAATGATTTATTGTGAGGTGACGTGAAGCAGGAAGGCCCAGATTCTGACCCTGTCAATCGGCTCCTCTAAAAGTCTACCAATTGTTCATCCATTTGAATCTGATGTGGAAGAAAACAAAAGCCATGCACTTGTGATGAGAAGTCAGTGCACAAGAGAATAAAGATTGAGGTTTGAGGGAGGAGCAACGTACAGCCTATGGCTGCGGCTACAAAAGCCTATAGTACCAATTTCTGCTACTTGGTGCTCGGCATCATCACCAAGCAGAACCTGTACTTGAGCCCTGCTTTGTTAGAAAATAACTGCTAGGTTGATGTCATTTGACGAGATGTCCCATTGCCTGGACACGTTGTATTCCTTGGAACCATGTTGGGAGGAAAGCAAGATACCATCAAGAAATCCTTCTTGAACTTGATAGTAAACTTGTTTGTTGGAGTTTTTGCAGAGGTTACTGCCTGCTTCTATTGCTACTTCCCTTTACCCTTCATCTTATTTGGAAACTTTGATGCATGATGACCATGCTTATGCCAAATTAAACACTTGATTTTATTCTAGTCTTTTTTTATTGTCTGTGAGGATGACTCCTCACTCTTTCCCCTATCCTTGTTGGGTCCTTTACCTCTGACCTTATTTGTCATACCAAATAGGGCTAGGTTCTTGTCATTGCACTTCTTACTAGCGTTTGACTCCATCTGAGTCTTCTCCTGGCTACAATCATCCCACAACCTTTCAAGTTAGAAAGGTTCTCACGAGCATAGATACCTTTGACAAATGGTTCCCATGATGTTGGGAATCCATGTAGTGCCATGCTAACAAACCATGCATCTGCAACCTTCTTCTCAATAACTGCAAGTTCATCACGAATCTGTGTGACCTTCATAAAGTAATTGGCGATTGAAACTGATCTGGTCTTCTCTATGGATTTGAGTTTGTTTTGCAATGTCACCTTCTTGTGTATGTTCTCACTCTGGTAGAGGCCAACTGGGGCATGGAACATTTCCTTTGTTGTCTTCTTCTTGGATATATGAGGGATCAAATGATCCTTTGTGGCATCCATGATCATTTGCTCAGCCTTTACTATCTTCTTCTTGTGTGCTATGACTGCTCCATATCTGTAAATGACGGCACAAAATTGTTGACATTACAATATCATAGAGATCATTATCTTCTAATAAGAGCAAAAATCACTTTCCATGACAAGAATTTGAGGCTATCCAGTCTATCTTTGATTATGGTGTTAGCTGAGGCCAACTCTGATACCTAATGCACAAACTACTAGATCTGAAAATTAGTAATTAAGAAGATTATTGAAACCCTTTTATTGAATCAGCGGTTGTATGATCAATAAAATCACCTCAAACAACAGAGTATGAACAGATTTGAGGATGTATGACCAGATCTGGGGGTGTATGGCCTGTTAATGATGAAAAGACTGATAAACAGTGATATATAGTCTAGACTGTACTGCCTGTTGTACTTGGTGGTAACTTTAACAATCTGTGCGTAATTGACCTCTCTTATGTTATCCTGTTTATGCTTTGAGAGAAGATAATTAATCTCCTCAATCCTAGCAACTAATCTCTTCAATTCTAGCTGTCACCTATCTCAATCCCGAGATGTACAGTTAAGATTAAATCCTAATTTAAGTCACTTATGTTATAGAACTTCTAGAACATTTCATTTAGATTCCTAAGGCTAGTTGACTTAAAAACAAGGGAGGCTCATGCTCATGGCTCTGAGAACGGCTGATCACGCAGACAATTATTGAAAACCATACCTGATTAACTTCAGTTTCTTACCTTCCCCTTTTAACCTGTCTTTGCTGATATACAACCATACCTGTTTGCTGACCTGAAAATGATGATCGACTTGATGCTTGTCGTGGCGCAATTTAGTCTTGGCCTGACTCTCTTTCAACTGATTCCATACTGCCCTATGTATCTGTTGTATTCGAGAAGAATGACCTCTCTGTATAACTTGCGCTTTTCCTTTCTGCGGTATACACAACTTACCCAAATAATATAACAACCTGTCATCAATATGATAATTGTTTTCTTCTATCTGAGTACCATGAGTTAGCGATTCATAACTTTCTTTGAAATTATCATCAATACTATATTGTTCTACATAGCTTTCATGTTTCAATGAACTATTCTACAGTACTACTGAAACATTCAAAGACAGTCTATTCATCATATCAGCTACTTTATTTATCACACCCTTCTTGTTCTCAATTTCTAAGTGAATTTGCTGAATAAATCTCATCCAACTGTAGTAGCGAGATTGTTGCAACTTAGACTTTGATTGAATGTATTGAAGCCACTGATGATCTACATGAATCACTATTTTCTTAACCTTTGTATTACCACTAGCATCTGTTTCAAATGGTTGTCGATGATCTAACAAAACTGAGATTGATGTTGTGAAGATTTTCTGCTTAATTGAAAAAACTTTAAAATCGACACACATTCCCCATGTCTTGTTTTGCTTATGAGCCAAAATTATGGGTGAACTGTATGGAGATGAATTGGGTCGCATGAATTTCATCCCTGAAATTTGTTGCTTTATTTCTTTACACTCTATAACTGACTTGTGAGACATTCCATTATTAGGTGCATCAGACATCAACTGCATCTCATGTGATATTTCCTTTTTATGAAGTAGATGTTTTGGTTCTTTAAGTAGATCTTGAAATGAATCTACCTTTTTAACCAAATTACCTTCATACTGAAATTCACAACCCGAACAAGTATCATTAAGATCCTTATGTTGCTCTTTTATCGACATGAATATGTATCTCTTACTTGAACTAATTAAGCGCTTCCTCTGATTAGCATCGATTAAATTCAAGTGATTTTGAGTTTTATGTGCCCGAACGATGTACTTAATCCCATCTTTCATGAGATGATACATATGTTCCTTCCTATAAAATATTGCATCATGGTCATAGAGATAAGGGCTACCTAAGACAATTCCACAAATGTCTAACGGTATCACGTCTAGATCCACTTCATTGATATAGTTAGTTGTGATTGCAAATTTTAACCGACACTGTTTGGTAACATGAATTTGAGATTGTTCCTTTAACCACCCTAAAGGATATGGTTTTGGATGATTATGTGTTTTCAAACCCAATTTCTTAACCAATGATTCAGATATCAAATTTGCTTGTGATCCCGTATCGAACAATGTATCTATCTTAGTATGCTTTGAAGTTACCCTTATATGAAATAACTTGATTCTTTTTCCTTCATTCAACTGTGTGATATTAGAAGAAGCAGAAGTACTAGCTTCAGAAATTTTACCTGTTGTAACCATAGCAGTGATTTTGCCTTCATCACCTGAATCGGATCCCAAGTCCAAGCCTTGTTGGATTGCTTTTTCATCCTTCTTCGTTTGGAACTTCTTTGGCTTTAGTTCTGGATGAAGTTTCCAACACCTAGCTTCATCGTCGCTGATCCTTTGGCAATGTGTATAGGTAGGTCTATCATCTTCCTTCTGAGTTGTGGCAGTCTTCTTTCCCTTTGACTTGCTCTTCTTTTTGCTGTCTTCGGTTTCCATCTGCTTGGATGTCTTTGGTGTAAACTTGAATGGTCTACCACTTGATTCGACATGAATAGCTTGAACACAAACTTCATCAAAATCATTAGGATTGAACATTAACAATGTATGCTGCAAATATGAATGCAAAGTTTCTTTTGTGTCCAAAGGAATACCAAGTGCTAACGCTTTCTTTCTGAATTCCTGTGTGAACTCTTGAACATTCTGTCCCTTACCTTGTCGCAAGCACTGCCAATCAATAACAGCGTGCTGTGTGTGACCCAGCGGATAGAATTGTTTCTTTAAAGCTTTTATAAACTTATTCCATGAGGTGATAACTTTTCCTCTACACTTTAAATCTATCCGTGTCTTACTTTCCCACCAGATCAAAGCAGTACCCCCCATTCTAAGAGTAGCTAATTGGATCTTTGTCTTATCATCAGTAATATCTTGAATACGACAATAGACTTCTAACTATTTTACCCAATTATCTAGTTTCTCAGGGTTTATTTCACCATCATACACAGGTAACTCGAACTTAACATCAAGTTTCAAAAGTGGACTCTTAGGTTTCTTTTATTTTTCTAATTCAGAACTAGAAGTAGAAGAGGAAGAAGAAGATGATGGAGATGATGGAGGAGAAGGAGATTTATTTGCCTTTTCTTTACCCCTATTCTTCTTTGATGCCTTCGATGATGAGGCTGCATCTCTTGTCTTCTTATCTTCATATAATTCTGCCAACATTTGCTGCATGTTTAGAAACATCTAATGGATTTGATTCTCATCCATGGGTTTCAATTCAGTAGCTTCAAGAGTCTCAATGATCTCAGTCCCTGTCATCGTTGATTGATGAACGACTTTCTGCTTAACAATCTCTGGATCGAATTCCTCAAGCTCGCCTTTTCCACGTTGCGATCCCAACCTGGTTAACATCCACTGACAAACAAACTACAAAGCACAACCAGCTCTGATACCAAATATGATCTGAATGTGATCGATTACAGTGCTGAGGTAGTTTGATTAGTTTGTCCTTAAGATTGATTGTTAACTGAAGAAAGCTTTAAGTGAAAGACGACATAAACTAGCAGCAAATAAATGATTAAATCACAGCATAAAACAGAGAGAAGAAGAAGCAAACAGTTGATTACGGAGTTCGTCCCTGGTGGACTACATCTCCAAGTCCACTTTCAAGTGGGCGTTCGCTTTATTAGGATTGATCATGAGGAATTTATTTACACAGAAATGAATTAGAATGACTGTGCTCGGAGGCACTTCTAGACTCTGTAAACAGAAAGTACACTCTCTCGCCTTTTCGACGCTTGTCTCTATTCTCAATTCCGACTCCCGACAGTCGAGCAATGCTGAAAACAAAATCGCCTCTATCCTGCTGAAAACTGAACTCAAAATACCCATGTCCTTCAATCAAAGATGTCTTGGTTTAAATAATGTTTGCCTCGAACCACTGAAAGCCAAATTTATCTTTTGGTTGAGCAAAATTATACAAAAGGGTCTTCGAATCCTATCTCTTATTAAATTCCTAGGTTTAAGTGATAAACCTTAGCGCTGAATTAAACATAAAAACCCATAAATAAACTTAGGATAGGCCTTAACCCTGACGGTTAGCCTAACCAGGCAGAAACAGACAACCGTCGGCATGCGAACAGGCTTCTTGGCGGCTATGTTTGCGGTTGGATTCGACAGTTACAATGACATTTATTGCGACAGCTGCATGTGACAACATTCTTCGACGGTGGCAGTCAACGTTTTAAAACCTGACAGCTGCTAACCATAACCCTTATCCACTGTGGTTCTGGCACTTACCTGTCACATGGCAACCATTTCTGACGCGACATATACAACTGGCGGCTTTGACATTTTCCGCCGCGGTTTCATAAACCTGTCACATATTTTAACAACTCCAACATGGCCTATGTTGCGGTTTTCTGTTATGGGTTTTAAACTTTAATATAAAGTTTTATATATACCCTGAAACTCAATTTTCACCATAGGTATAATGCGCTAAGTTTTAATACCATAGGTTTTAGGACTTAGATTTTACATAAGATTTAGATGCATAGGATTTAGATTTTGTAAGGTTTTGTACCATGCTACTTAGGTGTTAGGTCTAGATCCTTAGGTTAAAAACTTAGACCTTTACATTTGTATAATGTATTTCACCCTAGTTCTTAACCCACTTTACACCTTTTCAACCTAAATTCGTACACATGTCGACCATGACATTGAAGGATCTTCCACTGGTGAAACTAACGGAACTGGCGGATTTGGAAACTGAACTAGACATCGGTCTTATGGAGCTGACTGGACCTCTCTACATCTGCACTGAACAATATCCTCTTGGATCACTAGGTGTCTGTAGTGAAGCCACCACTACTTTGCTCCTCCCAACGTCTGTGCCGCATACAAAGGTGAAGAATCCCCAGCCCTAGACAAGGCACCGTGTGGTGGCTTGCCAATGCCTCCTCCTCCAACAAACTCCTACCAGAGTATGTTGATCACCTCGTGACCCTGTGTACAAACGTCATACCAAGATAACTCAAGAAATTTGTCCACAAACTTGTTGGCCACTAGTGCTGACCGAAACTCCTCGAGCAAATGCACACGCTTAATTACTGGGTCAATTGTACCATCTAGGTCGTAGTCAACCGACATACTTGGAGAGTGATAGGTAGTCTTGCCTAGATCCCAATGCCAGTTTGGGCTTCCGGTATCCCTAGACCCTGGAAGCTTCTGTTGAGCCACACTCGAGTCCACCACCATCTCCATAGCCCACTCCACCGGGTACCGACTCAAAATCTCTGGCCATCCAAACCCAAAGAGGGGGATCGAAAGCACAAACTCTCGCGCATAGAACAACCCCAACATGCGGATGATGCACCCTGTGCAATTCAGGTCGTTTCATCCTGCTATCCAGGTCAATGCATGAGATTTGATTAGGTAGCTCTGTCTCTCTCTCTCTCTAATGGCCAAAGGTGACCCAACAATGCTGCTAGCCTCGTCTATGTATGCCTGAAGAGGGTTGCTCCGACTCTCTAATGTGTCCTCTAACTGTACCATTAGGGAATCCAGCCGTTCCCCAATGTGAGCTAGCTTGGTCGCTGACTTGACACAAACCACTCTCATGCCCTCTAGCTCCTTGTTCTGCTGTAGAATAGCCTCTTGTACTGACGTGGCCTTCCTTTTTAATACTAGAAGGTCGGCCTGAAACTGACGACAATGTTGTGTGTGACCATCGTCTAATACCTTTGTATCTCTTGGTACCTCATCAAGGGTGGATACGTCTCCTGGCACCTCATCCATCTGATGTGTGCTGCTATCACCCAAAAACTCGAACACAACCTCGGTCGCCACCTCAACGGATGGCACTACTGGGGTATGCTCCACTCTCCACTAAGATGTCAACCGACATGGTCAAGGGAGTCTCCAACACGGGTGACCCCTGCTTCACACTGGATGTATCTACTTGCTCCCCACAATCTAGATGGATGCACCCCCACTGCCTGTGCATCTCTAGTGTCCCTTCTGTAAGGAAGAGGATAGATCTAGTCCGATACCTTCATCAACTGGGTCAAGAATTCTCACATATTAAATCCTTCTTGTGCCATGGTTGTCTATGGTTTAACCCGTCATTGTGTATACATGCACGAATCTTTCCTGATCTAATTGGCTACCCCACAGCTGGCCAAGATCATGGCTCTGATACCACTGTAATATTCCTAACAGGAAATTAACAGTAATAATAATGCATCAATAGACATTAACAACAACAAAAATAAGTACACCATTAATATGCAAATTGGAGCAATAAAAATCAAGTCTGAGCCATTTTATTAATCTGCTGTGAATGTGTACAATATTGATGCTGGAATGATGGCACCTGGGCTTGCTCAAGGCAAACTGAAGATAGCCTCGGAAGCACGCTGAATCCACCCTCAAAGAGTACACTGCGCTATTATGGCTCTACGCAGTTCTGTCCTAGAAATGGTGTTGTTGCTCCTCTAGATCTGTTGGTTGGGCCTAGAATAATGCTCAGAAAATTCTGGGCTTTTAACCCTGGTCCCTACTCACAAAACCCACAATAACCCGCGAAGGATTTGTGGAATGGATGACCCCAGAAATTGGCCCTCTTGTGCTTGGCTCTCTGTGCTGCTGGATAAATCTGTGCTCCTGGAAATTCTATTGCAGATTGCTCCCAAAATGTAAGCAATATCCCTGTTAGGAAGCTCTTAGCCTCCCCACCAATTCCCAACTCAAAATTCCCTACGCTCCTTAGCTCCCGGATGATCTCCCTCTCAGCGTTGTGCAGTCACTGTGCTGCTGGGGCTGCTTTGCACTGTCTCTGAATATAGTCACACTATGGATGAATCACACAACTCCCCACTGGATCGAAAAGGTAAATCTTCTCCCTTGGGCAGGCACTCGAAGTCCCCCGAGAAGTCGAGGTTGAGGTTCTTGCTCAGAAACACTCGGTTGCTGAACAACAATGGCAGACTTGGCACTTGCTCAAGTGTGCTCTGTCAAAGATAGTTTCGAAAATAGATGAATGAATGAGAGAAATGAGCCTCATGCTTCCTTTTTATCCAAGGCTGCCCAACGTTCCCTTAGGCCCCACCTCGTGCCTAAAGCCTCTAACATGCGCCAATGACTGCGCTCCCTTCATGTGGGCCGCAATTCATCCTCATTGGGTCCCATCCTCCACTATTGCCGCAATATTTTGCCTCAGGCTAATGTTTTGAGGCTTATAGTCGCCTAAGTTTATTTGTGGGTCCCCAAATCCACATTTCCTAAGTCAAAACTGTGATATTATCAAAATTGGCCAAAATTAATATTCTGGTTAGCAGAATTGCTTAGTGAGAATAGTACAATCAGGATCTACCCATGTTTTTATGGGCAGAGACAGCCAACACAACTGTTTATGTTGGCTATCCACAACAAGCAAAGTGTTAATTTTGGACAACTAGGTCCAAACTCCATGTTGTGATGCTCAGATGAAGATCCCAATAATTTTATTGGACTCCTCTTTCGGAGAGGTGCAAGATCGATCTAAAGATCATCTTGATCCGATGAGCAGAACATTTATTTTGAATTTATTCAAAATATGTGCAGGTTGGCCTGAAGGTTTAGTCCCCCAGTAGTTGTGTCACGCACCCTCATTGATGGATATATATTGGTCAACGTTGGAGGACTTTTTCGCTCATCTCATCCTTTCACATTTTCTCTCTCCTCATTTGATTGGTTCGATCACCTTGGAGGCTCTTCTCTTCACACGTGGGAAATTTCAGCAAGCAACAAATTGTGTTTTCAGCCTAAGGTTTCTGTAGCAGCATTGACCAGTGTTGACTTTGGTCAACGCAATGTCAGATTGCCCTGAAACTCTCCCAAACTTTTGATTTTTTGAATCCGCATTTTTTGGCACAATTCTTGAGGTTGGACGTCTTTAACTTCGCTGTGTTGACCTTGCTGCTGCTGCTGTTTGCGTTGACCGTTGACTGACAGCGTTGACTTTTGTTGACTTTTGGGGTTGACTCTTTTGGTTGTCCTAGAGGGTTGTGTGACACTTTTGGTTGGCTGATCGTATTGAGACTTTGTTGGTTGAAGCATCCTGCCGATCGCCGTAACGCACCAACACACTTATATATTTCTGGCTTGTCTTCTGTGGATCTACTGGTATGTTCTATCAACATTTTACTTTATTGTTTGTGTGATTGTTGACTGATATTGTGATAAAAAGTAAAGTTGCATCAAGCATAGAACATCTACAAAAATTTACATGGGATCAGAGATGAGGTGAAGACAAAGCCCTAGTTTGTAGCAATCACCGAAGAAGAGGATGGGTTCCTCAAACTACATTGGCTTTAAGGCTGATGACAAATTGACTGGGAAGGATGACTTCCATGCCTGGAAGATGGCATTGGATCTTAATTTGAAAGACCAAGATGTCATGGACTATGTGTAGGGTAAAATCCAAGAGCCTCCATCCACTGCAATTGCTGCTGCCAAAACAAAGTATAAGAAGGGGGAAATCAAAGCAAAGCTGATGATAAGGGACTCAACTCATAAGAGTCTAGTTGCCTACATCTCTAAGCTGGGCACATCCAAGGAGATGTATGATAAGTTGGTCAACATGTTCAAGGCCAACAATGCGAATCAAGTCCTATTCTTCAAGAACCAATTGAAGAATTTGAAGAAAGGCAGGGATGAGTCTGTTCAATCATATTTTCTAAAGCTAACCGAAATCAGGAATAATCTGCTAGCTATTGGGGAGACAATAGCTGACCAAGAGATGGTTCTCACCGCACTTGGAAGTCTCTCACCCGAATGGCATGTATTCAACACTACCATTCTCAATAACAATGTCATACCTGATTTTGACGAAGTATTATTGAGATGCGTACAAGAAGAGACAAGGATGAAGGAATATGAAAATGAAGGAAATGCTGCCTTCGCTGCTCATTCTAAGAAGAACTTTGGTAGTCCAAGGAACAAAGGAAGAGCAGGGGCCCAAGGAAAGAAAGGCAAGTGTTACACTTGTCATAAGCCAGGTCACTTGCTAGAGAATGCCCTTTCAAGAAGAATTCTCCCGATGATGATGACAACAACAACAACCGGAGGAATGGTAATCAAAGGAACAACAGGTTCAAAGGAAAGAGGAAGGATTCCTGTGGTGGAAATGAGCAACCTTTCAAAAGGTCAAGAAATTCCAGGTATGAGGAATCAAATGTTGTTGATAAAAGAAATGAATTCATTCTTGTATCTGCCCTCTCTGCTGCATCTCCACCCGACACTATGGATGATTGGTTGATAGATAGTGGTGCCTCAAGGCACATCATTGGGTTCAAGGAAGCACTTTCTGATATGGTTGAGAAGGATACTAATTTGAAAATTATTCTTGGAGATAATGCGACATATCCCGTGAAAGGGACAGGGACTGTCACCCTCCACTTGTCTCAAAGTCAAGTCCTCCGCTTGCAAGATGTACTCTATGTACCCAATTTGAAGAAGAACCCTGTGTCTATATCGGCCATGGAAGGCAAAGGTTTCAATGTGGCATTCATTGATGGGAAGGTGCGTATCTAGAAGAAGAGTTTCAAGGAAGCTATCACGATTGGGTTTAGAGTTGATTCACTCTACCAGGTTGGAGGAAGTCCACTGGGAGCGATGACGTGTGATACTATTGACAGACTGAACTATGGCACTGGAGGTTTGGACACCTTCACTGCAAGGCCCTTCCCGAAGCAAGGAAGGTGGTGACGGGGATGCCTGAGTTCTCAAATAATCATGAAGGTGTATGTCAGGGTTGTGCCGAACGAAAGCATACAAGGGGACCTTTCCCCTCAAGTGTCACAAAGACATCTAATGTCTTGCAATTGATACATTCTGATCTGTTTGGTATGCTGCCCGTGACATCCTTGGGAGGATCTTCTTATTATATGACATTCATAGATGACTTCTCTCGCAAAACCTGGATATACTTCTTGAAGAAGAAGGATGAGGCTTTCATGTGGTTCCGTACCTTCAAAGCCTTGGTGGAAAATTTGACAGGGAAGAAGATCAAGATATTGAGGACCGATAATGGCATTGAATATGAGATGAACGAGTTCAAGAACTTTTGTAGAGAAGCTGGCATCAAGAGGGAGACCACAACTGTCTATGCTCCTGAGCAGAATGGTATTGTTGAACGAAAGAATAGGACCATTGTGGAAGCTGCCCGTGCCATGCTATGTGACCAAGGTCTACCGAAATTTCTGTGGGGAGAAGTTGCGAACACTGCTGTGTACATACAAAATCGATGCCCGCATTCCACCCTGGACTCCATAACTCCCGAAGAGGTTTTCTCTGGTAAGAAGCCTGACGTCTCACATTTTAGAGTTTTTGGATGTCCTGTTTATTTTCATGTGCCGAAGGAGAAGAGGAGCAAGTATGATGCTTCTGGGAAGAAGGGAATGTTTGTGGGCTACATCGAAACTTCAAAGGCCTGTAGAGTCTATGTGCCTGGTCAAAAGGAAGTGGAGATATGCCACGATGTTACCTTTGACGAAGATGCTTCCCTGAGGAAAGTCGTCAATCTTCCGAGATCTGAGGAAGATCATGAAGTAAGGCCTGGAAATCAAGAACCGAAGGATGAGACGATGCCCGATGTTGAAGGATCGATGGACCCGATTGATCCACCTCCTTCAATGAGGAAAAGACCATCATGGTTCAGGGACACTCTCGAGGATGCTGAGGACATATGGCCCCAAGGGGGACATTCCGTGAAAGCAAGAAGCCGAATAGATACCAAGGGTATCTAGTAGCGATGAGTACTATCGTACAATATGAGCTTGGATCTTTTGAGGAAGCCGTAAAGCATAAAGTTTGGAAGGGTGTTATGAACGAAGAGTATGAGTCCATAATGAAGAATGATGTCTAGGATGTGGTTCCAAGACCGGAGGACAAAGCAGTTGTCACCTCGAAATGGCTCTACAAGATCAAGCATGGATCTGATGGAAGTGCTGAAAGTTCAAGGCAAGAATTGTTGCCCGTGGCTTCTCTCAAAAGGAAGGCGTAGACTATGATGACATATGTGCACTTGTGGCTCGATATACCACCATCCGATCTATCATAGCCCTTGCTGCTACGCAAGGATGGAGTCTTCATCAGATGGATGTGAAGACCGCATTTCTGCATGGTGTGATAAAGGAAGAGGTGTATGTGGAGCAACCTCTGGGGCTCAAAGTCCAGGTTCGGGACACCCATGTCTGCAGGTTGAAGAAAGCCCTCGATGGGTTGAAGCAAGCATCCAGAGCTTGGTACGAGAGGATAGATAGCTTCTTGACGAAGTTGGGCTTCACTCGTAGTAATGTTGATCCAAACCTTTACTTCAAGGTTGATAGAGAAAAGCCTCTCATTCTGGTGCTATATGTGGATGACCTCTTCCTGATAGGCGCTGACACTCTCATTCATCAGTGTAAGAGGGAGCTCGCTGCTGAGTTCGAGATGAAGGACCTAGGACTTATGCATTACTTCCTAGGCCTGGAGGTCTGGCAGAGACCTGGTGAGATTTTCTTTTCTCAAGGAAAATACATTGTGAAGCTTCTGGAAAGATTTGGTATGGTGGACTGTAAGTCCGTGTTGACACCAATGGAGCTCAACTTTAAGAATTTGAGTGGCAGCGTTGCTGGGCCCGTGCTAGCAAATCCTACTGAGTATCGTCAACTCGTAGGGGCCCTGATGTTCTTAGTGAACACCCGTCTGGACATATGTTTTACAGTGAACACTTTGAGTCAACATATGGTTGAGCCTCATCACATTCACCGGGTTGGTGCCAAGAGTTTGTTGAGATATATTCGGGGCACGATAAACCATGGGCTGAGATACACTGCTGGGAGTGTGACACTCCATGGATATACTGATGCTGATTGGGCTGGCAGTGTGGTGGATCGTAAGAGCACATCAGGATGCTGCTTCACACTTGGTTCTGCTTCGATATCATGGATGAGCAAGAAGCAAAAGTCGGTGGCTTTGAGCATTGCGGTGGCCGAATACATTACAACGAGTATGGCCTGTTGTGAAGCAATTTGGTTGCAAAAGCTCTTCAGTGAGTTGTTCGGGCATGTGCTAGATACCGTGATACTCTGTGATAACCAAAGTGGGATTCAGTTGTCCGAGAATCCCGTGTTCCACGATCGATCCAAGCATATTGATATAAGGTACCACTTTATCCGGGATATGATATAGCGAGGTGCCGTAAGGCTCGATCATATAGGAACTGATGAGCAAGTCGCAGATATTCTCACAAAGCCCCTGGGGAACTTAAAGTTCCTAACCTTCTGTGAGAATCTTGGCATCGTGGAACGACACTAAGCTAAGGGTCCTGTTGGACGATGAGCTCTTGGAGCTCTTGGGGGCTTTTGGGATAGCTTCTTGGAGCTATAAGCAACCACAGGGCTAGGCTTGTCGAACGTTGTTGGTGTGCTTCTGCCCCACTGTTATGATGATTGAGTTGGTTCACCTCTCATGATCTGTATCCCGTATGCATCCTACCCATTGAGCTCAGGGCTCATGGGAAGTACCTCTCATTTGGCCAGTGAGGTGGGAAAAGCTAGAGACTAGTAGCAAAGACTAATGGACGCATCAGAGATTGCCGTACTCTCTATCTAGGATGGCACTGTCCAACCACTTGATCTGGGATAAAGTATAGTGAGGTTTCGGATCTCCAATTGACTTCATGTTAGGTAAACCAACTTCGGGTTGGTATGAGACTCTTTTTGAGTCCTATAGAGGTTTCAGATCTCTGGGCTGAATCTGTTAGCCAGGAATGATGTCTTTGTGACTGACCCACTTCTGTTTTGAAATAAAAAAGTCAACAAAGCAAGTTACGGCGGGATGACGCACGATGTTTGGATTGCACAGGTGGATGGAGTTCTCCCTAGTTGAGAGGGAGTGTTAATTTTGGACAACTAGGTCCAAACTCCATGTGATGCTCAGATGAAGATCCTAATATTTTTATTGGACTCCTCTTTCGGAGAGGTGCAAGATCGATCGAAAGATCATCTTGATCCGATGAACAGAATATTTATTTTGAATTTATTCAAAATATGTGCAGGTTGACCTGAAGGTTTAGTGCCCCAGCAGTTGTGTCACACACCCTCATTGATGGATATATATTGGTCAACGTTGGAGGACTTTTTTCACTCATCTCATCCTTTCACATTTTCTCTCTCCTCATCTCATTGGTTCGATCACCTTGGAGGCTCTTCTCTTCACACGTGGGAAATTTCAGCAAGCAGCAAATTTTGTTTTCGGCCTAGGGTTTCTGCAGCAGTGTTGACCAGTGTTGACTTTGGTCAACAGAAGGTCAAATTGACCTGAAACTCTCCCAATCTTTCGATTTTCTGAATCCGCATTTTTTGGCATAATTCCCGAGGCTGGACGTTGACTTTGACTTGGCTGTGTTGACCTTGCTGCTGCTGCTATTTGTGTTGACCGTTGATTGACAACGTTGAATTTTGTTGACTTTTGGGGTTGACTGTTTTGGCTATCCTAGAGGGTTGTGTGACACTTCTGGTTGGCTGACCGTATTGAGACTTTGCTGGTTGAAGCATCTTGATGACCGCCGTAACGCACCAACACACTTATATATTTCTGGCTTGTCTTCTGTCAATCTACTGGTATGTTCTATCAACATTTTACTTTATTGTTTGTGTGATTGCTGACTGATATTGGGATAAAAAGTAAAGTTGCATCAAGCATAGAACATCTACAAAAAATTACACAAAGGATCAACAAGGTATGTAGGAGCAAGATACAGAGGAGCAGTAGATACATTGATGGTTTGGTAGAACATTGATTTTGGGATGTTGATGGCTTGATGCTTGGATAATGTTGCAGAGATTGTTTAATGAAGAATTTGTGGTGACACTAGTTTTTTGTTAAGCTGAATTGTTGTGATGCAAAGGCAAGACTCCATGATAGGAAAGACAAGACTCCATGACATCAAAACAAGACAAGACTCAAGGAGCTTGAGGCAATGGCATGAAGAAAAGACGAATTTGAACATATAGATGTGTTTGGAGAGTGAATGTTGCATACATATGCTTGCATTATTTTCATAAGTTGTGTGCATATTGTTTACATTGGAGAATGCTTGCATATGTTTTGGTGGTATAATGTTGTTTTTGGAACTATGTTGATATTGATGCACCTAGTCATTATAGATGGCTGGAATAATATGTGGTGGAGCACTTATTTATTTTATAATATTCAAAATATGAAGAGTTTGGAAATGAATGAGTGGAAGGAAAAGAGTCAAGCATGTTCACTTCATATTCTTATGTGGAATACAAACAACCAGAGCTTTGTAAAAGATGTTTTTGGAAGCAAAAAGAGGTTAGAGAGTGAGAGAATGTGGAAGAGCTGATTGAGGTATTATGCATTAGTAACCTGGAACATTTGAAGCTTATGTGAAGCAGATTTGAAGGGAAGAACAAGCATAAATGAAGAGGGAGATATGCAAAATTTATGACCATGTAAACTAGCACATCGTTATTTCTTGTTTTCATGAGGTGGTTGTAGTCTCCTTTCAAGTTGTGACTTGATAAATATCTAGCTGGAGCTGGTTGAGGTAGGAGCCTCCTGTGGTTGATAGCCTACAGATAACATATGGGAGTTGGAGCTTCCTTGCATGTTGCAGCTTGCAGAAAACTGAGGTAGCAGCCTCCTGTAGGTTGGAGCCTACAAGAAATCAGATGTAATAAGGAGCAACAACTTGCCTTTGCATCACAACAATAATAAAATCGTGGTTTTCTCCCTTTGTGGGTTTCCACTCATATCTGGTGTCAATATGTGTTGTTATTATGTATTGATGTGATGTTTTGGTTTGCTTATTACTTGCTGTTCACATACTCGATCTGTTGGTCATTATTTGTTAAGCTGGTCATGTAATGTTTCAGTTAATGAGATTAATGAAAATAATTTTAATGTCCATGAATATACTAAATTGATTCACCTCCCCCCCTCTCAGTTTAGTCAAGTTTTCGTCAGACCAATCTGAAGAAGCTGAGTGATTCTGCTTCAGATTTAGATTTTGTGGATCCACGATGTATAGGTAGTTGAACGGATCCTTGATGTACTTGGTTAACACCAGGTCAAATATTTGCTTTGGAGTGAGCACCCTGAGCCAACATATGGTTGAGCTGAGGTAGATACATTGGGTTGCAACAATGCATGTGTTGAAGTACTTGCGTGGTACAATTGGACATGGTTTGAGATATGTGTCAAGTGGTGAAGTAAGGCTGCGGTAATATATAGGTTCATATTAGGTCGGTAGTGCACATGACAGAAAGAGCACATTAGGCCGCTGCTTCAACTTAGGATCAACTATGATATCTTGGTTTAGCAAGAAGAAAACTTATGTCACACTTAATACAACAAAGACATAGTATATCGTAGACAGTGCCACAAATCAAAAAGCAGTGTGGCTTTGAAAGCTACGTGTAGGGCTATTTAATCAGGAGCTTGAGCTGACCTTGATATTTTGTGATAATCAAAGCTGCATCAAGCTGTCAGAGAATCTAGTTTTTCATGACAGGTCGAAGCATATAAAAAAAGAGATCAAATATCACTTCATCTGAGACATGGTGTAGAGAGTAGTGGAGCTTCAATACATACCCATAGATGAGCAGATTATAGACATTCTCACCAAGCGTCTATTTAGAGTGAAGTTTGTATACTTCAGAGACAAGCTTGGTGTGATGCAAAATTTCTCCCTTGTTGAGAGGGAGCGTTGATGTCATTACAGGATCGGGCAAACCATCTCCTAAGATGCCAAAAGGACTTCGCTGGGTCATGTTGATTTGATTAGGGGAGATGGATACATTCACCTAAGAAGCTAGAAGGACTTGGCTAGGTCATGTTGATTTGACTAGGGGTGAATTTCCTAGGGAACTTACAGATGGGACATATCTTTCCTTGAGAAGCCAGAAGGACATGGCTGGGTCATGGTGATTTGACTAGAGGAGGTAGATGAAATTCACTTGAGAGGCCACAAAAAATTTTGGCTGGACCATTTGGCCAAGGGTTAATGATCCAAGGGCAGTTTCTCTCTTGAGAAGCCATAAAGGACTTTGGTTGGGTCATGCTAATTTGACCAAAGGAGATTGATACATTTACCTAAGGAGCCATAAAGGACTTTGGCTAGGCCATATTGATTTGGCTAGGAGTAATTGGCCCAAGAGTCACATTGCCTACTACATGATGGAATGATCTATAGACGTGCATGTGAGGAGTCACATTGCCCACTCTAGGATGAAGCGATCTATAGACATGCATCAACATAGAAAGTTCATGAACTTTTCTTATGGAGGAGAAATTTCAGCTAAGGGGAAATTTGTTGCAGCCAAGGAGAATACCTCCCTTGCTAAGGAGTGTTGATTTTTGTAGCATCAAGAGGTATTATCACATGCTTAGGTCAGTCTTGAAGAAAAATCAATTTTTATTTTTTCTTTTTTTGGGGGGTGACAAGTTTGCCTAAGCATGAAAGTGTGTGCTCCTTGGGCTAATTCACCCCCATTTGACTAGTATAAATTTTATTTTGGTCATCATCACATCATCTCTTATCTCTCTTTCAGGTAGCCGCATGTGTAATAGGAGGAAATCTGTTACAACCAAGGAGAATACCTCCCTTGCTAAGAGGGAGTGTTGATTTTTGTAGCATCGAGAGGTATTCCTGCTTGCTTAAGTCGATCTTGAAGAAAAATCGAAATATATATATATATATTTTTGGGCAACAAGTCTGCCCAACCATGAAAGTGAATGTCCCTCGGGGTAATTTACCCCAATTTGACTAGTATAGATTTCATTTTGGTCATCATCACATCATCTCTTTTCTCTCTTAGAGGCAGTCGCATGCGTAACAAGAGGATAAGTTAAATGAAGTTTGACTGAGTTTATTTGCTATTTGATCAAGCCATTTGACAGGGTAGTTGATCACATGATCTTGCTGCTTGACTGTAGAACAAGGCTGCAATTGACTGCAGGATCTGGCTATAGTTGACCGCAAAACAAGGCCACAATTGACCGTAGGATCTAGCTGTCGTTGATTGCATTCTAACAATAGGGCCGAGTTTATTGCAGACCTGGATTTGACCATAGTTGACTTATTTGACTAGTTTTGACCAGGACTATCTTCTTGTTGATTTTGACTAGGTTTGATTGGTATTTTGGCTTGGATATTGGCATAGATTTCTAGAAAAATTAGATTTGTAAATCTTGTTGAGGAATAATTTCTCGTAGAAGAAAAGTTGTTGGGTTTTCTCCGAAGGTTGGGTTTCCCAGGGTAAATTTGTTTCTCTATTTTACATGGCTGTCTTTCTATGATTTTTACTGTTTCCGCTACATTTATTGTTGAATTTTTCTAAAATGTAATTGTTCAATGATATCAGTGAGAATAATGTGTGTGGAAATGAAGTAATTATCTAGCAGAAAATTGTATTATGATGTGCATCTTTGTAACGTCACCCGACCCCTCAAGTTACCATTAGAGGAATCAGGTAATTATATATAGCTTTTTCTTTAATTATGAGTTAATGGTTCCATATATATATATATATATATATATTTGCTATGCCTGCCAAAATCCAACGAATTCCACTCTCCGCATTAGCCAGTGCCTTCTAGGTGGGTCCTACTGGACACGTCACCCTGCTCACCCTATTCTGGCACTTGCAATTATCTCGACACCTCGTATCTTATAGTGACACTTTATTCCGCTTGGAACATAGCATTGGGTTGACCTGGCTGTGGGTCCTTCCTCTGCCAATGAGAGCTCTGTTGGGCTTACGTGTATGGCCATGCCGCCGACCCATGTCACCCCGTTCGGTCCCTTCCGGTGCACTGTCGAAAGTGCCCCTTTTACTTCCCGTCGGGTTTCACTTACCGGGCTTATGTGAATGGTGGGATTGTATGGCCTCTTCCCCATTGGTCTGCCACATTCAACTCCTTACTTCCACCACAACCACTCCCACGTCATCCTGTTTTCCTTCATCCCAGCGCTTTCAAATTGCCTACCTTCTTAATCTCTTTCGAGGTCATGGCGTCGGGCCAACATGGCTGGCGGGACCCTTCTCCACCAATAGGATGGTGCGTACCGCCGCATGGAGTCACTTATGTCATCCCCCTAACTTACCTCTCGACGCTTTACATTTGACTCGTGCTTTAAACTTCCGGGTGAACTTTGTCGGGCCAAGTCAGCAAGTGGCCAGTCCCCAACCCAATCACACAATAACAACGGTGCAAGCCCGACCATGTTTCCCTTTTATGTCATCCCGCTAGGCTTTGCTCGATGTTTTCACTTTACTTTTTCTCTTCATGCTTCCGGGCTAGGCGTTCGGGCTTATGTGGCTATGGGCCTACCATTCCAGCTAATGGCAATCTTGTCGCGCGCACGACATAGTGCTACATCATCTCGCTTCTTTTCACCCGACTTTTCTTTGCTTGTGCCTTTAGAAATGTTATGGGGTAAGACCTTCGGGTTCTATCTCCTGGCCACGTTGGTTTGGTAGGTTGAACCCCTTCACGACCCTTGCCCCTGATTGAGACACGTAGTGGCACCGCCACCTCATCCCGCTCCCTTCTGCCTGCCCTTATGCTAGTGCTTTAGGTAAACCTAACAAGATGACCTGTCAGGTAGGTACATCCTCAACGAGTAACATAACAACTAAGGTTGCGTGGTTGCCAACGTGTCCTGGCTGTCGCTATCCTGGTTATCCCCTTTTGCCTCCCGTAACAATCTTCCGGGGTATTCCTTTCGGGTTCCACCTTCGGGCCACATTAGAGGGAAATCAGGTCGCGTCAATGGGAGGTCACCACGGCTAGGGCTTGATCTGCAAAAGGATAAGGTTGCATGATCTTTCTTATAAGTTCGGGGCTTGAACCCTTTGCGCTGCCACAAGTTTTTCTTCTCATTCTTTGCCATGGCTCGGCTAAGAGACTTCAGCCCTACCTCCAACGACATCTGACATGGGGATCTTTGCGATTGCCTGAAGAATATACTCTACTACTTCACGGACTTCCTCTAGCCAATCTTTTCGACCATGGCTTTTCCTCAAAGGTCTAACATGCCTCTAGATCAACTTCAAGGCTTCATGTCGACGCAAATGGTTTATTAAGGCATTCCATGGTACTACCCCTCCTGAGCTTGGGTGAATCCAACTCAAAGGAGTTCCTGGCCCACCTGCATTCCTCGTTCCTGGACGGGGAATCCCATGCATGCCGGTGTAGGCGCTCCAACGACCATTACCTACCACGGGCTTGACGTGGACTCCTAAGAGGCTTTCACCTCGCCTGCCACACGCCGAGAGTGCCAGAATCCATGTCAATCCTGTAATCAGCGTCATGGCACTATGCAGAGCCTTCCGGTGCCTCACCAAAGACACTAGGATGCCAACAAAAAATATCTAGCCTGCTCAAAATGCAAGGGTGAAGGCCATTTAGGTAAAGTTGATGGGCTCATTTGGCCCCAAGGGAAACAACCCTTAATGCTAACGCAATGCCTGCTGCGCAACAAAGTAGCTTGTAACTTAGGCAAATAAATGGATGTAAGCGAATGCAGGCGCTGCTGAGCAGACGATCTTCAATGTAACTGTTTCATATTAGTAGAGTGTCTTTGAGCCCACTATTTCAAGTTTTATTCCAAGCTCTTATGGCTTTGTTGTGGCCTGCAACATGGCCCTATTTTCCTCTATTATTCATTTATGTGTTGTTCTCATTACACTTAAGCATTTCATTTGGCTTAAGGTTCAACTCAACGTTATAGCTTGGTTCTTATTATCATATGGTTTATTACACATTTGTGCTTTTGTTGTTCTATGATCGACACCAACAAGTTATTCACAAAACATCTTATTTCTAGTTTAGAAGCTCATGCTTAGCTTAGCTTATTTAACAATATCACTCATTCCAAAGAAACAACTTGTTCGCACACACACACACACACACACACACACATATATATATATTCAACATGTCCATCAATATCGTATCTAAATATAGATGCATCCATTTATTCATACATAAACAACACAAATACAATTCCATAGTCCAGAACTATCACAGTCTAGAATGCATCATAGTTTATCAATAGATAAACAAGTACTAGCAGATACTTATCTTCAAACTTGCAAGGAAACTGAGTTTGGGACAAGGACCCTCCACTCAACTATAGACAACTGCAGCCACACTTGCAGCTGTCACCCCCGAGCCAAATTCCAGAGTCTGAAGGGGATGCTTGCTTAAGGGGTTAAAACATCAGCTGCCAACCAAAACAAGGACTCTAGAGGACCTCCTTCCTCAATCCCACCAGCTGACCAATGCTTTCCTTGATACCACAAGGAGTCCAAAGGTGCTCCACCTCACCCCCAAGTGCTCACTCATGGATTCACCTCCTTCTAGAGAGTCTAGAATCCACTGTTACAATAATGCAGTAACCACAAGTCATCAATCAGATCTTCCTTTGATGCTGCTTCAGGATGGCCTCTTCCCAAGTTGTTAAAGGGCTCCAAAGTCTACTATCTCAAGCCACAGCCTGCAGGGGACTCAAGCTGTTACAACACTCCAGAGATTCCATCCCAACGCACAATCTCTAGGGACCCAAGCTGTTATAGGGCTCCAGAGACCTCTGTCTCAACCCACAACCTCCAGGGACCCAAGCTGTTACAATGCTCCAGGGATCCTATCTCAACCCACAACCTCTAGGGACCCCAAGCTGTTGCAGGGCTCCAGAGTCTGGCAACTCAACCCACAACCTCCATGGAAGTAGAGAACCAATCCCCTTCTCTTCTCTTCTCCTCTTCAGAGCTGCTTGTCGATTATTCTTGTTGGATGCTCCAAATTTTCTCTGCCTTCTTTGTTTGCCTCTTGCACACCTGAGTTCGAATGGGTGTGTCTTCCCCTATCTGCTCCTAGCTTTTCCTTCGAATGAATCCTCCCCCTGCTGCTGTCTTTTTTTCCCCCCTTGTTTTTTACAAGGATTGTTGCGTCCTTGCTGACCTGCTATGCACAGTCTCTTTGCTGGACTTCTTGTCCTCTTTTCTTATTGCTGTTTCTCAAGCAACATGGGCTTGCATACTTTCTCTTTCTCTTGCAGCCCATTTAATTTCAAGAACCAATTCATTAAATTCAGGCACCAACCAACCTTTAATGGTTGTCTAAACAATTTATGTTTCTTGCACAAGAAACCATTACGTCCCAAGCAAGCAATCCTCCTTCCCAACTCTGGAATCCGTGTCCCTTTGACTCAACCCCCTTTTTGAAATTTCACATATAGCAAAATATTTACCCCTTGAGGGAACACTGCCCTCGGTGTTCATCTACGCATATGCAACACCAAAAACAAAACACAACCGATACTATTTCATGGAGCTTTATGCACACAACTCCATCAGTATTTACAATCATATACACACTTGCTTTAACCAACAAACAAGAAGGGATAATTAAATTTCATGGCATCAACCATTTCCCATGTGGTGTTCTTTGACCCAAAGTGCTTCCACTACACCTTGACTTGCTCTATGGCTCGATTCCAGAGCATGAGACTCCTCTGGTCTAGAATGCACATTAACTCTGGCTAGAACTCTCCGTATGGTTCCACCTGTAGCACAGACCAATCAATCATATAATTAGAGTTGTCTACATATCTTTTAAGTAAAGAAACATGAAAAACATCATGAAATCTAACTGAAGGAGGTAAAACCAACGTATATGCCACGGGTCCAATCCTCCCAAGGATTTCAGATGGCCCACAATATCGTGCTACCAACTTGGCACATGTCCCAATCCTTAGGGAACTCTTCTTGGGTTTAATCCTTAGGTAAACATGTTCCCCAACTTGGAACTCTTTGTGCACTCTATGCTAATCTGCATAGCTTTTAAGCCTATCCTGTGCCACTTTCAAATTCTGTTTTATGATATGGACTTGCTGCTCCATATCCTTGAGCATATCAGGTCCTACATGGACCCTGTGAACTGGATCACTGAGTCCAACTAAGAGGAGTGTTGCAACTCCTGCCATACAATGCCTTAAATGGGCTCATCTTTAGGGATTCTTGGTATCCATTGCTGTATGAAAATTCCACAAGTGGAAGATATTCTTCCCAATTCTTGGGTTGATGCATTACATACATTCTTAACATGCCTTCAAGAATTCTGTTAATCCTCTCTGTTTTCCCATCTGATACAATGCCTTAAATGGGCTCATCTTTAGGGATTCTTGGTATCCATTGCTGTATGCAAATTCCACAAGTGGAAGATATTCTTCCCAATTCTTGGGTTGATGCATTACATACATTCTTAACATGCCTTCAAGAATTCTGTTAATCCTCTCTGTTTTCCCATCTGTTTGGGGACGATAAGCTGTACTAAATGACAATTCTATTCCCATTCTTGCAAACAGTTCCTTCCAAAATTTGGAAGTGAACCGAGCATTCTCCGTCTGACGCAATCTTCTTGGGGATGCCATGCAACCTCACAATCTCCGTTATGAAGATTTGTGCTATGTCACTAGCGTAATTAGCAAATTTGACTGCTACAAAATGAGCTACCGTGCTCATCTTATCCACCACTACCATGATTGCGTCATGCTGGTTGGATGTTTTAGGCAATCCTGTAATGAAATCCATAGAAATTGCCTCCCACTTCCATTACAGAATAGGGATAGGCTGTAACAATCCTGCCGGATGCTTGCACTCAGCCTGTACTCTCTGGCATTCCATGCATCTTCCCACGAAATGAGCCACTTCCTTCTTCAAATTCGACTAGTAGTAGTTCTTTTTAATGGCTGTAAGGATCTTTTGATACCCTGGGTGGCCTAAATAACGCTTACCATGGAATTCTTTCATTATCAGCCTTTTCATTTCATCACTGTTAGGCACATAAATTTTGCCTTTGAACCTGATTAGGCCGTCCTCAATGAGGTGATATTCTTCTTCCTCACCACTTTGCAACAAGTTTTCTTTCACTTGCTAATATTTCTCATCTTGTAGTCCAACATTTTTAATTTTTTCTATCAGATTTGTCGTGTAAGAACTTACTGCTTCCAAGTGATTTACTTGGAATCTTTTGCTCAAAGCATGAACAACCTTGTTTTCTTTACCTTTTATGTACTTGATTTCAAAGTCGAATTCGATGAGTGTGGCCAGCGATCTTGCTTGCCTAACATTCAAATTCGGTTGTCCAAACAAATATTTGAGCCCACTATGGCTTGTCATAAGCATAAATTTCCTGCCAAGGAGGTAATGCCTCCACATTTTTAAGGCATGAATGATGGCTGCCAATTCTAAATCACGTGTTACATAATTTACCTCATGCTCATTTAAGTTTCTGGACTCATAGCATACGACTTGCCCTTCCTACATCAAGACTCCACCAGTCCCTCTTTGCAGGTATCTGTACACACCACGTAATCCTTGTCAGGATTTGCAATTCTTAGCACTGGTGCATTGGTGAGCAACTGTTTTAATTGCTTAGAGCTTTCTACACATTGTGCAGTCCACTCAAATCTTTTTCCTTTTCTCTGCAAGGCTGTAATGGGATGGCCTATCTTGGAGAAATTTAGGATAAATCTCCTGTAATATCCTGCCAGTCCCATGAATGATCTAATTTCATCCACATCCTTTGGAGTTGGCCACTCCATTATGGCTTTGATCTTTTCAGGATCAACTGAGATTCCTTTCTTGGAAAAGATATGCCCCAAATAATGTATTTGTGACTGGAAGAAGTCACACTCGCTAAGCTTTGCATAGAGCTTATGCTCTCTCAACAATTGTGACACTGCAGCCAAATGTTTCTCATGCTCTTCTTCCCCTTGTTTTTCCTCTTAGGACACGTAGCAACATAGTGTCCCATCTTCTAACATGCCCAACATTTGACTTTGGACATATCCGTATCTTTCTTCTTCTTCTTCTCCTTTCCCTTAGCCCCATCTGATGAGGTCCCTTTTTGGCCTTCCCTTTGTTCTTCCCCTGGCTATCAAGGCTACATCCTCCTCATCTGCTATCTTCACCACACCACTGCCAGTCTTCCGTATCTCATGCTGCACACAATCATCCCAGAATCTGTCCCAATTGGGAAGATTATCCCTAGATGTAACAATATCTCCAAATACCTCCCAAGACTTAGGAAGTCCCGCTACGACTATCCTGACTAACTCTGTGGGTGCAACTGCCTCACCAATAGTAGTCAAGACTCAAATCATCACGTAGCTGTTTGACCCTGCCAAGATAATGAACTACACTTTCAGCGTTTGTCATCTTGATGTTCTTCAATTGTTCTTTAAGTACCATCTTCCTGCTCTCATTATTACTCTGATAGAGAGTGGTTAGAGCTGTCCACATCTGATATGCAGATGTGTTTCCTCTCACTTGAGGAACCACATGATCTTTTAGACTGTCCATCAAAATCCTTTTTGCATTTGCATTATTTTTTGTGAATTCAACAAGTTCATCTGTAGCAGTAGGAGGTACAACCTCTTGCCACACCATGTCCCAAACTGCTGCCTCCTCAAACATTGTCTGAATTCTGCCCTTCCAAACAGCATAGTTAGATATCCCATCTAGTCTGTCCTCTATCCTTAAGAACATGGCCATGATTGCTGTCCAAAATTTCCAAAACCAAGAAAATGGAGAAATGAATTTTCCAGCACATTTTGCTGTCCCAAAAGTTCATTCTGTGTGAAATTTCACCTTGCTGTTCCAAAATATCAGTTTGCTGTCCAAAAATTCAATTGTTGTCCAAACCACTGTTTGCTGTCCCAAACCACTGTCTGCTGTTCAAACTGCAATTTTTAGCCTGTACCTCTGATACCATGTTGAAATTTGATGACTAAAAACTTTCTTGCAATCCCAACCCGGTTTTAATTTCACTTTATCACTCCCATTCAGTTAAATACAAATCAATAACAAACTTTCAAATACATATAAATAAACACAAACCTTCAGGGTCTTTGATCATCTTAATGCCACTTTATTAGTCGGAAGTTTTTCTTCTTTTGTCACAACACCAAGACATCCTCAATATACATTCTCCAATTTCTTCTTCAAGGTATCCACCATGACTATCATAATATGCCCTCCCTCTCGTGTCTCAACTAGGGATATATTCTTTCTTTTATCCAGGCTCCATCGTAACTCAGGGAGATCAACTACTTTCTATAACATCAGAGAGTCTTTCATGGATTCATTCCTTTTTATCAAAGTCATCTTGATCTTATAGCTTTCTTCATCATGCTTATATGGACATCTTCATTATCTTGAAGATTGTGTACCTGCAAAACTTCAAGTACAACCAAATACATATATAGAAGCATGAAGTTAACTATATTAGAATCATGTTAATAATGGAAGCATTAGACTTTAGATCTCAGATACCTAAACTTAGTTAGGTTCATAATAAATAAGAGACACATGCTAATATACTTCAATTTCTTACTAGGGTTTTGTTATAAACCCTAGATCACATCATTAAAACTTAAAGTAACTCAATCAAGATATTATTCTCATTGTATCTAGGGCCTCAATATTACTTTCAAAGATATGACAGACTCTACTATGATATATTGCAAACCCTAGAATCCATCTTTGGGACATTAAGCTTTAGATATCAACAATAAAAAACAATCATATCACAATATAAGGTTTCAACAATATGATCAACTTCTACCCTAGATTTTATCATTACATTGGAAACAATATTACCATATCCTAGAATATCAAACTTCTACGAGGGCTTAGTTACAAACCCTAGCATCAACAATTAGGTTAGCATATATACATATCTGGGATTTCGTAATCATGCAGAAGCATATCACATCTATTAGGTAAACCCCAGACACAAATATAAATACATTAAAGCTAGACATATAACAATTTTGATTAGGCTAGGGTTTTGATCATACAAACAAATATATACCCAGGGTTTAATTCCTAGGAGCTTGCTATAGATATTTATAAGGGTAATACTCAAAAACCATAATTTACCAAAACCCTAAAGGTCTAGGATTTCAATACACAACAAACCTTAGATTCCTAAACATCAAATGAATATTATTTTCTAGATTTCATGAATAAGCCTAAGTAGACTAGGGTTTCATACTTAATATACCCTTAGGTTAGGGTTTTACAGTGAACCTTTTTAGGGTTCCACAAGAATGATAATATAATGAGGGTAGATTAAATCTAATGATCAATCGCCCTAACAAGGATCATTATGATCCAAAACTCCTAGACAAGAAATAGTTAGTAACAAATTTCAAAAAAAGTTCCAACTTACAATATGAAGAAGAATTATAAACTTTTATACATACCTTGAGTTCTTCTTTATACAGACCTGAAAGACTCCAGCTTAAATATGATAGTATCTTCATAGTTCATATTCTTATGATTCATCTTGTGCCCAAAGATCCCACTCGATTTACCCAATCACCATTCCTAAGATCAACATGTCTGCCTTATTTTGCTCCTGCAATATTCATTGACAGACACAAGTAAAATATACAAGTACAATAGCATGATGATTATCTATGGTTTCCATTAGAGAATGAATTCCTAGAGATTTTGAGTACAAAACCCTTACAGGCCTTAGGACATTATGTCAAAATCATTTAACTCTATTTTCACAACGAATTGTCATATACTTTGTACTAATTACAGACCCTAGACATTATGAGATAGGGTTGCTAAGAGGGAACAAAGGAATGAGGGTGAGACTTTTATAAACTCTAGTCATTAATAATTTTTAACATAATGAGGACTTGCTGACCCTAGAATCATACAAGCAACTAATCTTAACATTTCATGCTAGAGAAATGAACATTCTATACATACCTTTGTCTTTCATGTTTGAGGGATTGATGTTTCATAGAGCTTGTTTCTTTTTCTAGCAAACTGAAAAACATATTGTTAGATGTCAAAAACATAAAGAATAATAACCATACTTTCTTGAATTTGGTGAGGACTTCAAGTTGGTCTGTTCTCTCTTGATTGTAGTAGAGGCTTCCAAGAGTGAGCTGCTACAGGTTTTCAAATAGATTGCTTCCTTTAGAGATTAATACACTTGCTCAACGATAGAACTTTAGACACCTATTCCTCATTGATCCTTCTTCAATGTTCCTCAAATGGCAAGATTGATGGATTGAGATTCTGTCTCACTGAATTAGACTTTTCAAATCAGGTCTTATTATGCCAAGTACTGTGATCCTTCTAGGTCGACTTCTTTTCTTCTTATAGGTTTCGACTCCCATATATATATATATGCACAAATATCTTTTCGGTGATGTTTGATATATATATTTCAGAATTTCTGAAGATGACTGCAGACTTTTGATGACTGTAACTTCTTCCATATGATCTTAAGACTGCTTCTTATTTAGTTCGGTCTTTAATCCTTTCAACAAGTGAATTGCTTGGTTATAAATGACACTTCAAATTTTGTGATTTGATTGTGCTTAGATCCTTATAACTCAGATCTCTGTGGTCAATTCAGACCTTTACTTTATACAGTAATTTTCACTCTATCTTTTAGGGACATTGGCTGGGTTAATGCTCATAGTTTGGCTTTCTTGGATCCCCAAATAATACTTCACGTCTCCCTTTATTGCTTTGCTCTTCTAACTCAGGCCTGCGGCCTAATCACTGAAGATTTGACTTATAGTCAAGCCCAGAAAATGAGCTAGGTTAATTCGGTCTTCCATCTAGGTAGTTTGGACTTGAGAACTAGATATGAGACTCTTGTTTTTCAACCTATAGTGATCTTCTAGCTGCCTCTTATGTCATTGACCTTAGCTCTGA
Organism: Pinus albicaulis; assembly: GCA_034641835.2. Taxonomy (NCBI): domain Eukaryota; kingdom Viridiplantae; phylum Streptophyta; class Pinopsida; order Pinales; family Pinaceae; genus Pinus; species Pinus albicaulis. The sequence goes on from CM076572.1 coordinate 452,123,392, forward strand.
AACCATGTTGAGAAATCTAGGGTATCCTTGTTTAATTTGATTTCTCCATTATTTGACAATTTCTTGTGATTTATTATTTTCTTCTTCTTAGTAATTATGTTATTATCATTAAGACAATTGCCAAGAATATAAAAACGTCAGAGAACACATGATATAGGCGCTCAACCAGGGGAAACCCCTATCTAGGGGAAAACCCAGTCAAGAACTATTCCTTCAGTAGATTCATATGACAGTGAGACGACCAAGACCAAAACAACGACCTCCTTTCCTCCATCAAGTTAGCCTCTCTAATCGTCAATGAACATCAATGAAAATCAAGATCAAAGTCTTCATGATGTGGGCCTCCTTCAATCTCTGTGGAATTGCAGACTTCGGCTTCCTTCATTCACTATGGGATTTCAGACTTCGGCTTCCTTCATTCACTGTGGGACTTCAGACTTCGGCATCCTTCATTCACTTTGGAACTTTAGACTTCGGCTTCCTTCATTCACTATGGGACTTCAGACTTCGGCTTCTTTAATTGACTGTGGAACTTCAGAACTGAACTTGCTTGCTACTCCTTCAAACAGGGACGAGTTTACTTGGTATATATAGTCGTTGGAGCCTCCACAAATGAGCCAACATGATCAATAAGGCTAGGCTGACTTGTAGATAGTTCAGGAGGCTGACTTGATGGAGGAGTAGGACAATAAAAATAATTTTCTTTCTTGACCTTAAGGAGCCCAAGAAGGGTTTCTTACAAAAATAATTTTGACTTTGACTCAACAAAAATCCTAGTGCACACGATGGGTGCGTTGACCTATTGACTATTGACCCAAGCATGAGACCCATGCTTTAAATTGTCAATTTAATAATAAAGATTTCTTTTTGACAATTATATATTACATCATGACTCAAGTAGAACTATGAAGACCAAACCTAGTTACATTCTTCAACACCGCATGTTGTCTAGTGCTTAACACCATCCTCTTGAATGCCAAACACTCCTCCTCCAATGCAGGACTTTCTTGAATCATGCAACCTCCTCCATGTGGTCAACATGTTGAATGTCACCATCCTGTTTGAATATCTCTACTGCTCCACGGAAAAATGCCATGAAAGAATCCAATTGAGGTCAGACAACCATTGAGTAAGCCATCTTCAATGTGTAAATCCATCATAGATATTTATACACCATATACCTCAAATTTAATGAAGCACCCCAAACATGGTGTAAACACTTTTGGAGTAATCTTTTTATGAGGAAAGTGTTTTTACCAACACCTATCAACACCTTTTCAAGTCCATCGAACTTGTCATGTGCAAATTTATACCTGCTATAGTCATAGAATCAATCATTATCTCTTGAAAAGAAATAGTCACTGATTTGAAGAACATTGGCCACCTGTGAATCTGAAGGAACATATTTGTGGGTAATAAGCAACTTGCCAAACTCCAATATTCTTCAAGCCAACATCATGGATCAAAATCTTTGGACACCACATGATGAGCTGTTCAGAACATCTTGCAAAGATAATCACATCTGCATATGAGACCAAGACAAATCAATCACAACTATCAAAGTAACAAAATTGAAATTTGCAAAAGTCAACTTATCGATCCTGAGATACCAAGCTTGTGATATAGGTAACAACTCACGTGGGATGCCAACAACTTGTGAACATGAGAATCCCTCTCATGCACGTCAAAACCTCCAACAATTGAAGCTACTTGATCTAGGTCAACTCCCTCGTCCTGATAGAATCTTGAGGCAAGAGTAACATCACGATCAATACCTTGTGTCTGACAGATTCCAACAACCTTGTCTTAGTACTCTACAATATTCCCATCAACTGCAACCATGGAATTAGCCCCCAACAACGTCCTTCCATAAGGGATCACACCTCTTTCTTCAAGGCAACTAGAAGGCTCATAGGTGGAAGAAACTAATGCAACATGGTTCATATATCTTGTAGGGGTATACTCATCCTCATTAAAGATCTAGGTGCTCCCACATGCTCTTGAGCCTCCTAAAAATTAGAAGGCTCATCTAGTCTCATTACTGGAGTCTGGAATATACAAGTGCGACTAGCTTAGCAAGTAACTTGTAAAGGCCACCCTCTCTTGCCTCTCTGGCCAATGTTTCGATACTAGCTAGAGTACAATCATTAACGACGCATTGATGACCTTCAAATGCAACTCTCCACTTAACATTTTTCATATAAGAAATTGAGCCAAGATTCATCTTCAAACCAAGAACAAATAGAACATCACTCAAGTCATGAACTTAACCTTATGGCATCTAGAAGGAAATGGAACCAACTACTCTCACAGGATAAGTAATATCATCCCCAAGATCCACACTCTTGTGGCATGCCTCACTCTTGCTTTTATAACTTATTGAACAATGATTTGTCATATGTCTCGAAGATCCTTTGTCCATATAGCATCCAACACTAGACATAATGTTATAGGACAAGAAAGAGGTTATGGAAAAGGCAGTCTTAGATTGAGGGGTATCCTCCACTACACTTGCTACAAAACTTCTTTTGCTCCCTTTCCCTTATTCTTCAATGAACACTAGCTGACTTAATGTCCTATCTTGTGACAATGAAAACACATCACCTTACTCAAGTCCTTTCTTGTATTTGTACCTTCTCTCTTCTTTTAGCATTTCTTACTATCGTTCTTTGTCTTTTTGATGAGACCAATCACATCTACTTCCCTTTGGTTCTTTCAACTATACTACAATATGAATTTTTCCTGCGCAAGATGAATCCAAAGCTTTGTAAAGTTTGTCAAGGTCTCACGAGCACAAACACCTTGAACAAAAGGCATCTAGGAAGGAATAAGTCCAATCAAAGCAAAGGACATGAACACTTGATCTTCCACTTGTGTTCAAGTGGCGTCCAATTGATCTCTCAATTTACTGATCCTAGTCAAGTAGCTCACCCTAGTGTTTGTCTTTCTCACTTGAATGACTGAAAGTTGGTTTCCCAAGAGCAATTGTCAAGAAACACGAGTTTTGAAACAACTCAATCAAAGCTCCAAAAATGTCCTTACTGGTCTTTGTCACTAGAGATGAAATGATCCTTCGCTAAATTAAGAATGTTTCTCCTATCCTAGGGTTCCTTCTTCCAATAGATGACCAATTGTGCTCGATCGTTGGCTTCTGGAATTATTTTCACTGCATACTACCAAAAATTGGCTTCCTCTAAAAGTAATTGAAGCTTGGGATTTCGGGGATCAAAATTAGAAACCCCTTGCAACCTATCATCCTCTCAAATACTAAGAGTCGTCTTGCATGTATTGAAACAATCCTGAAGACTAAAGTACATAAATCATTGATATAGGAAGTAGACAAAATCCTTTCTAGTGTCCAAGTGCTTCTTCCAAGAGAAAAACATCAATATGTCTTGGTGTGAAGTTTCAGCTTGTAGCCAACATATATCTATAAATTCTATTTCAAATTTATTCAGCATGTCTCCTAATTTTCTAGACTTGAATGATTGTTTATGCTGCTTGATACAGATTGGGTGTACCCCTACACTTTTTTTAAAATTTTTTATTCATACCATTTGCTGCGTTTATGAAATGCTTTTGTACCCATGCATTTCCAATAGGCTGCTTGTACTTTTGAGTAATAGGTCAATGTCAATCAAAAGTAAAGCTGGTGACAGTGGCTATTACGGATGCTAGTCTCTGATTGATTGCACTCGAAAGGGCTGTTTGGCTATACATGTTTGTTATTCCATTTATGACATAACAGATAAATATTCAGCTGTCACCTCTGCTAGAAGACCGACTGATGTTCAGTTTATTATTTTTAAGACCAATGCTTATTACTATTAGTTATTTTCTGTTAGTGGAAGTGATTAGTGTAATGTTTATGGTGAACTGATATGAAGTGATATTTGTGGATATGAACAGTCAGCTGAGGAGCATCTAAAGCAGGTCGTGGACAATGCAAGTGAGAAAGCCTTTGCTGAGCTGCAAGGAAATCTCCAAGAACTTGAAGTTGTTCAGAAAAGTAAGTAGTGATTAGTATTTTTTGAGCTTGCTAGGTAATGACCACTACACTTGAAACAGGGAGTCATATGGAAAATAACATTTACTGAATTTTCCATTGGTTATTGGTAGGAAAGGAAAGCAATTCCATTCGTACTTTCTTGTGAAATTACTGATAATACCCTTGGAGCTGCTATTTTTCTCTAGCAAGTTAATTTTTGTATTTATGCACTGGACCTGCAATTTATATTTTTAATCTCTTTTAGGTTTAGTTGATACATTCCTCAGACTTTCTTTTGCTAATACAAAGAAGTGAAAAGTATATTGTTAGAATTGGGATGAAAATAAAATTTCTTCTTGATTGAGATTTTGCATAAAGACTTTTGTATCCTATATTCAAGCAATTGTTTACTATTATCTTCCCTGATTTTATCAGCAATTTTATAGGAAGTTAAAAATATAGAAAAATCGAATTTTTGTCTGGTAGTCTTACAGGGCTGACATTGTGAGTATTTCATAATATTTTAGTTTACAAGAAAATCAATTTTTGTATAGGTTTAGATTGTCACTTATTGATGTTTGGATGCAGTGGCCGAGTCAGAGTCTTTATCATCATGGCTTCAGGTCTACAACAAAGAATTTATTCATACACTGTCCTTTTCAGAGCATGAAGCATTTGACCACCCTATTGCATGTAAGTTCTGAAGATAAGGTGTATATCATATATTAAATCACATGGTAGAGTTGTGGATTGCTAGCTTCCTTTCTATTTTGCTTTATTGTTATCAATAATTTATGAGTTCACTTAATTGAAGTGGTTGGTAATGGGTACAAGAAGATGATTTGAGAATTTGGCAGCAATAAATAGTAAAGAGATACAATGGTAATAAATTATCTGTTCTTTTTGTGTTAATGTATTCATGACCGTCCCTGTTCTTATCAGGTCTTCTGGTTGTTTCTTCTAAAGATGAAAATCCTGTCAATAAATTTGTGGACCTCTTCAATACAGATCTACTTCCTTCTCTTTTAAATGAAGGTGCAATGGATCCAAAGATATTGAAGCATTATGTATTAATACACGACAATGAAGATGGACCTGCAGACAAGTACTAATCCCTGCAATGATTTTCGTTTCTGTAAAAGAATGTTTAATGTGCATTGGATCTGTATTTTGCAGTTTGGGTTGAAATCTGAATGTTTTCTCTATTATAATGGGTTTATATATTAAAAGTAATGGGTTTGATTGAGACTAAAGTGTAGCCTGTTCCTTGTGTGAATGGATATTTTTGTCTTTTCACGTGGAGAGTTTTTGTTTGAGCTTTCTCCCCTATACTCAAGATATAAAGAAAGCATGTACATATTCCTGTATGTTTTGAAGTTAATCTTGGTGATGTATTCCTAATTGGAAATATTTGTTGCAGTGTTGCAGGACTCGCTGATTACTTGGCGAGTAAGATCTGAAATGCGTACTTGCCATGAAAATAGTCTGAAATTTTATTTTCTGTGAAAACTTAGCAGTGTTTATAAAAATTGCATTTCTAGTGATATTTTCCTGATTGTAAAAATTGGTTGTCAGGGGTGCAAAATTATTTAAACGGTCATATTTTGGGCCTTTTTCTGCCCATTCTCACTTGTTTCTTGTTTCCCAAGGAAAAAATTGATTAATTTAATTAAAGGTAACAACATTACATGAGTATAATACCTAGATTGGTATTTTAATCAGACTGTGCTGGGTCAAAGTCTAAATAGACTGAGGGGTCTGAATCTAGAAAACTAGCTGGCTGTTTATGATAATCAGCATAGAGGTGTTAAAAATACCTAAAGTCAAAAACAGATCTGGGGGCTAGCGAGCTCTCCTTGTAGTCTATAATTACAATATAGCCAATGCTGATTAGTACATTAATACATCCACATGGCTCAGAAATTCAATCTCCTGTAGATTTAAAAAGGGTGCCAGGGGTTTTCTTGTGAAGAAAAATATTTTAAGAAGTTTTAGTTTTCCCTGCAGACCTAGCACCTGGCATTCAATTCCGAGCAGATTACAGATCTACTGATTAGTTTCCCAGTTAGGTTCCTAACGCAATGAAAATCAGTGGAAGCAAAATATACCAATCTCAATCACAAAAAGATGGCACAACAGATTCTACCTGATCAAAATTCTTCATTAAATTTTCAGAACTTACTTGGGCTGCCTTCCTGGGAAAATGACCCAACTAAGGAAATACATCCAACCACTGGATCTGATGCAGTTGATCAAGCCTTCCTTGGATGATCTGGATCTCCTTGCTGCCCTATTCCTCAGATCCAACACACTCACTGAGACGCCTCTTTCAATCTTTTGCTGCTGTAAGGCGTGTCTTCTCCTTCTCCTTAGCCTTGCAGTTATAACTTTACATTGAGCTAAATCCCAAACCCTAATCTCCAAAGTGGTTGACGACAAAGATTAGATCTTACCTCACTTGAGATCAAGGGCTGAGATTAAAACATAATCACTAAAGTTCCTAAGTTTACTTTAGCTCAATAAGCTGACATACTAAGTATATGATTTTCCTAAGTCAGTCTTAGGCTAAGTTACATTAGCAACTTGCTCACACTAGAGCAATTGTTCGAAGGACACTGTGGGCGACTTCTGCATACCTAGACACTTAGGCCTATGCAGAAGTACATTCCCAAGCTATAAACATCTACACTTCCTCTTAGTGAGGGAGGTTCTTCTGCCACCTAGAACTGACTTCAATCCTTGAACTGCATTTGCTGCTATGGCCGCTTCCTCTGAACTAGAAGCCTTCCCTGCCATCTTGTGTGGAAACATCCTTGAAATCCTTCTTTCCTTGGCTTGGTTTCTAGAAGCCTCCTACACTTGAACATCATCTAAGGTCATCTCATACCAAGAGACCTTGACAAATTTGGAGGAATCTGTCGATTGCTCCTCCCCTCCTGAACCTGAAGGCTGACTCCCTTTGAGTTTTTCAACCTTTAGAGCTTCTTTCTACTTGTCTTTTGTCATTTATCCTTCTCCTTGTGACCCTTGTGCTAAGTCCCAACACCCTCATAAGACCTATTGGTTTATAGATTTGCAAAAATCTTCCTTGTGGGTCTCTCTCGGTCCTTTGGGGCATTGACTAAAAATAAGTATGTTGCCAATCCCTTGATTGGTACAATCCTGCTCTCTCCCTCAAAGGGTTGACCTCTGCCAATCCCGTTGGAAAGCCTTGCCGGTACTATCGTTCGTACCATGCTCTGCTAGCCACTAATGGCTCATGCCTATCATGGTAGATCCCTTACCTAGCGGCTATGCACAATAATTTTTCAATGATCCTTTGTTGGCCACTGAATGAAAGTAGTTACTCGACCATGCCCAATGCAACATTATACCTGTGGCACGATCCTCTGCTCTGTGGCACCACTCTTAGTGGACCTTGTCATGACCTCTGTGACTTTCTTGTCCATACCCTGAATCTTGCATTAACACACTTGGTTTCTTTCTCCTGTAGCACATGTGGCCCTGTCAACCTATGTTATTTGGTGTGGCTATTGTTCTTGCACAAGCCTGTTGTGTTTGCCTACTCAACGACTTGTCTTCTTGTCATTTTCCTCGCATCCCCAACACTCATGCGATCTCACTAGCTAGGCACGTACACCCTTCTTTGTGCTTCTTGTTTATTTTGACTTCTCATGTGCATGTCCCTATGTCACCAACAACTCATGTTGGTGGCTTATTTGTCTTTCCTTCACAGTTTCATCCTCTGCGACATCTCCTTGTGACCAACGATTTTTTTTTTGGTTGGACCCCTACATGTGTCAACTCATGTTTGTGCGGCCGACTGCCTCCTTGCTAGGGGTTCTCACACCTGCCGACAACTTGATTTGCTGCGACCCCGTCTTCATGCGACCCTGACACTCTTAGGCATCGATTGTCCTGCCACTGTTGTTGTGTTGAACTTCCCTTTACATACCTTCCACCCCGTTGGTTTGCGTAGGCTAGCCCTGTGATTCAGAGATCGATACCTCAACATTTATGCTTTGATGCCTTGTTAGTTTTCCTTGCAAACTTAGCACCCGACACTTAATTCCTAGCAGATTATAGATCTACTGATTAATTGCACAACTAGGTTCCTAACACAATGAAAATTCAGGTAAAGCAAAATATACCCAATCTTAATCAGGAAAAGATGACACAACAAATTCTACTCAATCATAGCTCTTCATTAAATTCTCTAGAACTTACTTGGCTTCCATTCCTGGGAAAATGGCCCAACTAAGGAAATACATATAACAAATGGATTTGATCTAGCTGATCAAGCCCTCCTTAGCTGATCAAGTTCCTAAGTTTACTTTAGCTTAATAAGCCAACAAAATAATTATGTGCTTAACCTTGAATTTGAGTTATTTCTTTTTTAAGAGCAAGGATTAAAATCAATTTAAGGGATGTAAGTTTAGTGCGATTTTTTTGTAGATTTACCAATTCTAGCTTTGAACCGAGGAAACAATTTTGGAGAAAAATAATAGTTCCCTAGCCTTGAGAGGTTCCATCAAAAAATGTTCAGGGATTTTGAGTGTCAATAATAATATTAGAATTCCAAGCATGATGAGGGATGGAAGAGATTTGAGAAAAACACTTAATATTGAGACTTTGGATAACACATTTGAAAGGTAATGTGTCCTTATCATCAATTTTTTTTGCATTTCTCACTAGCCATGGTTAGGGGCAGGGATTTATCCCATTTCCTTAAAGTGGCTATAGTCGAATCTCCTTGCCATTTGAATTTCAAGTTGGTAGGACCTTCAATTTAATTTAGACCCGTTGTGTGAAGGTTAGGAGATAAGATAATATAATTATATTAATGTCCAACAAATGACCACAAAAGTAGGTCAAAGGGTCTTAAAGTTGGCAACTAGGGCCAAATTCCACTTTGGACAACTCATTTGATGGAGATATTTATTGCATTGAACTCCTCTTTTCGAGAGGGCCAAAATCGACCTAAAGATCACTAAATTTGGACAAGGAGAAATATGTTTTTGAGGTGAAGTCCACATGTGTAAATTGTCAAGGTCGGCCACACCATGATGTAGGCTCATGAAGCCCAAGAAACATGTCTTTTGACCCTCAACAACTTGTATAAATAAGGGTGACCGCAAACCTCATTTGGCATGTCGTCATCACACACCATATATTTTCTCTCCTCCTTCTATTGGTTCATACAACTTAGAATTGCAAGGTCTCTCTCACATGTGTGAAGGGCAGAAGTGACTTTATGATTGGGCTGAATTGCAGAACTGTTTTTGGGCGTTGACCAACATTTACCAAGGACTATTTGACCTCCTTTGACTGTGATTTTTGTGGGAAATTTTCTTTTTAGGCAGGTCACAGTGATTGGCACAAAAACCGAGAATTTCTGGGCACTTTGACCTGCGTTGACTACAAAGTTGACTTTAACAAAGTTTAACTACTGTTTGGATGATTGTTTTGGGCTGACTTTGACCAACAAGAGAGGCTGAGTTCTTCTCTCCATTGACCAAGCTGCTAAGGTGATCCAGATTTATGCAGGAACACAACATAATACAGATATAACCATAGACACAGAGATGCAGCAGAAATAATGCTTCATTTTATTAATAAAAAGAATGACTGAAATTGGCTTACAAACATAATGGAAACTAGCTAGGGCGCTGGTGGCTTATCTCTAAGAAGAGATGTGGCAAGCGCAGGCCTCTGAACTGTGTTACATTGAGGCTCGAAGGCCTATTACAGACATAATGGAAATAGATGAGCTAGGGTACTGGTAGTGTATCCCTGAGAAGAGATGTGATGGCTACAAGCCCCTGAACTGTGTTACAATGAGGCTCGAAGGCATATTTATTGTTGAGAAACAATGTAAAACCCGAAATGTCCAAAAACCTAACCCTAGGAGATGAAGTGCCAAAACTGTGGGCTCCGTTTGGGTAAATTAGTGTTTCAACTTCTTAGGGACGTAACTTTGGCATTCGATCTCCGTTTGACGCGCTCAATAGCTCGTTAGAAAGATCTGTCTGAGGACTACAACTTTTGGTGTGAGTGGGCAACATCAGTCCATGGACCCATGTTGCTCCCAGTTTTCCCAAAAAACGTCGTTTAGGGCCTCAAAACGACTCCAAAAGTTCAGGACCCAAAAAAATGCTAAATATAGTAAGTTGTGCTGCAACTTGAAAACAGAAAGAACTGATGGTGGGGGTTCAAATGGAATAGGTGGGTGGCCACTGATATCCACCTGGATCATTAATGCCCCAAAACGGCTTCGGGCGTGCAAGACCTGAAAACCTGCTAAAAATAGTAAGCTGCTGGAAGTGAAAAGCTGCAAGAATTGATGGTGCGGGTCCAAATGGAATAAATGGGTGGCCACCGATATCCACCTGGATCATTCCTCCCTCCTTAGGAAGCAATGGTCTCCATTGCGTTAAGTTTCTCCACTGGGGGGGGGGGGAATTCTACTGAAATTGGTATTGGATTTGTCCAGGATGTCGCGGACGTGCTGGATGTAGATGTGCTGTCGGTGGGCAGCCGTTGAAGGATCTGGGAAAAGTTATCCATCATCGCACTCCTCTGTTTTTCGAGGGCCTCCTCGAACAAGATTTTCATAGGATCTTCTACTCTCTCGTCTTTCTTTCCTTTTGCCATGGAGGGTCGTCGGGGTTTTTGCGAGGCTGATCTTGGAAGGGTGCAACCAGATCGAGCCCGAAATCCTTATACCCTGACCGCGTTGGGGACATGCAAAGAAAAACAGAGAAAGAGCAGACCCGCTCTGATACCACTGATCTGGATTTATGCAGGAACGCAACAAAATACAGATATAACCATAAACATAGAGTTGCAGCGGAAATAATGCTTCATTCTATTAATAAAAAGAATAACTGAAATTGGCTTACAAACATAATGGAAACTAGCTAGGGCGCTGGTAGCTTATCTTTGAGAAGAGATGTGGCAGGCGCAAGCCTCTGAACTGTGTTACATTGAGGCTCGAAGGCCTATTATAGACATAATGGAAATAGATGAGCTAGGGTACCGGTAGCGTATCCCTGAGAAGAGATGTGATGGTTGCAAGCCCCTGAACTGTGTTACAATGAGACTCAAAGGCCTATTTATTGTTGAGAAACAATGTAACACTTGAATCATCCAAAAACCTAACCCTAGGAGATGAAGCGCCAAAATTGTGGGTCTCGTTTGGGTAAATTGGTGTTTCAACTTCCCGGGGACGTAACTTTGGCATTCGATCTCCGTTTGACGCGCTTAATAGCTCGTTAGAAATATCTGTCTGAGGACTACAGCTTTTGGTGTGAGCAACATCGGTCCATGGATCCATGTTGGTCCGGTTTTCACAAAAAACATCGTTTAGGGCCTCAAAGCGGCTCCAGAAATTCAGGACCCGAAAAACTCCTAAATATAGGAAGTTGTGCTGCAACTTGAAAACGGAAAGAACTAATGGTGGGGGTTCAAATGGAATAGGTGGGTGGCCACCGATATCCACCTGGATCATTAATGCCCCAAAAAGGCTTCGGGCGTGCAGGACCCGAAAACTTGGTAAAAATAGTAAGCTGCTAGAAGTGAAAAGCTGCAAGAATTGATGGTGCGGGTCCAAATGGAATAGGTGGGTGGCCACCGATATCCACTTGGATCATAAGGATTGTTTTGACCTTGACCATTGATTGATTAGGGCACTTTGTTGCTGTTTGACTGCTGTTGACTGAAGGGAAAAATCACAGATTTGATTGGGCTGTTCTGGACAATGGTTTTGATCATCTATTGGCAAGTCAATTTTGACTTTATTGTACTCTCTCTCTCTGCCGAACATTTGATATTTATAATAAGAAGAATTGATCAAATAGATTTCCCCATCTTGGGGTTTTTCCGTGGCATTCGCCAAATACTAGTGTTCTGTTGTTTTGACTTGTCTTCTGCATTTATTGTTTATGTTCCATCTATAGTTACTGTCAATATGATTAATGGTTAATGTGATTGCTATTGAAAATTAAGTGAAAATTGTCATTGGGCTAATAAAAGGACATTGAAGTAATTGTTGCAAGCATAGAACATACCATTGTTATCTAAAATTAACAAAGGGACTAAAGAATACAATCAATATGAATAAAGTGTGGGAGTGCAAGTGAAATTCATAGAGATTTTTGAAATGGAGTTAAAGGAAGGGTACAACTAAATTTAGAGGTGCACTAAATTTAGCAGGGGGAACCACAGGTGTGCCAAAGGCACAATTTACACTTTACCTCATTGTTTTGACTTAGGAAAATTTTAATTTTCCTATAGTCAAAAATTGAAGTGATCTCAACTATCGAATGAGATTTAATCTTCAGCCATTCGTGGATTCGGTGGGCTTAGGTTGACTTCAAAGGAGGGAAAGGGCGTAGACTTGGTTTATTATGCATAAAATTTGTGTGTTCTATCTTCAACAATAGAGCAGAGCGAGTTCCAGCACTAGGGTTTCCATAAGGTGCATACCAAGAGGAGAATAGAGGTCGTACGACCATCACAACTTCCAGATTTGTGTTTCCAACAACAATGTGTGAGTGCTTGTGCAAAGCAGCTGCCTAGAAGGCCTTACGAGGTAGTACGAAATTTCTATTGCACAGAAGAGGGAGGTTGAGTGGGCTAGATATAGTCAGTTGGGGCGTAGAAGGGTGTTAGTTGATTTCTGAGTGAAGGGAAGTTTTTCTCTCTTTTATGTAATTTTTTGAAAGAGCTATTACTGAAGAAAAATAATAGAGAACACAATTTGTAGGTTTTCCCTAGTTGGGGTTTCATTGGTAAAAAATTATGGTGTTGAATTTTTGAGTGTGCTTGTGTCTTCATTTTGTTTTCTTGCTGCAAATATTTCAGTTAGTAAACTCAGTGTATTTGATGTATGTATGTTGAAATTTCAATAGTTGTTCCTTTCACTTCAGTAAAATTCAGTCAATTGGTCGTTGAGTTTTAAAAGTCTAATATGGTATTAGAGCTAGTCTCTAATTGAAGACCAGGAAGCATGTTTATTTCCTTAGGAGTAGTTTATAGATAGTGAAGGCACAATTTATTAGAAGGACCTGCATTAGGGTTTACTAGAACTGGCTTTGTGCAAGGGTTTTCCTCCAACAAGCTCTTTGCTAGGGTTTCTGAGCAACACGAACAACAAAATGACATTTTTGAGGCCGAGATTTGAGGACTGCCTTGATGGAGCCTCAAATTTTGTTCTTGGAGGGAGAGGATTGGTGTAGTGCTGGAGGAGCAAGGAATTTGGGATTTGTGGACAATCTACTAGCCCAACTAGCAGGCCCTCAATAACTGGCCCAACATAATAACAAGGAAGCAAAGGCCAGAAGAATTATTCTTAAAGGAGTCAAGGATCACATTATTCCTCACCTATTTGACAAGAAGACAACTTAAGCTATGTGGACAACCATTATAGGGCTATACAAGGGTTTGAGTGAGGCAAGGAAGCTGGTACTTAGAGACAAACTCAGAAACATCAAAATGGCGAAGTTTGAGTCCGTGGTCTCATATTTCACCAGATTCACCCAAGTGAGGGACGAGTTAGCTGGAGTTGGGAGACAGTCTCAAACAGAGACCTAGTCAGTTTTGTGTTGTTGGATTTTCCCAAGTCATGGGAAAACCTCACCGATGCAGTGAGTGGTAGGGGGAAACTTCTAGATTGGGAGCAACTATGGAGTGACTATGTACAAGAGGAGATCTGGAAGCAGGACAAATATGGGTTTCATGCGAAGACTGAGGAAGATGAGAACTTTGCCCTAATTGGCAAAGGGGGCAAGGCCAAGGACAAGAAAAGTGCAGGAGGGGCCAAGTCTAGTTCAGGAGGAAAGAAGAAGAAAGATCTCAGCAAAATAAAATGCTTTTCTTGTCATCAATTTGGGCACTACTGCACCAAGTGTTCGAATAGGAAGAAGGGGTCCAAGAAGGACCACGTGGCAGCATTAGAAAAAGTGGAGGAGTTTACCTCTCACTTTGAGAGGGAGTTCTCGCTCATAGCTTGCATTGGAAGTTTAGTGACCAATAACCTATGGTATATTGACAGTGGAGATTACTGTCATATGACTAGGAATAAGGAGTATTTTAGTCAGTTGACCGAAAAGGACATGCAGTTTCACATAGAGATGGAGATGATGGCAGGTATGTAGTAAAGGGCATGGGTACTGTCAAGTTTGAGAGGAAGTCCGAGAATCATCTCTTTCTCAAAAATGTCATCTAGGTCCCATGCTTGAACAAAAACCTTGTTTTAGTCTCAACCTTGGAGAACAAGGGTTATGAGGTTATCTTCAACAGAGGAAAGGCCTTTATCAAGCCTTTCAACTCTGGAGCAACTAAGCAGATTGGAGTTAGGGTGAAGAACCTCTATAGAATTTCGTTTGAGACGACCGCAACCTTGAGTAACAGAGGAGTTGGTGAGCAGAGTTGTGACCTAGGTGAGCTTTGGCATAGGTGTATGAGTCACTTACACCATGGAGTGCTGAAGATCTTGAGAAATATTTCCATAGGGCTACAACAATGCAACGTAGATCAATGTGGAAAAAGTCGAAGTCGGGATTAAATCGGCAAGGGTCCAAAAGTTGAAAAACTCGATAAAGTCGGGAGTTTTTTTGAAAAAGTCGGCAAAAAGTCGGTAAAACTAAAAAAATACAAAAATATTCATTTTTGGAAAAAAGCCCAAATTTTTCAAAAAAAAATTTAAAAATTATTAAAGAAACTACCTCACTCAAGATTTTTTTGGAAAAAGTCGGCAAAAAGTCGGGACTTCGAGGATAAAATCGGGACTTTTTCAGGGATGAAAAAGTCGGCAAAAAGTCGGCCGATAAAGTCGGCTCACGGAAAAATTCGGGATTTTTTCAAAAAGTCGGGACTTTTTGCCGACTTTTTCCACACTGACGTAGATCAACATAACTTGTGCAAGGGTTGCACACTTCGAAAGTATGCCAACACATCCTTCCCTAGTAGAGACAACAGGGCCAAGAGCATTTTGGAGTTGGTACATTAAGACGTTTGTGGACCATTTTCCTCTCCATACCTTGTGGGATAAAAATACTATGTCACCTTCATTTATGACAACTAGAGAAAGACTTCGATCTATTTCATGAAGAAGAAAGATGAGGTCTTCTTGAAGTTCGTGGAGTTCAAGGCCTTGGTGGAAAACTAGACTTGTAGGAAGATCAAGGCGTTGATGCTAGATCAAGTACAATGTGTACAAGTACTATTTCTGAACTACTGATAATTATTTGTGAAGTTTGGGGTTTCTTTTAATCTTTCTTCTTCATCAGATAATTACACTTTAGAAACTCAACTAATAACAAAGACAAGAAAGCAAATTTCATGGTGCACAATAGAGAAGAGACACCAAAATTAGGCCAGTGGCTAGGGCAAAACCCATAAGGGGAAAGCCCAACAATCTTCTTTTCTTAGAGAACCAATCCAACGCCTTTAGGGATTTGTGTGCCAAGGAGGGCATCATGAGAGAGCTCACTACACCTCTTAACCCTCAGCAGAATGGGGTGGTTGATCGCAAGAACTAGACCATTGTTGGAGTGGCTAAGGCCATGTTGCATGACCGGAGACTGTTTATGTTTCTTTTGGCAGAGGCATGCAACACTGCAGTCTTTTTGTAGAACAAGAGTCCACACAAAGTGCTAGGTAGAGTCACACCAAAGGAGGCTTTCTCAAGCATGAAGCTTGATGTATCTCACTTTTGGATTTTCGACAACCTTGTTTACTGCCATGTGTCTTTTGATAATCGGAAGAAGCTGGAGCCTACAACAAAGAAAGGTATTTTCATGGGCTGCAACGAGACATCTAAGGTCTATAGGGTGTATATTAGCTCTTAGGAAAATCGTGATCAATTGTGATGTGAGATTTGAGGAAAGAGCTCTTAGAAAGTCCTTGCAGCAAGAGCAGGGTGCAACACAGGATGAGGAGCAGTAGGCTCCCAAGCAGGAGGCTGAGCTAGCCTCTCAGACTTCCTCACAACTAGTTATTAGGCAGGCCGAGTAGCACGCATATGAGGAGAAGGCGCATGAATAGGAGGAGAGAGTAGAGCGAATGGAGCTCACTCTACTAGTGACTACCAACACAGGGAGAGGACAATCTAAGTGGGTAGATCCATTGATTAGGGAGGCTCAGGAGAGAGTTGGAGCCCCCAACTCCACATTCAGACAGAGTAAACAACCACAAAGATATCTAGGGTACATGGCATTGATGATTGAGTTGAGAGACTCAGAGCCTTCCAGTGACAAGGAGGCAACCTCTTAGCAGGTATGGTGAGATGCCATGTTGGAGGAATATTCGTCCATCATGTTGAACGATGTTTAGAAGATAGTGCCAAGATCGGTTGACAAATCAGTGGTTGGTTCATGTTAGGTGGACAAGATTAAGCACGTAGTTGATGGGAGCGTGGAGAAGTGTAAAGCTAGATTTGTGGCCGAAGGTTTCTTTTAGATCAAAGGGATAGACTATGATGAGACATTTGCACCCACGGCTCGGTACTCATTCATTAGAAACATATTGGCGATTGCAGTGCAGATGGGGTGGAAGGTCCACCAAATGGACATGAAGACTGCCTTCCTTAATGGAGTTGTTGAGGAAGAGATATATGTTGAGCAGCCTGATGGGTTTGAGACTTTCAAAATAGACACACATGTTTTGGAGGTTGATGAGAGCTCTTTATGGGTTCAAGTAGACACTGAGGGCATGCTATGCTCGGATGGGAGCGTGGAGAAGTGTAAAGCTAGATTTGTGGCCAAAGGTTTCTTTTAGATCAAAGGGATAGACTATGATGAGACATTTGCACCCGTGGCTCGGTACTCATTCATTAGAAACATATCGACGATTGCAGTGCAGATGGGGTGGAAGGTCCACCAAATGGACATGAAGATTGCCTTCCTTAATGGAGTTGGTGAGGAAGAGATATATGTTGAGCAGCCTGACGGGTTTGAGACTTTCAAAATAGACACACATGTTTTGGAGGCTGATGAGAGCTCTTTATGGGTTCAAGCAGACACTGAGGGCATGCTATGTTCGGATAGGCAACTACCTTGGATTGGGCTTCACCAATAGTGAAGCTGACCCTACCTTGTATTACATTGTGGTTGGGGGGCAACCTCTCATTCTTGTGTTATATGTTGACAACTTGATTCTGACAAGAGACGAGAAGCTCATTAGTGACTGCAAGAGAGGTTTTGCAGATGAGTATGAGATGAAGGATATAGGGTTGATGCACTATTTCCTTGGGCTGAAGGTATGGCAGGATGATGGGGAGATCTTCTTAGGGTGGGGAAGGTACACACAAGAGATTTTCAAGAGTTTCCACTTGCAGGATTGCAGGCCCATGACCATATCTATAGTCACAAATTGGAGTAAGGTGGATGCTACTAGAGCAAAGCAAGTTGATGCCGCACTTTACAGGCAACTCATTGGATCGTTGATGTATCTGGTGAACACATGATCCGACATTTGCTTTGTATTTAACCAATTGAGCTAGTTTATGGTTGAGCTGACCAAAGTGCATTCGGTTGCTGCCAAGCACGTGTTGAGGTGTCTTAGGGGCATAACAAATTTTGGGTTGTTATACAGGGATGTTGATGGTGTGAGCCTTTAGGGCTTTACAAATGCAGATTGGATAGGGGGTTCAACTGACAGGAAGAGCACTTCAGGTTGTACCTTCAATGTTGGATCAACAGTTGGTTCCTGGTTCAGCAAAAGCAGAGATCAGTGGCACTAAGCTTAGTTGCGGCTGAGTACATGGCTACCAACCTAGCAACCTGCGAGGCCATTTGTTTGAGGAAACTACTTGTTGGGTTGTTCAGTTAGAAGTTGGAGCCCACAATCATACACTGTGACAATCAAAGCTGCATCAAGCTCTATGAAAATCCAGTATTTCATGAATGCTCCAAGCACATCGAGATTTGATACCACCATATCTCAGAGGGGTAAAGCCAGACTCTAGTATGTCAATACAGAGGAGCAAACATAGATATTCTCACCAAGGCATTGGAGCAAACAATAGATATTCTCACCAAGGCATTGTCAAGGGGCAGATTTGTCTACTTCAGAGATAAACTGGGTGTAGTACATAACACCTTCCGCTCTAAGAGGGTGTGTTAAATGGAGTTAGAGGAGGAAGGGTTCAACTAAATTTAGAGGTGCACTAAATTTAGCAGGGGGACCTACAGGTGGGCCAATGGCACAATTTATACTGTATGGCATTGTTTTGTTTTAGGAAAAAGTTAAATTTTCCTATATTAAAAAACTGATGTGATCTCAACAATGCATTGAGATTTACTCTCAACCATTCGTGGAGTTTGTGGGCCCAAGTCAACTTCAATGGAGGGAAAGGGCATAGACTTGGTTCATTATGCATCAGATTTGTGAGTTTTCTCTTTATCAATAGAGCATAGTGAGTTCTAGCACTAGGGTTTCCATACAACATGGACCAACAAGAGAATAGAGGGCGTATAGCCATCAAAACTTCCAGATTCATGTTTGGATGAAATTCATATTGCGCATAACAAGGAGGCTGAGTGGGCTAGATAAAGTCCATTTGTGGTGTAGAAAGGTGCTGGTCAATTTCTAAGTGAAGGGAAGTTTTTGTGTTTGAGGGCCTCAGTGACTAGCCCAGTCTGGCCGAAAAACCTCAGAGCTATCTTAGTCGGGCCAAAGGCCTCAGTCCGAGCCACAGGAAGCTGAGAAGGCCTCTGAGCTAGGTATGGGGGGCTGTGAAACTCAAGGTTTTCCTCGGGAAGTTTGCTAAAGATCAAAAGCCCTCGAGATCTAGACAACCAGGCCCCAAAGTCCCCAGAACCTTGTAAATACAAATGGTGATGTCTCAACAGAAGTTGTAGATGGTAACTCTTTGAAGAAGTTATTGATCTGAAGCAAACATTTTAAAATCTCTGGATATACTTACTTCAAGCTTGTGAGCTGACAAGTTATATTCAGACCTTATGGTTGATAATGATCATATCATTATAACTGATAGGGCATACTAATGATTCAATTTTTAATCAAAGTGAATTCATCACTATGCTATGCGGAACATCTCAGAGACTTAGTACAATTGACATGAAGGATGCTGGTTCGAATTTAAGACTTTGATGGATATGCCAAATAGCTATCCAGTCTACTCCAAGGCATATCTTAGGACAACTGTGAAGACATTGTTGGGTCCTTCATTTTTTTGGGGTCAATTTTGGTTAGAATACGGCTGCAGAGAAAAAGTAGCGCAAGCCGGAAAAGAGTTTGGTTTATTTGGCCAGAAGACAACAACAGAAAAGAAAGAATCGACAAGCAGAAGACCAAGCAGTTTTGTTGGATTTTTCCAAGTCCGCAAAGGAAGGATTGAACTGTTAAAGTTGAAGGAATCAAGTAAATGTGGACTAAGTGAGCGTGAATCCTGTCAAGGTGGTTAGAGTTGAATCAATCAAGCGAGCGCGAACAAGTTCAATGGGATGAAAGTTATATATAGACATGCAAAGCAAGCTGCACAAGAGAGAGAGGTAGTAGAAAAAGGCTGTTATGCTGCCAAAATTAAGACCCATCCTTTGCTACTGTAATCCTGTTGTATTCTAGCCTAATCTTGTGTTTGTAAAGGGGGTTTTGGGATTGATATTTGATAGATGTAGCAGAGCTAATGTAGATATGTTGATGTACTATTTATCGTGCTTGCTAATAATGAAAGGAGATCATTGCAGGGAATTCTACTATGTTCTATGGATGGATGTGTGCATGTTTGTGGCTACTTTAAAATTTTTGAGATTCTGTGCTAAGTTCTATATGACGTGTCTTGTATCTCTTACACAAGGATTATTTGATTGATCTGTGAATGTTGATGACTACGATGCATATTTTAATTGATCTAATGGATTCTAACACCATCTAAAACCCCAAACATTCTATAAAAGTCTTGGCATATCTCGAGTGAGACTTTCTTCTCTTGTGGAAGATTGAATATGCCGATGCTATGCTGGACTACAACAGGCCCTTTGTTGCCACCCTGCGGTAGAACCCTTGGTCTCTATAATCAAAATTTTTGCCAACAAATGGTTCTGTTGTTAAGACCTAAAGATTAATTGGGGTTTTTGATAACGGTGACTAGGATCATCAAGAGTAGTGTTTGAGAATGGCGGGAAGAGAAACTTGATTCTTTCGTTTACTAGCATGCACAGTTACGACAAAAAACCCTAGACTGGGTCCAAGAAGAAATTCTCATTGCGGAGCCAACTTGTGATCACTGCAAGATCTTTTAGTGCAAATTCTCTAAGGAGTTGTATCATTGGTTAAAGCATGTTGCAACACACCTTGGGAATTGGAAGTGCTGGGTGAATCTTCAGGCTTTGGACCACAATGGATCTAGCTGCCTTACATTGGCTGGATCTCGAACTTACCAGGGCCGTCGATTTCTAGGTTCAAGCTACATTAGAAGGGTATATCATTGAGTTTGTTGTAGAGAAACACTAGTCATTTTCTAAAGCAAAAGTGATATTCAAATACGGGTTAAGAGGACGCTTGCTAAAAGAGATCCCCTTGTGGATTAAAGTTTTCATGGTGGAAGAAAGATTGTTGCTGTTTCCTCTATCCAATATGGCAGCATAAAATCCTTGTACCGAGGGTAGGGTCTTTGGGGGAGATGTTGACCTGTTGCGGAAGTTGAAAGAGAGTTGCGATGGATGGGGAGGGGTTGTAGAAAGTACGAGACTTCAGAGCTATTAGGAGGGCGCGAATATCTGATGAATGGATAGAGCGAAGGTTACGTGAGATTAGAAGGCGAAGGGAGTTGCGACAGATAGGTGAAGTGTTGAGTAGTCCGAATTTGAGGAGAGGAGAGATGAGCAACACAAAGTTGTGGAATGTAGTGGGAGAAGGATCAAACTCTAACACAAGAGAGGGAGCTAGAGGAGATGAGTTAGGAAATCAATGTAGGAATACTGAAGCCCATTAGGAATAAGAGGGAACTCGAATTCTAGATCATAGGATCTTGATGTCTAATCCAAATACTTCTGTATATGAGGAGATGCACTTTGTTATGAGAAGATTGTTTCATGAGGATGATTCTTTCCTAGTAAGTTGTAGTTGGATCTATTCTTGGCCTTCCCCTCGCACCCTATCAAAACCTTGTAAGTTTCATTTCCAAGTGAGTTAAGACTTTGAAATTCCATAACATCCATAAGGTGTATTCAGCTGGCAGTTCTGGTAGCAGTATTAGGTCATATTCTACAAATTGTTCGCAACATGGTTCGAGCGGATTTATCTCAGCTCCACCTTCGTATTCCATTGGCTAGGAACATAGCTGGATCATTTATTGGTTTTCTTGAGTTTTCAGGTCGAGGAGATGAGGACGCAGAAAAACATTGATATCTGTGTGAAGCTATTTGGAGAACTAGACAAACTCTAGATGACTCTAAAGTAAATGATTTTCAGACCACATTGAGGAATAGAGCTCTTCGATGGTTTGTTAAATGGTCAAAGGTAGTTCAAGATCCCCCTTTGGATATGATTAGACAAGAATTTCTTAAGGAATTTAAAATACCTCAGACCGAGCAACAATTCTTGGCTGAGTTGTGGGATATTAAGCAGTGAGAAGGTGAAACTGCTTGGGAGTGTATGCAACGATTGAATGGTGCAGTTGGGAAGCTGACTTATCCTATTCATTCACACCATTAGAAGGAATGGTTTTTTTTAAGGGTGCTTCACGGACACTGGGTGGCCGCTACATCCACGGGAAAATCCAAACAGATCAAATCGAAGGGATCTACCCGCCGACCAAACAAGCAGGGCCTAACCTCAAGGGCGTCAAGGAGATTTGACCTCGTGACCTCCCAACTGGCAAGGTACTTAGCAATGAGAACTCGACCAATTGAGCTAACCCTTGGGGCTTCATTAGAATGAATGGTTCATTAAAGTATTGTTGCCTTTTACTCAAATCACTCTAACACAACACAAGATTGATATTATACAGGATGCATTACAGCAAGCCATGAAGATTGAAGCGATGGCAGAATATCCCAACGATTTTAGAATGAGTTTTGCTTCTGGTCATCCTACTATAATTGGTTTGCAACATCAAATTGTTGATTTAACTGAATGGCTCAAGGACATGAATACAACCGAACCTAGTTGACCGCAAGTTTGGTGTGTAGTCTATCATATTGAGGGGCATCATGTTACAAACTGTTTGAGGTTACGAGGTGGACCTTCAAATGTACCGCTAGGATCACCTCCTCATGCAGGACCTTCTGGAGGAGTTGCACAAACTTCAACAAGTGTTCCTTTTCAGGGACATACCTAGTACCATGCATTTCCGAATCAACAATTTATGACTTCTAACGAGTATTATGAAATTTTCCATACCTATGGCCATTCTCCTTGACTCTGTCCTGTAGTACAAAAATATTCCAAAGTACCTAATATTATTTCTGTGAATACTGTGGGTCTCCCACTCACCATGCCGACCAGTGCAGAGACTTGGATGCTCTGATTGATTGTTTAGATTGTACAACTTTTTAGGTGAACAACTTTCCTCGAGGAAGAGGGGGTGGAGGATACAAAGGAGGAAGGACTGGAGGAAGAGGTCTTGTCTGTTGTTATAATTGTGACCATGATGGCCATTTTGCTTGAGATTGTCCTTTACCTAGAAAGCCTTGGCGTTCACATTGCCGAGTGAATGCCCATGCAATAGAAGACCGCCTCGAGTTGATCGCTCGATGGGGGGAGCACAACAAGCAAAGAGGAGCTAACTTGATCAATGCAGAGCCAAGAGAGCTAGAACCAATTCCACAGCCCAATATTAATATAATTACCAGAGGAGGTAAGTAGAGTAGAGTTGATAAAGATGTGCCTAAAGTTTAAACAACCTGCTATAACAAAAGTTGCATCCCCATGAAAGCTGTATGATCCCCACCAACAGAAGGAATATTATAAGGATGTTGCTGAGGTCTTTAAATAATTGATCTATTCTTGCAGTCCTCAAATCATAGATCCTAAGAAAAGGCAAGCAAATAGTTCTCAGTTCTTCCAAGGAAGATCACAACTTGTTATGGAATGGTTCTAATTGTTTTTACAAATTTTGGGTGACGAGCAACTGGCTGGTCAGTTGCAAAAGAAGCTGAAAAGTGTTGTAAGAGATGAGGATCTCTCAGAGCTTCCTATTGCAGCGAATTTACCAAAACACCACAACAAACGAGTTCGCCACAACAAGCACAAAATTGGGATATTACAGTGGTATCAGAGCTCATAGACTTGGCTCAGCCTGTGGAGCACACAATCTATGACACCGGAGAGCAAACAAAACGTGTCTAACCAGAGGCATAGATACAGGAGTAGAGAAAGGAGGCTCGAAATCACTCCAAATCAGGTTGATAGCATTCCGGAGGTTGTAGAGAGGAAGATGGAGCACACAGAAGATGGGAGGAATGAATAGAAGGAATTTGCTCACCTTCTGTTGAAGTTAGTACAAGACCTCTCCAAGAGGATTGAGGAGATGGGCCAGAGGCTTAGCAATGGCAGCAAGGGGAAAGGAGTTTAAGAAGAATTTAAGGTTGGAGAAGGGTTTGGCACTTCACAACACCAGTCAAGCCTCCATACTATATTGCCGGCCGTACCATATACTCCACCACGGTCCACTATTCCTACGTTCCTAGCTTTAGGGATAAGAGGGCAGCAGGAGCCGGAAGAGGTTCACTATGGGGAGTTTTTCGTAGAGTATCAATCTTATGGGCCAGAATTCAGAAGGGCCATCACGTTCAACGATTTTTGCCAGCTGAAAACTAACAACAAACCCAAAGGCCAGGCCAAAGGAGGGTACATGCAGGGAAGTGATTTACAACGTACCATGGGTAGGCTATTCCTTTTGACATTCGATGGTTCCCCGATGAGCTCATCAAAGGCATGGGTGGAGAAGCTATATTTATTTCCAGCTAAATTAGATGACTGAGACAGAGGCAATCAAGGTTGCTACCTTGCACTTGGAAGGGGAAGCCCATGACTGGTGGTTTCATGGGTTGACTACGCTGGGGCACAGAGCCGTGACATTGTATGATGAATTCACTAGAAGGGTATTGGAGCTGTTTGAGAGGAAGGATCCAGAGGAGTATTTAGGAGAGCTGACAAAGCTCAAGCAGATGGGGAACACAGAGGCCTATATCTCGAAGTTCTTGAGGCTATCAGTGATGGTTCCGGATTTATTGGAACCTCGGAGGATTTACATGTTCATAGAGGGCTTGGTAGAACCACTTCAGGGGTTAGTGAGATCGAGCAGATCCACTATCTTGCATGATGCAGTAGGGAGAGTGAGAGATCTGCAGGATGCTCTACCCAGCTCGAGCATCTCAGCCAGCCAGACCAATCTTCCAGCAGAGGGGGAGAGATACGAGAGCCTCACCATCGAGGGTTAACCAGGGTCGAGGACAGTTGGATGATAGGACCAGGAGGGATCTTCGGAGGAAGAAATTATGTTACACTTGCCAGGAGCCATGGGCACTAGGCCACAAGAATGCAGGAGAGAAAACACACTGCATAGAGGTCTTTTTTGATAGTGACAAAGATGAAGATGCATTCGTTGAGATGGCAGGAGAGGACAACATAACACCTAGGGAGGAAGGACCTTCACCTCTACCCCCACTGGCAGTAGAAGGGTTAGCATTCACACCTTCAGGAGGGGTCCTTGCATCACTACGTGGGGTACCCAAGTACTTGACCTTGAGGATCCGGGGTGCTCTATAGGGACAACGTGTTTCAGTGCTTGTGGACAGTGGGGCCACGCACAACTTCATAGATGCATAGATGGTGCATAGGAGGGGCATCAAGACGGAGGAGTTCGAGGGGTTTTCAGTGCTTGTGCCAGAGGACAGGACCATGCAGTGCATCACCTATGTTCCAGTGTTGACAGTGACCATGGGGAGCTACTCCCTGACTGATCACTTCTTTGTGGTTGACATTCTGGACACCAACATAGTGTTGGGAGTTCAATGGCTCTATGCCATTGACAGGGTCACCATTGATTGGAAGAGACTGGAGATGGAGTTCCTGGACACAGATGGCAAACCAGTGATGCTGAGGGGCATGCACTCATACCCACCGCAAACAGTTTCGACGCATAGGATGGAGGCTGACTTGAGGCATGGGGATATAGAGTGGGCTATCGAGTTGAGGGTCTCAGAGGCTGGTGGAGTAGGAAAGCCAACTCACCCGGATATCCAGGCCACCCTTGATAGGTACTCGACGGTTTTTGGTGACATACCACCTCGACAACCACCTGACTGGGGATTCGAGCACACCATCGAGCTAGAGTAAGGGATCCAGGCCGTGATTACTACCCCGTATAGGCACCCCAAGGCCTATAGGGATGAGATTGAGAGGGCCAAGACTGGAACAGGATAGTCAGGACATGCTTAGGGTACTCAAGGAGAATATACATGTTGCTTAGAATCAGAAAAAGACGTACGTAGACCAACATCGAACTTAACACAATTTTGAAGTAGACGTTGTCTTCTTGCGATTGCAGCCCTATAGGCAGTCTACACTCAAGAAGAGCAGGGTAGAAAAATTGGAGTCAAGGTTTTATGGGCCTAACAAAATTCTCCGTAGAGTTGGCGAAGTGGCATACAAGTTGGAGCTATCGAGTGAACACAGAATCTACAATGTGTTCCATGTGTCAAGCCTTAAGAAGGCTTTGAGTAAGCAGGTCACCTCCTTTGTCGAATTTCCACCATTAGATGAAGTCGGACAACTGGAATTGATTCTGGAAACAATCATGGCCATGTGGGAAAATAAGTTAAGGGGAAGAATAATTTCAGAATATACCTCATCAGATGGAAGAATTTACCAGAGGATGCAACGTGGGAAGGACAACAAATTTTGTAGCACCCGAACTTGCAATTGCTTTAGGGAAAGCAATTTCGAGCAGGGGGTACTGTAATGTCCTCTACGAATTGAGGATTGATGGACTCATTAGCCTATTCATCCTCGTAGGCTATGGTCCAACTAAAAAAGGGGAAAAATCTCCAAAATACCCATTGTTGGGCAAGTTTTGGGGCCGTTGGGCAAAAAAACCTAGAATTGGGGTTTTGAGACTTACTCAATCATTTATGAAGTTGAAACACCTCAAGGAAGTCTATAAATAAAGGAAGATTGAATTCATTTTGGGCATCATTGTGGATCATCTTATTGGTTTCTTGAGCATTAGCTTTGAGGTTTTAAGACCCATTTCTATTGTCAATTTCGGTGGTGAAAGATTCCACCCTAGTTGACACCTTTCCATTCTCCCTCTTTCTTTGGCACAATAATACCTTGAAGAAAGATTGTGTTATCACTCATAAAGTTTCTCTTAGCTGTGGGAGAGAAGTTTCCAAGGTAACCTTTTCAATCCAACTTGCAGATTGAAGGCTAGTCCCTTTAATCCAGAGAGGGCTCTCTCTGACCTTTACATTGTGGCTATATCTTTAGATAGGTTGTGTTAATGTAGGGTTTGGTTGGGCTTGAAAGCAATAGCTCATTAGGTGAGGGAGTCAAATAGTTAGGGTTTAGATAGATTTACCAAGATAACTGACTGTCTGATCAGGATTGATAAAGGCAAGGTGGATAGCAGGTCCTAGACCATTAGCTGAAGATGGATGAAGAAAAAGAACAATCCACTACAATAGGGCATACACAGTGAATCATATAGTAGCTTTAGAGGATCAAAATGGGAACCTTTGAAAAATTTATCTCAGAGCATCAAAACAGAGATGAATTCTGAATCAATTAATCTTTTCCAAACATTCAGAAGGAATACATTTATGATAATATTAAAGGAGAAACTAAAAACCACAGAGAACATACATACTAAAACCAACTATCGTATGGATTTTTATATCACTTTTCAGAATCTACTGATCTTGGCAAATGAAATGAATAAAGCCTTCAAAAACACACAGACAATGACTATATATTTTCAGAAAACCAACCCCTTTTCCATCTTTTTGATGAAATATATAGAAAATACAATAGAGATAATCTCCTTGAAGTATGGTAGCAATAATTACAAAATATTTACATAATTTTTGAGAGTATAATTGACAAAAATCACATAAACCCTATCATCCTAGCTACTCGGATCCCCTAATCTCTTACATGATCCCTGGTCAAAACAAAGTACAAGGCTGCTATATGCTCCTCCTGCTGGTATCCTGGAAAAATTAC
Source organism: Pinus albicaulis (assembly GCA_034641835.2). Lineage (NCBI taxonomy): Eukaryota > Viridiplantae > Streptophyta > Pinopsida > Pinales > Pinaceae > Pinus > Pinus albicaulis. Next base: position 452,150,576 of record CM076572.1, read on the forward strand.
GAGGTTTCTGCTGCAAGATAGGATATAGAACGGTCTGCTGCTTTACAGGTTTGATCTTTTGAGTTAAAATTGTGTTCCCTTCTTGTAGTCAACTGATGCATGAACCTGAAAATGATGCCAAAATTGTGTAACTGTCTGCTTCCTTCGCTACTTGCTTTCCTCATATTGACTCGTACTCCTTTAGCCACAAAAATATATGATATTTGACCACAATATACTCAAAAATAATTACTGCTTGATGATTAACCATGAGTAAGCCAAAATCTTGAATATCCATTAGGGTTTGATGCAGCAAAATTAGGGTTTGTTGTAACAAAATTAGGGTTTGTTGTAACAAAATTAGGGTTTGTTGTAACAAAATTAGGTTTTATATTATACTCGGCCCCTTAAGTCAACTGATCACTTTTCTATGTTTTCTGCAACTTGAGCAAGGATGTACAACTTGGTTTGACTCCTTGTCACCCTCCTAGTGAATTTTTGTGGACTTTTATCAACTTTTAGGGTTTTTCTTTTCTTTTTCTCAACATACTCTATTTTCCTCTGTCTTTTTCTGTTCTTTGAAGCCTGCTCTGCTTTTTCTTCTGCATCAATGATGATAACTGCTTCTTTAGTCTTAGGGTTCATCTTAGCTTTGTGTGAGTGTGTGGTCTTTTTCCCTGAACCCTAATCTCTATCTCGGTTTCCTCATCTTCTGTTTCAATTTTCTGTTTGCCCTTTTTGCATTTTTGAGGTTTTCTATTTTGTTTCTTCCTCCATTACAGTTCTTTGTTGGCTTCTAGTCTTGCCTTCATTAACTTCAATCTTTGGCACTTTCATAAGGACCTCCTCATATTTTTCAGCTTGGTGTTGGTTAGATTCTCCTTTTGTTTCATGAGCTACAACTTGAGAAGGAACTCTATTTTGGCCTCTCTTTGACTTTCTAGGTACAAGTGGGTTTGGGTTCCTTTGCCTCAATTTCTGTACTTGCTTATTCAACTCAGAAGTATATGAAATCTTAATCAGACCGTGATGACAAATATCATGGGTATGTAGCTCAGGTCTTTTGCTTGACTTAATACACATTTTCAACAAATTTTGATGTAGGAAATATGGCAAATTCATTTTCCTAAAACCTGCTACGTGACATAAATCTCATGTGATATAGGTAAGCTTTGAAATACCTGCCTTCACAAGTGAAGTGAATAGTCCTAAGTGCACCAACCCATTGGGGTCTTAGCTTACTTTGGAGGACCCCTACATGCCAATCTTGATTTTGACAGTCCTCTTTCAGGAATAAATTCAAATCTATATTCAAATACGTTTGTTTCTTGAACCATCTTTTGCCCTCTGTTGGCAAACCCGTTGCTTCAACGATAGGCTCCTTTGTGATAGGGAACTGCAATGTCCTGATTCTAGATGTGTTGCCATTGAAGGAGAAGATAAAATCATGGTACCAACGGAGGTTATACCCATGTTTTAAAACTCCGACTTGGATTCAGAACCGGCCGAGGGTCGACTCCGACTCTGTATCGACTTAGTGTAGGTGATTTCAATGACTCGGTCTTTGTAAAAAATATATTAAATATTTATTTTTTTATAAAAAAACTTAAGTTTAAAGATTTTGATTCATGTTCCAAACACAAAGCATTAGAATATAGAGAGAAGACAACATATGATCAAAGTAGGCTCATGAATATATCCATTATATCAAAATGGCACCCAGTGGACTGTCCAATACATGTAATTGTGGCGAGAGGCGCTCTACAACCCAATATGGGGGTAGATCTCACGTAAACCCGTAAACATGTATACCTGTAAACATGTAAAAGTAAACATAATGTTTAACATTTAACATTTTTAATCTAATGTCGGCCCTATTTAAAAATCAATCTAATTATTATTATGTATAAGCACTATATAAATTTAAAATATAAAGTGGTTTACGAACACTCAAAAGAGAGACATGGTAAATAAATAAAAATATAAATAAACTAAAGGTATGGTAAATAAATAAAACCTATTTTTATATTTACTCCATAAACCTCTTTATATTTAAGAAAACTAAAAAAAAAGTTTTATTTAGGTGAAGCCTATGGGCCAAATACTATTCTAATAACATGGGCTAAATATCATATTTATAAAAGAGGTATAAAGAGGTCTGTTAAATAAATAAAACCATATCAAATAGGATTAGAAATCAACATCTAATTATATACCAAGCCTATGGGCCAAATACCCCGATATGGTAAATGAATAAAATATAAAGAAACCAAAGGTATGGTAAATAAATAAAACCTCCTTTTATATTTACATACACTCAAAAAAGAGGTTTTATTTAGGTGAAACCTATGAGCCAAATACCATGGGCCAAATTATTATTAATACCATGCAAAAAACATTATTAACCTTAATATTAATATTAATATTATTATTATTATTAAATCTAATATTCATATTAATATTATTAAATTTAATAAATTTGGATTAAGACAATATTAAATTTGTTATATTATAATATATTTTAATATATGATGATATATATGGGAGGGAAGAAAAAAGACATAGAGTGATAGATGTGGAGAGATAGGGGGAGCCACAAGGGAGAGATGGAGATAAACTGAAGGAGAGGGGAGAGAAGGAATGAAGAGAGAGAGGTATACACAAAGATGGAAGGGGGAGAGAGAAGGAGAGAGGGAGGGAGCTAGTGAAAGGATTGAAGAGAGAGAGAGAGAGAGAGGGAGAGAGAGGAGGAGAGAAAGGGAGAGAGATGGAGTTGGAGGGGGAAAGAAGGAGGGAAGAAGAAAGACAGAGAGTGAGAAGTGGAGAGGGAGAGAGGCAGTGACAAGGGAGAGATGGAGAGAGAGTGTGTATGTTTAGGGGTGAGATAAAGAGAGAAAGAAGGAGAGAAGGGGGGAGAGAAGGAGGGAGGGATGGATATAGTAACATAGTTGGAGAGAGAGAGGGAGGGAGGTAGGAGATAAAGGGAGAGAGAGGAGGAGAGTGATGGGGGAAGAGAGAGGATTGGAGGGCAGAGAGAGATAGAGTGAGGGAGAGATGGAGATAGAGTGTGTATGTTTGGGGTGAGCTAAAGAGATAAAGAAGGAGATATGGAGAGAAGGGGAGAGAGAAGGAGAGAGGGAGGGATATATTAACAGAGTTGGAGGGTGAAGAGAGAGAGAGAGAGAGAGAGGTGGGAGAGAAAGGGAGAGAGAGGAAGGAAGAGAGAGGATGTGAGAGAGTGGAGAGAGGCGGGGAAAGAGAGAGGTAAGAAGAAATACAAAGAGAGAAAAAGGTGGAGAGAGAGAGAGAGGTAGTGATAAGGAAGATGGAGACTCAGAGAGGGAGAGAGGACAACAAGAGGAAAGAGAGAGAAGCGGGGGAGAGGGAGAGAAGGGGAAGAGAGAGAGAGGGAGAGGGAGAGGAGGAGGGAGGAAGGGATAGATGGATTGCAGAAAGAGAGTGTATGTTTTGGGGGTGATATAGAGAGACAGAGGGAGATAGATATATTGATTGGAGGTGAAGAGAGGGAAGTGTTGATTTTTTGAAGCATCAGAAGGTGCTCTAAGTCTCAAATTTGGTGTGGAGGCTTAGACACTTGTATTCCAAAGAACCCATAAAATGTTTGTGAAAATTCCACTCGGTTCATGTTTTATTAAAATAATTAATTATTTTAATGGAGACCCTAAGTCTAACTTTAGGGAAATTAAATAATTAAAGGGCATTAATAAAACAGAGTATGAATCTTCTAGAGAACAAAGATCAAGTCATGTATTAATCTTAGCCATCGATTAGACATCTAATCTGGGCCATTGACTTGTCAACAAGAAGACTATAAAAGGAAGGCTTGAGGGTCATTTGGAAGAGACACCGAGACACTGAATTGATCTAAGATCAAAATTTTTGGGGCGTGGTTTGCTAAGAAATTCGAGCTATAGATCTGAGCAGTGAGGGGCAGAGATAACATTCTGAGAGAAATATTTTCTCCGCCGGTGGAGCATCAGTTAGAGAGAGGCAGAGGTGATCTAGCCTAGCTAGCATTGAAGGAAGGGGATGACACAGTGACTGCGTAGGCTCATGCAGAATCAACGCAGAGGCAGAGGTAGAGGTTTTAGAATTTTGTTGATGGATTAGTTTCTGAGGCCGGGATACAGAAAGTGTCACCGGGAGGCTGTTCCTCAGCATCCACAGAGGCAAAATGACTTGGATGGGGCTGAATGCTGAGCCTGTAAGGGGGTGACACAGAGGCTGCAATTTGCAGTGTTGGGACTGCACAGAGCCTCCCTAGGGCAGGTTTTTCTTCGTCCGGATCAGCCAAAAACCCAATGATTGAGTGAAGTAAATCCTCACAAATTATTCTGCCAGTATTTATCTCTGCAACTGCATAACCCTTCAGGGTATTCACATATATATTCAAACATTGCTACTGCATTATAATACAACCCTTAGATCTGCTGCACCGATTTTCCCGCATTGGGTTTTTCTGGGGACTTAGTCCAAAATAAAGGTGTCATATGTGTGAATGATTTCCTTGTCTAGTTTCCTTGTTTCTAAATCAATTTTAGTGTACGCTGCTTCAGTAGTTGCTTCAATAATTCAGATCTGAATTAATTATGTAATGTAATTTACTTAATAGGAGAAGTACACTCAATTGTTGCAGTAGGAGTCATTAGATCTGTTTGGATCTTGGAATTTTCACATGGTATCAGAGCATTGATGTGAAACTGGAAGGACAAATCTGATTTCTGAAGTGAAAGCCGTTGTTGCTACAGTGCAACAAAATGAATCCATTGAAGGATTGCGTAGTTTTGGCCAGGAGGGTTGAGATTTTCGTGGTAGTCTCTCTCTGAGTGAGTCGACAAAGTGAAAGGACTTCCAGATTCGAGATCTTGCTGAGGCAGAGGGAGCAACGCAAAGCCTCCATTCAAAAGATAGAGGGACGCAGTTTTCTAAAGCTGTGCTGGGCAGAAAAACGTCAGAAGGAATCAACACCATAAATTTAGGGAATTTCTTCCTTAGTGGTTTCCTAGCCTAGGAAATCAGAATTTCTCAATTGCTGAGCAGTAGAGCAGCTGCAAAACTTACAACTCCACTAGGTAGTGCGTAAGCCTGCCAAGGACTGCGCAGTAGGGAGGAAGAGGGAGCAAATTCGACAGTTTTTCGGTTGATATGGCATCTCACGGACTTCATGATCAAGATCAGTTGGAGGGTTCCTCCAACTCTATGATCTGGAAGGAACAGGCTATGTTTCTTCTAGATGAATATGATCTGAAGGCGTTCGTGGAGAACGTGGTAGCTGTACCTACAAGTTCGAATCAAAACAAAAAGTACAAGGCTGATATGGCGAAGGCGAGGAGGTTGCTCCTTGATGGTGTCAAGGACCACATTGTCTCACTTTTGGCTGGCAAGAATTCTGCTAGAGATATGTGGGTAGCTTTGCATGACCTATATGAGGGATCTTCCGAGCAGCGAAAGTTGTACTTGGAGCAGAAGCTCCGTATGATCCAGATGTGGAAGGGGGAGCGCCTGGCTTCACACCTTATGTGGTTTCATGAGGTTTGTGATCAGCTGTCGGCAGTAGGCGCTACACATACAACTGCAACCATGGTACAGATGGCCCTTAACGGTGTCATGAAGAAGTGGTAGGTGTTTGTCTAGAACATACTAGGCCAGGAAGAATTACCTAGTTGGGAGCAGTTGTGGGCAACTTTTCAGGAGGAAGAGCTGAGGAGAGACGTCATCAAGTGCAAACTTGATGGAAACAGTGGAAGTGGAACGAAATCTGTGGAGGAAGAGGAGAACACAACCCTTGCATCGAAGGGGCAACAGGCGCAACGGAAACCGAAGTGTGATGCTTCAAAGGTCAAGTGCTTCAGATGTCTCGAGATGGGCCACTATACATCTCAGTGTCCTCTGAAGAAAAGGGACAAAGATGAGAAGCATGTCTCGAAGGTTGTAGCCGTGAGAATCGAGGAGGATGAGGTGGCCATGAGTGCCCATGCTTCTCCTAGTGGGAAGTGGGGTGATATTGAGCTGTAGTTCTTTGAACTTCAGTTGGGCAGGATCCTTGAGGAGCCCACCTCATGGATCATACCTTGCTACGGGAGCCCATGAGCAGTAGTAGCGGGATGAAGGAGTACTCAGTGGAGCCAAGGAATGGTGGAGACGACATTGCAGTGGATAGCAACGTTCATTTCTGGAGCAGCACAGAGCAGAGGCAGCAACAACAGCGCAGTGCATAGCAGTGCAACACGCATCAACAACACAGAGCATGAGAGGGACAATGCAGTAGCTATCAATAGTCAGTTTCTTTAGCATCGAGTTGCATCCGTTGAACACTTGTTTAGTTTTGGGTGAGTTTTCAGCTGGTTCTCTTAACAGCTGAGTTGCAGTGCAAATGGAGTGTTAGCAGTGGCAGTGCTAGCAGCATAGCAAATGCAACACTTGAGAGGGAGTTGCAGTACATATGCAGCAGTGATAGCAGCAGCGCAGAGACTGATGGACTTTAGCAGCACAGAGGATGCTTCAGGGACAGAGCAATATGCAATAGGCATTATTGCTAGAGCAATTTCCTCGCTAAGAGGGAGTGTTGATTTTTTGTAGCATCAAAAAGTGCTCTAAGTGTCAAATTTGGTGTGGAGGCTTAGACACTTGTATTCCAAAGAACCCATAAACCGTTTGTGGAAATTTCACTCGGTTTATGTTTTATTAAAATAATTAATTATTTTAATGGGGATCCTAAGTCTAAACTTAGGGAAATTAAATAATTACAGGGCATTAATAAAATAGAGTGTGAATCTTTTAGAGAATGAAGATCAGGATATGTTTTAATCTTAGCCATTGATTAGACATCTAATCTGGGTTGTTGATTTGTCAATGAGAAGATTATAAAAGGAAGGCTTGAGGGTCATTTGGAAGAGACACCGAGACATTGAATTGATCTAAGATCAAAATTTCTGAGGCATGATTTGTTGAGAAATTCGAGCTAGAGATCTGAGCAGTGAGGGGGAAAGATAACATCCAGAGAGAAATATTTTCTCAGCCGATGGAGCATCATTTAGAGAGAGGCAGAGGTGATCTAGCCTAGCCAACGTTGAAGGAAGGGGATGGCGCAGTGACTACGTAGGCTCATGCAGAAGTGGCGCAGAGGCAGAGGTAGAGGTTTCGGAATTTTGTTGGTGGATCAGTTTCGGATGCCGAGATTCTGAAAGTGGCACTGGGAGGCTGTTCCTCAACATCCACAGAGGCAAAACGACTTGGCTGGGGCTGAATGCTGAGCCTGGAAGGGGGTGACACAGAGGCTGCAAGTTGCAACACTGGGACTGCGTAGAGCCTCCCCAGGGCAGGGTTTTCTTCATCCGAATCAACCGAAATCTCAGTGATTAAGTGAGGTAAATCCTCACAAATTCTTCTGCCAATATTTCTCTCTATAACTGAATAACCCTCGAGGGTATTCATAGATGTATTCAGACATTGCTACTGCATAATAATAAAACCCTTAGATCTGTTGCACTGGTTTTTCCGCATTGGGTTTTTTCGGGGACTTAGTCCAAACTAAAGGTGTCATATGTGTGAATGATTTCCTTGTCTAGTTTCTTTGTTTTTGAATCAATTTTAGTGTAGGCTGCTTCAGTAGTTGCTTCAATAATTCAGATCTAAATTAATTATGTAATGTATTTTACTTAATAGGAGAAGTACAGTCAGTTGTTGCAGTAGGATTCATTAGATCTGTTTGGATCTTGGAATTTTCACAGGAAGAAGAGAGAGATGGAAAGAGGGAGGGAGGGACAAAGCGATTGACAGATAATGAGTGAGAGAGCGTGTGTTTGGGGGGGTGAGATAGAGACATAAAAGAGAGATGGATGGAGATATAAAAATAGATGGACGAGGGAGAGAGGGAAGAATGTTTCTTGCACTAGATGCATTGATTTCAGTGTAGATGTTGATTTCGAATGATATTTGATTGCTTGCACTAGATGTATTGATTTCAATGTAGATGATTTCTAATCCTATTTGATTGCTTGCACTAAATGCATTGATTTCAGCGTAGATGGTGATTTCTAATCCTATTTGATTGCTTGCACTAGATGCATTGATTTTAGTGTAGATGTTGATTTCTAGTTATATTTGATTGCTTGCACTAGATGCATTGATTTCAATGTAGATGATTTCTAATCCTATTTGATTGCTTGCACTAAATGCATCCCATTTCAATGGAGATGGTGATTTCTAATCCTATTTTATTGCTTGCACTAAATGCATTGATTTCAGTGTAGATGTTGGTTTCTAATCCTATTTGATTTCTTGCACTAAATGCATTGATTTCAGTGTAGATGGTGATTTCTAACCCTATTTGATTGCTTGCACTAGATGCATTGATTTCAATGTAGATGTTGATTTTTAATTATATTTGATTGCTTGCATTAGATGCATTAATTTCAATGTAGATGATCTCTAATCCTATTTGATTTCTTGCACTAAATGCATTGATTTCAGTGTAGATGTTGATTTCTAATCCTATTTGATTGCTTGCACTAAATGCATTGATTTGAGTGTAGATGTTGGTTTCTAATCCTATTTGCTTACTTGTACTAAATGCACTAAATGCATTGGTTTGAGTGTAGATGTTGATTTCTAATCCTATTGATTGCTTGCATTGACTTTAGTGTATAAGTTGTTTTCTAATCTTATTTAATTGCTTGCATTAGATGCATTGATTTCAGTGTAGATGTTGATTTCTGATTTGATGTAATTCGATGTATGATGGTACATTAATTTTAAAGTGATTGGATTAACAATGCACATTGATTTCAGTGTAAGCACACAAAATTATTGGCAATGTAAATTGATTTTTGTGTTATAGTAATTCAACCTATTAATATTGGAGAGCAAGAGAGACAAGGTATGATGTTTACTACAACAACTTGAGCTAAAGATTTAAATGGTTTACGATTTCAACTGTACTTTTCATATCATTGATATGAGAAGATGAAAAAACTAACTAGGGTGACAATAAGAATTGTAAAAGAAAAGAGTCTGAGATTGATCGCAATGAAGACTATTTGTAATTGACTACATTCTAATTATTCACATTTTCTATCATTCAACACTATATTTTTTTGTAAGCTTGGCAGAACTACATCTTTATCATGTCCAATATATCACCCCAATTAGGGCAGGGAATTGAACCGGTGACTTCACATCAAGGAGTGCCTTAACAGAACACTCGATCACTGTCTATCCAAGACCCCGTAGACATCATTCAACATTATTACATTGTCACTTTGCATTAACAAATTTTATTTCACCATTTTTCATCATTAAAGTTATTAACAATATTTATCATCTCAACAAACTGAGGTAACTAAGAAAATTTAAAACTAAAATGACCAGATTATATATTTAGCATATTTAAAATGACTATATTGATATTATATTTGTTTACATATTATTGATAAAATTAATTCTATCTTCGATAAATTTTCCTTGGCCGCATATGACTGAAACCAACCTCGATCCATCTTAACTCCAGATCTATCAAGCGCCGAGAGGAATCAAATCTCTCAAGGTGCAAACCTTGCCTCAAGTTTTTCACTCAAAAAACAGGTTTGCACCTCGAGAGATTTGATCCTCTCGACGCTTGATAGGTTCGGAGTTAAGATGGATCTAGGCTGGTATATATAGATCAAAACAAAAACACATTACCAAGGAGGCTCTAAATGGCCTCTACAACAAAACATCACTATCCAATACATGTAATGTATAGAGATCAGAAAAAAAACACATAACCAAGGAGGCTCTAAATGGCCTCTACAACAAAACATCACTAGTCACTAGTCACTACTGGCTACTTCTAGAGAAGCCAACATCATCTGGCTCAGAGTCAGACAGGGAAACCCATAGCTCCTCATCACGATCTCCAATTGCATCTTTAGAAGTAGTAGCACTAGCAGGGGCAGCAGCTGCACGCTGAGATAGAAGAGCTATGCGCTTGTGTCGTGGATGAGTAGAGGAAGTGCCTAAACCTGGAGGACTTGGGGCTGGGCCTAGTACTAGGGGATCTGCATTTAACTGAACATTATGTTCAACTAATGCCTCCATCTGTAAATCCAAATCAAGACCAATATTCTCATCAGAATCAAACTTTGCTGGATGACTCTCCACTACCCAATCTGATGTTGGGTCAATATCTTCCAACACAATGGGATCTGTATTGGGTCTTTTGTTCAACGATTGGTAGCGTCTTATTAGCCAGAGGTTGTATAGGACATATACTAGATCATTTAACTGTTTTTGTTCCAAACAGTTTCTCTTCTTCGTGTGAATCCTCTCAAAGAAAGACCAATTGCATTCACAGCCAGAAGCAAACTATAGGTTCAAAATATAGATTGCAAACTTCTTCAATTGAGAACAATGGCTAGCGAATGCCTCACACCATTGTGCTGCAAAAAGCATAGTTGTGTAATGAGTTAGCTCAACAAATTCTATCCAACTTTCAAATTATAAACAATTTAACAAAATAAGAATTTGAAAATTGAAATTGTTCGTTTACTTGTCTCATCTGCTTCCCTTGAAATCATTGCTAGGTTCTTGCTAAAGGTACCCATGGCTCTACTGAAACAAGTGATCTGTCGATGTATCTCCAGTTGGTCACTCTCCTTAGGGACCATGCGTTCAAGGCACTCAATCAATCCATATCTAACCTCCCTAATCAAAGCTTAGCTTTATAATGATACCTTGGGTTAAAAAAAACCCACTTGCATGTATAGGGTGACGAAGTTGATTGTTCCATGTTTGATCAATGATTTCCCAAATGGGCCCATACTTAGCCACTCTATCCTTGTATGTTGCCTTTATTTGCTCCTTTGCTTGATCCATAGCCTCATAAATGAAGTCCATAACCAATCCTTCCCCGTCCACCAACCACAACACCTTAACTAGTGGCTCAACAACCTTCACAATCTCTACTGCCTTTTTCCAAAATATTTCTTCATTAACTTTCTTTCTCACATCTTTGCCATCTTATTTGCGAGCCCATTGACATTCATTCCATTCATCACTGAAAAATGCCCTTTGCAAGTTTCTATGTTGGTAAAGCATAGATTGCAATGTCAAAAAATGAGTAGCAAATCTAGTGATGGCGGGCCTAACAATATCCTTGCCCCCTGTGTGTTTCCTCATCAGGTTCAAAATCCATGAGTGATTGTAGATATATTTTGTTATGCTTTTGGCATGCTCTACAATGTTCTTGATCCAATATATTTTACCAATATTCTCAAGCATGAGGTCTATGCAAGTGCAACACGTGGGTTCCAAAAGATGGTTCTGTGTTTTTCCTCTAACATTTTACCAGCAAGAACATAGTTAGAGGCATTATTTGTAATGATTTGAACAACATTAGCCACCCCCACCTCTTCAACAACCTCATTCAAACCCTGAAACAACAAGTGTGCATCTTTCACCCTATCAGATGCATCAACTGATTTTAGAAAAATGGTTCCTTGTGGGCAAAAGATAAGAAAGCTTATGATGGTACGGTTCCTTTGATTAGTCCATCCATCTGACATGATAGGACATCCTGTTTTTGCCCATGAGCTTTGAAATCTCTCAAATATTCATCAATGGACAAAACCTCTTTTTGCAAAAGAGATCACCTTAACTCATGCATAGTAGGGCCTTTGAAGCCCTTTCTAGCAACAAATATGGCATCAAACATAAGTTCATAATATGGTGAACAAGAAGTATTGAAGGGGATATCAACATCATACCACCATCTAGCTATGTAATCACACGCAGTTTATCTCAATTCTTTCTTCCAATGGTCATCTAAAGTGGGCTTCATTTGGCCTCTATTAGCTTGAGGACCATGTGCACTATCAGAGGGAGAGGAGGGTGTGAAATAACTTTTGATATCACCCTTCTTTTTAATATTACCCTTACCCTTTTCTTGAATAGAATCCAAAGAGGGAGGAACATAACGAAAGGGTTTGGATGCATCAGTGCAAGGAATAGATGAAGAGCCCCCATAATCAAAATTGGTGTTGGTAGCCATCATGTGTTTTATACTCCACTTCCTCCCAATTTTAGCCTCTATTTCTTTTTGCCTACCTTTTTTTCCTCAAACTTCTCAAAATTTTCTAGCAACTCTTTTCTAATATCCTGAATTTGTTTTGCTGGTGCTACACATGGAGCAATTTGGCCTCTAATACCGGCCAAGTGTTGTTTCAGTCTATGAATGCCGCCGCCACCTCCCCTAATTTTACTATGACAAAATTTGCATTGCATTTGATTATCAATCATCTCAGCATATGCCAAAGAAACATATTTCATTCTAAGAGCCATTTTCTGATATTTGGACTTGGAAATGAAAGGAAAAAAAATCTGAAAATGAAAACAAAAAAGAACTCTTTAATGTTCATTTCTTTTACAAAAATTACTCTTTTCAATTTTCAGTTTTGCAAAAAAAAAAGGAACCAACAAAGGCACATTTGAGAAGTGAACAACCCCTAGGCTCTAGCCTCCCCAATGCTACTCCAACAAACCAACTCCTCAATGCTGCTACAATTACTTCCCAAGAAGCTCCTCACTCTTGCTCCAATGATTTCCCAAGAGGCTCCTCACTGCTGCTCCAAAAACCAACTCCACAACTCTTCACAAATGCCTCACAAATGTTCACACAAATGCAATGAGATATCTGTGAGGAAATTTGAGGGGGTTGGGTAGCTTTTATAGGTTTTGGAGAGGTTAGATGGACATGCAAAAAACCTGAAACCAAAAAAAAAAATTTCAAATCTGCTTTCCCTCGCATTTCTCGCCGTGGCCCGGGTTTGACTAGCTTGGCCGAGTTAAGTCGGACTCGGCTGAGCAGGCTGGTTTGTTATCGAACCGTGATCGACTCGGTCGGTTTGGTAACAAATCGGGATTTGGCCCGGTTTTTGTACAGAGTCGGCTTGGGCAGGGGTTCGGCTTGGTCGGCTCGGCCGATTTAGAATCGGTTCGACCGATTTTTAAAACACTGTGTTATACCCATTAAAACGCTGAAAGATTGGCTCCTAACCCGCATCTCTAAAAAGATTCAACATTTCAAGGGTACACTTCAAAGTACATGCCATCGGGTTCAAACCTCTTCACATGGCCAGACTGAGCCGTTTTGCAATGCTCCAGGATCTGCAAACTCCTTTACTGACCTTGAAATACCCTAACAGAAGACTGCAAGACAATCAACAATATTTCTGCATTGGAAAACTTCAAATCTGGGTTTGCTGGAAAAGCCGGTTTGAAGAAAAACAAGGCAAACTAGGGTTTGCTCTTAAACAACTCAATTGGGCCCAAATCATATCATGTAGGAGGAGGACCAATATTTTATAAATCACCACTTGAGCGCTCAAAAAAGAGGGATTAACGGGTCGAAAAGCAAGTTTTAAATTTTTTCGAAAAGTGCTACAAAAACATTTCATAGTGCCAGCGAAACTTTTACTATAGGTCAAAACACTTTGTGAGATTTTGCATAAACTTAGGGTTAAGTGGAAGAGGTTTAATGACACATTTCCCTAGGATTAACTGATATTGACCTTGCAAAAAGATAGACTGATATCATTGACTTCAAATGAAGGTGTAAACCTGATGCTAACAGATCGAACTTTTGCATTGGTTATTTTTCTGTTCTTGGGCATAAGGGTCTTGGTTGAGGGCAACAAAGTTCTCTCCCTATCTCTATTTGATTTGTTGGGCAACTTTGTAAGAACAACGAAAGTCGTTAGAGAGGCAACGAGTTTCATTTTCTGTTGGACATAGAGGGCAACGAAGTCTCGTGGAACTTGGGACTTGGTAAGATAACAACACTGTGGAGAACAACGAAGGGTTTTATTGCTATCTGCGTTTTGAGAACATGCGTCGTTCTGCTCAGATCTGAGATTGGATGCAAGGTCATATTGAAACTATGGAAGGTTCAGTGCACAGTCTGGATTGAATTTGAGGCCTGTTTCCAATATCGCTGGTACAAAAACGAAAACAGTTCTGTATCCTCGGAAGTACGCTTTCTGGAAGAATTCCAATTTGCGCGAGATGTTCTAAATTGGTTTTTTTAAGTTGGTCAAAGTTACATTTTGTTTTATGTTGAATATGTGATCTATCGTTGGGCGCTGTTACCTAGGGTGATGAACTATTCATTCTTGTTGGAATACAAATATCTTGGTTATAATTTGTGATTTGATACAAACTGTTAATGAATGGCGACAATCTCTTATAGCACTGTTGTTACACTTATGTCATTGCAAATATATTAACGCTATATAAAGTATATTGTGAGCCAATATTTAATTGTATCTCTGTAGTAGTCTTTATCTGGTTGCATTTGACACAGGAATTTTTTTTATTCAAAACCCTAGCCACTCAAATGTAAACTAGGGAAAAATTTTTATTGGCTCCTTACACAGAGTGATCCACAATCCATGATGAGGAAAATGATTCTCCTCTCTCCTTTTTATAAATTCCCTTTGGGGTCTTCCCTCCTAATTTTTATTTGAGGGGTTAACATGTTTCCCTCCAATTTGCCCCCAAATTTGTCTTTTTTCACAAGTTCTCCTCCTATTACCCCAATTTACCCAATATTGCTCCAATAACATTGAATAATGTGTGTCCTCCTTTACAAATGTATATCCTATGGGGTTGGATAAGCTACTTTGTCTCCCCTTGGGCAAATTAATTAGAAGAGGACATTTACAGATTAAATGCACTGAATGCCAATAGAATTTCACTTTACTCGTCCTTACAGTTGAAAAGGTCATCATTACACTATTTAAGCCTCTTTCGTGTCAGCTCCAAATGTTTTAAGAAGGTCACCGTGCCTTGTTTTTTTCAGCAAAATTATGGCATTAGTTTCATCTCATGTTGTTCTTGTGCAATCGCAAAGAAAGATAACAACACAATAAATAATAATGAGAGTTCTTAGCAATACTGATTTGGTAATGAAATCTTCACAGTTGTCTGCTCTTGCTGGCTACTATTAGAGCAACATCTATTCACTGTCCTTGGCAGAGTCACCATTAACTGAATATCATATCGATTTCTCATCTCATTATTCATTCAGGATCACTAGGAGAATTCAGAAGCAATAAATATGGTAACATTATATCCTATGTTTATCAAAAGGATAGGTCATTAAGGATGCCAGTGAGAATATATATAATGATATTGTGCATTGACAATACTAGTATGGATGCCAACCACATTCAAAAAGCTAGTACTATACTATTAAGGATGCCAACAATGAGTACTTAATTATCCACTGTAATGAAGCTGAGATTCAGGGGAGATGTACTTGATAGTATACTCATCCCATATGTATCGGAGATTTACTATCTAACCTATTTGGATGCCAAAACATATGCCACATAAAACTATATAAAACTGGATACTTATAGAATACCGTGCCTTGTTTTTTTCAGCAAAATTATGGCATTAGTTTCATCTCATGTTGTTCTTGTGCAATCGCAAAGAAAGATAACAACACAATAAATAATAATGAGAGTTCTTAGCAATACTGATTTGGTAATGAAATCTTCACAGTTGTCTGCTCTTGCTGGCTACTATTAGAGCAACATCTATTCACTGTCCTTGGCAGAGTCACCATTAACTGAATATCATATCGATTTCTCATCTCATTATTCATTCAGGATCACTAGGAGAATTCAGAAGCAATAAATATGGTAACATTATATCCTATGTTTATCAAAAGGATAGGTCATTAAGGATGCCAGTGAGAATATATATAATGATATTGTGCATTGACAATACTAGTATGGATGCCAACCACATTCAAAAAGCTAGTACTATACTATTAAGGATGCCAACAATGAGTACTTAATTATCCACTGTAATGAAGCTGAGATTCAGGGGAGATGTACTTGATAGTATACTCATCCCATATGTATCGGAGATTTACTATCTAACCTATTTGGATGCCAAAACATATGCCACATAAAACTATATAAAACTGGATACTTATAGAAGTTGCTGACTTAGAAGCCATCTTACGTGAACTAACGAAAATAGATTATATCACCTTCTACAAGTTCTGGTCCCGTGTCAAGGAAATATCACGTAGTCCTAATATATATCATTTCAAATAAATCATGTGAACTTGTCTCTAGCTTTTCAAGATCCATTTCATATGTTAGTAATGAGCATGGGGATTATTCCATAATTGTATATCTTATGTGCAGAGCAAATGAAATACTATTGGAAATGAAGGGAACTTTTGGACCACATGATTGTAGGCTGCTATGTATTAATTCTTTGCAATCCAATGAAGAGATCTTACCAGAAGATATTTGGACTCCTTTTGTTTCATCATCTTTGGTATTTTCACCCTCTGTGCACAGCATATTTATTATTTCTGCTTGATCATCTTGATGTCTTTCATAATCTCAGGTTTATGTGAAATGCATGGATTTGATGACAATAATATTCTTGCAGGCAGACAATTCTTCATCTGACCATGTTCTAGGCCGCTGTTTCAACAGAAAGGACTTGGAACAGGTAAAGAGCTATTTGTGATTTATCTGTATCAAAAATGTCTCTTTTTTCCAGAATTGTGATCCTCCCTTGAGAGCTAGTGTTTTGACTGGATTTGATTGTTATTAAATATAAATCCCTGAGTAGAACAGCTGAAATAGCTCGTGATATACAAGGAAATATAACAAGGCTTTTATCTATAGAGGTCTGAGTAAAGATTATTATCTTAATAAACAATTGTTTATTTTTGGCTGAAACAGTTATAATTTGTATTAAAAGATGCCGGCAGCCAGATAACACACCAAGTTAATACAAAGCAAAATTGATTATTTAACAGGTCCAAAATCAGACTTTCAAAATGTCCCGGATTTTCAAAATTTCTGCCTATTAGCTGACCTGTTCTTAGTGCATACATTCCTAGGTATATAGCTGTAAAACCAACTGGTATAGACCCTAACAAATTGGGCTAATAGTAAAATTACTTTAGAGAAGATGTAAAACACCTGAGCTTGAAGTTATGCCCACTAAGGGCTTCCTGTTTGATGTCAGTTTGAAGATTGTACTCCGTACCATCATTTCAAATCTGCATTGCTTGTGCTTGTTGAACAGTCTCCTCATCTTCTACGTCAGCTGGCATAGAACTGATAGATACTTTTGGAGGGGTGGCCAAATATTGCAAGCTCTCCAGTGAAGGGCCGAGACTCTAGTTCGTAAAGCATGCTAAGTTTGCTTTCAATCTCTCAATTTCCCTGCTTTGGTGGGCTACAATCTCTGAAATCTTTGCATTCCTAGATCACCAACTGTCAATTTGACTGGTTGTTCTGCTACTGAAATGGGAGAAAGCTAGCTGAATATCCTCTAGCCTCTAGGTGATGTTTGCTTCTCCATTCAGCTCGGTGCAAGTCCGAGATTTCACAAAGGATGTAGTGACCAGTGTGACTATGACCTACCATTCTTGTGCAAAACCAGCAACTCCAGGATGAGACAATTCCTGCTGTTAAGTCAGGCCAAATTTCAGAGCCAGTGGAAGCAATTGTGAAAATTCCCATCCTAGGTGACTGCTGTCCCTATGATCTCAATTAAATAGATAAATTGCTGAATTTAATTAATGCAGAAATTAATTTCAGATCATAGCATCAATCGCACAATAGCTGAAAACCAGTGTTTCATGGGGACATGTAGCCTAGGGTGGGGGCATGCTTCCCTTGTTTCCCATGCTCCCGGGATGGGGGATGCTTGGTGAAATGTTGCCCCACATCCCCCTTTTGTGGGAACACGGGGAAACACATGGGAAAATGTTTCCCCAATGTGGGGGACACTTTTCCTCAAAAGAAGTGCTTGTGGGCGTCCCTCTCGAAAAGGTCTGGGCATCCGCACCTGAATTTTGCCTGAAAACAACAATTTATGAGTGAGGAAGCCTAATGGTCAACCCTAGGGCCCTAGTTTACTTAAATTATTAACATTACCATTTTTGTTTTAGGATGTTTGAGAGTGTTTCCAACCTCATTGGATTTCACATGGAGAATGTAGAATTTTAGATCCCACTCAAAATCCAGCAGACTCAGTTGCAATGTTTCTACTGGATTCTATCATGTATGAAGGTTTAGAACTAACATTTAATCAAGAGCACGAAGCCCTCTATGTACCTCGATGTTGGTGGCATTGATTGTTGAACTCCTTTTTCTTGACCCGAGTAAAAATTACCCATCACTCAAAAAAAATCTTGATTGGAGATGTTAAGCTTTTCGATCTTATTTTAATGCTTAGAGGGTGATATTGATGATGAGATTCCAATATAAGCAATGATTTTGATGATATGGTGGTATTTTGTTGTAGCTTGATTTTTTTTGGACTATAGAGATTATCTACAACCTCTTTGTTGATGTATTTTTGGTTCAAAGATGGATTGCACTCGATGCTTTTCTGGTTATATTCACCCTTGCTATATATAAAAGAATATTAATGTATTTTCTGGTTGAGCACCATACTCAACAAATATCCATTGATTTTTTGAATACCATCATCTTGGTGCCTGCATGAGTCCATATAAGGGTTTTTTATTCTGCAAACATGTGACTCCTTCCCATTTACCTCAAAGCCCGAAGGTTTCTCTATGTACATGTCTTCCTCAATGATCCCATTAAGGAAATATTTTTTCTCTTCAATCTAATGTGTCCTCCTTCCCATGATTGAAACTCTAGACATAGCTGCTTTAATGCAAAGTGTACCTAGCGATTGGAGCAAAAATATCCTCATAGTACACTCCCCCTTTCTGGGAGAACCCTTTTCCTATGAACCTCACTTTGAAGTTTGAACTACTCAGTGCTGCCATCTGTAGCATGCTTAATTAAATGCACTGTTTGGTTGTGGGTTGTATGGAATTTTCAGCTTCCTCCTTGATTCCAGTCTCCTTACAAAAATCCTTCAACTCATTGGAGGTATACGCACCCACCATCGTCTAATCTCAAAGACCTTGATATTATTTCTTGTTTGGTTCTCAATAGAGCTTTAAAGTATTGGAACCATCTAAATACCTTGCCCTTGGTCTTCAAGAAATAAATCCACATTTTGTGAGAAAAATAATCAATAAAGAAAACATAGTACATATTACATACCTCGCAAAATTCATGCTATTGACATTGGTCCACAAACATCCAAAAGAATCAGGTCCAAAATCTTCTTAGACTTGTGCTCGTTGTTTGGGAAGGTGTAAAAATTTCAGTCCCCACTTCCATTATCAGTTATCCCTTATCACTCCATGCATTTAATGTTAAATCCAAGCATGATAAAAACACTAAAATTTGGAAATGAAATTTGTTGCTGAAAATACAAATTTGGAGATTTTACTACTGCTAGAAATACTATAAATAAATGCACAGAAAATTATAACAGCCACAGAGAAAATAACACAGTGATTTTTGGTTAATGTGACCTTGGAAAAACCCCCTACGACTCTTGGGGAAAACCAGTTTGAGAGCTCCTATTTATTTCTGAAAATCTTTTACAGAGAAAATGAAATACACAGGAAAAATTCGAGCATTCACAAAATACAGACTTATCTCGATTTCTGTGCATAAACTCCACTTCGAAAATCGTGCCAACAGAAAACTGCTCAAACAGAAAAATTACAGCAATTAATGTTGTACGACCTGCCTCGATTTTTGTGCCCAGAATGAAGTGTACAACTTGTGTGTACTATACGGACTGTACGGAAAAGGTACATCAGATTTCCTCAAAAATCGTGCCCAACTATGCCTCAAAAATTGTGCCTTCAACCTTTTGTCTCTCTTCCTCTAAATCTGTGATGTCCCTCCTTGGAATGCATGCCAAAACACTGCTGTATGGACTGTTGTCTTGGAATGCGTGCAAAAACTACTGCTGTATGGTTCCGCTGTAAATGCCTCATTGGGATGCATGCCAAGGTTTGCTGCTCTCCTTCACTTCCTCCCTACTCAGAAAATCTCCTTGCTCTCTTTTGCTTTCTCTCAAAATGCTCATGAAAATAATGGAATGATCTTTTCTTCTTCTTTTCTCCTTTTACCCTAACCTAAGTGACTTTGAGTGATCCCTAGATCCATTGGCTAAGATAGATTTAGATCAAGAGCTAAAAATAAATGCACATTATTTTCACTTTTTAATCACTCACTCACTTAAATAAAGACCCACTTAGCCTTTTATTTCCATAGTCACTTTTTCACTTTCTAGTTTTTCATTGACTTTAATAAAGCCACTTAAAAATTAGAACGTAACTTTATCACTTTTTCACTTTTTGTCACTACTTCCCTTTGCCCTTTGTTTTGTCTAAACACTATGATGCATAATGTTCAAAGTTATGACAAATGAGACACTTGCACTTACTCAAGTTCTTTCCTATAAAGTCACTTTTAAATTAGACTGACTTTACCACTTATAAAGTCAGTTTAGGAGAAGAAGTATAATAGAGTGGACACTTTTCCCTAGGCAAAAGATCAAAGCCATGGGGGACCACTTGTCCTCTGGTACCCAAAATTTAACAAAAGGCAACCTTGGCATGCTTGCCAAATGTGCACCATTTGTGTTCTCCTTGTTTCGTAGTGTTGAACTCTGGATGATTTGTGACTGTCTCCCTCAGCTTAGGCATTGCTGTATATGCAAGTTCCTAGTTCTCTTGTGCCATAACTCATACACGCTGTTACTGTTATGAAGTAGTCTCAAATAGGTTCACCTTGTAACCTGCACAAATTTCCTTCCTCGAGTCCTATCACCAATGCCTCTTCAGGGCTAGATTCCTCTAGCCTGATAAGGACTTATCTGTTCTTGAACTCTTACATAACCCTTATCTTCCATAACCAAAATTGAAAGCGAATTTTTGCTTGATATATAGAACAAATATAACATCATCAAAGTCTAATGAGTTACATGACTCAAGCTAGAAGGGAATAGTACCAACTCCTACTACTATTGTTGGCACCATCATCAAACTCAACTTGTATTCCCGAGTCCCTATTTATTAGACTAGAAAACAATTGTTGGGTTGATGAGAGATGATAAGATGTTCAACTGTCCACATACTACATTCCTCAAAACCATGTTGGTAGGGAGGCAAGATACCATTGAAAAATATTTCTCAAACTTGGCAACAATGTTGTTCATCTAAGATTTCGCAAAGCTTGCTACCTGCTTTTGTCACTACTTTTCTTTGCCCTTCGTTTTGTCTAGACACTATGATGCATAATGTTCAAAGTTATGAAAAATGAGACAATTGCACTTACTCAAGTTCTTTCCTATATGTGAGCCCGACTCCTGACTCTTTCCCTTAACCTTGCTAGGTCCTTTTCCTTTGGCCTTCTTTGTTTTACAAAATAGGGCTAGGTTTTTTATCCCCACCATTCTTTCCGGCCTGTGACTCCATATGATTCTCCTCCTAAATACAAATATTCCAAGCAAGTACAAACACAAACACCCTGTCAAGTGGTTCGCATGAATTTGGGAATCCATTGTTGAATTTTGTAGCTATGATTGGTCTTCATAATTTATTTTAGCCCTCCATAATCAAAATAAATGATAAATATGAATTGAATTTCAAGTCGACTTCAAAATAGGGAAATTATATTTTTGAAATTTAAATTATTTGTCTCCAGAAAGTCAAGTCGACCAACATACTTGCACACCTATGTGGGCTCATGAGATGACTATATATATATGCTACTCATCGTCCTTCTCAAACAATCAATTCAAATCACACACACATCTGATATTCTGTTCATATATGCAAGGAAGAGAGAAGGAAAGAAGTACGGTGTTTGACCAGAATAATCCAGCATTGACCGAGCCATCTTTCATCTTTGTTTGACCTCTGTTTGAATTCACACATGTGGGAGTAGACCGAAGTTGCCTGTGTATATTTTTGGCCAGTAGTCCAAATTTTGAGGAAGGTGCAGGAGGTCGAAATTGCAAGAGGCTGAAATTTCTCAGTTTGACTAGGTTTGACCTGGACTTGTTTGCTAGGCAGTTTGACTTTATTTGACAGGAATAATCAGATTGTTTCTCTTGTTGAATTGGACAATATCTCTAAGAAAAGGTTGCTGGGTTTTTACCTAGAAGAGGGTTTTCCAAGGGTAAAGGTTTGTGTCTCTTGTGTTTGGCTGTCTCTTTATGATCCTACTGTCATTATTGTTTCTATTGTTGAGATCTTTTGTGTGATTTCTTAATGGTAAATGTGAACACAAGAAGGATTAAATTAAAAAATCATTAGAAGTAATTATCAGATTAGGTGGTCTTGAAAAATCAACATGGTCAGAGCAAGGTCAAAGATCAACCAAGAGAAGCCCTAATCCGAATTAGTTGAGCGTAGAAAACCTCAGAACAACTAAGAAGAATTATGGTTTTTGTATTCGCAGCTAAAGAAAAAGAGGGATGAAGCCCTAGATTAAAGCAGAATACCCACAAGCCTAATCACCAATGGACCAAATGGCCTTAGGAGGGACGAAGGGCCTCAATCCCAAATTAGGAATGTCGAAGTTCTATTTTTTTTTGTTGAGAATAATACACGTTTCTTATGGAAACCGTGATCTATTTCCTTGAAGTTCGATTGCATTAAGGAGGTTTATTTGGAGATTGTGATAATGTTCCTGAAAGTACTCCGTGGAGGTCGAAATCCTCTTCGAAAGAACGAGTTATCTCATAGCTAGAAAGCCCGAACTGTTCCTATTGCTATTGTGGTTTTAAGCAAGGCTGAGATTTCTCAGTGAAGCGAACAAAGTTCCTTCTCAAGCTTAAATTCTCCAGAACACTTGGAATACAAAGATATCCATGAGGATACAAATATTATATTATAAAATATATGAGATTAGATGGATGATAAAATGTTATAATGAGGCCCTGCTTATATACCTATGCAGGTGACCTTTCATGACTGGGCATGTCTCTTAGACATGCCCTTTCACTAACTTAATGACTACTTACATAGTCCTTAATTGACTATTTAATAATTATATTTGTTATATCCGTTATGAATTATATTCATAACATTGCCCCTTCCTTCAAAAGCTTTGTCCTCAAAGCTTATCGTTGACACTTTTCTTCAGTTCAATCACGCACCGTTTTCTTCATTTGCTTTCGTCACAATTTAATATATCAACTTTTATTTATTTATTTGTTATGAATTGGCCCTTCCTTCAGAACTTTGTCCTCAAAGTTTGATGGATAATAATTTCTTCATTTTTTTATAAAATAATTTAATTAATTAAATTAATATATATATATATATATTCTTTTAACAATTGATTTTTTTTTTATCTCTTTTTTTGTTGAAAGGTTACAACCCTAGTGAAACGTGGCTATTCACATATATTCACCTATAAAATATATGTCCACTTATGTGTATTTGACTCGGTTAATGTTCTCCACGTAAAAGTAAACTTACCATTCCCACAGAGATTTTTTATTCCTTTACTTCTTATTTTACCTTGTAAATGCCATGGGCAATTACCATGGGCTTCCAAAACCATGAGCTTGTAAACCACTGAAAGAATAATCAAAATAAGCTTACCTAACTCTTCCTTATTTCTTTTTCCTTTTTAATTTTAAATGGTCTTGGTATGTACGTATATGTACTTCTTTAGATATATCTCTTTTTTTTACTTTATATATATATATATATATATATATATATTTCTTTTGCTTTTCTTTTTTTTTTTTCAAAAATTTCCCCTTTTTTTTTCAAATTTTTAATTTTGGCCAGAGGCCTACTGGTGAAATTTCTTCATATTTTTAATTTTGGCCAAAGGCCTACTGGTGAAATTCTTCAAATTTTAAATTCTGGCCAAAGGCCTACTGGTGAAAATGGAGAACTCCAAGACTAGTAGTGAAATGCTTTGATGACAACAATGTTGATGAATTTTTTATGGCCACAGGCCTGGACCGAGGAGTGTAGCTCTGTGCAGCGATGAGCGGCCAGAAGATCGAACTGCTCTGATACCAAATGAAGCGAACAAAGTTCCTTCTCAAGCTTAAATACTCCAGAACACTTGGAATACAAAGATATCCATGAGGATGCAAATATTATATTATAAAAGATAAGAGATTAGATAGATGACAAAATGTTACAATGAGGCCCTGCTTATATACCTACGCAGGAGACCTTTCATGACTGGGCATGTCTCTTAGACATGCCCTTTCACTAACTTAATGAGTACTTACATAATCCTTAATTTTCTATTTAATAATTATATTTGTTATATTCGTTATGAATTATATTCATAACACTCAGAATGTCAAATAGAAGTTGCTGATGATGATTTTTGCAAAAGAAAGTCTATTTGAAGAACTACGGCTAACCTCAAGTTCCTAATTCTCCGATTGAGTTTCACTGTTTAATGAGCAAATTCTCTGCCCATTCATCACAGATTTATTTATAAAGTGACATTTCAAAGGTGAATATTAGTTGTCATTGCTGTTCATTAACAATAGTGTATGGCTCAAAGTTTGAAAGTCCATTCAACAATTTTGTTGATATAACCAAAGGACTTTGTAGCATGAGGTTTCCACATCATGCAAACTGTTACTTTATCCTAGCAATCCAAGCACACAGTTAGTATGTCTGATTACAATGTTGAGCCCCGAATGTTGGAGTCTAATCTTTGTAATTCAAGACAGTCAAATTAAAATGAACAATGTAATCATCATCATTAATGTATTATGAAGAAAGCACACTTAACGTTTCGCTACTAGTACATAACAATATGTTGAAGATTTGTTCATAGAGCAAGTTCATTGGAAGGAAATATGCTAAAGAGGCAAAATACACGTCTTTCAAAGGTTGTATTGTATCATTGATCTTGATACATTGGCTTGGACTAATGTTAGTCTGATCTAGATGGAAGATTCCTTGATTGACTTCGATGACAACCTCATCTCATATGCAAAGGAGCTCGTGTACTGTAGGAAGATGTTGTATGGTCATTACACCTGCTGATCCTGTAGAATATAAGTTGTCTTGATATTTCAAGAAGTAATGATAGCATCATAATTCGGATTATGGTTCAAAGTAAGATATAAGACTTGCTAAGGGAGATATGTGATCCATTCCCTTGTGTTGAGAACATTTGAAGTGTGATGTATTGAATTGAAGCTCTTACGAACCTGTGTTTCCTTAAAAGATGTTGTGATGTATTTCAGAGTGTGTTCAAAAGCAGGGTGTTGTTTTGAATTTGTAGAGATCTAAGCTTCTAGAGTATTGATGCCATATGTGGCTGATATTGTTTATTGTAGATACACCACTAATGCTAAAGTGCCATTGCTTGATTTTTTCTATTGTTGGATCAGATTAGTATATGGCAGACTTTATTTTTCAAGCATTTGAGATATGATTCAAGAAAGTGGAAGTTACTGAATGCCACACAAGGGGGTCTAGCATCTGTGGGTCCAATCCAGATTTGGATCCGCTTAGATCCGTGCAGGAAACAACCATCTGGCGGATCATGATTTGTTGGAAACGATTCCTGCATGGTGGAAATAGATCCAGTGTTGAGGAAACGAATCCCGCAAAAGGGAAACAAATCCCACAAGGAAATTCGACCCTGCCACGGATTTCAACCAAATTGCGATGTGATTTTTAAATTTTAGGTTTCGTGTGGTGGTTAGTACGATGCAGTGGTCCCTGATTCCATTATCAAGTACACTTCTACTAGAATATTTATTTATGTTGCTTCTATTATGAGTTGGAAATTACATTAGGTGGATGTGGAGAACACTTTCCTTGATGGAGTAATTGAGGAAGAAGTGTACATAGAGCTACCTCAGGGCCTTGAGGTACATGAGAGGAAAGCTCATGCTTGCAGAATAAATAAGGCTTGTATGGACCTCAGGCATGACATTCTTGGATGGATGGATATCTTATGAGGCTTGGTTCATCTTGTTATCGTATGACTCATTTCTGTAGAGAACAACAAGTCTCATGTGACAGAAGGAGTAATTGTATTGGGAGTATTTGCCTTTGTGATAGAGGGAGTAGTCAAGCCCTGCTTTAGTGACAGAGGGAGTTGACATTTGAGTTCGATCTGAAGGATCTTGATTTGATACATTATTTGTTGGGACAAGAAGTGTGGCAAAAGCCAAGTGAGATCTTCCTTGGTCAAAGGAAGCTTATTATTACGATCCTTCAGAGATTTGGGAGGATGGAAAACCAATCCATGGCCACTCCCATAATTACCAATCTGAAGAAGTTAAGTGGCCGAGGGAGCAATTGGGATTGCCACAACATGATTTGTTTTAATGCTAAAGGAAGCGCCTAGTTAGGGTGACCAAAAAGCAACCATGGTGATGGATCTAGTGAAAGAAGCTAGTTTTTTTGTGGTTGAGTCTAGGCATGCGACACATCATGTGTTGAGGCACTGATATGGTACATGTCTAAAACAATGTTATAAAACTCCGACTCGGGTTCGGAATCGACTGAGGGTCGACTTCGACTCGGTATCGATTCGGCCTAGTTGATTTCAATGATTTGGTCTTTGTAAAAAATACATTAAATACTTATTTTTTTAATAAAAAAATATTTTTAAAGATTTTCATTCATGTTTCCAAACACAAAGCATTAGAATATAGAGAGAAGACAACATATGATAAAAGTAGGCTCATGAATATATCCATTATATCAAAATGGCACCCAAATGCACTGTCCAATACATGTAATATATAGAGATCATAAAAAACACACATAACAAAGGAGGCTCTAAATGGGCTCTACAACAAAACATCACTAGTTACTAGTGACTATTGGCTACTGCTAGAGAAGCCAACATCTTCTGGCTCAGACTCTGACTCAGAGTCAGACAGGGAAACCCATGGCTCCTCCTCATCACGATCTCCAACTGCAACTGTAGAAGTAGTAGCATTAGCAGGGGGAACATTTATGCGCTGAGATAGACGAGCTATGCGCTTGCGTCGTGGCTGAGTAGAGGAAGTGCTTGCAACTAGAGGACTTGGGGCTGGGCTTGGTACTAGTGGATCTGTATTTAACTGAACATTATGTTCAACTAATTCCTCCATTAGTAAATCCAATTGAATACCAATATCCTCATCAGAACCAAACTTTGCTGGATGACTCTCGACCACCGAATCCAATGTTGGATCAATATCTTCCAATACAATGGGATCTGTATCAGGTCTTTTGTTCAGCAATTGGTTGCGTCTTAGCCAAAGGTTGTATTGGACATAGACTAGATCATTTAACCGTTTTGTTCCAAACGATTTCTCTTCTTCGTGTGAATCCTCTCAAAGACAGACCAATTGCGTTCACACCCAAAAGCACTACAAGTTTGACTCAAAATACGGAGTGCAAACTTCTGCAATTGAGGACAATGGCTATCAAATGCCTCCCACCATTGTGGTGCAAAAAACATAGTTGTGTAATGAGTTAGCTCAACAAATTATGTCCAACTTTCAAATTATAAACAATTTAACGAAATCAGAATTTGAAAATTGAAATTGTTTGTTTACCTGGCTTATCTGCTTCCCTTCCAATCCTCTCTAGGATCTTGCCAAAGGTACCTATGGCTCTGCTGAAACAAGTGATCTATCGGTGTATACCTAGTTGGTCACTCTCCTTAGGGACCATGCACTCAAGGCACTGAATCAGTCCATCTCTAACCTCCCTATCCAAAGCTTCTTCCTCCAAAGCTTTATAATGATACCTTGGGTTTAGAAAAAACCCAGCTGCATGTATATGGGGATGAAGTTGATTGTTCCATCTTTGATCAATGATTTCCCAAATGGGCCCATACTTAGCCACTCTATCATTGTATGCTGCCTTTATTTTCTCCTTTGCTTGATCCATAGCCTCATAAATAAATCCCATAGCCAATCTTAATTTACTTTCTTTCTCACATATTTGACATCCTGTTTGTAAGCCCATTGACATTCATTCCATTCATCACTGGAAAACACCCTTTGCAAGTTTCTATGTTGGGAAAACATAGATTGCAATTTCAAAAAATGAGTTGCAAATCTAGTGATGACAGACCTAACAATATCCTTGCCCCCTGTGTGCTTCCTCATCAGGTTCAAAATCCATGAGTGATTGTTATGCTTTTGGCATGCTCTACAAAGTTCTTGATCCAATCTATTTTACCAATATCCTCAAGCATGAGGTCTATGCAATGTGCAACACATGGGGTCTGTTAACTCTCTTTTCCGCCTACCCCTACCTACAAGTTAGTTGGAAAAGCCTTTAATCCCACAAGGTGTGGTTGGTGGCAAGGAACTCAGATAAGGGGTTGTCACACTAATCCCAACTCTCTCCTTTTAAGCTATCTCCTAGGTTAGCTATGGGGTGTGGTTTCTAAAGAAAGACTAAGTTAAAGATGTGAGTTTTCTAGAAGAGTTGTTAGAGTTAAATAGATTTCTTATTAAGATTTATAAGCAAAAGCGATATGAGCTATAACCATCAATACATAAGATAATCAATGAAACATATGAAAAACTAGTGCCTTCAAAGTATTGCTCTTTGAAATGAAAATATATTTGCTTAAATGAAGTAAAATGCTTTCAAATGGAAAGCAAAAGTAATCCTGAAAAGTGAAACAAGAAAATATTAGCACAAAATATTTTAAATGCTTTCAAGATAAATAGATTTATGAATGAAAGCATGAGAAATTATCTTCTCAAAAGGAAACAATTAGTGTTCTACTTGCAAAATGTAGATAGAAAAAATGTTTGCCACAACAACGTATTCAGTTTCAACAATGACAAGTGGAATAAACAATTTGCAAGTAAAACCATGAGGTGTATTAGCATGAGATGCAATTACACTAGATTTGGATGCAATTAATCTTGGTTACTTTTACTCTAAAATGTTTAATCTAGGTGAGAAGTCCTCCTCTTGTGCTATTATCAAGGGGTAAAAGTTGGAGTGACTGTAAGAAAGAGGGGGCGATGACACTGGGGTGTCATTATCGATACTCGTCCCCCGAGTCTTATGAGCCAGAGTGTGCCTTCGTTCCTACAAGGAGACAAGCCACCTTCATAACTACAGGGTCACACACTTTTACCTTATTTCGTACCAAATGGAAGAACTTTCCAAGAAAGTCTTTCCCTATAATTTCTATCAACCAAGCTTATGCTTGGAAGTAAATTTTAAATATGGAACTAAGTTAGAATGCCTATTATGATATGCAAGTAAGTTTGCAAGTGCTATGTAAAAGATAGAGATGCTTTAATTAAATATGCTCCAAAACACAAGATTGCATAAGCTTCATAACATATGAGATTGTGAAATGAAAGTATTTGGTCTGACTTATGATAAATCGATGGCCAATTAAAAGCTTGATGCCTATGAGCAATTAATTTGCATGTAAAATAAATTGCAACTCAAGATTTGTATTCAAAATAGCCTTGCGAAAAGAACTCTTAAATTTGAGAAAATGACAGAAAGCTTGCTTGAAAGGAAGTGAATGATTGTCTTGAAAGATAAATTTCCCAAATACACAATGCTTTGAATATATATCAAAATGGAAATATTGCACTATCATAAAGCATAGATGATTTAGAGAATGGCCAAGCCAAGTATATCAAAGTTTGCCAAAACAAAATAATGAAGAAGCTTGCACAAAATGAAAGTAAATTGCTTTGCAAAAATGTAATTTGAGACTTGTAGAAACAATTATTGTAAATGGTGCAAGTTTGAAGAACTTTAGCAAACTTGAGGAAAGTAAATGAGATGTGTGGCTATGTTAATTACCAATTTAAAGCATGCATGTAAGTGAAAGGAGATGCTAGAGTCAACAAGTCAATCCAACCACCATTTCTCTCCCAAAGTGGAGAGATAGGGATGCCAATGGGTGGAACCCACGCTCTCAAAACAAAAATCAGAAATTTTATTAATATGCGTTACAATGAGGTTAATGTCTCTTTGAGAGCTACTCAAGGAATTGATGGAAATACAAAATCAGGTTTTGAAACCACAAGGGAATTCCTTCAAGTATGGAGCCTCAAGAGAGATGAAGATGGCGCTACAATAAGAAATACAATCTCTCTAAGTGATACATGGCCTAGTCTTCGTTAGCAAGCCCTTCTAATGCCCACAACCTCCTTCAAAATGGAATTTTGAAACTTGAGAGAACCTACAACCAACATGTTAGGGCTGCAAAACTATGACCAAGGTTAGTGTGAAAACGAGCATGTAAAATGAGTGATAATGCCACAATGTAATATACAAAAAAGTTAAAAACTAAATCAAGTGATGGGAAAAGACCCCATCACTTGTCTAGCTTATAAGGAGCTCTTGATTAGCTAGATATATAGATGAAAGAAAAAGAGTATAAGATGTAAATTTGATTGAAGTAATTGACTTAAGCACAAACTATGTGGAAAAAAAACCTTGCAGAATCAACATTTTCGAAAGATAAGCTATTAAGATTCAAAAAACGATAGGAGCTCCTTGTAAGTAATGCCAAGAGTGGGTTGGTCTCTTGAAGACTTCCCCGCACGCTTGCTAGTTGATCCAAAGATGGCCTCTACAAAACCTCAAATGCACATTAGCTCATATGGATTATATTAATAAACAATGACAATAGAACTCTAGAATTTATTTGAAAATAGATATAGTTGTCTAGCCTAGAGCATATCAAATAACCAATTGAAAATATAAGATTGTTATATATTCACAATTCTTATGAAAGCATATGAGAGAATCAAATCAAGTTAAACACAAGTAGAGAAATATACTATCATTGAGCCAAGCCAAACTCCAAGAGAGAAACACCCATGAATGAACCCCAAACACTGTTTGATTATATGAAGAACTAGTGTGCACAGGAGCAGAGCTTTTCCAAGCACAATAGCTAGTACAAAAGATACAATATGAGACCCCATGGCTCCATTATATAGAAAGTTGGGAGCAAATCCCAATGAAGAACCAAATGCCAAGTGGTGAGAGGGAGGAGATCACAAGGCAAATTCGAATTTGATAAGTGGAGCTCCAATGCCAAGTGTAAAAATCGGATTCTGGCAAGTGGACATCATTTTATTCTTTCCTTATGTGCCAAATTCGAATTTTACGATGGAATGACAAGTGTATATGGGTGGTAACCCATGTGGGGACAATTTCCCACAAGAATCTCCACCAAATATTCTCCCAAATCCTCCCAAATGTGCATTAACTTCAGAAATTCGAATTTCCAAGTAAGCAGCTCTCATTTAATGCTAGAAATTTGTTTTTATTTGAGCACATGTCATTTCCTTGTATTTAGGATTCCATATCACCTTGGGACTTCACTTTAAATTCTCCATAATTTCCACCTTATTTCCACCTCATTTAGCATGTGTGGATATTTATTTTTCTTCATTTATTTAATTTATGACTTAATTA
Source organism: Pinus albicaulis (assembly GCA_034641835.2). Taxonomy (NCBI): domain Eukaryota; kingdom Viridiplantae; phylum Streptophyta; class Pinopsida; order Pinales; family Pinaceae; genus Pinus; species Pinus albicaulis. Next base: position 452,181,912 of record CM076572.1, read on the forward strand.
ATTGCCAGATTTCCCACTAAACCTAGGAAAAGTGGGTTTTGAGGGTTCAAAACATATTTTTAACCCCTTAAAGTGTGTCATAGTAGAAAGTTGAGGGTGATAGGTGTAATTTTGATTACTCATACCCCATACAACTTCTCTAGGAAACACTTATTACAATTCAATTACAATTTTTATTGCAATTTTCGACTTGCGGGAAATCTAAAAAATTAAAAAATCACTACTTAGACCTAACCAAATTCCACAATTTTTTTTGTGTGGTCTAGTATGGTAATATACATTGACTCTAGACACTAGGACTCACCATCAAGCCGTGCTCCGGCTTTGGGGTAAAATTGGAGGAAAAAACTCAATTAATTATTAATACCTGATAGGGAGATGATAATTAATCGAGTGAAAAAAACCTCCCAGAGTATTATTCACTTGTTGGCAAGGTCCTAGGCTACCTAGGCCTGTACAGACTCAAAATTCATCATTACTAGCATCACTTATTACAATTCCTCGTAGGGTGTGGAATCTGGGTACAAGAGAAAATGATAAGAAGTAGAAGTAGAGTTTAAAAACTCTGTTGAACTGATGATATCTGATGATATTCGATGGTACAAGTCTTCACATCATCATCAGGTGCCACTCTAGTGGTCAACAGGGTCCAAATTATGGTTTTGTGTTTTTCGTTGAACATTTTACCAGCAAGATCATAGTTAGAGGCATTATCTATGATGATTAGAAGAACGTTAGCCATCGCCACCTCTTCAACAACCTCATCTAAAAGCTGAAACAAGAAGTGTGCATCTTTCACTCTATCAGATTCATCAACTGATTTTAGAAACATTGTTCCCTGTGGGCAAAAGATAAGAAAGTTTATGATGGTACAGTTCCTTTGATCAGTCCATCCATCTGACATGATGGAACATTCTGTTTTTGGCCATGAGCTTTTGAAATCTCTCAAATAATCATCAATGGACAAAACCTATTTTTGCAAAAGAGATCCCCTTAACTCATGCATAGTAGGGCCTTTGAAGCTCTTTTGAACAACAAATGTGGCATCAAACATAGGTTCATAAGATGGTGAACGAGAAGCATTGAAGGGGATATCAACATCATACCATCATCTAGCTATGTAATCACATGCAGTTTCTCTTAATTCTTTCTTTCAGTGGTCATTTAAAGTGGGTCACATTTGACCTCTATCAGCTTGAGGACCATGTGCATTATCAGAGGGAGAGGAGGGTGTGAAATAACTTTTGATATCACCCTTATTTTTAATTATATCCTTACCCTTTTATCGATATACTCCAATGAGCGAGGAACATAGTGAAATGGGTTGGATACATAAGTGCAAGGGATAGATGAAGAACTCTCATAATGAAAATTGGGGTTGGTAGCCATCATGTGTTTATACTCCTCTTCCTCCCAATTTCAACCTCTATTTCTTTTTGTCTAGCTTTTTCTTCCTCAAACTTATCAAAATTTTCTAGCAACTCCTTCCTAATATCCCCAATTTGTTCTGCTGGTGCTGCACATGGAGCAAGTTGGCCTCTAATACCAACCAAGTGTTGTTTCGGCCTATGAATTCCCCCTCCAGCTCCCTTAATTTTTCTATGACGAATTTGCAATGCATTGGATTATCAATCATCTCAGCATATGCCCAAGCAACAGTTCTAGGAGCCGTTTTCTGATATTTGGTCTTGGAAATGAAAGGAAAAAAATCTGAAAATGAAAACAAAAAAAACTCTTCTTCAATGTTCATTTCTTTTACAAAAATTACTCTTTTCAATTTCAAGATTTGCAAGAAAAAAAACAAGCAAAGGCAGATTTGAGAAGTGAAAAAAAAAACCTCTAGGCTCTAGCCTCCTTAATGCTACTCCAACAAACCAACTCCTCAATGTTGTCCAATGACTGCCCAAGAAGCTCCTCACTGCTGTTGTAATGATTGCCCAAGAGACTCCTCACTGCTGCTGTAATGATTGCGCAAGAGACTCCTCACTGCTGCTCCAAAAACCAACTCCACAATGTTGGAAAGTGTAACTAGGTTCGGTCTTCATAATACTCTGTAATTATGTATTTATGTAATGAAGAAGACTTAAAATGTATTTTTGTTATGCTTGCTTCGTGGGTTTCATGAGCAAAGTTATTATTATAGGTCAAAAGACTTCTTCTTGATGTCTTTTAGGGATTTGTCATCTTGTCATAAATGTACTAACTATGAGTCATGTATATGAAGAAGAGAAGTCAAAGAAGTGTGCCTCAAGACCTTGTCATGTAAGCCTTGAAGACATGGCTCAAATGTTGCTCAAAGATTAACGTTGTAATACTCTTCAAAATACCCTACAAGTCAGCCTATTAACAGTGATTATGTCAACTCAATGAACAATCACATCTATTGACTGTCAGGTCGGCTAATATAGGGGCTGACCACTATATATACCATATATATACTGCACAGAACAGAGATGAATTCAGACAGATTAAATGGATGCAAAGTACAGGAACAACTTCGGTCATATATGACAGTGTGAAGTGCGAGTTAGGATTGCGTTAAAGGAAAAATAAGTGCGAAGTAAGGGTTGGTTCTTGTGTGAAAGGAGTGAGGTAAGTGCGGATATAGGACTGCACTCAAGCGTGAAGAAGGACTGTGTTATAGTGCAGATATAAGTCTGCTTTCAAGCATGAAGAAAGTCTGTGTTAAAGTGCAAGATTAACATAGGGTTTAGCATGAAGAAAGGATTGTATAAAAAAGTTATAACATGACTATGAACAAGACGGTGTAAGGGTACCTACATATTATAGGGTGGACTGTTCTATAGAAGGAAACATGACAAGTGTGTACATTCAACAAGGATAAGTGAAAGCATAAGGTAAGATAGTCTATAACACAATGTTGATGTCAAGCAAGGATCTCCTACAACTGGAGAAGGAAGAATACAAGTAGAGATAGAGATCTCTAGCCTTGGTGCAGAAAGGTGAAAAACGGTGCAGGAAAGAAGGATCAGCTGAAGGAGTCAAGTAAGAAGCAGTGACAAGGTCTTAGAGGCATACAAGGGTCAAGGGTCTCTGTCATGGTCATGGTTCTCGTCATTCGAAAGTCTATAAGAAGAATTTCTAGTGGGTTTTCCTCTCCAAGAGGGAAAGGCTTTGGCTCTGGCTTGAAGAGCCTAAATTTGTGTCTCTTTTTGGTAATTGACTTGATGAAAGACATAATACGCTAAGAAGAGAATACATAAGTAAGAGAAGTAAGATCACAAGTAATTATCAAGAAGAGAATTTGAATTAATCGCTATCCTACCAAATTCTCAACATGGTATCAGAGCTAAGGTGCTGAAAACAAGGGCTACTTGACAAGGAGACACTCAAGGAAGCAAGAATCAATGTCTACATTGAAAAGTCAAATCAGTTTGCAAGGAAGATTCTCAAGTCATCTCAAGAAGACCTTCATTCTCATTCAAAAGATTCACTTATCAAGGAGATAATCTTGCCATCAAAGATTTATATTGAAGACATTGTTGGAAGGGTCATCATCTTTTTGAAGACATCTACATTGGAGAATTCAATCTAAGAGGGAGTTCCTAACTTCATCTTCATCATCATCAAGGAAGCTGCAAGGAGGAAGTCGCTCTATTCAAGTAAATATCTATGACATCATCTAAATCTGTCAAAATGACTTATTGCAAAGACATCAACAAATTGGTTGGGTCATCACACTTTAGTGCATCAAATGCATGGAAGATGAGGACATATTTGAATCTAATCAAAGACGAAGTTATGGGCTACATCGAAGGATCTACAATTCAACCCTCAAAAGAAGATGCTCCAACTCATGCCAAATACATGAAAGGAGAAATCAGAGCCCAGAGAATTCTCATAGAATCCATTAACGACTCACTCATACCCTATGTATAAAAACTAGATAATGCGAAAGAAATATATGAGAAGCTGGTGGAGCTATTCTCTGTGAGTACTGCAAGATAAGCAATTTCTCTGAGACAAGAACTATACAAGATGAAATTGTCAAGAGAGAAAGGAATCACTTAATATTTTATGAGGATTTATGAAATAAGAAACTAACTGCAGGAATTGGGAGAAGTAATGTCTGATAGTGATATGACTATAGTGGTGCTGAATGCTCTATCGGAAGAATGGGGAAACTTCACTTCAAGCAACACCTTTACAAAATCTATGGTCTCTACGTAAAATAGAGGAAACAAGATTGAAAGCCAAAGCTGACACAGGGTCAAGTGAAGGGAATCACGCCTTTGCAACCATGTCCAGGAAGAAAGGAAGATTCGATAAATTTGGTCCTCAAAATAAAAGAAGAAATATGGACAAAGTACGATGCTTTGGATGTAATGAACTTGGGCATATAAAGGGGATTGTCCTAAATATGGGAAGGACAAGAGGAAAAAGGAAGAAGCCCATGTCACAGATGAAAGGGAAGAACCTGATCTAAAGAAATCTAAGAAAGAAGCAAAAGATCTCTATTATGATTGAGATGATCTTCCTCCTTATGATAAAATAGTATGATAGGAAGCAATGTATATTAATAGCATCATGATAAAAGCATGGAAGGAGCACCTGAAGAAGTGGCTCTTGGAAACCTCATTGATTACTACATTGATGGAAGGAAGTCATCAAGATCAAGGATCATCATTCAATAATCGATATGGAAACAAGTGCTGAAATTTTCTAGTGGAATCCTCTCTGGATTCACTAACTAGAATGAAAGCAAAAGGCTTCATCAAGAATTATATCTTGCAGAATTCAAGGATTAGAACATGATGACATATTGATGAAGCAGGTCAAGGGAATGAAGTTCTTCATTCTAGTAAAATCGCTGCAGGATGACTCAAAAGGAAAAAGGATGAGGTATATATATGTATATGCCGACACTGGATGCTGTGAAGTCATGTCATATGGTTGCAGGTGATGGACTTCTATCTTTAGAAGTATGATCCAAGGAAGAAGGATCTCTTCTAGTGCACAGGTTGCCACTAAGAGATGAAATCAAATATGTCCTCATATGGAATATGAGGTGGTATTATACAAGCAAGGAACTGGATACTGGAAGTTCCTAGGAATGAAGCTGTGTGGAGAAAGATTTGAAGAGATCATGAAGTGCAACCATGTCAAGAGGCGATTATCATCCGAAATCCAGGAAGATGTGACTAGGAGATGTCTTGGGAAGATATGTGGACTCTGATAGAAGTATGGTAAACAAGAAGACCCTTGACAATACATATCTTTAGGAGATGTGTCAATTCGAATAAAGGATTCCGTTGCCTACAGGAAGAGGTCATGGTGAAAGATGATCACTGAGGTAACTTTTGATTTAAAAGTTCTTATGTATATGTTTATCTGGATAAGTTTATGCAGGGCTGACAATCATGGGGAAGGATGTAAGGTCCTTGGGAGATGGTTCGAAGGAAAGTAGCATGGCATAAAGGTGGACCATACGAGAAGGACTAATGAATCACTTTCTGGTGGATGACATGACTCATGGATGAAAGTGATGGATGATCTCTGCCCTATGAAGCCAAAAGTTGAAGATTTCTCAATATCAAAATCCATGACATTGAGGGGAGGAATTCTTCATGAGCAGCTGGGTGTCTCACCATTGCTGTTGCAGGTCCCTGGTTAAGAGGGAGCCTAGTGGTAAGTTTCTTACTTGGAAGAAACTTGAAGTATGGCCTCCCTAAGCTAAGAGGGAGTGACGTATATAATTCTCTAATTCATGTGTCATGCACTAGACTAGGACCAACAACCGTAAGTATTAGTGAAGGCCATGAGGAGAGAATGGATAGACACATCATTCTGGTCTTCACCTGGGAAGACAAAATGGAGGATTGGGTAATCATCTGGCATTCGATACTCTTTGAGAATGAGATAGGGCATTCAAGATAAGAGTAGTCGGGGACTGAGATTCTTTGAGAGCTGGCTGGCTACCCAAGAGAAGAATAGTCCAAGAAGGTCATACTTTGGGAACACCTGGGTGGAGTATGTACCTTAGAGAGAGAATGACTATGGTGTCTATAAGTCATGTGTCTCGCCAACATTGTAGCCCATTGTCTCGTTGAGAGATGGGGTTGTTAGTCAAGGCCTTGCACTACGATAATGCTGGTTGATATGCTGCTATACAGATGCAATTAACAATCCGATTCTTCTTATGAGATTCTTCAGATTGAAAGTGACCATGTACCATTATGAATACCTCCCTATTAAGAGGGAGTGTTGGAAAGTGTAACTAGGTTTGGTCTTCATATTTACTATGTAATTATATATTTATGTAATGAAGAAGACAAAGGTAATAAAATGTATTTTTGTTATGCTTGCTTCATGGGTTTCATGAGCAAAGTTTTTATTATAGGTCAAAAGACGACTTCTTGATGTCTTTTAGGGATTTTTCAGCTTGTCATAAATGTCCTAATTATGAGTCATGTATATGAAGAAGAGAAGTCAAAGAAGTATGCCTCAAGACCTTGTCATGTAAGCCTTGAAGACATGGCTCAAATTTTGCTCAAAGATCAATGTTGTAATACTCTTCAAAACAACCTACAAGTCGGCCTATTAACAGTGATTAGGTCGGCTCAATGAACAGTCACATTTATTGACTGTCAGGTCAGCTAATATAGGGGCTGACCACTATATATACCCTATATATACCAATGTTCCACCAAGTTTCCAAGACGGGGAAACGCGGGAGCAGGGATACGCACAAGGGGGACGTATATAAGCAACCCCAAAATTTAGGGAAATTTCGAGGAAACTGGGGGACGTCAGAGCCATAAAAATTATAAAATTATTAAAAATTTAATATATAAAAATAAAAAAATAAAATCCCAACAATATTTTAATAACTAAATTAGTAAATAGTAAATCTTATTAATTATGAAATGCACATCTAAATATGATCATCATTTCGTATTAGACTATTGTGACGTAAAATTATCATTTGACATTTCTGCAATCATCAATGTAAATCTAAAAATAAATTACTAAATTGAATCTACATTTGACATTATGCAATGTTCCATCTAAATTCATCATTTGGCAATGGGCATTAATATTATGCAAGGTACATCTAAATTAAATTCACCATTTGAAAATTGAAACTACGTAATGCACATCAAAAATTAAAATCATATCACAATGAAATCTGTAGTCTAATACATCCATAGAAAACTAAACTAAAAATAAACATAGAAAGCAGTGAAATACAAAAAATATTTTTTTAATTGTTGTTAGTGAAAAAATTTGGGGGACGCGTCCCTCTTGCATCCCCCCTGCATCCCCTTGTCCCCCTACAAGAGAGACGCCTTTTGTCACCAGAAAAACACCCCCTTAGAGTTTCCCCATCTCGGGAGTGTGGGGGAGTGGGGAAGCATGTCCCCCACCATGGGGGACGCATCCCCGTGGAACGTTGATATATATTGCACATAACAGAGATGAATTCAGACAACTGAAATGGATGTGAAGTAAAGGAACAACTTCGGTCATATATGACAGTGTTAAGTGCGAGTTAGGACTGCGTTAAAGGAGAAAGAAGTGCGAAGTAAGGGTTGCGTTCTAGTGTGAAAGAAGCACTGAGGTAAGTGCGGATATAGGACTGCACTCAAGCATGTAGAAGGACTGTGTTATAGTGCAGATATAAGTTTGCGTTCAACCATGAAGAAAGGATTTTATAAAAGAGTTATAACAGGACAATGAACAGGACTACGTAAGGGTACCTTCATAGTATAGGGTGGACTGTTCTATAGATGGAAACAAGATAAGTGTGTACAATCAACAAGGAAAAGTGAAAGCATAAGGTAAGACAATCTATGACACAATGCTGATGTCAAGTAAGGATCTCATACAGTCGGAGAAGGAAGAATACAAGTAGTGATCGAGATCTCCAGCCTTGGTGTAGAAAGGTGCAAAACGGTGAAGGAAATAAGGATCAGCTCAAGGAGTCAAGTAAGTAGTGACAAGGTCTTAGAGGCATACCAGGGTCAAGGGTCTGTGTCATGGTCATGGTACTTGTCATCTAAAAGTCTATAAGAAGAATTTCTTGTGGGTTTTTCTCTCCAAGAGGGAGAGGTTTTGGCTCTGGCTTGAAGAGACTAAATTTGTGTCTTTTGTGTTTTCGTAATTGTCTTGATGAAAGACATAATATGATAAGAAGAGAATACATAAGTAAGAGAAGTAAGCTCACAAGTAATTATTAAGAAGAGAATTTGAATTAATCATTGCCCTACCAAATTCTCAACACACAACTCTTCACAAATGCTCACACAAATGCAATGAGATAGTTGTAAGGAAATGTGAGGGGTTTGGGTAGCTTTTATAGGCTTGGGAGAGGTTAGATGGACATGCGATAAACCTAAAACCAAAAAAAATACCAATTTCAAGTCTGCTTTCCCTCCCTTTTCCACTGCAACCTTGGTTTGATTGGCTCGACCGAGTTAAGTCAGACTCAACCGAGCCAACCAGTTTGTTACTGAACCGGCCTTTGACCCGGTTTTTGTACCAAGCTAGCCCAGGCAGTGGTCCGATTCAGTCGGCTCGGCCAATTTCGAATTGGTTCGGTCGGTGTTTAAAACACTGGTCTAAAATGATGAAGTATTGTTGCAGTAATATACAAATTCAGATTAGGCAGAGAACGTTAAAGACAAGAGGAGTACATCAAGATGATGATTCATTTTGTATTTTGCTTGGGTATGAAACAAACATCTCACTCCGAGGAATGTAGAGGCCAAGCATATTGCAACTAGTTTGGCGAATTGTATATCAAGTGTAAGCTACACGCAAGATTGCTTGATCTGGTGCAGGGGACGACCGTGATGACAGGTCAAAGCACATTGAGTACCACTATATCAGAGACATGTTACAAAATGGAGTAGTGAGGCTCCAATGCATTTCCTCAGTCATGTAGGATGCAAACATTCTCAGAAAGCCTCTATCCTATGGTGAAGTTTTTATACTTCAAGGACAAGCTTAAAATAGTTGAGAATGCTTCCCTCAGTTAGAAGGATTGTTGATGTTGTAGAATCAAGGGATAAACATTCTTCCTAGGTCAGGATATTGACCAGGGGCCATGTGATGCGGCTACGGAGAATGGCCCAAAGAGCATCAAGGCCCAGAGTGCTCCCCTAGATTTCCAATAGGTACTTGGCTAGTGGATGGAGTGAGTGCCTTTAGCATTAGGCAGGGATGTTAGCATTCAATTGACATGCAGGGATGGTAATAGCATAGGGTTTCACCATAGGTAACAAGTGTTGACTAGGTTCCAAGTGACGACTTGGATAATTGGTGACTTTGCTCCAAGTGATGACTTGTTTAGCAGGATGCTCATGCGATATGCTTTCCACATGGTTTTGTAATAGAACATGAGGTGGATGGTTTTATCAACATAGCAAGCTCTTTCAACCTTTTCTTGGGATCAAGGTTACTAGGAATTGTGCCCCCCTGATCCCGCTCCCAAAATGTGCTCTGTTTGGGAGCGCGCTTCCGAGCCTAAATAAACGCTCCTTGTTTTCTCGGGAGCGTTTCAGGGAGCGCTTGCTCCCGAGCACTCCCTCCATTAAAAAAAATTTTGGGAGCATTTTTTAAATGGAGGGAGCGCTCGGGGAGCATTCACTCCCAAACACTTGGCAAAAAAATGCTCTCCGATGCGGAAAAAAAAATCCGACGGCGAATTTTCCAAATTTTTTTGGGAGGGAGGGGGGTTGGGTAATAAAAAGCCCTCCCCCTCCTCATTGTTGTTATCGTTGTTTGTTTGAGAGCAAGGGAGAGCTTGAGAGTTTGAGAGAAAGAAGAGAAGGAGAGCAAGGAGAGAGCAAGGAGAGAAGGAGAGAGCAAGGAGAGAGCAAGGAGCAAGCTGCAAGAGAGCAATAGGAGAGAGCAAGGAGCTTGAAGAGAGCAAAAAGGAGGATTGAAGGAGTCAGGACTCAGGACAAAGAGGCAGGACTCTCTAATCTAGTTTTTTGTTTTCTATATTGCATTTTTTCCTATTCCCATTTGGCATTCCTCCATTTTTTTTGCAGGTTAGAAAGTTGAAAGTTGAAAGTTGAAACATCATGGCTATATGGCTTGGAATTTTCTTCATGTTGGTTCCTTTCTTTGTAATAATGGTGTCGGAGAGTAGAAGAAAGAGGCCCATTAGAGAAGAGGAGGATGAAGAAGTGGGTTATAGTGGATTTGATGAAAATCCTGAAGAGGAGTACGCTGAGGAGGAAGGGGAGAGTGGAGAACATGAGGCCACAGAGACCCCAACTAAACAAGACCAAAGTCAAACACCATTGTGGAAATATGTTCAAAGGCAGGAAGGAGGGAAAGATGGTGGGACCACTAAATTTCTTTGCCCCCATTGCAATAAAGAATACACAGGTTCATACACCTGTGCCAGAAGGCACCTTTGTGGTAAAATGCCAGGGGCTGGAGAGAAAAATCTAGGAATCAAAATTTGTGTGAGTGTGCCAGCAACATAGAGAGAGAAATACAGAAAGGAAGAGGAGGCTGTCCTACATAGATCTAAAAGATCTAGGGGTTTCATTAATTCTTATGCACCATCAGGTCCATCAACTTCCACCGATGGCAGTGGATATGGAGGCACACCTGGACCAAACATCTCCTTAAGGCGTAGAACCATATCTGATTTCCTTGACGAAGGGTGTAGGAATGATGTGGATTAAAAAATTTTCCGGTTTCTCTATGCATGCGCGGTGCCATTCAATGTTCTTCGCTCACCTTATTGGCATGAAATGGTTTTTGCCATTAATGATGCCCCCAAAGGATATATAAGCCCTGGGTATCACAAGGCCAGAATCGTGGGACTTGATCATGAAAAAGCTAAAATAAGTAATTCTTTGAATAGAATGACAAATTTTTCGAATGAGAATGGGGTGTCCATTATATCTGATGGATGGACCATTGTAAAAGGAAAGCCATTGAAGATAGCAAAGACTAGATTTGCTAGCTATTACCTCACCTTCAGGCACCTTTTGAAGGTAAGAGAGTCATTGGTAGCCATGGTATCAGTTCCACACTGGTAGGTATTAAAGGACATGGCAGCAACAATAGTTGACAGGCAAGGTTTTGAACAGGTGGAGGAGACTGCCCTTTGATCCTTTGTTTTGGGCACGTGTGAGGGAAATTTTGAATTTCACCAAGCCCATTTATCACATGATTCACTTTTCAGATACAGTAAACCAGTGATTGAGGAGGTGTATGAGCAGATGGATAGCATGTTGGGGCAAATAAAAGATGTTGTTAAGGAAAATGATCCCAACTTGTATGCAATGAAAATGATCCCAACTTGTATGTAATGATTCACGACTGTGTGTGTGCACGGTGGAATAAACTTAATGTTCAACTACATGCCTTGGCATATATCCTTATGCCAAAATACTACTCTCCATCTTAGTTGGGCCAACCTGCACCCGGAGGTGGGGTTAGGATCAAACCTCACACAGATCTAGAGGTATAAGAGGGATACATGAACGCATTTGACAAGTTGGTCCCCGACAGGGAGGAGTGTGCTAGATTGTGCCTTAAATTAGGCAGATACTTCAGTTGCACTGGTAACTTTGGTTCTTTCCATGCAATGGAAGACAAAGACAGATTTGATGCTCTCACATGGTGGGAAGCATATGGTGGCATGGGACTTTTGCCAAAGTTGGCAAAAAAAGTTCTCTCACAAGTTGTAAATACTTCTTCTGTAAAGAGTTGTTGGAGCACCTACAACTTCATACATAATGTGAGAAGAAATAGGCTGAATGAAAACCGAGCAGAAGGCTTGGTTTATGTGCATTACAACTTGAGGTTTTTGAGTCATTACTGTGATTGGGCATATGAGGATCAATCATATAAAGTTTGGGACAACAACCCAGAGGATGATAATTTGGACGGCACTGTACATATGGAAGAATTGGAAGCAGAACTTTTGAGGGATGATCATGAAGCAACAACAGCCATGCCATCGCCACACACAGGGCCAGTCCCAACATCCGGTAGCAGTGTGGGTGCCAGTGCCAGTGTTTGATTTCCAGCTATTGTTCCTTTGCAGATTCAGCCTCCACCTACATCCTCTCGTTGCCCTCTGCCTTCTAGTTATGGTTGTGGTACTCCTGAGAGTACTAGAAGACCACCATTGCCTAGTGGTTCTCACAAATTAGACATTTCTCGTGGGCGTGGCAAGGGGCCAGCCAATAGATAAAATAGATTTGTTGTTTACTAGTCTTTTCTATTTTCTAGTAGTTTTAACTTTTATAATTGTTGAACAGTTGAAACTTGACTCTTTCATATTTATTATGATAATTTTTGTAAACAATATATGACAATTTAAGTTTGAAGTTTGAATTTGAAAGGTGAAACTTTGAAGTTGGCATTTATAAGTCATTATGAATTATGAATATGATGCTTCATGAAAGTTCATTTCGTTTCATTTTATAACATTTCATTTCATGTTAAATATTCTTTGTTGTAATGTTTCTTGGTTACACTTAACTTACAAGTACAACTACGGTGATCAATGAATCATTGATGATAAATGTTATATATTGAATTTTGAAATCAATGAATCAATGATGATAAATGATATATATCAATAATGATAAATGTTATATATTGAAATTTGAAATCAATGAATCAATGATGATAAATGTTATATATCAATGATGATAAATGTTATATATTGAATTTTGAAAGCTTGAAACTTTAAGATTGATGATTCATGAGACTCAAGAGTCAATATGTTGTATGTTTCCAACTTGTGGGCGTGGTTGATGAAGATTATAAATTCTAGATGATTGATGTTATATGGTTCAATCTATGTTTTTATGTTTTTTATGTCTAATTCATCATTCTACATGCTTTTGTTCACATATATGCATCAAAATATAAAAAAATAATATATATATATATATATATATATTTAAAAAAAACGCTCCCAGAAACGCTCCGAACCGGGAGCTTTTGAAAATGGCGCTCCCGCTCCCCGCTTTTGCTCCCGCTCCCAAGTAACCATGCTTGGGATGGAGAAATTTTTCAATAAGAGATCATCTGAAGAAGTTATTATCAATATCTACCTAGCTAAGAGGGAGTGTTGAATTTTGTAGCTATGGTCAGTCTTCTTAATTTATTTTAGCCCTGGAAAATCAAAAGAAGTGATAAATATGAATTGTATTTCGAGTCGGCTTGAAAATAGGGAAACTAAATTTTTGAAATTCAAATTGTCTCCACAAAGTCTAGTCGGCCAACCTACTTGACACACCTATTTGGGCTCAATATGAATTTTATTCCTCCTCCTCAAACAATCAATTTGGATCACACACACATCTAATCTTCTGTTCATTTATTCAAAGAAGAGAAGGAAAGAAGTCTGAAGCTTGACTAGAAAAGTCCAGCATATATCGAACCATGTTTCATCTATGGTTGATCTCTGTTTGACTTTGTACGTGTGGAAGAAGACCAAAGTTTTCTGCATATCTTTCTGGGAAGTAGTCCAAATTCCAAGGAAAGTGTAGGAGGCTGAAATTGCAGGAGGTCGAAATTTATCAGTTTTACCAGGTTTGACCTAGGCTTGTTTGCAAGGCAGTTTGACTTTATTTGACTAGAAAAATGAGATTGTATCTCTTGTTGAATTGGACATTTCGCTGAGAAATGGTTGCTGGGTTTTTCCCTAGAAGAGAGTTTTCCCATGGTAAAAAAATGTGGCTCTTGTGTTTGTTTGTCTCTTTATGATCCTACTGTCATTATTGTTTTATTGTTGAGATCTTCTGTGTAATTGCTTAATGGCTAAGAAACCAGATTTGTAGTGTGGGGCCCACGTGTCCCGAATCCGTCGTATTGGACACGACACGTACATATTCGAATCCTTTTTGCAGGATTCGATCGTGTTCGTACAAGACACGTCGAATCTCGATCTTGTCCTATACGAACACGATCGAATCCCGTATAACCGGACACGTACAACGTAAAAGTGCGTTTTGGAGGTTATAAAACTCGAGTTTGTCTCATTCTTTCTCACTGAAGTTTGTTTGTGAAGTGAGCATAGAGCAAGGGTTAGCAAGCAACAAGGATTACCAAGGAGAAAGGGAGTCTTTTCAAAGAGACTCGAGCATCTAGTAAGTGCACTCTCTCTCTATGGTTTTGCATTTAGTTTGCTGTTAGTGTTTGCATGTGCATATGTTTTATATATTTGGTCATTTTTGTTTATTTTCTACAGTATTCATGGCTCAATCAAGGGCAACAAGGCAGGGGAAAAGAAAGGGGAAGAATGCCCCCATTGGAGATGCCCCTCCTGTCCTAATTTCATCAGGGTCTGCAAGTATTCCATCTGTTGGAAGTGGGGCTGCAACAACAACTTCAAATGTTCAGGGAAAACAAACTCATGACCCCAAATACCCATTGTGGAAATATGTGACAAGAGAGGCAGGGCCAGGCATCAAGGTAAAGGGAGGAGGCAATGTTGCATGGAAATGCGATTTATGCCACTGTCATTTCAAGAGCACATATTACCGTGTGAAAGCTCATTTGTTGGCTTTGCCAAATTGTGGCATTTCAGCTTGTTCAACAATTGAATCGCCACAGAGGAAGGAATTGGAGAAAGAGGTATTTGTTGGTGCGACAACTGTGGCATCAAAATCAAAACAAAACAAGAATAATGACCCCCTTCCATTCTTAAGGGAAAGAAGAAACAAGTTCCCTTTTGAGAGTTTTAGTGGGGGACAATCAACAAAAAGAAAGGCAAATGCACTTGGTCCAATGGACAAGATTTTCCAGAAAGAGAAGAGGGAAGAGCTTGATCTCACCAATGCATTTTTTTTCTATCAAAACTTCATATCCTTTCTGTTGCACGATCACCTCTATTTATTGAGATGTGTCAAGCTCTTAGTCATGGTGCTCCATTAGGGTATGTGCCTTCTGGGTTAGAGAAGCTTAGAACCACATTGTTGACAAAGGCAAAGAAAGAGGTGGAAAAAATGCTTGAGCCTATTAAATCAGCATGGCCAACATCTGGGTTTAGCATTGTTTCTGATGGTTGGACAGATCCAGCACGCCACCCACTCATCAACTTCATGGTGTCATCCTTGAATGGTCCAGTTTTCTTGAAATCAGTGGATGCACTTGGACAGTGCAAGGATGCACAATATATGGGTGAGTTATTTATTAAAATTATTGAAGATGTAGGTGTCGATTCTTGTGTGCAAATCATTATAGATAATTTACCTATTTGCAAGCCTGCTGGCATGATTGTGAAACATTATTGATTGCCTCTGATGTGCCTTGGATTGGAGGCATTATTGAGGATGCACGACATATCCGCAACTTTGTACAAAACCATACAAATGCCCTCACTATCTACAAGGAGTACACCAATCTATCATTGTTGAAGATTGCGGATACACGTTTTGTCTCTTCATTCATCATGTTGAAGAGGTTGAGGGAGGTCAAGACAGCTCTTGGGGCCATGGTTATTTCAGAGTTTTGGTCTTTTTGGAGAAAGACAGATCAAGCAGCCTCAAAGAAAGTGAAGGACACAGTGTTGGATGATGTCTGGTGGGAGAAGGTAGATCTACTTATTCAGATCATGGAGCCTATCATTTCCTTGCTTCGATTTGCAGATACAGACCAATCCATCCTAGGAGAGGTTTATGAGGGATGGGATTCCATGATTGAGTCGTTGAGGACCATTGTTTTACAGAGTCAGTACCCAGAGTATGAGACATCACGAGAGGCCTTCTTCACCATCATACATGATATTCTTGTCAGCAGATGGGACAAGAATTGCACACCTTTACATTGTTTGGTTCACTCCTTGAACCCAAAATACTACAGACATGAGTGGCTGAATGGTGGACCTTCTCGCAGATTCCCTCCTCACATGGATGGTGAAATTTCACAGGGGAAGAAAGATGCATTCAGAAGGATTTTTCAGGATAGGGCATCCCTTGATGAGGTGGAGGAAGCCTTTGCAGAGTTTTCCACTGGCACTGGGCAATTTGCAAGCTATGATGTTATTCGAGACAACAGGGCTAAGAAGCCCTATTCTTGGTGGGCAACTCATGGGGCAACAACCCCTCCTCTACAACAGTTAGCCATGAGGCTCCTCTCTCAGGTGACTTCATCCTCTTGTTGCGAGAGGAATTGGAGCACATATGGGAATTTGTATAGTGTGAAGAAGAGCAGGCTTGAGTAGTCTAGGGCAGAGACAATGGTGTATGTGCACACCAACCTTCATCTCATCTACATGCAGAGAGAGGATTGGTTGAAGGGAAAGACAAAGATGTGGGATGTCTTTCCTAATGATATGGGTCTGGACAACAGTGCTGAGTTGGCATTGGCCAACATGGATCTCAATGCGCCAGTGCTAGAGCCTGTCACATTTGATGATGGCGATATAGTAGAGGCGTCATCCTCCACACCAACAGATGCAGAGATGACAGAGGAGGATGGAACAGAGGAGAGTAGTGGTGAGCATGATGATCAGGATGAGGACAACGATGCTGATTATGATGACGAGGATTGATGACTCATTGAGGCTTGTAGTCTTGTAGACTGTAGTTGTTTTGTATTTTCTATTTCTATTTGCCATTGGCAGTGTACTACCTAGAGCCTAGAGGCTAGTACTTATGTAACACATTTTGATTTTGATGACTTAATGAGAAAAGTATAGTATCTTGTCTTTCTCCTATTGGATCATTGATGAATATGTCTATTACTTCGTAATTGTAATATGTATGATTGTAATTCGTATGAATTTGTGTAAGAAATATCTAATTATATATATATATATATATATATATTTTTTTTTTTTTTAATAAAATAATATATAACGTGTCCGGATGTGTCCTGTTCCGGGGGTCACCGTGTCTCGAAATTGACACTCGAATCCGCGTGTCCATCGAATCTCGTGTCCCCGTGTCAGGTGACTTAGCTTAATGGTAATTGTGAACACAAGAAGGATTAAATTAATAAATTATTAGAAGTAATTATCAGATTAGAAGGTCTTGAAGAAACAACATCCATTTAGTGTCATGTTGACCAACTTTGCATCTTACACCTTTGCCCCAACTGCTGCAAGTTGATTATGGATCTGTATGATTTTCATTAAGTAATTAGTAACACTATCTCATCTGGTCATCTCTATGGATCTAAGTTTGTTATGCAATATCATCTTTTTTGTTTATCTTCTCAGTCTAGTAGGAGCTAGTCAGATTATCGAACACCTTCACCATTTTCTTCTCGGATAGGTGGGGAATGAAATGATCCTTTATGGCATCCAAGATCACTAGCATGGACTTCAATTCCTTCTTATGTGCTGTCAACTGCTGCAGAATTGTTGGTGGAGTAACTACCTTCTAAATGATATCCCGGAGATTATTTCCTTCCAATAGCAATGTTGCCTTGGCTTTCCAGCACAATTAGTTGGAGACACCATCTAATATGTCGTCCAATCTTAGGCTAGTTGATCCCTATCTGAGATCTATTGCACGAACTCCCAAAAATTAAAATAAAACAACAACCCCACAAATTTTGAACCCTCAAACCCCTAGAATCAACCTTGCCTTGATACCAAATAAATTTTTGTCAAAAAACCACCTACAAGCTAATAACCGCTTGTTGGCATTTCATCAAACACTTAGCTAAACTCAGATTTTTGACTCCAATAAATATTCAACAATAATGTATTAAATTCCCACATATGAAACAACTATTTATGAGCAGAAATGCAAATAACTAAGTCTGAAAATTAATTTTCCAAGGAGTGGAATGCCTTAATTGCTGCAATAGTGGCTTGTGAGCATCTTCCAGATTGGGGAAGAATGTGAGATGAATTCCAGCAAGAGGAGATAAGGTGTATTGCTCTTACTGGTTCAATGGGTACTAGCATTGTTAAAATCAGCCAGCTATATTGGATCAGTGGATACTGGCACTGTCCTCTCTACAATGTCCCATAGCTCAAACTCCTGTAGTACTAGTACATATTTCTCCTTCCATGGGCTAAAGTTTTCAGCCCCATTCAGCCTATCTTCCACCCGCAACCCTATTTCCATTCACATGTTTACCAAACTAACCAACAATAACTTTTCCTTTTTCTTTTTCCTAACACAACCCCTTGCAATCCCTGCAATACTACTGTGTCAGAATTTTGCCAAGGGTAAACACCAGCTCCCTCTCAACCACCAAATATCTGGGTATATACGCTGGTTATACTTGCTGTTCAACACTTTTTAGCTGATTTGCCCACTTGACTCTGATGCCATGTTGAAAAACCACCTACAAGCTAATAACCCCTTGTAGGCATTTGTTAAACCTTTAGCTAAATTCTGATTTCTGATTCCAATAAATATTCAGCAGTAATTTATTAAATTCCCACACATGCAGCAACTATTTATGAGCAGAAATACAAATAACTAAGTCTGAAAATTATTTGCAGTCGAAATGCCAAATGGAGAGCAAACAGTGACACAATTTGACACAATACTTTTGGGCAATGCCCCTGAAAAGACTCTGAAGGGAAAACCAGTCATAAGAGGGAAATCTTATTAATGAGCTCATAGAAAATTACAGTTAACTTTACAATAGAAATTTCTAGAAATAAATTCCCTGTACTTATCTCACAATTCTGCCCAGAATTTCGTGCACTTTTTCCAGCCTCGAAAAATGTGCCAAACAACTGTTTGGCATGTAGCCCCTTTTCTCAAATTCTGTGCAGAATGATACGTACCAGCTGCACAATACTGTACAGCCTTCACACAACAAAACCAGCAACTCGAAATCTGTGCCTTATGCCTCGATTTTTGTGCCCATTAAATAATGTATGGATGTGCAATAAATCTGTACAGATCCGTACTGTACTGCCTGATCTACGGCTGTACTACCTCTTCGAAATATATGCCAAGTCCCTTGGAAATCAAGCCCTCTTCCAACTGTAATAAATGCTGGCAAGGTACCTTGGGATTTGTGACCTTTCACCCAGCCTCTCATTCAAAATTTTCTTCCGTTCTCCTTTTCCCTCTCTCGTCATTAAAATGCTCATTTATGAGTCAATATGTACCTCTTCACTTCCCCCTTACAATTTTCTTTAGCTCTCCTTTTTCCCTATCTCTTCATTAAAATGCTCATTAATGTGCCTCTTCACTTCCCCCTTCTCCTTTTATAAACTTATAAATGGCTAAAGCCCCTAACCCTAGATCTCATTGGCCAAAATTAAATTTTTCCATCTCAAAATAAACAGTTGTGATTTAATTTCTCGGTGAGATGACTTAAATTACTTAAGCCACTGAAACTTTATAAAGTCACATTTAGTCATTAAATATAAAAGCCCACTTTCTAATTTTTTAAAATCACTTTATAAATAAAATGTCTAGGAACTGACATTTGCTCAGCCACTTCTGCAGGTTAGGCACCACCATGATAGAAGCACTCCTGGGCTACAATTTCTAACAATTTTCAAGCCTTAGGTGACTGTTGTCCTGTTTCTGTTAATTAAATAAATAATATCTGAACTTATTTTACTACAGAAATAAATACTTCTGAACACGCAACAATAACAGATATAATTGGAAAATGAACAGCGAAACCATAAACATGATAGACAGATAATTTCCCCTTCAAATCAGCTTTTTGTTTAAATACTTTGAGCTTACAAAGAAACCTCTACTAGCTGTCAAACTAACAACTGTACAATATACACACAAAATCAGATCTGCACTTACTGAGATAAATTTGACTGTTGAACAACTGAGAATATGCCAACCTGAACTACTGTACAATGCTGTTCTACCCTATCAGTATTACTGTATTGATCTGTCTGCAGCTTCTCGACTTTGGCTCCTCTCCTATGCTCTAAATCTGCTCAACTGATCTCTTTCTGAGTTCCTAAGTCTTCTTGATGTACAAAAGGTGTATGTTCAACTTCTCCCATCTTGTTCCATTTATGCTTAGAGAGAGATGGGAGAAATTTTGTCTTTTTAATTCCTAGCAACTAATTTTCCAAATCCTAGCAACTAATCTCCTTAATCGTGGCAACCATCTTATTTCAATTCTCAACAATGATGTGTACAGTTAAGATTAGATCAAATCTAACCCACTAATCCTCTATAATCTCCAGAATATTTCATTTAGATTTCTAAGTCTAGGAGAACATGTGAAATTTGACTTTCACTTTTATTTACTCGATTGAATTTACCAAAAGCTGCATCGAACTACTTCTTGCACATTCACACCTAACATGTGCCAGAAGCTCCTGGTTGAGATATATTTCTCAATTAATAGGCTATGTTTGGGTTTTTAAATTATGGGTGACAGGCCTCATATTTGTGGTCACGTTCTATAAATTAGACTTGGCATTGGCTTTTACAGACTCCTGTGACTTTGTATACTTCTAAAATATATTTCAAAAATTATTTCATAGACTATCTTGCTACCTGTGTATTGAGAGATTAGATTCTTAGCATGATGGCGATTGTCATTACTATTAGTCACCACCAATAGAGAAAATAATCTAGTGGCTGAGCCTTTGGATTGATGTCTATTCTCAAGGATTTGGAGTATACTTTTCTCCTACAGATTTTTCTCATAGAGTACATCTGCTCTATGGGCTTCTTTGGATGTCATCTTTAATCCTAATTTTTGACGATGATTTTAGCATTCATAATATGTGTCTTGTTCTTAAATTTGTTTACTGAATTGGCATACAGATGGGCATGGGTCTCTGTTAAATCTGCAGTGTGCACCTTCAGAGCTATTGGATATGCTGTATTTCTCTGTTTGTTTGGCCACTTTTGTCAACTAGTGGACATCAATTAACCTATCTATATTTCTACTTTTGATGTGTCAACATTTTTTATGAACGAGTAACACATTATATCCAGATCTACGAGGAGAATCTTGAGACGAAACACTACTGAAGTCGAGCTCAGTTAGCCATTATCTGGTGCCTTGTTTAGGGAATAGTGGTATTTCAATTGAATCTTAAACTAAGACAATATATTTGATGTCTATGCATTATCTACGTGCTTTTCTTTTTGTTTTTCCCAAGGTAGAACAATGGTATATTTCCTGCATGTGCAATTTGCAATATTTGTATAATAGTAATTGGGTTGCATTGCTCAAAGAACACTTTCAGATGCTTATTTGGGCAAAATCTGTCATCACTTTTAATACATCAAAAGAAAATTTGAAATCTGTTAGCTAGTGTATATAAATCTAGAAACTTTAAACTCTGTTAGTTAGCGTATATAAATCTCTCTAGTTGAACATTTATAACTGTTGTCATTTTGTTTTCCAGATTAATGAATTCATGCAAGAATTTTCTGTAAAGAATATTATCCCATACATGGAGCATAAAATACGCTCCTTGAATCAACAGGTATAATAATTATTATTATTATTTTCCAAAGCATTAATAGGTATTGACAATCTGTGGTATGGTCTTTGCCTTTTATTTGAAATTTATAGTCTTGCCTATTAGGGCCATTTGTCTGATTTGTTATTGTTTCTGTTCCATTTGGATAGGTTTCAGCAACAAGGAAGGGGTTGAAAAATCAGTTTAAAAACCTTTGGTGGCATAAGGGGAAGGATGAGACTGCTGATGTTTCGACTGGGTCCATGTATAAATAGTAGATTACACTGTTTTTGAGTCTTGCAATCATTCCTGACTTGACTTTTCCACGATTTCGTGATACTGATGCTATGACTTTATGTTGTATCTAAATTGTATTGTTATCTGTTTTTCTATGTGAAGCTACACATTTAGTTCGATAGAGTCTCAGATCAGAATTTTGGGAGACTATGCCTTTATGTTGCGTGATTATGAACTTGCTCTTTCAAATTATCGATTGTTATCCAGTGACTACAAGATTGACAAGGCTTGGAAGCGTTATGCTGGTGTTCAGGTACTTGATTTTTGTAAAAATCGCCTAAATATCACCTGAAGAGGGCATGGAAATGCTCCTACATTGTGTATGTTAACAACTTTATCAGCATTGTATGTCATATGCTGCACTATGTACGTTATTTTAATTAATACTTTCGTGTAGTCAATTTACATATATCTTTAGGAAGCATTTCATTGAGCTCAAGATGCATGATGCCCTGGTTTACTCTTTATGAATATATAGAAGCCTTTTTGTTCAGACATCACTTTGGCTCTTGAGAATGGATATTTGCATTAAAATCTAATTAAACCCTACATCGCGGAGTGTCGACTTCTAAAACAAAGCTCTGTAGATATAAATCTATTCAAGATAGTAACTCATCTTTTTATATCAGCGCCAATTTGGTTGCTTCATTGTATTTGACATTTGTCTTCAATGACACATGATTGATTGAAGTCTTATTATTATTATGTTATGTTGTAGATTAATACTTCACAATGTAGGTGATTAACAGATTGTCATCAAATCGTGAGGTGATTAATCAAATGTCATCAAGAAGTCCTGATCACTTGGGTGTCCAATTGTTCTCTAACCATCTTGCAGTGATCCTGTACTTGTATAAAAAGGTCCCCACCTAGATTTGAGTTATTATCATGAATGGATGTGTTTTTGTAATGAATAAAATAATATAAATAATGATTAATTAGTTAATTAGTAATTAGGTTGAAAGGGCATGTCTAAATGAGACATGACCTTCTGTGAAGAGGCACTTGCCTAGGTATATAAGCAGACCTCATTTGTAACATTCATTCTTCATACTTTCTAATATAATATTTGTATCCTTGATGGATATTATGATATTCTAACTTCCAAGTCATCTGGAGTATTTAACTTGAGAAGGAACTTTGTTCACTTCATTTGGTATCAGAGCAGTTCAAGCATTCGACTGCTTAACCACTGCACAGAGCCACGCTCTCCGATCCAGGTCTTTGACCGAGGTCGGGGATTGAACTCGTGCCCTGCTTAATAGCACGAACGCCTTAACAACACGAACGCTGACCACTAGGTCAAGCCCCACGGGCTCTCCATTTGCGATATTAGGCCTTTTGGCCATTAAAAAAAAAAAAAAAACATCCTTGGGAAAAAAAATCCGTTATTGAGTTATTTGAAAAAAGAGTATATTAAAAAAAAAAAGAAAAAGAAAATATATATTAAAAAAATATAGAAAAAAAGATTATAAAAAAAAAAAATGAACAAAAAAATAAACACAAATGACCACTGCCGTCAAGTAGTCTCGTTGCCATTGACCAGATTGCACTCAGGCTTTTCGCTCTCGTCGTCGTCGCACGTCAATCGCATTACCCACTCCACAGACAAGCATTCTCCACTGCCACTTAGATTTTGTATCGCTTCAGCTTCATTCCGTCACACTGCAACCGTTTTCAATGTACCCCGCCACAATTCCAAGACACCACCGCACCACATTCCATAGTCAGTCGACTTCCTGCCCCGGTTCGCTGCGTCCCTGTTTCTCCTCGCATTTCTTGACCTCGCCACGCCTGCACACTGCTCGGATTGTCCCTAATCTGCAACCTTACCACACAAACTTCAGTCCCCACCTGGGTAGATCCGTTCTGGGACAAAGCTGCTGTTATAGTCATCGTCAAACCTGTCTTTCTACACAATAGTTGTTTCAAACACCAGACAAACGCCTCATTTCCCCGTCACTACAACGACTGCTATCGTCACTGCCATCGTAGTTCACGCTTGAGATACCTCGCATGACCAAAGCGACTGCTGCCAGCTGCCATTCTTCTAGCGTATGACCCTTCTTTGTCGTTCGTAGCAACCGCACTCCTACATCTACATATCGAAGTTGCCCCCCCGGTTGAGCCCGACATACTGGAGAATCTGCCACTAGTAGCCTGCGAGTTTATCCCTGTGGCACCACACCCTATCGACCTTTGATCCTTGTGTGTAAGTTTGCCATGATCCACACACCATTTTTCATTTTCTTGCAGGCCATTGCTAGATCATAATTTAAATCGCATTGCCCAATAAATTGTTCCCTCGACCTCTATCCCACTGGGTTCGACCCCGCATGCCCATTCATCTTGCTACAACTATACAATCTATGTGAATGTGAAATTCAATTTTTCGCTATCAAATCTATGATTCCTTATCTTGTAACGGTTTGTAGGGTCGCAACTTTTAATTAAAAATCAATCAATTAGAATTAGAATTAATTGAAGAAAATATTAAAAGGGTGATATATAAAGTCTATATATATTCAAGCAAGCTAAACTTTTAAGGAGTTAAAAAAAAAATCAATAGAAAAATACATTATTATATCGCGAGGTTTTCTATTATAAAATTATTATCAATTTTATGATTTAAGTGGAGTAGAAAATTCCAAAATTCCCATTCATATTTCAAAAGGGCAAAATCTAAAGAACCTTTGGACAAGGTGAAAAATTGTAAAAAGAAGAAAAATAAAAAGTGAAGGATATATCAGAGAATATTATTATAAGATTATGGTTCAAAAAAAAATATAAAGGACCAAGAAAAAAGTGAAGCATATAAGAATTTTAAAAGTTCAAGTTGATTAGAATTGAAATAAATATTAAAAAGGAGTATTTTAGTATTTAAGATACTTATACAAACTAGAGGAAAAAGGTAAGAAATTTTTTTTTTGAAGTTATTAAAAATTCATAACCAAGGAAGATTAAGATTATAAGTAAAAAATGGCGAATTTGAAGAAAAATTATCTCAAAAAGCAGAATGACATCTAATACAAAAATGAAGTCAGGACAATTTTTAGAAACCTTACCCATCGATGCTAAAGTGCTACTTAAATTTAAAGGAACTCTCGCGGGAAAAAATGTCATTATTGCTATATCACCCACCGAAGATAGAAATTATATAAACCCTAAAATTGCAAACTAGTTCCTGATTCCTGAGTCAAATATAATCGAAAAAATACTTTTTTGAAAAAAATACGACATAAAAACTCTACAACTAAATATTGGGGATTATACTTTTATCTCTCAATTTACCGTGAAAGCCTTACTTTTTAACAATAGTGACATTGTGTTGGGTTCACCCTGAATGGAAACTCTAGGGTCCCTTATCCTAAATACGAAAAATAAGTTTTTGACGTTCTCCCACAAAAAGAAGAAAATAACGCTACTGGACATTAACTTGAAGCAAATTCTGTGACGTCTAAAGACATACAAGAAATTTCAAAAGTAATTTTTCAAGAAGGTAAAAAGGTGATACAAAATATGCAAAGAGAAGTTGACAAAATGACTGTTGAAAAAAATGAAGAAGTTTCATGACTAAAAGACCATAGCGAAAAATTACTAACACAAATAAAGAAGCTTAAGATGGATAAGAAGTTGTTGGAAAACAACGTGCAACAAATTGTCAAAAATGAAGCATCGAATGTAGAAGTCGAAGTTGAAGAGAAAGAAACTGATACTAATGTAGTGAATGCCACAACTAAAGAAGAAGACAAGCAAGTTGAAAAAAAAACAAACTTAGATGTTGTAGTTTAGGCGATGAACATCTCACGTGAAGGTTCTGTAACTAACTCAACCACATCTTCGCTTGAAGAAAATCAAGAAGTTACCACACACCTAATAAGAGAAAGTAAAACCAAAAAAGGTCCCTATCGACATCTGAATCATGGGAGTAGACAACTCGCTCAAGCTACGTATTCAGAACATAATCAACAAACTGATGTTCTGAAGAGTACTAATGTCCGTGCAATCCACTCAAGTGATCAAAATTCATCACAAATTGCCAATCGCCGCAAGATTTCGCAGAAGATTGATCTAGGATGGTTTGATCCATTCTAAGTGCGATAGTTTTGTTTGTCACTTAGAGGATCATATCAACTTGTATCGACAAGGATGACTGCCCCGAGACGAGAAGAGATTCGTAGCACGAAAAGATATCAAGGCCTTTCATCAACAAGCTTTAAGGACAAAGCTTTTTGAGGAGAAAGACAATGTAATGAATACAATAATATAAATAATGATTAATTAGTTAATTAGTAATTAAGTTGAAAGGGCATGTCTAAATGAGACATGACCTTCCGTGAAGAGGCACTTGCCTAGGTATATAAGCAGACCTCATTTGTAACATTCATTCTTCATACTTTCTTATATAATATTTGTATCCTCGATGGATATTTTGAAATTCCAACTTCCAAGTCTTTTGGAGTATTTAACTTGAGAAGGAACTTTGTTCACTTCAGTTTTATTATTGTATATCATACATAATCTTCGTCTTTGTTGACTATATGCACATATTTATGTAAATAGAGTGTAGACCATGAGTTGAATAAGAGTTTCATCATAATTCTTGTGTTTTGTGAATCATTTTGTGAACAATTTTGTCCTCTCTTTTCCCTTATTTGGGAATTAAAAATTTGATGCGCACTTGTGATAACGTTTGGAGACTGTTAGTGGATGATCTTAGTTTGGTTTGTGACAACGACCAAGCTATAGGATAGCGTGCGCAAGGATTGAAGACATGTTTAGTGGTTTTGCGAACTTTGTATGCATGTGACCTACATGGCATTTATGTTGAATGAGCAGATGTTTTGTTATTTTTCTTTGCTAGTTACATTGTTGGTATGATGTCATGATATTGGGAAAAGATGTATCAACAAGGTAAGGGGTTAGCAAGTCAAAAGGTATGGGAATTCACTTCAATGATGAACTAGGAAACTTGGTGATGGGTGATTACACATCAATCTGCTATAACAAGAATGAAAGAGACAATAGGGAGGGATTTCCTTTTCAGGTTGGGAGTATCACGAGAGGTGGAGTAGAGGAGAGGAGGGAAGCCTGATTTTCCAAAATCTATTAGAAAAAGGAAATGAAGTTCATGTTCACATCCTAGAAGTGGTGGGGAGGAGGAGTTCAGGGACTAAGGAGGGTTTAGGTTCAAACTTTTTTATGATAAGGAGTGTTGTGATTTGTGTTTTGGTCAGAATGAACATTTATCTAGTTGTTGAAGTTTAGTTAATGTAAATTTGGGTTAGTAACTGTTAACTCTCCTTGCCGCTTGCACCTCCCTACAATTCAGTGGGAAAAGCCTTCAACCCCACAAGGTGTGGTTGGTGGCAAGGATCTCAGAGAAGGGTCTGTCACAGTGATCCCGACTCTCTCCGTTTTAGCTCTCTCCTAAGTCAGGTAAGGGGGGTGGTCCCTAAAGTGAAGAAACCAAGTGAAAAGGATATAAGGTTCTAGGAGATTTTGTTAGAGTAAAACATAGATTACGTTTTAGAGATTCATGAACATTTATGAAAAACCTTGAAATAATAATGACACACCATTCAACCAGTGCCTTTACAAATAGCTTGCTCAAAAGTAAAAGTAATGCTCAAAAAGTTGAGAACACAGTAATCCTGAAATGGAAGCAAAAGCTGTTAGCACAAGATATTTGCAAAATAAAAATGATTGACATAACCAAATCAAAACATTGAAACATATGTTGCCATAGTTAGAAACAACTAAAAAATTAGATGCTAAATATGAAATTAGACTTTGCGAATATGGAAAGTAAGCATCACAATACTTGCATGAGATTAACGACCATCAAAAGACAAGTAAAAAGAAATGTGATGAAGAGTGTTTTTGGTTACTTTTAGTTAACTATTTCTACAACAAAGATTTTAAATCAACTCTTCAATCCCCAGACCTCACCCTCGCCCAAATCATGTGGATATCATAGTGAGGAGTCAATGGGGGAGTAGAGGGTCCCTAGAGGTCTATACAACCAACTTGTGTTGGAGGTAAAGTTTTAATGAGCGTTTGTATGAAAGCGATGTTGATTAATCCCAATTTAATGATATATGCAATGTTCCACAAGAGATGAGATAGTGTTTATTTGCAATAATGAACCAAACTTTGAAAGACAAATAGGGTTATGTGTATTGTAGCATTAATAGGCAAGTGGAATGAAATAAGTTCTCATTATGATACAAAAATGCTTCAATAGTTCCTCAAAATGTATAACATGTATGGACTGAATAATGAAGCATAAACATTAACTTAATTGAAACTTGCCAACCATGTAAATTGCTCACACATGAAAAGAGATTTCCTCAAGTTTGAAGCCTTTGGAGCTCATGCATGTAAGTTTAATTAAACCCAAAATTTAGTGAGATGGATGTAGAGTGCATTAGTTGTTAATTTTTTAACATGCATGAGATGAAAATCAGAAAACGAGTCAATCCACCCAAGAAGTTCCCTCCTATTCAACCAAGGAAGTGGAATACCATGGGAAAAAGATTCCAAGCTCCCTCAAGAAAAAAGGTTATTTTATTAGCAATTACAAATGAGAAAAATAGCCTCTCAGAAGGCTGCCTAAAAGGAGATCCTTTTACGAAGATAGAGCTTGGAAAAAGCTAGATCTCTTCCTCAAAGATGACAACAAAAGCTCATGGGAAAAACCTTCAAAACATAAGTTTTTACTTGTATTTTGATGGTTGTTAATCTCATGCAAGTATTGTGATGCTTACTTTCCATATTTGCAAAGTTTAATTCCATATTTAGCATCTAATTTTTTAGTTGTTTCTAACTATGACAAGATATGTTCCAATGCTTTGATTTGGTTATCTCATAATCATTTTTATTTTGGAAATATCTTGTGCTAACAACTTTTGTTTCCATTTTAGAATTACTGTGTTCCTATCTTTTTGAGCATTACTTTTACTTTTGGGCAAGCTATATGTAAAGGCATTGGTGGAATGGTTTGTCATTATTATTTCAAAGTTTCTCATAAATGCTCATGAATCTCTAAAAAGTAATTCATCCTTCACTCTAACAAAATCTCCTAGAACCTTATATCCTTTCAACTTAGTTTTTTCACTTTAAGGACCACCCCCCTTAGCTGACCTAGGAGAGAGCTAAAACAGAGAGAGTCAGGATCAATGTGACAACCCATTCTTTGAGGTCCTTGCCACCAACCACACCTTGTGGGGTTAAAGGCTTTTCCCACTAACTGTAGGTAGGTGTAGGTCGCAAGCGATAACACTAACAACCATGGCTGCGTGTGAGCGAAAGCAGGAGCAGAGAGCTACATTTTCAAAAGCTCCCTGGTCAAGAGCGATTTTGGGAGCAAATTTTATATAATATATATTTTTATATATTTTGATGCATATATGTCAACAAAAGCATGTAGAATGATGAATTAGTGATTAAAAATATAAACACATGGATTAAACCATATAACATCATTCATCTAGTAGTTATAATATTTATAAAGCACAGGTCCACAAATTACAGGTTCTCATTTATAAAGCATGTAAGGGTGCACATAACCAAAATAACATCGAGTGCAATCCATCTCTGAACCAAAAATACAACAACACATAGGCTCCAGATGGCCTCTAGCATCCAAAAAACTCATGCTACAACAAATACCTACATATCATTAAAATTATTGCATATCTTGGGATATTTGTCATTAATATCTCCCTCTAAGCATTAACATAAGATAGAAAACACGTAACATGTCAAGTCAAGATTTTGTTTGTAATGGGTACATTTTTAGCAGGGTCATGATGTAGGAGTTTGACAACCAGTGTCACTAACATCAAGGTACATAAAGGGCTCGGTGCTCTTTATTGACTACGAGTTCCATACCCTAGTACATGTCAAAATCCAATGGAAACATTGCAATCACCCCAATCCTGAAAAACTGATAAGTCTGCTAGATTTTGAGTGAGATCTAATATTCTACTTTCTCTATACATTAGAACCACTCTCAAACCATGGTAATACTAGGGCCATGGGCTTGAATATTAGGCTGCCCCACTCAAAAACTCTTGTTTCTTTGAAAAAAGATTGCGTTGGGAACATCTATGCGATTTTTTCTGTGAAGAAAGCCAGGGAGTGTTTTTTTTTTGTGGGAGCATGCTTCGGGAGTGAATTCGAGGGGTGGGGGAGGAGGTGGGTGCTCCCCTGCATCCCTAACTCAATGGATACTATTTGTCTAGGTTATAATTGCCTTGTCCAACATAACAAAAACTTTATTTTAATTCCATGTGATGGAAATGACTTATTGTCCAACTTAACAGCTTAGTCTAAATGGAATTACTGCTGCTCCATAACATGGAGATTATTACCACGAACCCTCACCCAAAACAACCTAGATTTGCTCCTTTAGCCTCAGCCTGCTTCCTTTTGTACTCGACCCTCCAAACAGTGATGAAAAGTCACAATACCATTCTTCTTTTCTCCTTCACTGGGGTCCATACAAGAAGCTGATTACACGTGTTAAATGTAAGATTTTTTACACTCTTGTTTGGCCACTAACTTGCTGGTCAAGCAGCCATTATCTTGTTTTTTTTTAATGATTTATCACAGAATTGTTGGTTAGAACAGCAGGTACAAACATTACGGACACCCTGCCGAGGATGGCAAGCACTAGCACAAATGGAGAGGGAGATTTGCTAGTGACACCTACGGCAGATTTTCCTATATGTTCGTTGATTTCTACTGCCGATTTTTAAAATTTATATTAGTTTACAGAGTGTAGAAATTAGTTCTAAGAGGGGGCAAATTGAGTTATCCTCCCCACCCAACTCTCTTGTGAATTCATGATTGTGGTTAACAGCTACTTGCAGACTAAGGCCTTCCCCTACCTCGCCTCCCTTACATCTGATTTTGGGTAGATCATGAATTTATTTCAGTGATTTCCAATTTCCATATATATCGTTTGGGCTAGCAGGAAAATTCCTGAGCAACATACTGAACGACTTTTGCCTTGAATGATTGATCACCTTCAAGATTGTGTTGTTTGATATTCACTGTGAGTGCAAACGTTCATCCAAATTTGATTGCTAAAGCTTCAAGTAATTATCTGTGGAGGATGATACAAAATATGTAAAACAAGGTGGTTTCCAAATGTCCAGAGGCATGACTGAAAACGATGAGAACAATCATCAAAAATGTATTCATGTCAGGTCAATACCCCAACCAACAATTATCTATTTTTCATTAGATGTCTAGCTCCCATGGTTTCGATTCAATGGTTTCTTTGATTTTATGTTGTAGATGAATAATCGATTGGGCATTAGAAAGAGACTGATTTAAAAAATTCCGTGATCATGCTTCATCTGAAGCGTCAACAATATAAAAACAAGAATCATATCCTGAAGGTTTCGATCTGATTGAAAATTTGCTCATGGCCAATTGGTTAAAGTGTTGAAATATTGGGAAAGAATGCAAAATGCTTACTTGTCAGATCAGCAAGTCAATCCCAACTAAAATGAATGAAGGGGCATTGCATGTGTTTTAGTATTCTTTGAAGCGCCAGATAAAACGGATTTGAAGTTTTGCCATTTAATAGTTGGAAGTCATTAGTTTTGTCATCTATGGTTTTGTCTATCAAATTTCTGGCAATTAAATGGGTTTAGGGGTAGTTTAAAATGATTTTCAATGGCACCATGATGTTGTGGGTGTTCCTTCTTTCCCTATCTTGATTAGATATGTCTAGCATTATACATATGCAAAGCAATCATTCACACTAGAGGCCTTGCACTTTTAAGTCTCTAAACTGGTTTTTCTGGCGTATGTTGATCACTGGTGGTGCTAAGCTCCTTGTGGACTTCCTAAACACAGATGTGGATGGCATTATATATTTGAGACAGTGCACATCCTCCTAGTTAGCTGGTAGATTTCTTACCTCCACCAGTTCATAGGGCCACACCTGTTCTTTGCTAGGTTTTGGCTCTCAGTCTAGATTGAACAGAAAATGTCCATCATTAGTCGTCAGATGTCAGGAGGGTCTTGACAGATTGCTTCTGGTTGTTGAAAAGTGTAACTAGGTCGGTCTTCACATTGACTGTGTAATTATGTATTTTATGTAAATAAGAAGACAAAGATAATAAAATGTATTTTTTGGTTGTGCTTGCTTCATGGGTTTCATGAGCAAGATTTTATTATAGACTCCTTCTTGATGTCTATTAGGGTTGTCTTCCAGACCTTGTCATGAACCTTGTCACAAATTCTTGAAGAAATAGCTATGGACAGCCTCCATCAACGCTGGAATATAAGCATCATATACAATGAAGAAAATGCCTCATTAAATGCTGGACTACATACACTACTTATATACTTGGTGATCTAGTCGGTCTACTCACTGGCTGAATGGTCGGCCTAAAGGAAGAAATATCACCTCTATATAAACACAGAAAATTGCGATTTATCAAACAAGAAAACAATACGGATTCTCTCTGAGATGTCTCAGCAATAAGAAGTGCGGTCAAATGTTAAACGGTGATCTCAGCAATAAGAAGTGCAGTCAAATGTTAAACGGTGATCTAAGCAAGTAAGTGCGGATCTCTCTGAAATATAGTGCTGATAAAAGACAGAAAATAGTGCGGGTTTAAGAGGAAGAGAAGTGTGAGATTTTAAGGTGAATAAGTGCGGATATATAGGGCAAGTCAGCGTGAAGAACAGTGCGGTTTTTACTGTGCATGAAATGTGGATTTCAGGAGCTGTGTACAGGATATAAAGTGCAGACTTATCAATGCTGTCTCAGTACCTATCTCAGACCCTAAAGCAAGGAAAAGGCTGCGTATATACCACTACTGTTTGATGTGTGATTCCAGAATTATGAAAAGGTCTTGAAAGATAAAGTTAAGGGCAGTCTGCTTAAAGGAAGATTTTTCTGAAGTCAAGACGGTGATTATAAGAAGAAAGGCAGACCTAAAGTTGGGAGAAAGTGAGGAAGGTAAATCTGAGATTTACCTTCCTAACTACATTTCAAGGAATTCAGTTACAAGTGAAGATAATTCTGTCCCTACATTTGACTGAGCATCAAGAAGTGTAATTTGGAGACTGAGTTCTCTAGTCCCAGTGCAGAACAGTGGAGATTGGTCTAGACGAGAAGAATCAAGTTTGAAGAAGCTGTAACAAGGTCTTGGAAGCATATCTAGGTTAGGGGTCTAGGTCTTGGTCATGATACTTGTCATTTGAAGATCTATAAGAAAAAATATTTGCGGGTTTTCCTCTTGAAGAGGGAGAGGTTTTGCCCTGGCTCTAGGAGCCTAATTTGTGTGTCTCATATACTTTGATAATTGAATTAATGAAAGATTAACTAAGCTAAAGAAGAGAAGACATAAGTAAGCTCACAAGTAATTATCAAGAAGGGAATTTTGTATTAATCACCAGCCCTCCAAATTCTCAACATGGTGTCGGAGCAATGGTGCTGAAGTCAAGGGCTACTTGACAAAGAGACACTCCAGGAAGCAAAGATCAAAGTTTGGGTTGAAAGGTCAAATCAGTTTGCAAGGAAGACTTCAAGGATTCAAAAACATCCACATTAAAGATTTCTATCTTAGAAGAAACTCTTGTCTTCATCTTCAAACATCATCAAGGAAGCTGCTGAAGGAGAAAGTTACTCTCTCAAACAAGTACAATGGAGTCATGTCAAATACATGTAGGGAGATATAAGAGCCCAAAATATTCTTACAGAATCCATAAAAGACTCTCTCATCTCTGAGGTATCAAATCTAAAATCATCAAAAAGAAATATTTGAGAAATTGGTGGAGCTATTCTCTGTGAGTACTGCAGAAGAAGCAATCTCTCTGAGATCATCTGCAGGAAGTGTGAGAAGTAATGTTTGATATTGAGATGACTAAAGTGGTGTTGGAAGCTTTGCTAGATGAATGAGAAAACTTCACTTCAAGTTTATACGGGAAGAAAAAATTCACACCATTTCACAATTTAAGGTCTCTATGTAAAGTAGGGAAAACATGATTGAAAGCCAAAGGTGTTACAGGATCAAGGGAATCAAACCTTCGCAGCCACGTCAAGGAAGAAAGGAAGATTTGGTAAGTTTGGTCCTCATTATAGGATGGAGAAAACACGATGCTTTGGATGTAATGAACTTGGGCATTATAACAGAAATTGTCCTTAATCTGAAAAAGGACAAGAGAAATAGGGAAGAAGCCCATGTCTCTGAAATGAGGAAAGAACCTGATGCAAATAAATCTAAGAAAGACGAAGCAAGGGATCTCCACTATGATTGAGATCATCTTCTCCTTTAGGTGATTTCTGTTGATTATATGATAGGAAGCAGTGTAGCATCTTGATCGAAGCATGGTAGGAGCTCCTGGTGAATCAACTCTGGAAAACCTCTCTCATAACTTTATTAATGGAAAGTTGTCTTCAAGAGCAAGGGTCATCAAGGAAACAAATTTCTGGGATGTGATGACATATTGATGGAGCTGGCCAAGGGAATGAAGCTTTTCTTTCTTGAGAAATTGCTACAGGATGACTCAAGGGAAAAAGGTATGAGGTATGTATATATTTATATGCTGACATTGCATGCTGTGAAGTCATGTCATATGGTTGCAGGTAATGGACTTCTGTATTTAGAAGTATGATCTATGGAGGAGCATCTCTAGATGCATGGACATATGAAATCAACATAATATGTCCTCATGGAATATGAGGTGGTTGTATATGAACGAGAAACAGGGAAAGTTGTAAGTTCCTAGGAATGAAGAATGTGCAGAGAGGAGGAAATCATGAAATGCAACCATGTGAAGGGTCAATTATCATCCAGAGGCCAAGAAGATGTGCCTAGGAGATCTCTTGGGAAGATATGTAGACTCTGACGGAAGTCTGGTAAAGAAGAAGACCCTTGGCAAAACATATCATTAGAAGATGTGTCAATCTGTATGAAGGATGCCGATGCCTACATGAAGATGTCATGGTGAAAGATCATCATTGAGGTAACCTTTTAAAAGTTCATATGTATATGTTTATTTGGATGAATTTGTGCAGGGCCGTTAATCATGAGAAAGGATGTATGATCCTTGGAGATGCTTCGTAGGAAAGCAGCATGGCATAACGGTGGACCAGATGAGAAAGATTGATGAATCACTTTCTGATAGTGGACATGACTCGTGACTGAAAGTGATGGATGATTTGTGCCCTATGAAGCCAAAAGTTGAAGATTCCTCAATATCGAAAACCATGACATCGAGGGAAGGAATTCTTCATGAGTAGCTGGATTGCTGCTGCAGGACCCTGGTTGATAGGGAGCTTGGTGGTAAGTTTCTTATTTGGAAGAAACTTGAAGTATGTTCTTCCTATGTTGAGAGGGAGTGACATATGTGATTCTCTATTGCATGTGTCATGCACTAGACCAGGACTAACAACCGTAAGTCTTAGTGAAGGCCATGTGAAGAGAATGGATAGACACATCATTTTGGTCTTCACCTGGAAGAGAGAATGGAGGATTGGGTAATCATCTGGCGTTCGATACTCTTTGAGAATGAGATAGGGCATTCAAGATAAGAGTAGTCGAGGACCGATATTCTTTGTGGGCTGGCTACCCAAGAGAAGAATACTCCAAGAAGGTCATACTTAGGGAACACCTGGGTGGAGTATGTACCTTGGAGAGACAATGACTATGGTGTCTATTAGTCATGTGTCTCGCCAGCATTGTAGCCCATTGTCTTGTTGAGAGATGGGGCTGTTAGTCAAGGCCTTGCACTAGGACAATGCTGGTTCATATGATGCTATACAGATGCGATTACCAATCTGATTCTTCTTATGAGATTCTTCAGTTTGAAAGTGACCATGTACCTGTATGAATACCTCCCTAGTTAAGAGGGAGTGTTGAAAAGTGTAACTAGGTCGGTCTTCACATTGACTGTGTAATTATGTATTTTATGTAAAGAAGAAGACAAAGATAATAAAATGTATTTTTTGGTTGTGCTTGCTTCATGGTTTCATGAGCAAGATTTTATTATAGAATTCTTCTTGATGTCTATTAGGGTTGTCTTCCAGTTTCATTAAGTGTCTAGTAAATAGGTATATGCTCCAGACCTGTCATGAACCTTGCCACAAATTCTTGAAGAAATAGCTATGGACAGCCTTCATCAACGCTGGAATATAAGCATCATATACAATGAAGAAAATGCCCCATTAAATGCTGGAGTACATACACTACTTGGACTTGGTGATTTAGTCGGCCTAATCACTGGCTGAATGGTCGGCCTAAAGGAAGAAATATCACCTCTATATAAACACAGAAAATTGCGATTTATCAAACAAGAAAACAATACGGATTCTCTCTGAAATGTCTTAGCAATAAGAAGTGTGGTCAAATGTTAAATGGTGATCTCAGCAATAAGTAATGCTGTCAAATGTTGAACGTTGATCTCAGCAATAAGAAGTGCGGTCAAATGTTAAATGGTGATCTCAACAATTAGAAGTGCGTGTAGAAATTTCTCATTTCCCACCCCGGTTTTCAGTTTCACCTTATTATTCCAAAATAGTTAAATGCCCTTTCCCATATCCATACATTTAACAAGCTGGAAAATAAATTTTGCTGAAAACACAAATTCTGGAAAAAATTACAGAATGTTGAAAATACAGAAATAAAAATCAGCAGATGCAAACAGCCATTCAACACATTTAAACACAGTGATTTTTGGTCAATGTGACCCTGGAAAAACCCCCTACAACTCTTGGGGAAAACCAGTTCGAAAGCTCCTTCTTATTTCTGGAAAATGCTTTTTACAGTGAGAAAAATATTCAGCAAAAAAATCAGCAAACAGACTTTACAACTTATCTCGTTTTCCGTGCTTAACCACCGCCTCGGAAAATGTGCAAACAGCAAAAACAGAACAACAATAAATGCTGTACGGCCTCCTCGATTTTCGTGCCCAAATTTCAGCCTTAAATGCTGCTGTACGGACTGCCTAGAAAAGTGTGCAAGCTGCCATAAATTCTGCTATACGGTTTTCTCGATTTTTGTGCAAAAAAACAGCAGTACGACTCTACGGATTTCTGCCTAGAAATGCGTGCCAAGGTACAGCGACTTGCTGTACGGCCTCCCTTGAAAAATGTGCCAGCAATCTTCAGTTCTGCTCCTCGATTTCTGTGCAAGCTTGCTGTACGGCCTGCTATACGGCCTTGCTGTACGACCTTGCTGTACGACCTTCCTTTCTAGAAAATCGTGCCCAGAAAATTTGCCTTTCACTGTGCTAACTCAGTTGTACGGTCTTGCTGAAATGCTGCCTTGGAATGTGTGCCAAGCTGCTGCCTCCTTCTCCTCATTGCCCAGAAATCTCCCTTGCTCTCTTGCTCTCCTTCTCTCAATTTGCTCATGAAAGAATGAATGACCTTTTCCTCCTTTTCCTCCTTTAACCTAACCCTAAGTGACTTTTGGGGAATCTCTAAATCCAATGGCTGAAATAGATTGAGATCTAGGGCTGAGATTAAATGCTCATTTAAATCTCACTTTCTATTTTTTAATTCACCCCACTTTAATAAAGACCCACTTAGTCATTTATTTCCAAAGTCACTTTTCCTTTCTAATTTTGCATTGACTTTATTAAAGTCACTTTAAAATTAGACTTTAGTAACTTTATCACTTAAATTCACTTTTAAATTAGATTTGACTTTATAAAATTATAAAGTCACTTTAGGAGAAAAATTAAATTCTTTTGGACACTTTTCCCTAGGCCAAAGATCAAAGCCTTAGGGAACCACCTATCCTCCGGTACCCAAATTTCAACAGTGCGGTCAAATGTTAAACGATGATCTAAGCAAGTAAGTGCGCATCTCTCTGAAATATAGTGCAGATAAAAGACAGAAGATAGTGCGGGTTTAAGAGGAAGAGAAGTGGGAGATTTTAAGATGAATAAGTGCGGATATATAAGGCAAGTCAGCATGAAGAACATTGCGGTTTTTACTGTGCATTAAATGCGGATTTCAGGAGCTATGTACAGGATATAAAGTGCGGACTTATCAATGCTGTCTCTGTACCTGTCTTGGACCCTAAAGCAAGGAAAAGGCTTCGTATATACCACTGCTGTTTGATGTGTGATTCCAGAATTAAGAAAAGGTCTTGAAAGATAAAGTTAAGGGCAGTCTGCTTGAAGGAAGATTTTTCTGAAGTCAAGACAGTGATTATAAGAAGAAAGGCAGACCTAAAGGTGGGAGAAAGTGAGGAAGGTAAATTTCAAGGAATTCAGTTACAAGTGAAGATAATTCTGTCCCTACATTTGACTGAGCATCAAGAAGTGTAATTTGGAGACCGAGTTCTCTAGTCCCAGTGCAGAACAGTGGAGATTGGTGTAGAGGAGAAGAATCAAGTTTGAAGAAGCTGTGACAAGGTCTTGGAAGCATATCTAGGTCAGGGGTCTGAGTCTTGGTCGTGGTACTTGTCATTTAAAGATCTATAAGAAGAATTATTTGCGGGTTTTCCTCTTCAAGAGGGAGAGCTTTTTCCCTGGCTCCAGGAGCCTAATTTGTGTGTCTCGTATACTTTGATAATTGATTTGATGAAAGATTAACTAAGCTAAAGAAGAGAAGACATAAGTAAGCTCACAAGTAATTATCAAGAAGAGAATTTTGTATTAATCACCAGCCCTCCAAATTTTCAACACTGGTCTCATTCCAGGTTCACCAAACAAGGTCCTCTCAATCCTGAATGCTACCAATAGGACATTGTTTGCATCCGCTCCTTCACTGTGATAGATGATCAGAGGCATGTTTGTACCCTCTCTATTTGTACTTCTATCTCTATTTCTGATACTGAGATAATGTTTCTTGTGTTTCTTTGGTTTCTCTCTTTGGTTCACCCTTCTCATGTACTTTTCTTTTCTTGCACTTTGATATGTATCTTTTCATCTTTTAGCATTCTATAGTGATATTCGCACTCCTGTTGTCTGATGTTAATTCACTTTTATAGTCCCATTGACTTATGCGTTGGTTATTTCTGGACGTTGCTAGTATTATCTCATCTTCCTTTGACAAAATGGTCTTATCAAATGAAAAGGAGTGGACACTGGATAGTGGCTCCATTGAATTGGATACAAGCTAAGCTTGATAATTTTGAAAATCAAATCATAAATATGTATTAAGGTAGCCATATATGAAGAGCTGTAATCATATTCTTGATTTAAATGATATGGTTGATAAAATAAGACACATGTGCTAGAAACATAGGAAACAGAAGAGGTACTGTATCATCCAATGGGAAGAAGATATACCAAAGACAAGGAATTAGAGAGGAATTGCAAGAGGCTGCAGGTTATCAGCCAGAGAAATTAATTAGGACCTGGTAATTGAAGCGATGCCAAAAAATGGAGGTTGGAATTACACTTTTTAGTGATCTTTTCCTAGATAATTGCCATCCAATCCTAATGGGTTGATATGTTCCCACTTTTCTGTGTACTTATCGATGGATAAGCAGTTCACAAGCTGTAATGGTGGCACTGTGATGAGAAGTAAGCTATATGTCTATATGTAGGCTCCTCCTTCCCTATGTAACTGTATGCATGGCCCATATGTGCTATCATATGCCTATGACATGCTTCCATGATTGACTTAAAGATTGGATAGTACCTGCAGAAACAATTTCACTAGAGCGAAGATAACGTTCCAATGAGAAACTTGCCCTCTCATAATGGTCAACAGAGCCAGAATGTAAGATATACCTTTATGTAGTGTGTTGCAAGTGGACAACGGTACCTGTTTCTTTGCTGTGTATCATGAGCAACCACTGAAAGAGAAAAACAGCAGTGAGTGTGAGACATTACGAGTTTGTTAGGGTATCTTTCAATCAACAAAAAATATTGTTAAGGGTTGCACATGTTCTGATTGTTCATTCTAATATATCATGCATGCATGGATTCAGGTTTCTTTGATTTCAAGACATTCCTAATAGCTTTTAGATGGTCATTATGAATTGCTCCTTATAAAACAGAAACCCAATAGCTTCTCGCCATCAAATTGATCATATGTTGAACTATTTGTTCTGACCTTCTATACAATTACCATGATGATTAGGTGATTAACACTCATACATGCATGATTTTATAATATAATGATTTGTAATATCTGATGCAGGAAATGATTGGACTTTCACTATTTATGCTGGATCAATCAAGAAAGGAAGCAGAGTATTCCTTGGAAACGGCTTTTACAACTTATCAGGTTTGTTTACAAGTTATGTTACTTTATCAGAATTCATATCTCAAAGACATTCTATTTCATGGTTGACTTTTGCTGAGAATGGAAATTTTTGATTGATGAATATATCAACTTATCAGGACATGACTCTGTAAGGTGACATGAAAATCTCTTGTACATTTCATATAGAGCCTTTCATAAGCTGTCGTGCTAGATTAGTTTGTGTTCCACCAGGAAGAAGATAATGCTAAGTTACCAGGATTTGGATCTGGATATGCATCCTGCAGTTTTTGAGAAGCAAGGTTCTGGATACGGTGGGGAAACAGCAAGACTATAAATATATTTTCATAATTTTGCAAAATAAAATTACATAAAAATTAGAAAGTTATATAATATTTATATAAAATAATAATATATTAGATTAATCATCTTAAAATTAATATATTAGATTTATAATTAATAATAATCTATTGATTAATTGATTAATTTAGATCATGTTGGGGTTAATAGTTAATATGTAATATATTAATTAGTTAATTAATATGTAATATATCAAGTATAATATGTATTACTTATATAAAATAATTATTAGCTTAATAAACTTAGAAATAACTTATTAGATAAAGCGTTGTCTAATTATTAGATTTTTTTGCCCTTTTCCAGGCGTCTTTTCTGTTCAATTTTGCCTAAAGTCCGGCAGGGATTCTCTGGAATCATAATTTTCAGCTGTGTAATATGTGGAATTTAAGTGGTCCAGGGTTTTTTTACAGTGCTGAATAGATTTATGTGTTCAAA
This sequence comes from Pinus albicaulis, assembly GCA_034641835.2. Taxonomy (NCBI): domain Eukaryota; kingdom Viridiplantae; phylum Streptophyta; class Pinopsida; order Pinales; family Pinaceae; genus Pinus; species Pinus albicaulis. The sequence goes on from CM076572.1 coordinate 452,222,531, forward strand.
AACACATTTTAAACAACTAAAATTCACGTTCTGTCCACAAATTGTATAGCCACATGCCGACATAAAGGAAAATATGTCTAATAGTTAGACTGCTCCTATTAGATAATGTATGGTTGACTGCTTTTCATTTTAAGTAAGGTACATAAATGAACTTAAAGGGAGAAAGTGTACCCTTTGTTATACCAAATATGAGACATAAACGACCTTGATCTCCACTGTGTATTAGAAGAAAGCCTTATTATGTAGAAGCTGAATATGGCCTTGGCTCAAAAGATCAAAGGTTGCTGAGAAAGAGCCGGATTTGGGAATGGGAATGATGTGTTTTTGTTTTCAGTGCTAGCTAACTATTCACATGAGGGCTATTGAGTTTTGATGGGTCGATGGATCGGGAGGGGCTCTTGAGTCTCAAGTTGAGGGCCCTAGATGAATAGATTAATAATTAAATTATTAATATAATATATTAATCCACAACCTATCGTTGCATCTGCAAATATCAGTGTGGATTAAGTGCTGGACCCGCTTCCAGATTTCAACATTGGTGGCATGAATACAGCCTAGCCTTGCTTTTTAGGTTTGATGGTCTCTTGGCCTTGATCTGAACTCATAAACCTTTAAGTGAGGTGGGTCGAAATGACTGGCGTTCCTTTGAATTACATTGTGCTGGACCTTCAAATTCACACATTAACTGAGTAACAGAGCCACAGAGAAGATCCTGGCAGATCTGGATCCAGATCCCCAATGCAATGGGTCCAGTAACATAGAGATAATGGTAGTATCCTTCTTTAGATAGACACAATTGTCTTGAATTCCTCCATACAGTATTCAATCAAAATGGCAAATTTTCCAAAAAAGTTGGATATGATGTGTCGGACTGGGCACAAAATGATACACACTCATGCAAAATTACCATGAGACAAAATATTCAGATTTCCAGTCATCAGTTAGAATCCAAAAAGGGAGTTTTTGGATCATCATCACTACTATCTATAACATACCTTTTTTTTTTTGCTTTGAACATGGAGCTGCCTGCCTTGTCTATCTGCTGCCAGCACCATAAAGTATCTAGTGAATGATCACATGTTATACAACAGTTACTTTTGAAGCAAAGATTTCTAAATGCAACAAAATGGGCTTTTCCTTGTTTGGCATTTTCCCTTGCTATCTTCCCTATTTTATGTTGATAATCTTTGTTTGTTTAATTTCTTTATAGCAGGGAGATAGACCATGTTTGCATGTAATTTTTATTGTCTAATTAGATTTCCTAGCTTGAAGATTTTGGACTGATCGTTATGTATACTGCATGTCCAGTTCTTTAGCTCTAGCGAGAGAAACACCACAAGCTGTTGCATCTTCTTGTCTAATTTCAAAGGATTTAAAAGACAGTTTGTGGTGTTAAAACACATTGAAATTTTTATGCATGGGATTGAAAATGATGCACAATCACATATTAGCTCCCTTCGTACTGATAATGGAAAAGAATATACTTCTAATAAATTTGAAAACTATCTTCACCAAGATGGGATTCAACATCAAACTATTGTTCCTTACAATTCTCAAGAAAATGGTGTAGCTTAAAGAAGGGACAGGACTATCTTAAATATGGTTCGCTCAATGCTGTTTTTCAAAATTGTAAAGCTGATGTTTTGGGTTGATGCAGTTCTATGTGTAATATATGTCAAAAACATATGTCCATCTCATGCTCTAAAAAATAAGACTCCTTATGAAATGTGGCATGGCCGCATTGCTTCGGTAAGGCATCTCAGGATCTTTGGTTCTATCAGGGTTGCGGGGGAACACCCCCCCTCTCGAACCTGCTCCCAAAACGTGCTCTGAGTGGGAGCGTTTTGGGAGTGCGCTCACTGCGTTGCCAAAACGCTCCTTGCCAAAACGGGAGTGTTTTCGAGAGTGAATGCTCCCCGAACGCTCCCTCCTTAAAAAAAAATGCTCTGGGAGAGCTTTTTTTAAGGAGGGAGCGCTCGGGGAGTATTCGCTCCCGAGTGCTCTCTGAAGCATTGAATGCTCTCGTTCGGAAAATTTACGCCGTCCGTACGCGGAGAGGGAGGGCGGATTTTTGGAGGGAAGGGAGGGGAGGGGAGGGGAGGGGAGGGAGAGGAAGAAATAAAAGGAGTGACCCTCCCTCATTGTTATTATTTCATTTGAAAAGAAAGCTACAGAGGAGAGGAAAGGAGAGAAAGAGAGCATGGGTGCAAGGGAGCAAGAGAGAGCAAGAGAGCAAGGAGCTTGGACTCTGGAGGTAGAGCTTGGGATCGAAGGACAAACTTGAAAGAGGTTGGAGAGTCTAATTTCATCATAAGTACCATGGATCAAACTTACTTTCATATCCATGCATGAGCCATTTTTGAAGGTGATATTCATCATACCTTAGGGCTTACCTTGCCATCTAATATTTCAACTGAAATATAATATTGAAACAATGCATCATATATACCTTGTAGTATTCAAATACCTGTGCACCTTCTAATTTGACATTGGCAGTGAGAGCACTACGTCAACTTCCTTGTCATGGGGAACTATAACTCTTCTCTTTCTGCACTAGCCATCTTTTTTCTGCATCTCAGATGATCTTCAAGAAGGATCCACTTATCACATCTCATCAAGAAGTTAGAGGTATCCAAATACTCACATATACATGCAGGCAGTATAAGTAATATTCAAAACAATAATCAGTCTAAACAAAAGTAAAGACATTAAGTGTTGGAAATACTGAGAGGGGGGGGGGTTTGAATCAGTTTTTCTTTTCAATTGTTATTTTTACCAGGTAGATCACTTTTAATTAGAACACGAAATGAACAATAAGAATAAATACTTTTATTAGTCAGATATAACAAGGACTTCAATCCTCTTCTTTACAATAAATCCAATACAATAATGTGGAGGGCTCTAACCCTAGATGAAGATACCAATCTTCCATCCTACCAGGCACCAACCTGTACTTCAATCCTACGAGGCTCCGACCTCTAGGGCTCCAACCCTATCTTCCAAGGCTCCAACCTTCTCACTACGGGGCACCAACCTCTAGGGCTCCAACCCTATCTTTGGTACAAGCTCCAACCTAGTCTTCTTGAGGATTCCTATCCTCAAGGGCTCCAATGCAATCTTCTAAGGTACCAACCTTGTCTCTATGAGGCTCCAACCTTTATGGATCCAGCCCTCATCTTCAATTCATCAAGATACGTTTGATGATTCTTCACGGTTCCTATTATCTTCTTCAACGAGCCCTGTCAATCTCTTCACCTTCAGCGCTGCCCTCAAACTATCTCCAAGACACTTAGCTCATCAATGATAACTTTTTCTTCTCATGTAGGTGTCATTATTGCTCTTCATGTCACCCAAACAAACTCTCTTCAAGGTTGCATCATGAGGGCTTCATCATGGGTCTTCAAAATTCTTCTAGAAATCTTCGAAGTGTCTTTAATATGTTACCCCAAGAACTCTTCAGGAGTTCCAAATACTTCAATGCTCCAAGGCTGCTACACTAGTACAAGCCTCCAAATTCACTATTCTAGGCTCCAACTCTCAAGTCCCCATACCTTAATGATGCTCAATGATCTACCCACAATAGACACCAAATTGCCAACCAATTCCAAGAGGATTTTCAATGTCTGCCAAGTAGGTCTGCTCACAAACCACTGTCCAACCACCTTGACTGTCCTTCAAGGTTAGTACATCACCCCGGTCCTTAAAACTGAACAATTATAAGTCAACTCCATAGATCTCTGCAATCCGAGTTTACAAGTGATGATTGTCCACAGTACAAGCTTTCACAACAAGTCCGAGCTATAATTGGTGGTCAAGTCCGAGTTTAAGAGACGATTGTCCAGGCTTCAAATACTTTGCTGTTAACACTTTCAAATTTATCACTGTTCAAGTCTTAATACCACAGATTCGTACTGAAAAGCCTAACAATTGATTCAATACTTTCGAATCAATTATAGTTGCCTTTAAGGGTAAGTTTGGTGATAAAAGGGAAGATAAACATCTGGTTAGAGATGTCAGCGTCATAGAGAAAAAAGAAAATGAAACAATATAGGAATTTACGAAGAGGTTTAATGGTATTATTAATGAATTACCTCAAGATTATAGACCTCCTGCCAGGTTCCTTTTTGATTGTTATATTGATGCCTTTGATGTTGATACTTCTTATGAGTTGAGGCGAGCTAAAGTTAATGATTATAAGGTTGCCCAGGTTTTAGCTGAAGAGATTGAAAAGGATAAGAAAGCATCTGGAATGTCCAAAACTCCACATCTTGATAGGTTTTTGACAGAATCTAAGGGAAAAGAAATTAAAGATTTTGATGAAGACCCTATGCATAAATTGATGCAAAAACTTGAAAGCATGGAACTTGATCACGAAAAGTTAATATCTAATCATTCTGAACAAATAAGTGTCTTACAGGCTAGGTTGATCCAAATGGAAGGATCTCAAGCACAAATTTTCCAACGTAGAAATAATATTGCTTTGCAGAAGAGAGGCCCATCTACTGAGCAGAGACCGCCAAATCAACTTAAGTCTGCAAATCTTGTGGATGAAGCTCCGCCTTATTGTAGAGCCTGTAATGCTCTTCATGAAGAGGTTACTTGCCATGTTGTCAAAAGAATCATAGATAGTAGAATGGCAAGGTCGAGCCATCAAATTAATGTTGTTGGTAAGGACTATCACATGCACATAGAAGATCATGAAAGTCATGTTAAGAAACTAGTTCAGATGATTAAGGATATGCAACCCAATCATACGCAAATGATTCAAAACATGGAAGCTAACCAGATCAATCTTCAAAATAGGATAAATGCCATGGAAGCATGTCATGCATAGGAAATAAATGTCATGGAAAACAGGTTAAAGATGATGGAAGTTAATCATTCTAATTAGATGTCCATTATTCAAAATCATATGATTGCAATGGAAGCAAGACACACGCAAGAAATCACTGCCATGAAGGACAATCACTTGTTGGAAATGAAAATTATGGAGGAAAATCAGACCAATCGACAAGACAGATTCGTGAAAACAGAACTTAATCAAGCAAAATTAATAGTAAGGCATGCCAGGGAGACGAGTTCCATACAGAAAAGGTTGGAAAAAATGGAAAATTTACCTATACATAAGTTCCAACCCAAATTTGATAATGAAGATTCATCAACAGACATAAACCTTCTTGCATGCTAAAGCAATTCCCATCTCAGCACATGGAGGTTACTCTTCCCCTTAAGGAAAAATTAAATATGGTGACAAAGGATGTTAAGAAAGACCAAGCTTATTTGTCACCATTGACAGAGTATATTCAGAATAAGATTGGTCACATTCCAAGTTCTTCAGATATTTTGTATGAACATCTTCAAGATAAGGACAGGAAATCTACAGTGGTCTCATTGATGGCATCACAACCCACTAAAAGGAAGAGAAAGAAGCAGAAAAGAAGAAGTAAGTGGATAGATGCATTTGATGGCCGCAAGTAGCTCGATATTTGGATAAGAAGGAGTCCTACAATATGCAAGATCGGCCATGGCACATCTGAAAAGCAACCTGCAGACTTGCCTAAAAGCAGGCAAATGACCAGCATGCACTATATTGAACACATATGATGCCACAGGGCATCCTTTGTATTGTATCTCTAACCTTACACCTTGTTATTTCAACATTTCATTTTGTAGTTAGAGTAGATTTACATTTCATGTCGATAAAATAATCAATAAATGGTAGAAGAGCTTTTATTTTTCCTGTGCTTAATGTTATATGATGGTATTTGGATGGACACTACTTATGTAATTTTGTTTGTTGCTTGGATACAGATTTTGGATTCTCACATTCCTCCGATGAAGCAACGTGTCCCCAAGTAAAGCCAGAAGTTGGCCACTCTGTGTCAACGACCCCATAGTAGTACACACCCATTTTTGCAAATGGGATTCATCATGTTCGAGGTGTTCACGCCATTCAAATTTCATCATCAGTCGACAGTTTTATAAACGATGTAAACCCATTATGCATGTTCATGATGTAAATGATCTATGTAAGACCATCATGTATGTAACAACCTAGGTAAGCCTAATATTTTGGTGACGATTTCTATCCTAGGAGGTTTTTTGTCTCACTGATTCATTTGTGTTTCTCGACACAAGTGATCGGCAGAGTTTTTCCCTCCAACTTCACCCCAAAGCTAGGGTGGATTTTGTCGTCAAGATGCTAAGTGAGTCGTAGTGTTTTCTATCGAGTCTTTGTAAAAGTAGTTTGGGAATAATCCTAGCTAATTGGCTAGATTATTTTATTACAAGCTACTTGGTCTATTGGATCATGTTTTGAGTCGCAGAATTGGGTTGCTATTTGAGGGTCTATCACGAATGGGTTTTCCCCCTTCATTTGTCAAAATGTATTTATCTTATGTAAAGAGGGTTGGAAAATTAATTAAATCCCCTCTCAGTGAATTAAATAAATTTTCTGGCCAAATTAAATTAAAAATCCTAAGTCAGAAATTTAATTAATTTTAGGTCCTAGATGATTTAAAATTCTTCAAAGGAAAAATTCGTGGGTCCATAAAAAATAAGTTTTTAAAGGTCCCAAGCCAAGTGAATATTGAGAATTTCGAGAAATTTTGGACCCTTGGGCCTTGGTGGTTAAGTCAAAGTCAAATTCTTGGGGTAATTAACTAAAAAATATTATGTTTGAGCTAATTAAAAAGGAATTAAATGATAAATTCGATTTCCTCAAAAATTTATAATTTCGACGGTCTAGATTAAAAGATGATTAAATATTTTTCGATGATTGAGATTACTTTGACATGGATCAACCGAACTAGCCGTTGGAGTTTGTATTTTATAAATTAGAGGTCTTTGTCAGTCTTTCAATCATCCGATTTCTGGATCGTGTACTCGCTCTTGAAGCTCTCCTATAATATTTTCTGGAATAATACAAATGAAGACTTTGGGGTTTTATTTTTATGGTGGTGTTCCTCTTCAACATTTTATGGTAAACTTGTTCTTAATATTCTGCTGGTGATTATTTTAATGGATTGTTGATTAATGGCTCTTGTAGAGTAATCTATTGCACAGGTATCTTGCTTAGGTTACTGGATTTAGGGTAAGAATATTGATTGGATCGAGTCAGCAGTTACCTCTACCTCTTGAAAATTTTATGTTTTATCTTATTTGTCTATTAGTTTAACAATTTAACTTTAAGTGTGCATATATCTTCCGGATTTAGAATTGGGCGTTTAGGGAAGTCCTCAGTTGGACCATCTGACTCCTAAGGAAATACGATCTGAAGAGCCCTCCGGATCTAATTCCCTGAGCTTATCTTAAGTTCCATTTTTTGCAGGGTTCCTTTTAGGGCTTGTGCCTCTCTCTTAATTTATCTTTTCAAATTGTGCTAAAATGATTTAAATATGGCCATCAGAGCTTTGATCTATAAAATAGCATTGTAGATTTGTAAATATAGTTATTTTTAACTCACCGAGGTTTAAGGGTTTTATTTTCTGTGCAATTTTTTTGGGTTTTGGGTTTCATTGCTTTTGGTTTTGTGCAGGTTACAAGGAGATTTTCAAAGAATTTTTTTAGATCTGAGCCAGATCTAGGTCCTGGAGGGTAAGATCTGGTCTTAGGATCGAATTTGGTTGCAGATCTGGGCAATATCTCGCCTTAAAAATTAAATAATTGCAGGTGTATCTATTCTGTTGGGTGAAAGGAAAAAAATTGAAATCTTATGCACCAGTGTGCCTGCAAATTTCTGTTTTTGTCTACTGGCTGTTCGAGTTTTTCTTCACGATGCATGTTTGAAACCACTGCCTGCTCCTTCAGCCGCATCCCTCATCCCATTGTTGCCATCGTCCTTCATTCCATTCATCACTGCTCCCTTGCCTACGTAAAATCCTCATCGTTGCCCTCATTTTTTTTTTTTTACATTCATTCCGCAGCCCTTCCTTTTGTCAATGCTGTCTCAATTCTCTGCGTAAATTTCCTGCATTGCCATCTCCCTTTGCTGCTAACCTCCGCGCATCCTTCTCCTCTCTGCGTGCTTACTCCGCTGCCTTTGCTCCAACCTGCTCTGCGTCTTTTTCCCTCACTGCGACAATCCCACTGACGGCTTCCTTCACCCTCCTTGCTGCTCGACGACTCATGCCGCAGCTCCCTTTCCACGTGTCCATCTCCTCCCTGCGACTGCCATCCTCACTGCTCCCTTTCGCTCCCTTATCCGCATAACCTGCGTGCCTTCTCCAGCAAACCCGTCCGCTGCCCATCTCCGATCTGCTCCCGTAGCTTTGCCGTCGACCTGCACAAGCAAAAAACTAACGCATCCAATAATTTCTTTTATCTAGCTTTTCGACCTTAGCTTTAGTTTTAGATTTTTCGATTTTGCTTAGTTTAGTTTAGTTTAAGTCATGTTTAATTTACTTTTTAGTTTTCTCTTTTTTTAATTTTTAATTTTATTTTTACTTTAGACTTTTTAAGCTTTAAAAATAAAAATAAAAATCTAACACATTTTATTTATTTTATGAGGTTAGTTTAGGTTGCAAAAGTCAAGTCACTTTAATTTAACTTTAGGATTTGATTTATTTTTTATTTTTAATCTTTTTAGAAACTTTAATAAATAAAAAATTTCAAAAATTCTTAACTTTTTGGAGTTTAGCTTTAGTTGTATATATATTTTTTGGTTTTTAGTTTCATTAACTTTAGATAAGAAAATAAAAAAATAAAAAGTAAAAAAAGACCAAAAATTAAAATTCTCAAAAAATTTAAAACTTTTTTACATAGTTAAGGGTGGATTTTAAATTTCTTTTTATCTAAAGCTTGACTATATATTTCTGAATTGGAATTATTTAGAGTATCATTTAAATTCAGAATGTCTAGCATTTGAATTCGATGGTTTTCATGATAATCTTTTTTGGAATTTGAACTGTTTAAATCTTTCATCTGGTTAAAATATTTTTTAGCATGTAGTGGAATTGATGGTCGTTTAATGAGCTTTAATTGTGATTAATTGCTTAGTCAACTTTAAGAATATTTAAAGTGATGATAAATTGCATATCTTTATTTCCTAGTTGATGCATGATTATGAAAGTGTTTAATCAAATCACATTGTTAGAAATGGCTTATCTTCCAGTTTGATCAGTTGAGCATTTAATGGAGGAATTGAATATTGTTGTGGTGGATTGATATATTTTCATAGCAAGATAATTGTCCTCTTTCGCAGGAGTTATTTATTAGCTACTTGGTCTTAATTTTGTAACGGGATAATTTGACTCCGCAAGGCACTGGTCTTAAAACTTTTAATCTAATCGAATCTATAAAATCTCGTTAAATCTGAAAAAATACTTGGTCGTTTGACTGTGTCTCCTGAATTGGTTAGTTTCCAATCAGTTCTCCTTCTTCATTTCATTAGGGTCTACCTCCCTTAGTCTGCAAGGAGACAACTTAAATAGAGAGATTGGGGATCAGGGTGACAGCTCCCAATCTAAGCTGTTGTCGCGGTGTCTAGACATTCTGTGCGACAACAGGTGGTCAAGTCCGAGTTGAAGAGATGACTGTCTAGGCTTCGAATACTTTACTATTAACACTTTCAAATTTATCACTGTTCAAGTCTTAATACCACAGATTCGTAATCACAGAAATGCTTAACGAGTCTCAATACTGGTCATCAATCCAAATTTAAGAGGATCACAACAATCTCAAATATTGTTTATTAATCCGAATTTAAGTGTAAGGTTCTGAGGTAAAAAATAGTGGAGATGCCAACTCGATCCGAGCTTCAAAGGGTCTGCATTTAATGAAGTATTCTTTTTCACAAATCTGAGGCTTTATATCACTCCAACAATTGCGGCAAAGCTCTTCATCTATCACACCGGTTTGTTGGACTAAATACCAGCGCTTGTTCTCACCCAACAACTCTCTGTTCACTAAGGAACATGCCTTTGCTCCCTGTCCAATCACCTGTACTTAACCACAACCCAAAACAATGATCTTCAAGACTTCCTTGACCTCTATCTTACTTCTGTGAATTGGTCACCGAGTTCTGTACTTTCTTCTTTGAAATCTCACTGAACTTGCTTGCTTGATTAATGAAAACATACTTGTATTTATAGTGATTTCGTCCTCCAACGAAAAGACGTGACTGTTGGAGAATAGGCCGACATGAGAGCCAACATACAAATGTTGGCTTAGGTTAGCTTGCGATAAAAATATAAGATTTATCATTAAAAAATTGTTTTCTCTCAGTCTAGAAGGAGTTAGGAGACAAGTAATACCTCGTTGGAAAGAGGAAAAAATCCTCTACAAGCTGATGTCAATTTCATCCTTAGGTGAGGTAATTTTCCCATCAAGAAAATTATATTTGTGTAACTGTCATTATTTTTCGATGGCAACCCTTAGTATTTTATGTCTAGGGCTCCTTTATAGACATGAGGCCTTCAAATTTTTAGGATTAGGGAATCTAAGGTTTCTTCACAAGAGCTCTTCATTTATAAGGATTAGGGCATCTTCAAAACCTCCAACAATCATTATTATCATGAATAAAGACATTTATGCTTTGGGGCTTCTTCATCAAGAAAAAGGATGTCATATAGCTAGGGTTTCATTAATGACTATGGCATACAAGGTAAAGGCTCTTTTTCATGGGTTCTTTATTTGTAAGGGCTATGGCATTTTCACCTAGGCTAGAACATCATATAGCTTGCATCACTAGGGCATTTTGATCAATAATCAAGAGAGCTCGGGTTTCATGGGTATCTAGGGCAACATCACGCATCACAAGTATATTTTCCATCACAAACAATGCCATATTTACATCAATGACAACCTCGACCAACATAAAGGAGCACCATTACTTGAAAAAATACTTATCTTTAATGAGAGGTGATCATCTCCCTCTTGAGCCATCCTTAAAGATTCATCACTGCCCATTGTCCATATGACAATGTTGCCTTCAATATTTCATCCAACTTCATCAATAACCAGGCCTAATAGAGACTATCCCATCTAGGGCTTCATCAAATCTATCACAAGTGCTTGTATATCTTTACAACAATCATGTTAGGGTTTCTAGATTGCATATCTCAAATCTTTTTCTTAATCCAGGGTTTCTTCCAAACCATAACCTCATAATATCCATCAAACCCTAATACACAAATTGTCTAGGGTTACCTTCAAATCCTAGTATTCTTTTAGTCTCCTCCATCTTCTCTTGCTTCCATCAATGGTGTCTTCATAGGGGTGATATTCAATGTCTTTTGTTCAACCCAACTTTGACACCGTGTTAATTTTACTTAGGGCTATATTGTCCTTTGGTTTGATAATTGCATTTCATCGTTTGCATATAGAATTCACTTGTTAATCCAAGTTGTCATTGATGGCAACAGGTTGATGAACGAGAAGCCAGACTATGACCCTATGATGGATAAGCCTAACAATGAAGATGACCTTGGAGGCAGAATTTCACTTTCTGCACATAAATATTCAAGGACAGTTATAAAGAAAAATAAATTTTGCTACGTTGAAGGCAGAATTTCACTATGACACCTACACTACCTTTTAGAGCATAATTTTAGCTTTCTAACGAGCTCTCACTTGGTTGGAAACTCCAAGCGGTTGATGAGATATGAATTTTTAAATCAAGAAAAATTAACTTTAGCAGTAAGCTGACCTATCCTTGTCCTTCATGCCGGCCTACCTCCAAAAGGACATGTCCCTTCATTTTAAAGTCAAAATCGTATAAATACAACATCAAACCTTCATTTCTAGACATGAATTTCGGTCAAGCAATTTAGAGTTAATACAGAAGAGATTGCAGAGATATAAAAAGTTCACAACTCGTGAACTTAGAAGCACCGAGGAGGATTCTTTTAAGAAATATTTTCCTGGGTTAAAATTCTGAATTGATCATCTATACAGCTCGGACTTGTCGCTGTCTTAGACCTGTGTTCAAGGCTCATCACTGAATTGGAGCTCGGATAAATCTATGAGAGACCCTCACCATTGGAAGGCAATAAAATTTGAATGTCCTTGGACAACTCAAATCTAGCTCAGATCTAGCTCAGACAATGGTATATACAGTGGTGTTTTTTTTTGAAGGATTTGTGGCGTAGAAAATACCTACAACAGCGCGACAGTCGTGCATACAGTGGTGTTGTTGAAGGATTTGTGGTGTGGAAAATACTTACAACAGTTCGAAACTAGCTCGGACATTGGTGTGTGTGTATATATAAGGGCTCAACACTGTGTTATACAACTTCCGTATCTCATCTCGATAAACCTCGGATCTGTGACCTATTGGTTTGACCATGATAAGAAGTGTAATTGTTGAAGGACAAAGATATATTCGGACTGGGCTACTGATCTAAATCTCGGACTGTGGAGTTGAGGCCTCAGACCAAGCTATAGGATCCTCACCTATTGCAGCCTCGGACCAACTACAAGACTTTGGCCCGGATAAGGTCTTGAAAGATCTGTGGAAGATTAGCAATACAATTGTGGAAGGGTTGATGCTAGTAAACAGTCAACATTGAAAGCCTGAAATGATGATAGCTAGAGACTAATACAAGTCAAAATTTGAAGGCTTTGGACAACGGAACATTTGGAGTTTTAGACAAGTGAAGACATCGGACAGTGAAGTCAGTGAAGAATTTTGGAAGAAAGAATACAGTGATGAATATGTCAAGAACATTCAAGTAAGCACTATTCACATTCTCTATTAAACCAAGCAAAGAAGGATTGGTGTCCTTGGAGTAGGAGCTCCTAAACACAAGGTTGGTGCCTTAGGCAGATAGGGTCAAAGCCCTAGAGGTCGAAGCCTCATCAAAGTCCAAGTCGGTGCTTGGCAGCAGGTTGGTGCCTGTTTCATTAAAAGGGTTGGTGCCCTCACTTATCTATTGTATACTATTATTAGAAAGGAAATTGAAATTCTTATTAATCCTTAATATTATCATTATACACCTCTCTGTCTTTAATTGTGAAGAATCTAACTGGCATTAATTAACAATTGGAAAGAAATATTGATTCACCCCCCTCTCAGTATTTCCAACAATTGGGATTGGAGCCAGCTTCTTCATTATTAGCCTAATAGTTGGAAGAAGGATTCTTAGGCACAATGAAGAACATGGAAGCAACAGGGAAACTGCCTATCTTTGATGGAACAAACTTTAGTTTTTGGAAGAAGCGGATGTCCTACTATCTAATGTCTCTTGGTCCTGAAGTATGGCACTCTCTTTTGGATGGGTACAAAGCTCCTGCTAGTCTTCCAATTGATCAAGATGAAAGAAGAGCCTACATTGCTAATGCCAAAGCTTTAAATTTCATCACTAGTGGAATTACCGATTCCGAATTTACGAAAGTCATGGATTGTGACTCAGCCAAAGAAGTATGGGATAAGTTGGTTTCTCTATATGATGGGGACTCCAAAGTTAAGAAGGCAAAGCTTCAAACCTATAGAAGACAATTCGAGAGTATGAAAATGGATGATGAAGAAGATATTGCATCATACTTCCTTCGAGTAGCTGAAGTAGTTAACTCTCTTAAAGGACTAGGAGAAAATATTGAAGAAAGCACCATTGTTCAAAAAATCCTGAGATCGCTTCCTGACAGATTTGACTACAAAGTAAGTGCCATAGAAGAAATGAAGGACCTAGATACACTCAAGATGGATGAACTTCATGGAATTCTTATTGCCTATGAGATGTGGAAAGGGAGCCCAAATTTCAAAGAAGCAGCTTTCAAAGCCTCAAGATCCACAAAAGAAGGAAAAGGATGGAATTGCAACAACGATGAATCTGACACTGAAAACGAGTTAGCTCAATTTGTACGAAGACTAAAAAGGGGATGTAAGCTAAAAGGTAAGTACCCTCTTATTTGTTTCAATTGTGGAAGAATAGGTCATTATGTTGCAAAATGTCCTCATAAACATGATAGTGATGATGAAAATGACTCTAAAAGAATGATGTACAAAAAGAAAGGGTTTAATAAGAAGAACTTCTTCTCCAAACAAGATGAGTCTGATGAAGATGAATTTGTAGTCATAAAAAAGAAATCAACTAGAAATGTGCGTCATTACAAAGAAAGTGATGATGAATCAGATGAGGAAAGTGATTATATTGGAAGCAAAGAAACGTTATTCATGGCATTTACAAATGATGATGACTTAGAATTAGAAGATGAAAGAAACATGGATAGTTTGCTAATGAGTGCCATTGAAGAAAATGAGAATCTACAAAAGAAGATAATTTCTCTCAAAATAGAAAGAGAGGAAGCAAAAAGAAGGGAAGACTTCTTGAGCATTAAGCTAAAAGAGAAGGATGATATCTGTGAAAAACGTGAAGCTGAACTAATATCTCTAAGAAAGGAATTAGAGCAAGTTAAAAGGAGTTGGCAAAGCTCTCTAGCTCTTGACAACATTCTTAATACTCAAAAACCTCAACATGACAAGTCTGGAATTGGTTTCAAAGGAGAATCATCAAGTACAAAGAATAATGCCAGAAGTTATGTTGATGTACTCTCTTGCCATCCAAAAGAAGAAAAGTCATCTCGTCAGGAGCAAAGTCCCATCTCAATACCAAGAATTGAAGAAAGAGCAACTCCAAGGAAGAATGTTGGTTCAAGCTATGGATACTACAACAGGTATCAAACTATTTTTCTTGGGCATTGTTACAATTGTAAAAAATTTGGGCATCAAGCTAAGCATTGCAAGGCTCATAAGAATTAAGCACCAAGATTGAATGATCAAACAAACCAACTACGTGGTCCTAAAGAGCAAGGACAAATCAAAACTTACAATTCCTTTGATCCTTTGGCTAAGTTTGATTCGTCTTGCTCATTATGTGATAATTATGATCATAATGAACAAAATTGCCCTCTCAAAAGGGAGAAAGCTAAAAACGTAAATCTCAAAACTGATAAATGTGGCCTAGCTCTATGTGCCCATAGTGAAGAAAATCATTGGTTCGTGGATAGTGGATGCTCAAGACATATGACAGGTGACCAAAAGAAGTTCATCTCATTAAACAAGAAAAATGGAAATGTATCCTTTGGAAGTGGATCCGCTAAAATCACTGGAAAAGGAACTGCTACCCTTGTCAATGGACTAGGAAAGGCTCAAAATACCTTGCTGGTAGAAGGGCTCAAACAAAATCTCTTAAGTGTTAGCCAGATTTGTGACCAAGGACATAATGTTGTCTTTAGTACAAAAAATTGTGAAATAAGAGACTCATCATTAGGAGAACTTGTGGCGAAAGGAGTAAGAACACCAGATAATGTTTACATTCTCAGTAAAATCCAAGAAGATAAATGTTACTTAAGTCAAACAGATGAAAGTTGGTTATGGCACAAGTGATTGGGGCATACAAGTTTTGATAACCTAGTCAACATCAACAAAATTAATGCAGTAAGGGATATTCCAAAAATGTGCAAACCAAATCAAGTTGTATGTGGCCCATGCCAACATGGAAAGCAAACCAGAACTAGCCACAAAGCTAACGAGTTCTCAACAACAAAAGCTCTGGAAATCATTCATGCAGACTTGTGTGGGCCAACTAGAACTCCCGCTCTTCAAGGTGAAAGATTCTTTGCTTTATTTGTTGATGACTATACTAGAATGATGTGGATATATTTCATAAAATATAAATCCGAAGCATTTGAATGTTTTAAGAATCTTAAGGCTCTCATTGAGAATGAGAAAGGTTCTAAGATTAAATGTCTTAGAACGGATAGAGGAGGAGAATTCACCTCAAAAAAATTTGATGAATTTTGTAAAGAGCATGGAATCGAAAGAGAACTCTCTACTGCTAGGACACCCCAACAAAATGGAGTAGTTGAAAGAAGGAACCGAACCATTCAAGAAATGGCAAGGACAATGCTATTAGCAGCTGATTTGCAACCAAAATTTTGGAGAGAAGCAGTTGGCACTGCTGTTTATATCTTAAATCGAGCTCAACTAAGACCTAATAATGAAAAGACTCCTTATGATTTATGGAAATGAAGACCTGCTTCAGTGAAATATCTCAGGGTTTTTGGAAGCAAATGTTTCATAAAAAGAAATGATGACTCACCAGGTAAATTTGATTCTAGAGTTGACGAAGGAATATTTCTTGGATACTCCACTAGGAGCAAAGCCTACAAATGTTACAACAATCGTCTATGAAGAATAGTGGAAAGCATTGATGTGAAGATTGATGAAGGCCTTCTAGAAAAAAGAATTGAGGATCATGAAGTTGAGCCTTTCTTTGAGCAAAGTGAAGAAGAACCTGAAAAAGAAGAGGAGAATGAAGAACCTCAAAGTGAATCTTCACAAACTCCCTCGAAGATCAAGTTTGTTCAGAGATATCATCCAGAAGAATAGGTCATCAAAAATATAGATGAAGGAATCCAAACTCGAAGAAGGATGATAAGCACCCCAAGAAAAGATGATGTGGTTCTATTATCTTTAATAGAACCTGAAATTTTTTCTCAAGCAAGCAAAGATCCTTATTGGATAAAGGCCATGGAAGAAGAAATGTCTCAAATCGAAAAAAATGAGACTTGGGAACTAGTACCTCGCCCAAAAGTTAAACATATAATTGGAACAAAATGGGTATTCGAAAACAAGATGAGTGAAGATGGACAAATCATCAGAAATAAAGCCAGACTTGTCTGCAAAGGATACTCGCAAATCGAAGGAATTGACTTCGAAGAAACCTTTTTACCAGTAGCTCGAATGGAAGCCATAAGAATGTTTTTAGCATTTACTTGCTCAAAAGGATTCAAGGTTTATCAAATGGATGTAAAATCAGCATTCCTGAATGGAGATCTCAAGGAAGAAGTTTACATGGAGCAACCAGAAGGATTTGATCTTGCCGAAGGGAAGGACTTTGTGTGCAAGCTAAAAAAGGCATTGTATGGATTAAAACAAGCCCCTAGAACATGGTATGCAAAGTTGGATCACTATCTGCTACAAGAAGGTTTCAAAAAGGGAGTAGCTGGTAGCAATCTCTACATGAAGATGGACAAGGAAAAACTTTTGATCACTCTTGTATACATTGATGATCTAATCTTTGCTAGCAATGATGATGAGATGAGCCATGAATTTGCTCTAAATATGTCCAAAAGATTCGAAATGTCAATGTTTGGTGAACTGTCTTACTTTCTTGGGCTACAAATATCTCAAACCTCTACAGGCATGTTTATATCTCAAGCGAAATATCTTAAAGACATGCTCAAAAGATACGGGATGGAAGATTGTGCACCTATGAGCACACCGATGACCACAGATTGTAAATTAAGCAAAGACGATGATACCCCTCTCATAGATGCAACTCTTTACAGGTCAATAATTGGAGCTCTCCTATACTTAACTGCTACAAGACTAGATATTATGCAAGCAGTAGGAGTGGTAGCAAGATTTCAGTCACGTCCTAAACAATCCCATCTCGCAGTTGTGAAGAGAATTCTCAGATATTTGAAAGGAACGATTTATTTCGGTCTTTGGTATCCTAAGAGTTCAACTCTTATTGTGACAACTTACTCCGACGCTGATTGGGCTGGAAGCGTGGATGATCGAAAAAGTACCAGTGGAAATGCATTCTTTATGGGAGATTGTCTTGTATCTTGGCTCAGCAAAAAGCAATCATCTATATCCCTTTCTACAGCTGAAGCCGAATATATAGCTGATGCTGATTGTTGGACACATATTCTATGGATGAAGGAAGCCTTGAAGGATGTCAACATAGAAACTAAGCAACCAATTACTATTTTTTGTGACAATACTAGTGGCATCAGTGTTTCAAAGAATCTGGTGATGCACTTGAGGACCAAACATATTCCAATCAAATACCACTTTCTCTGTGAACAAGTTGCTGAACACAATATTAGGTTGGAATACATCAATACAAAAGAGAAAATTGTTGATATCTTTAAAAAACCCCTTCCACGAGAAGCATTTGAGTATCTTCGCCAAAAGATGGGGGTCATTGCTCTTGCATCACATTAAATCAAGCAGCATGTCAGGGGTACAGTATGTTAGATGGAGCAGCATGACAGGGGGAGTACTTTGGCACCCCATTGCCATTAATGTCAAAGGGGGAGAGAAGAAAAATATTTCCATCCAATGACAAAGGGGGAGATTGTTAATCCAAGTTGTCATTGATGGCAACAGGTTGATGAAGGAGAAGCCATACTATGACCTTATGATGGATAAGCCTAACAATGAAGATGACCTTGGAGGCAAAATTTCACTTTCTGCACATAAATATTCAAGGACAGTTAGAAAGAAAAATAAATTTTGCTACCTTGAAGGCATAATTTCACTATGACACCTGTTGTCACACAAAATGTCTAGGCATCGCGACAATGGCTCAGATCGGGGGCTGTCACCCTGATCCCCAATCTCTCTATCTAAGCTGCCTCCTTGCAAGCTAAGGGTGGTAGACCCTAACGAAAATGAAGAAGGAGAACTGGTTGGAGACCAAGAAATTCAGGTGACACAGCTAGATAACCAAATACTTGTTAAGATTTACGAGATTTTATAGATCCAATTAGATTCAGAACTTTAAAACCAATGGCTTATGGAGTCAAAAATCCGGTTATAAAACTAAAGTCAAGTATCTGATATGTAACTGCTGCTATGAAAAATAGATTCACCACAATGATATTTGATGAAACACCCTCACAATTATGCATTAAAGTACTTTGAACCCACAACAATGTTATCATGAGATGACCAACAATATTTCCGAATTTATGATGTTCTAAGTAACCCAATCCAGAAATTAAAAAAATTTCATATAGTCAAACTTAGGATAAAATTTAAAAGCTCACTTTGACTATGAAATAAAATGTTTTTGAGAACTTTCTAAAGTTGAAAATTCAGAAAATTTTTGGAATTTTTTATTTTTTATCTTTGATTTTTATTAAATCTATAAAAAAAAAAAAAAAAAAAAATTGAAATTCTAAAACGAGTTAAAACAAAACTAAAACAAACGCTAATTAAAATCTAAAATCTAAAAAAAAAGAAAAAAAAAGTCGAATTTAAACTTAGGAACTAAACTAACGCTACAAAACTAAACTAGCTAACACTAATCAATCGAAATCAGAATCGAATTTAGTTTGCTGAACCCCTTTCCCTTTGTTATTTTCTTAATCCAAAGTTTAAAAATTTAAAACTAAACCCCCAAAAAAATGAAACGTATATTATATGACGTGACTTGGGGTTTTATTTATTTTTATATGTGTGCAATTGTTTGGTCTTGTTTTCATGTAGGTCGTGAAGGAGCACGCGAGGAGAAGATTGGACGGTGGAAGGGGAGGATGGCATGCAGAGGTCAAGGGAGCACGACGACGGAGCAAATAGTCTAAGGAAATGTGTAGAGGATGGGCGGCGGACAGGTAAAGAGGAGGCAGCGATGAGGGAAAGATTAACGCTGGCTGTGCGTGAGGCAATATGGCAGTGTAAAGAGAAAAGGGACAACGTACTGATAAATGAAGGGCAGATGCAGAGATTTGAGGCAACGTATGCACGCAGAAACAGGGGCAACGTATGTAGAGAATGAGGGAGCACGTGAAGGTAGAAATGTAATGGGAACTGGAGGCAGAATGCTAAAAAATATCTCAAGAAAAACCCAGTAGACTCGAAATTCCTCCAGCAATCAAAATTTTTCCCACAATAACTTAGATTTTTAGAATACTGATTCAGATGCTCCTGAGATTTTCTTTTTTTGTAACAAAATTATGCCCAAATTGGGAAGCAAAACCGATCTTGAGGCTAGATCTTACCCTCTAGGGTTAGATCTGACTCAGATCTTTAAAAATTTCTGAGAAACCCCCTGTAACTCTGCAAAAAACCAGAACAGATCCAAAACTATGCACAAAAAATTAATAAACCCTTACACCCTAGAGAAAATATACAAATTTACAGTGCTAATTTACAGATCGGAGGCCCTCATGGCCAGATTTAAACCCATTTCAGCACGATTTAGAAAATGAAAATTTAAGAGATAGGCACAAGCCCAATAAAGAACCCTGCAAAAACGGAATTTAAGATAAGCCCGGGGAATTAGATCCGGAGGGCTCTTCAGATCTGATCTCCTGGGAGTCGGCTGGTCCAAACTAGGACTTCCCCAAACACTCAGTTTTAAATATGGAATATTTCTGCAAACTTAAAGTTAAACTGTCAGATTAATAGAGAAATAGAGATAAAACATAAAATTTTCAAGAGCTAGAGATAACAGTTAGCTCGATCCAATTAATATTTTTACCCTAGATCCAGTAGCCTGGGCAAGATACCTGTACCCAAAATTACTCTATAAGAGCCATTAATCAACAATCCATTAGAATAATCACCAACAGAATATTAAGAACAAGTTTACCATAAAATGCTGAAGAGGAACACCACCATCAAGATAAAACCTTAAAGTCTTCGTTTGTATTATTCTAGAAAATATTACAGGAGAGCTTCAAGAGCAAGTGCATGATCCAGAGATCGGATCATTGAAACACTGACAAAGACCTCTAATTTATAAGATAAAATCTCCAACGGCTAGTTCGGTTGATCCATGTCAAAATAATCTCGACTGTCAAACATATTTGATCATCTTTTAATCTGGACCGTCGAAATTATAAATTTGAGGAAAAACGAATTTATCATTTAATTCCATTTTAATTAACTCAAAAACACTATTTTTGAGTTAAGTACTTCAAAATTTTGACTTTGACTTAATCACCTAGGCCCAAGGCACCAAAATTCCTTGAAATTCTCAATATTCCCTTGGTCCGGGACCTTTAAAAATTCATTTTTTAAGGACCAACGAATTTTTCCTTTGAAGAATTTTAACTCACCTAGGACCTAAAATTAATTAAATTTCTGGCTTAGGATTTTTAATTAATTTGGCCAGAAAATTTAATTAATTGACTGAAAGGGGATTTAATTATTTTTTCCAACCCTCTTTACATAAGATAAATACATTTAGATACATGAAGGGGGGATACCCATTCGTATAGACCCTCAAATAGGTACCCAATTCTGCGACTCAAAACATGATCTAGTAGACCAAGTAGCTTGTAATAAAATAATCTAGCGAACTAGCTAGGATTATTCCCAAACTACTTTTACAAAGACTCGATAAAGAACACTAGGACTCACTTAGCATCTTGATGACAAAATCCACCTTAGCTTTGGGGTGAGGCTGGAGGGAAAAACACAAGTAAATCGGTGAGACAAAAAACCTCCTAGGATAGAAATCGTCACCAACATACTAGGCTTACCTAGGTTGTTACATACATGAGGGTATTACTTAGATCATTTACATCATAAACATGCAGAATGGGTTTACATTATTTATAAAAATGTCGGCTGCTGATGGAAACTGAATGGCGCGAACACGTCGAACATGATGAATCCCATTTGAAAAATGGGGGTGTACTGCTATGGGGTTGTTGACAAAGTGTGGTCAACATCTGGCTCTACTTGGGGACACGTTGCTTCACCGGAGGAATGTGAGAATCCAGAATCTGTATCCAAGCAACACACAAAATTACATAAGTAGCGTCCATCCAAATATCATCATATAACATTAAGCACATGAAAAATAGAAGCTCTTCTATCATTTATTATTCTACTTAACATGAAAAGTAAATCTACTCTAACTGCAAAATGAAATGCTGAAATAACAAGGTGTAGGGTTAGAGATATAATACAAAGGATGCTGTTGTGGCATCAGATGTGCTCAATATAGTGCATGCTGAGCATTTGCCTGCTTTCAGGCAAGTCTGTAGGCTGTTTTTCAGATGTGCCATGTCCAATCTTGCTAATTGTAGGACTCTGTCTTATCCGAATGTCAAGCTGCTCTCGGCTATTAGATGAATCAAACCGCTTACTTCTTCTTTTCTGCTTTTTTCTCTTCGTCTTAGTGGGCTGTGATGTCAGTAATGAGACCAATGCAGACTTCTTGTCCTTATCTTGAAAATGCTTGTACAAAACATCTGATGAATCTGGAGTGTGACCAATCTTATTCTGAATATACTCTGTTAAAGGTGAGACATAAGCTTGGTCTTTCTTAACGTCCTTTGTAACCATAGTTAATTCTTCTTTAATGGGAAAAGTGACCTCCGTGTGATCAACCAGTTCGAAACTAGCTCTTACAGTGGTGTGTGACTTACAACAGTTCGAAACTAGCTTGGACAGTGGTGTGTGTGTATATATAAGGTCTCAGCATTGTGTTATACAACTTCAGTGTCTCATCCCGATAAACCTCGGATCTGTGACCTATTGGCTTGACCGTGATAAGAAGTGTAATTGTTGAAGGACAGAGATATATTCGGACTGGGCTACTAATCTAAATCTCGGACTGTGGAGTTGAGGCCTCGGACCAAGCTATAGGATCTTCACCTATTACAGCCTCAGACCAGCTACAAGACTTTGGCCCGGATAATGTCTTGAAGGATCTGTGGAAGATTAGTAATACAATTGTGGAAGGGTTGATGCTAGTAACCAGTCAACATTGAAAGCCTGAAATGATGATAGCTGGAGACTAATACAAGTCAAAATTTGAAGGCTTTGGACAATGGAACATTTGGAGTTTTGGACAAGTGAAGACATTGGACAGTGAAGTCAGTGAAGAATTTTGGAAGAAAGAATATAGTGATGAATATGTCAAGAACATTCATGTAAGCACTATTCACATTCTCTATTAAACCAAGCAAAGAAGGATTGGTGTCCTTGGAGTAGGAGCTCCTAAACACAAGGTTGGTGCCTTGAGCAGATAGGGTCAAAGCCCTAAAGGTCGGAGCCTCATCAAATTCCAAGCCGGTGCTTGGCAACAGGTTGGTGCCTGTTTCATTAAAAGGGTTGGTGCCCTCACTTATCTATTGTATACTATTATTAGAAAGGAAATTGAAATTCTTATTAATCCTTAATATTATCATTATACACCTCTCTGTCTTTAATTGTGAATAATCTAATTGGCATTAATTAACAACTGGAAAGAAATACTGATTCACCCCCCTCTTAGTATTTCCAACGTCACCCCTCAACATTATAACATTATTCAAATTTACCTCATTATTCAGCAACATATGCAATTATATAGAACGAACAACAACATCATCAATGAAGCGGAACATAAATGAACAATAGAAGAAAAGCATTCAGACATAGAGACACTAGGATTGGTCTGAGACCAGGGCAAAATCCACTACGGGGAAAACCATTTCAAATTCTTCTTCTTATTAGATTGGCATTGAATGATTAAGCAAAGAGAGAGTACAATGATCCATATCCTTCATAAAGTTATCCAGCAAAATCAACTAGACAACAACCATGACAATAATCGAAACCCTGATT
Source organism: Pinus albicaulis (assembly GCA_034641835.2). Taxonomy (NCBI): domain Eukaryota; kingdom Viridiplantae; phylum Streptophyta; class Pinopsida; order Pinales; family Pinaceae; genus Pinus; species Pinus albicaulis. The sequence continues at coordinate 452,245,833 of CM076572.1, forward strand.
TAGGAACATGTAATCAACTGTCACTGTTTGTAGTCAACTACCGAACTTTGTGGTCAACAGGCAGAAACTTCGATCAACTGAAAATTTAGCCTTTAGGTTCTAGTTGCATGGAGGAAGAGACATGCGTGCGACTGAGAGCTTCCAGTCACTACCTTGAGCCTGGAAGCCTACAACTACAGTTGAAAATTTCCTTTGACAAGCTTGCGACTGTGACCCAAAACCATAAAACAGAGATGCGAAATTTAGACCCTGCAATTTCTCCTTTGTGCGAACCAATTCTTCGCGGACTTGCCTCGGCCCTGTGTGAGCCAAAACCAATAAAGAGAATGGAAGAATGTCTCATCATGATGTCCAAATGAGGTTCACTTGACTTGTATTTATAGCCTTCCAAGGGTGCCCAATTTGCTTTAGGACCGACCTGATCAAATATGCACATGTGGGCTTTAATTCAAAACTACACTTTCTTTTGTTCAAATTGAGCGCTTCAATAGTCAAAATTGATCCTTCGAAAAAAGGGATCTCGTCCCATGGTTGGAATTTGTGGCCTAGCTACCAAATTAAAAGGGAGTTGGTTGCAAGTGACAAAAACAATTGTGGGCAATTGTGGGCTAAAGGAATAGGCCCAAGTGAGTAAATTCGCTTGTTGGTTGTGTTTTGTAGGCAAAGAATAGTCACCTTATTGTATGTTGGGTAGATGAGAGCCTAAAGGAATAGGCCTTAGCCCTAAGGCTTTTGGTCAAAGGATTGACCTTGTGATAAAGGCATTAGACAAGGATTGTAAAGGGCCATGATCCTTTGTATGGGAGCCTTGTGTGAATTGTTATTAATAAATGTGTAAGAATTTGGTTTGGGCATTAATTACTGTGTAGTATCATTGATCTAATTGCTAGTGTATATTTCCATTGTGCAAAATTGTTAAAAGTTAGGCACTACTAGTGTGTTTATGTTTACAGTTAAGACATATACCAGAGCTGGGGTCTGTGGAATTTGAAAATGGTGCTAGAGCTACTTTGAAGAGTGGTTGGGTCAGAAGTGTGGACAGGGATGAACTCTAAGAGGGAGCTGAACTCTAGGAGGGAGCTGAGTTATCTTTTGTTGAATGAAGTACAACTGGTTAAGATGGTTTCTAGATTAAGGTTTGAGGATTGGTTGGAAGGGCTTTCCAACTATAGTTCATGGAAGGAAAGGATCAAGCTATTGTTGTTGGCGAAAGGTCTATGGAATCGTGCCAACATCAATATTTTGGAACCAACTAACACCACAAATTTGGCTTTATATAATCTAGTAGAGGCCAAAACCAAGTTGATCATTCTTGATGGAGTCAAGGATCACTTGATACCTCATCTCATTGGAAAGAAGGTTGCATGGGACATGTGGGAAACTTTGAAAGCGTTGTTTTAGAACATGAACGAAAATTGGAAGATGGTGTTGAGGGAGAAGCTTAGGGACATCGAGATGGGAAGTTCAAAGAGGGTGATTTTGTATCTCACAAGGATTTTGCATGTTTGTGATAAGCTTGCAGCTATAGGGGATAATGTGGAAGAATCAGAGTTGGTGAGAACTGTGATAAAGGACTTCTCTGAGCAGTGGAAGCCATTCATCAAAGCAGTAGTCTCTGGCAAGGTTACTTGGGAGCGGGATAAAAAACAGGGAGTGGGAGCAAGAGCACCATTTTCAAAAGCTCCCCGTCCAGGGGCGTTTCGGGGAGCATTTTTTATAATATATATATATTTTTATATTTTTTTATATTTTGATGCATATATGTGAACAAAAGCATGTAGAATGATGAATTGGACATAAAAAACATAATAACATAGATTGAACCATATAGCATCAATCATCTAGAAGTTATAATCTTCATCAACCACGTCCACAAGTTAGAAACATACAATATATTGACTCTTGATCTCATGATTCGTCAATCTTAAAGTTTCAAGCTTTCAAAATTCAATATATAACATTTATCATCATTGATTCATTGATCACCATAGTTGTACTTGTAAGCTAAGTGTAAACATTACAACAAAGAATATTTAACATGAAATGAAATGTTACAATATGAAACGAGATGAAACAACTTTCAAATTTCATGAAGCATCATATTCATAATTCATAATGAGTTATAAACTTATAACTGCCAACTTCAAAGTTTCAAACTTCAAACTTAAATTGTCATATATTGTTTACAAAAAATATCATAATAAATATGAAAGGGTCATGTTTCAACAATTATAAAAGTTAAAAACTACTAGAAACTAGAAAAGACTATTAAATCTATTTTATCTATTGCTTCGCCTCTTGCCACAAGAAATGTCTAATTTTTTAGTAGATCGTGGTAATCGTGTTCTTGTAATGCTCGGCCTTAATGCTTGTTGACATTGTCTTCCCTCATAAAATATAATTAAAAAAATGTGAATAATTTCTCTAGAAATTGTAAAATCTCTTTCGGTAATAATCACATATCATGGAAAATTGTCGACGCGTTTCGAACCAACCAGTGTGAAGAATCAAGAATAATTTCTCTAGAAACGTTAAAGGGTATTTGTAAAGATTTAAGAATGAAGAGAAGATACTTTATGTCAGACATCCACTTAAAGATAATGATCCAATAAAATATTCACACAAATTCCCAAGATGTAACCCAGAAGAAAATGAAAAAGCTCTAATTTGTGGTGTGTCTTGGATGGAATAATGTGCAAATTGTCAACCATAGAAATCTAGATGGTTGTAAAGATTTAAAAATCTTATAAACGATGGCGTATTAATAAACTCTGAACACATATTGAGAAAATCACATGATACATTTAAAGACAAGTGTTTCAAATTATCCACATTGTTGAAAGACATTTGTCGACATTTCGAATCCTAACGGGGATCCATCTTCAGGACAAAATTTTGAAGGATGCTTGAAAGAGGGATCAAACCATTAATAAATATTAAAAGAAAGAATAAAAGGGTCGACCAAAAAACTTTTTTATTAATAATTTTTTAATTAAATTATTCATAATTTATTAAGTAATAATTTATTTAATTATTCGTAATAATTTTTATATAATTTTAATAATTAATTGTAGAAAATAATTATAAATTATTTCTTAAATTAATTAAAAAATAATAATAATAATAATTATAAATTATTTCTTAAATTAATTAAATTTTTTATAACTTATTTAGTTAATTAATTTTTATCATATTATAATATTATTAATAATTAATATTACTTATTAATATGTTAAATCAAATATTATTTATTTTTCTAATTATTAAGAAATTTAAACGTTATAAATTGTTTAAGAATAATAATCATTTATTACTTAATATTTACCTATTCAGAAGAATAACTAAATATTAATACAAATAAATAGTTATTTATTTTATTATAAGAATTGTAAATAATAAAATAATAATAAATGGATGATTTAAGCAAATGGAGAGCAAGTAGTTTCATTTAGGACCAAGTCTTTGTGTGTGCCAGTCTTCTAGCAATTCTGCAATGTTGATGCCGGTCTTGAACTGATCTGAGTAATCATATGATGAAAGGAAGCTTGCACCACTAACAGACACAACAGTAACACATATCAATGGCTTGCCTTTTACATTTGTCCATCCATCAGATACAATGGACACCCTCCCTAAAAAAAATGCTCCCTAAAATGCTCCCTCCCTAAAAAAAACGCTCCCTAAAATGCTCCCTCCCAAAAAAAATGCTCCATGAAAACTAGGGAGCATTTTTTTGACCTCGGGAGCTCGCTCTCGCGCAGAGCGCGAATTGGGAGCGGGGTCGAGGGGGGAAGCTTCAACAAAAGATTGATGTAGTGAATGTTTCCATCGCTAGTAATCTGGAGAAGGGCAAAGGGAAGTTCAACAATGGCATCTAGAAGGACTTGAGCAAAGTGAAATGCTTTCCATGTGAAGTGTATGGTTTCTATGTGAGAAAGTGTCCACACAAGAAGAAGAAAGGATGGAAAGAGAAGAAGCTTGAGATGGCGATGGCTACTCCAACTATAGTCGACAAGAATGAGTTCACTAAGAGTTTCATCGAGGAGTTTTCTCTCATCTCTCATTTCTCAGGGAGTACCATTTGTGAGGGTGCTTGGTTCGTAGATCGCAGAGTGTCGAAGCATATGATAAGATCATGAGAAGTATTTGAGATCTTGACTGAGTGAGACTCTAAGTTGCACATGAAGATTGGTGATAAGTGTCAACATACAATCAGAGGAATAGGATTGTACCATTCAGGATGGAGTTAGTTGGATTGCTGCGAGTCCAGGATGCACTTTGTGTATCGACACTCAGGTGCAACGTGCTTTTAGCCTCAACAATTGAGGCAAAGGGGTTTGATATTATATTATGGGAAGGAAAAGTGATACTCAAGCATAGTGGTTCTAAATCTACTGAAGGAGTGGTTCTTGGAGTTAGAGAGAATGGTCTGTACAGGCTAAAAGGAAAGCCTATATATCAAGGAAAGAAGGTTTCTGAGAATCAGAGGGAGTCAAGTTCCAAAGGTTGTTTGCAGATGGAGAGGGAGAATCTGCAACCCTTGAAGAGCACATTGAAGGAGACTTCCATATTTGAGAAGGAGCCAGGGAATGGCTTAAAGGCCTATATGGAATTGAAGAGGAAGAAGGCTTCTAGTAGCTAGGACACTTCTGTGGTGGAAAATGAACCATATGATGATTGTTGGAGGGTAGGCATGGAAGAGGATTGTGTTCTGACCTAGGAGGCAGGGAGACCTTCGGGGAAAGGAAGTAGCTCGGTCGCTAAGGGGGAGTCTTGAAATTAGGAAGCCTCAGGGGAGGGGGGGTACTCCCACAAGCCATGGGTGGTAGGATTGTGAGGAGAAAACCCACAAAAAGAAGAGTTCGTGGGTAAGGCACCCAAGATTGGGGTTCTGACCCAATGTGAGTGGGCATGTAACCTAAGGAAAGCAATTTAATATTCTAATTAATGGTTGAGGTTGAATTGGCAACACACCTTAATGGGCTCTGGGGCTTCCTAAGTAACCTACAGACAACTATATATTGCAAGCAAATGGAGAAGCTTATTACGAGTGTGAACAATTCCTCTTGTGTGGAAAGGGTAGGGAGCCGCAACTAGCATTAAAGGAGAAAAATTAAGGGAACAAGGGTTTGTTGAATGCGAAGTAGGCTAGTAGAGGTCTAGACAAGGGGGCCAAGGCCTGTTGGATGGTTGATTAGGGTTGGGCGTCGGTAGCCACATCCCTAGAAGTAGGGTTGCAGGGCTTTTGATTGCCGAATTGGTTAGACCAAGGGTTGGTTCGAATTACAAGAGTACGCTGAGGGTTGGACAAGTTGGTGAAAGTTTGGACAAGTTGCTATAGGAGTGCTAAGAGGTTGACAAGAGGACTGACAACAAGAAGACAAAGGACTGTGATGTGCCAAGAAGGCCTACCAAAGCACTGGTAACTCTGACAACAAGGACAATTTTAGGGTATCTAAGGGAGTTGGTTGCAAGGGACAACAACAATTGTGGACATTTGTGGGCTAAAGGAGCAAACCCGAGTGAGTAACTTCCCTTGTTGGTTGCATTTTATAGACAAAGAACAATCACCTTATCGTTTGGTGGGCAGATGAGAGCCTAAAGGAATAGGCCTCAACCCTAAGGTTTTTGGTCAAAGGATTGACCTTGTGATAAAGGCATTGTACATAGATTGTAAAGGGGCATGATTCCTATTATGGGAACGTTGTGTGAATTTTTATTAATTGACTTGTAAGAATCTGGTTTGGGCATTAATTATTGTGTTCTATGATCTATCATTGATCTAATTGCTGGTGTATATTTCCACTGTGCAAAATTGTTTAAAATTAGGCATTGCTCGTGTGTTTATGTTTCTAGTTAAGACATAGACCAGACCGGGGGTGCGTGGAATTCTAACAACTAGACCATATATTTCATTTATTGTTGGAATCCTTTCCAGGTTTATGCAAAAGCCTTGTGAAGGGCATTGGTCTGCTACAAAAAGAGTTCTAAATTACTTGAAAGGAACTTGATTGGATGTTTTGATTCAGACTTTGATGGAGATAGTGAAAATGGAGTATCTACTTTCAAGCTATGTTATGGGTCTTGGATCAGGGGCTGTGTCTTAAAGGTCATGTAAATGGTCAATTCTAGTAGATTGCATAACAAAGACAAAATATGTGGCAGTTGCAGAACAAACCAAGGAGATTGTATGGCTCATGAAAATTCTTGAAGTCTTGCAAGAGAAACAAGTGAACTCTACTCCCATTCTGATTAACAATACTTCTACAATTAAGTTGGCAAAGAATTCCAAATTCCATGATTAAACCATACATATCAACATAAAGTATCATTTGATTCAATATCATGTAGAGGCCAAGACTATTCATCTATGACATTGTTCTAGAAATGAGTAAATTGCAGACATCTTCACCGTAACACGTAGAAGCAGGGTTGCGGGGGAGCGCGCCCACCCCTCGAATCTGCTCCCGAAGCGCACTCCCTTCAGGAGCGACCCCAGGATTGGGCTCCCTAATTTTTTTCGCTCCTTAGCTTTTTTTGGTTTTTTTTTTTTTTTTTTGCAAACACATTCCAAATACATTTTTTTTCATAGAAACAAGAATTTTTGAGTGGGGCAACCTAATGATGAAGTGTATGGCCCTAGTATTGATATGCAATTCATGATAATGTTAAATTCTTAAACTAAAAGAGACATTTTCCTTTATCTTTCATTTTCATCCTTTTACTTAAATTTTTAACATTACCATCAAATGACTTAGGACATTCAAGAGTGGTTACGACCTCATTGGATTTCATATGGAGGAATTAGAATTTTAGATCTCACTCAAAATCTAGCAGACTTATATGTTTTTCAGGATTTCAGGATTGGGGGATTGCAATGTTTCCATTAGATTTTGTCATGTACTAGGGTATGGAACTCGTATATAATCAAGGGCACCAATCCTTCTATGTACCTTGATGTTAGTGACATTGGTTGTCGAACTCCTCTATCATGACCCTACTAAAAATGTACCCATCACTCAAACAAAATCTTGACTTGACATGCTACATTTTTTCTATGTTATGTTAATGCTTAGAGGGTGATATTAATGACAAAGATCCCAAGATAGGCAATGATTTTGATGATATGTAGGTATTTGTTGTAGCATGATTTTTATAGATTCTAGAGGTCATCTAGAGCCTGGTTGTTGATGTATTTTCGGTTCAAAGATGGATTGCACTCGACGCTATTTTGGTTATGTGCACCTTACATGCTATATAAATCAAAACTTTTAACTTGTGGATCTGTGGTTGATGAAGATTGTAACTACTAGATGATTGATGTTATATGGTTTAATCCATGTTTTATGCTTTTTATAACTAATTCATCATTCTACGTGATTTCTCAAAAATTAGACATTTCTCGTGGCGGCAAGAGGCCCAAGCCCCAAGCATTAGCAATAGATAATATATTCACTTGTCTTTTCTAGCTTTTAGAAGTTTTTATAATTGTTGATTCTTTCATATTTATTATGATATTTTCTGTAAACAATATATGACAATTTAAGTTTGAAGTTTGAAGTTTGAAGTTGGAAATTATAACTCATTGGTAATGAATTATGAATATGATGCTTCGTGAAAGTTGAAGTATTTCATTTCATGTTTGATATTCTTTATTATCGTTTGGTTACTTGGTAATGGTAATGGTTACAACTTACAACTTCAGTGATCAATGATGATAAATGTTATATATTGAATTTTGAAAGCTTGAAACTTTAAGATTGATGAATCATGAGACTCGATATGTTGTATGTAACTAACTTGTGGACATTGTTGATGAAGATTGCAACTTCTAGATGATTGATGTTATATGATTTAATCCATGTTTTATGCTTTTTATATCTAATTTATCGTTTTACATGCTTTTGTTGACATGTATGCATGAAAATATATAAAAATATATATTATATAAAAATTCGCTCCAAAGGCAGTAGTTTTTGAAAAAGTCGCTCCCGCTCCCGCTCCCAAGCAACCTTGCTTGGAAGAGAAAAGTTTGAAAGATTAAAAATTATGCTTTGACTCACAAAACACCCCTTCAGATTAGGGGTGGGGGAACAGGGGGAATGTTTGACACCTAATTGTCAAAGGTCACACAGCTTCATGTTATATAATGTTGTTTACATTAATGCAAATACATCAAATTCGTGAGTTATTTTCCTTGGCCTGACACCTTTGAAGGAAGAGGAGGCCACTCTTGCTTGCTTGTGCTCAATCTAGAAATCTCAATTCCTGTAAACTTGGCATTCAGAGAATGAGCTACTTCTTTGAGAAACCCATCACTCGTAGAACATTAAAGGGCAATGTATTATAGAAGATATGTTTCCCAAGATTGGCTTCTCCTATGGGATTGATTGTCTATTCCTTCAATACCATATAAAATTGGCATTCAAAGAATGAACCACTACTTTGACAAACTCATCACTCCTAGCACGTTAAAGGGCAATGTATTATGGAAATTATGTTTCACAAGGTTGGCTTCTCCTATTGGATCAATTGTCTGTCCCTTCAATACCATGTCCAACTCAATCCTCGGAGAAAGTCTGCTCTGCAACCCCAATCAAACCCACTGAATACAGAAACCCACCATCAGTCATACGAAATTGCTCACCTATAGTCGAACCCATGTATGTGGAGGTCGGATTTCCTACAATCAAACCCTCTACTCTAAGTTGCACTGAAATGGATACGGAAACAAGGTTTGAAACAGATATGACGAATTTTCAAAAAATCCGGATACGATACGACAAGGAAACGACATATATATATGTGTGTGTGTGTGTGTGACAAAATAAAAAAATAAAAATTTCATCTAAACATTCATCTTTTAGAATCTAGATTCTGTATTTAAAAATACATAATCATCATCTTTTATTCAACATAAACAAATCATCATCATCAATTCAGCATAAAGTTTAAACATTGCCATTATCATTAATGATTATTATAACATTCAACATATCATCAAGTTTCTATATCCAATTTCAATCATCAACATCATCACCAAAATTAATAATGCTAAATGCACAGTACATAGTACAAATTACAAAATGAACTATGACTGCCAGTCTAGTAGTCTACTATCATATGACATATTATGGTATTCAATGTTCATCGTTCAAAAGTTTAAGACATCATCATAAATTACATATACATATCATCAAATATGTCTTCATCCATATAATTAAGATCCACATCAACATTTGGATCCTCTCCATGAGTGGGGGCATTGCTGACATGCCCACTTGAAGATGCAATTACTGGTGCTTCTCATCAAACAAAGTCATATGAGACATGACATTCAACATCTTATCCAAGTCAGGCAACTCTGGAAACAGATCAAAAACTCTTAAAAATGCCCGAAACATTACAGAAATAGGATCTTGCGTTTTCAAAAATACTGAAATGTTTCAGAAATAGGATCCTGCGTTTCCAGAAAATCTGAAATGTTTCAGAAATAGGATCCTGCATTTAAAAAAAAACTGAAATGTTTCTGTGCCATCTCCATGCAGTTTCATACCTGTTTCTGCTTCCAAAATGCTGAATGGCGTTTTTGGGGTTTTGGAGGGACGTTTCCGGTATTTTAGCGTCTACTGCATTTAAATTTTCGACCAATGTTGTGATAATTGTGACTGGGATTAAATTGGCGAGGGTCCAGAAAAAGAAAAAATCGGTAAAAATCGGCAAAAATAAAAAGAATTAAAAAAAAAATATGAAAAATATGATTTTGTGGGAAAAACGTCGCAGTTTTTTAAAAATGAAAAAATGGCTGATTTAATCATTTCATGGAAAAACTCGCAATTTTTTCAATATATCGTGATTTTTGCAACACTGATTTACACCCTTACCTAGACCTATCCCTGTGCCTACAGCTGTTGTACAGCTGTTGTACACATGTTTGTTTTTTTTTGTGCCAGAGGCCATACTATCAAAGTAAACTATACAAGCGTCCATAGCATTTCCCGAGTACCCACCCCTGTCTGGACTGACAACTTGTATGGTTGTATGCTGTTTAAACCCTAGGTTTTGTTGACAATCATGTCTATATGTGCATCCTAGCTGTCACCTTGCTCAGTAGCCCATGCATCCAGATAATTTCTCCCCCTATTGAGAGAGATTTAAAATGAGCATGAGACAGATTTAACCTAGTTTATAGTATGGAATGACTCTGAACTGGAAGTGTGTATATATATATATATATATATGCACTTAAATCTGAATCAAATTGGATATATGAATATGTATATATACACTTAACTCTGAATCAAACTAGAAGTGTGTATATATATATATATATATATATATATGTTTGAATGTATTTTATCTTCTTCATGGTACATTGTCTGTAATCTCTGACACTTTTTGTTTTGTTTCCTTTAGATTTATCTTTCAAGCATTGAGTAGCTGATGTTGTTAAGTAAGATTAAATGCAGAAAATAGGTGCCTCAGGTCAGAGATATGCCACAAGATGTGCACTTTGGTGGTCAGAATTGCACAAAGCAAGGGGGCAATTCAAAGAAGCTGCAAATGTCTATTTCCGTATCTCTAGTGAGGTAGATGAAGATAACCTTTCTGATGGGATAAAGTGGATGTGAACACTATTTGATGACTGGAGATTCTAGAGTGACCTGTTCTAACTTATGTTTACAGGAACCAAGTTTACGTGCAGGTATATTGCTGGAGCAGGCAGCCTATTGTTATCTGCGTGCAAATCCACGCATGCTCAGGAAATTTGGATTCCATCTTGTCCTTGCAGGAAATCGCTACACTATATGTGGACAGGTGGCTTTTTCATGATTAACATATTTGCTAGTCATCTTTTCACTATGTAGTAGGTGCAACTATCACCAAGGTTTGAGACAATGATCTTCTCCGCATGTTTATTCCATTTATGTAACAGCGGAAACATGCCATTAGAGCATATATGTGTGTTCTTCCTGTATTTGAAGGCGATGGATGGAACTATATTAGAGACCATGTCCATTTTAATCTTGGAAGGTAAGCATCTCTAAGTTGTATTTTTCAATGACAATCTCTCTTCTTCTTTGAGCTTTGTTGGAAAGCATTTTCTTGTTTTCATGATTCCGACATATGGCAGATGGTATGCTGTTCTCGGGAAGTCAGAACTGGCCATTCAGCATTTAATCAGATTACTTGCATGTAGTCATCAATCAGCTGTAACTCAGGAAATGTTTCTGGGAGATTTCCTACATGTTTTTGAGGTAGTTTGTTTATGTACTGTTTGATAATTGCTGTCTTTTCATCCTGTTTAAGTTATTTTCAAGGTAATTTATTTTGTATACGCTTTTGTTTATTGCACTGTAGAGTGTCGGTAAAAAAGATGAAATGCTCAAACTGAAGTTGCCTGCCATTAATATGACATCACTGAGAATTCATTTTGAGGATCATCGCACATATGCCTCTGCTACAGCTGTAAGTTTGGAGTTACATAAGTCTTTTTAATAGTATCTCTTCTTTGAGTACTCTCAATTATTATAGTATATTTACAGTTTTACACAAACACTGAAATTTATCATCCGATTGGAAAAGATACTGAAGTCTTTGATGCAGGCTTTTTGAATGAGAGAGCAGAGGTAGCATTTATATTGTAACTATGGGTACCCCCAATGAGAAAAGTGTCTATGGCCTTTATTATCTAAAACATGGCTTTCATGAAATGTTAACTAATATTTGCATTTCTACTAAAAGCAATCTAAACTATGCTATTTGTACATTATCTAGAACATGACTCATGAAAGGATAACACTTCTTAATGAAAATAACAATTCATTTTTGATGGACATCGGCCTTGTAAATGTAGAATTGTATCTTTGAAGAAACACAGTTTATTTTAATGCAAGGCGTCACTAGAAATAATCAGTGAGAGTGGCAAATTATATGATGTGAAATGTGACAAACGTAAGTAGAACTTTAATAATATTAATATTAAATAACCAAGGTCACATGTCTGAAAGACATGCCTATTCAGCTATGTGGCCATTCAATTTACTTACGCACAACAGCACTTGCTATTGTGATTGTCTATATATATTCAACATATTCTATAAATTCTATATGGATTTCTCACTGTAGTCCTTTTGATGATGGATCTTTCATATATGAACCATTTTGGTTCATTACATTGGTATCAGAGCTTGTCTGATCCTGGCCTTTAGCACACCTCTTATCAGATCTTATCTGATTTTGGTCTTGGCCACATATTTTCAGAGTCAATTTGAAACCTGGGATTTTGGCCATTTCGATTAGTACTGCTAGCTTTTGGCCAAAGTTTTTTACAACCAATTTAAAAAAAAACATTGTGGATGAGAAGTATTATCAGTATGTACAAACAAACAGTGTTATTATACTTCAAAACACTAAATGCAAATAAAAGTAATAAACACAGTCCATCATACTTGCAAGAATTGTGTAGAAATCAGTGTTATTGGAACTGAACTGGTTCTGAAAAACCGGCCGGTTCGAACTGGCCCTCCGAACTGGAAATGACTGGTTCGGACCGGTTTGGAGACCGGTTCCACTGGTTCACAAGCCTGGGCATTAAAAAAGAAAATAATCAATTTTTATTTTTTTATTTTTATTTTTATTTTTAATTATTGTTTTTCCTAGTTACGAACGCTACACTGGTGAGCGTCTTGAACAGTGAAAACATGACTTTGGAAACATCGGCGAAAAACTTGCAAAATGCGACAACATTAAAAAATACAAGATATATTCATTTTTTAAAAATTAGAAAAATCATGAAAATTTAACAAAAATAGGGAAAAATCAGCAAGTTTCAGAAAAAAATGGGAAAAAATCGCTAGAGGAAAAAATGACGATTTTTTTCTTTCTTTTTCTTTTCTTATTTTAATTAATTAATTTATTATTTCTTTGAAAAATTGGATGGCCAAAAAAATTGCAATTTTTCATCACTTTGCTGAAAAATCGACGATTTTATCAAACATTGCCATTAGCGAGCATCTACGGAGCATTAAGGGAGCACATTGAGAGTGTCCGGGAAGCACGATTCCTGACATAGTGGTTCCAAAATTCGAAAAAGAAGTGTTATGTAGAATTGTACAAGTGCTTTCCAGAACCCCGTGGAAAGTGTGGTGGAACCATGTCGAAATTGTAGTTTGTCCCTTGGATCCGAGAGGCACTAGGCAACACGGTTCCGCGAGGCACTAGGCAACATTCAAGAAACAACCACACGTCACTTTCACTGCTGTTTACACTTTTTGTGGAGTTGGTTGCACCAGAACAGAGGAGAAGTCTTCCTATAGACTGCCACATCATACAACCACTTCGAATTGTTAGCCTTGATGCTGTTTATTTTGATTATGTCATAGCACTTTGTATTAAAGTTTTTGGATAAGCCTCATCTCTTGCACGAGATGGTAATAACTTTTAGGAACAAATTCCTTTTGTGGGGATGACAGTTTTATATTTTTGTATATATCTGACAAACTGCTATGAAGTAAGGGTTCATGGTTTTAGAATCTTAACTCATATGATCAATACTCTTTTTAGTGAATGAAATAGACAGAAACTTCTGAGGACTTATTACCATCTGGTGTGTGTATTGTCAATTTCCACTTGTGAATTTCCGTATCTTATTATCTTCAGTTGCAGTTTGCAATTCGTCATGCTGTTATGAGTTTTTATCAGTCTCTTGACATGTTCATTTGTTTTATCAATTTTTGTTTGTCTCACATAGTGAGCCTTCTTGGTAAAATATATATAATAACAGTGGGAAGAGCATCACTCATGACAATTATCTTTATAATATTTCAGTGATGAAATATTGTTGAACTGCTACTTGTGTTAATTTCTACCAATTTCAGTAAATTTCAGCTTTGTAGACCTACTATTTCTTCTCTCATTTTACATTTTCTTCTCCTCATAGGCTACAAACTCACTCTTTGCTACCACATCATGATCCAATACCCTCTTTTCAGTGGATTTGACTGAAATCTCTTTTCAGTGAATAAGAGTTTAAACCACCTACCAATCTCATAAAACAAATCATTAAATTGCCTTAGAGTTTAGGATGTCTCTGGTCAGGTGCTTGATGCAGTCCAAGTGTTGATTCCAACGCTAACACCGTCCTTTATAGGATTTGGTAGCCCACTCAAAATTGCCTTCATTGCTATTGCATTATGCACTTTGGATTCTTCTTCTTCTATTGTGCTTCCAGAAATTACTAAATTTCATACATGAAAACCTTGAGTCATCAAAATGAATTTAATTCTACCCTTCCATACTTCAAAATTTGTTCCATTCAACATGGAGGCTTTGACTACCTGATTTTTATTTGAATTTTTGACTAGGAGGTGGCCTTTGTCCTCTACTACTGGCCATCCTAGATGATGTCACCTCCTCCTCCTCCTCTGCCTTTTGTTCTTGCTCCTCCTCCTCCTCTACGTTTCCCCCCCCTGCACCTGCTACCTCCTATGCCTCAAGTGCCTTCGAATCCACCTCTAACCAATTAGGGACCGAGTCTATGATAGGTCTATGAGTCTCAACCCTCCATTTAACAATGGTGTTAATATGGTCCAATGAGATGGCTTCCACATCTGGGGTTTTCTGAAGTTGTCTCACCCACAATTGGAGATTGTAGTAGGCGTAGATCATATCATTGAGGCCTTGGGACCCCAACTTGTACTAGGGTCATAGATTATAAATTAGTACTTAAAAAATTTAAATATTAGAAATAATAAATTATAATTTACAATGAATTCAAAAATTTAAGTCATTTTCTTTTTCCTTGTTGTGCTTTTTGCTGTGTATTTTTTCAAATAAACTCCAGTTGCGCTCACACCCAGAGGAATTGTATGTTTGGCTGAGCACTCAAATGGCAAGATTTTGAAGATGGAGTACTGTGCCACCATAGCTTGTCCACCAAGCTTCTACAAGTTAAAAGAAAAAAGAGAAACATAAAAAATAGTTAAAAAATTGAAATTCTAGACTTGAAGCAAATTATGAAGATACAATGAATTATGAAATTTGAAAGTTGAAACAAATTGAAGCTTACCTGGCATTTTGGTCGTCCTATTCTTAATATCCATAATAAAACCAAATGTGCCACTTGCCATCCTATATATTTCTATTTCTTTAGAAATTTCTATACTTGTTGCTCAGTTGCCACCATCCTTTGAACATAAGTGAGGAATCCATCCATCACCTCGGCTTCAAATATGAAACCACAGGAGTAAGAAAATGCGGGGTTGAGGTAGATACTTGCAACATGAATGGGGTGATGGAGGGTATTGTTCCATCCCTAATCAATTATTCTCCATATCAACTATTGTTTCTCAAACCCCTCGTCCCCATTATCTTCATAATAGGAACGAATGGCTTCATTGGCCCTATCCATGGCCTCATACAAGTAGCCCATTACGGGTTTGTCTCCATTATCAAACCGAAGAACCCTTACCAAAGGTTCCGAAATGACACACACCTCCTCCACTCCTGCCCAAAAGCTCGGATCATATGAAACTTGTCTACATATGCCCTCTCCCTCTGGTTTGTGGCGAATAGATAAAGCACAACAATGTTGTGAAAGAAACATGGTCTTCACATCCCACATAGAATTCAACAAACACTGAAGAGACATGAAACTAGTGGCAAATTGTGTAATGGCAGGACGCACCAACTCTTTATTGTTGGTGAATCTTCTCATCAAGAAAAACACAAATGCATGATTATATATAAATTTTTGTTATGCTCGTGGATGATTCAACAATATCCCTCACAAAAGGAATCTTCTTTATATCCTACATCATCTAATCAATACAATGTGAAGCACAAGGTGTCCAAAGCAAGTTAGGATACCTCTCCATAAGCAACTTGCCGACAACAAGCATTGTTCGTTATGACTTGGACAACATTTTGTGGACCTATTTCCTGAATGAAGGCCTTTTCATTTTGAAGAAGAGGCCCTCTCAACTCCGCAAAGGTTGGGGCTTTGTACCTCGGGCTAACAACAACATCATTAAACATAGGTTGGTAGAATGGGTTGGTCTTGGCAATTTTGAAAGGAACATCACTCCATAGAAGACACTTATTGATCAACTTGTTAGTTTCCTCTTTTCCTTTTTTTTAAGTGCTGTTTTGATCCCAGGTTGTGCACCATGTGTGGTTCTAGGAACAAAAAAAGATGAGAAAGCAGAGGGGTTGAGCCATGTGGGTGTGGAATGTGATGTTGAAGAACCACTCACTTCCCCACACTCCCGACGCCCCTAAATTTGACTTTTTACCGCTGCCCTTTTGTCTTTGGCATCATCTTTATCATGCAGTGATTTAATGACCTTCTGAATGATTTCTAGAGTTACATCTGGGCAAAGTCCCAGAATTTGCCCCAGATGGAATTTTAATCTGTTGACACCCCCTGACATACGCTTGCCACACAACTTGCATTTCAAATATTGTCTATTGACATCCCGCTCTCGGGTATAGGATCAGGTTCACCATATTCCCACATAGGGTCCAAATTCCTCGGCATTTTGTTTGAGACTTTGAACTTGAATTTGAATCTCGAGCACAATTTTTTTTGAAAAAAATAAAAAATGGCCATCACATAAGAACAATGTTTTAAAAACCGGAACCGGTGACCGGACCGGTGGACCTAATGAACCGGGTTTCTAACCGGAACCGGTCTAACCGGGAGCGGTCAGATCTCAATGAACCGGTTTTAAAAAAAATACATTAAATAATTATTTTTTAATAAAAAAAAACTATTTTTAAAATTTGCAACCATGATTCCAAGCCAATAGAGACAAAATATGCAAAGTTTGCTCATTTATATACCATGCAAAGGTGAATATATCAAAATGGCACCGAGTGCAATACATATCATCGAAAATACATAAGAAATGAGGCTCCAAATGGCCCATAAAGTCCAAAAACAATGCTACAAGCTATGAGGCCATTGGCCTAATACAAGACTACATATTAGTGATCAACAACATAATCACTCCTCATCATGATCAAAATTATCACCACTCCTAGACAAGGGATCATCAACATGAGCTACATAAATAATATGGCTCAAAGTTTGAGGACTCCTAAAACTCCTCTACAACTTTAGTAGTAGTAGCAGTAGCAAAAATAGACATCAAAACTACAAATCACTGAGCAACATGGTCTCTCATGAAACTCATCATTAATTCATCGCTACTAGAAATGGATTATGGGATCATCAACAAGAGATACATAAACATCATCTAGCTCAAAGTCTTCAGACTTGGATTGCTCAACCTTATAACATGATAGAAATTGAAAAAGTTTAACATGCCTAACCAATGATTTTGGTTTGAGTGAAGGGTTCATTTCCTCAACCTTAAAATACGATAGAAAAAGATTAGCATGTCTAACTAGTTGTTTTCCTTTGATTGAAGGGTACATCAAGGTTCTTAAAGGACTTCATGCTCTTGATCAAATGCCAATATCATACCCTTACACATGATAGAATCAAATGGAAACATTGCAAATTCCCAAACCATGAAACCCTGAAAACCATTAAGTCTGCTGAATTTTGACTGAAACCTAAAATTCTAGTTTCTCCATATGAAATCCAATGAGGTCGAAACCACTCTTAAACATCCTGAGTCATTTCATGGTAATGTTAAAAATTTAAGAATTTAACATTACCATGAAATGTCAATGCTTCCCTTATCTCCACATCAGCCCTAAAACTCATTTATGGCCGTGCGTGGGTCCACATAGGGAAAGAGTAGCTAAATGAACCCCCCCATTGGCTCCAAATCAGCCCTAAAACATAACTGCCGCCGAAAATGTGGGTCCGCGGATGAGTTAGCACCTAACCGGCCGGTTAGGAACGAAACCGGCCGGTTTATGCATAAACCGGCCGGTTAGGTCCGGTTTTTTCAAAAAACAGGCAAAATGCCCTAGGTAGCCGGGTTGCCTGGCCGGTTTCAACCGGTGGGCTATCTAACCAGCCGGTTTGGCCGGTTACCGGTTCAAACCGGCCGGTTTTTAAAACACTGCATAAGAAGCAAACATAATTGTAATTGTTAATTTTAAATTTTAAATGCTTCTTCTCACTCACTAAAGTTATCAATGAACACACTCAGATTCACTAAATGAGGGTTTAAATTTTTGAATTTTTAAAACATGTAAACAATCTGAGCGTTTTGATTCAAATTTCTAAGGAACAACAAGCTAAAAACAAACTGATAGACGGATTTAAAAGGCCATTTGTGTTACAAAAACTGAGAGAGAAATTAAAATACATACATGGCAGCAGCAAATCGGCACCCTGAGTCTCTCACATTGAGCAGTGGACAAATCTCCAAATCCATGCCACAAAACTGGTAAATCTCCTCCTCTTGGGCAGTGGCAATCACCTCCTCTCTCCACAAGGACGAGTGGTGGAAGTTTGAGTGAAAATTTCTCCCTTTTCCTCACTTATGCGTGGCCTGGACAGTCTGCGATTTTGTGCGTGAACTCCTGATTTTATTCCGACTTTTACAATAAAGTCATGAGTTTTTCGATTTTGAAAAAGTCAGTAAAATCTCGGCCGATAACATTGGGCAGCTCAAAAAATCGGGGTTTGCCGATTTTATCGCAACTTTTTCCATACTGTTTTGTATTACATGCAGGGGTGCAAATATGTAAAACTTCATTGAGACAAAGTACAAGTTCTGAGATACATAAAGTTAATGTTTTGAGACTACATAAACATGGGGGCTCAAAATGGTCTCCAGAGTCCAAAAATTATAAAGCTGCAATCTAATGAGTAAATGTTGAATAAATGCTGAGAAGCGTGCTGAAGTGAAATGCCCAAATAATTAACAGTAGCATAAGTACTAGATGATGTTTTGTTTTCGGCATTGCATTTCTTTAGCAGCCTTTACATCGTTTTATTGTTTTTCGAACGTCTTGCTGATTGTTGTCCCATATGTATGTGGCAATGTGCTTATTTTTAGTTATTTAGTTGTTATAATTATGCTGTTTTGAATAAATGCTGAGAAGCGTGCTGAAGTGAAATGCCCAAATAATTAACAGTAGCATAAGTACTAGATGATGTTTTGTTTTTGGCATTGCATTTCTTTAGCAGCCTTTACATCGTTTTATTGTTTTTTGAACGTCTTGCTGATTGTTGTCCCATATGTATGTGCTTATTTTTAGTTATTTAGTTGTTATAATTATGCTGTTTTTGTATTTACGAAGTTCTGCATTCAGATTCTTTTACCAGAAAAGACATGGCAATATTTGGAGGAAGGATTAGTTCCTTCAACATCCCCGACATCAAGTAACTGGTTAGATTCTGCAGCAAGGTCTTCTTCCAAATCTTTGAAAGGGAAAGATAGCAATATTTGTATTGCTGGAGGTATAATCTTTCTCTTGGACTTGAATGGATGGGATTTTACATTTTCTTCTGAAGATAGGACTCATGATGTCTTCCAAAACACTGTATGTAGCTTCCTTAGAAAAAAGAACACGACATACTGATTTAGTATAGACTATGTCTGATTGATGTTATGTATCTCTCGCACAAAGTAAATAGCTTGTGGTACAGATCCTTCTTGTCGTTATAAACTGTGTGATAACACCATGGTAAAGAAGCAGCATCACCTTCTTTCCTATTATAGATTCAGCTTCTATGAACCTTGCATCATGTTCTGTTTTCTGTTTTTATCATCTGTTCATGATTAAGGTGTTATAAACCAAAATATCGTACCTTCATCTCTTGAAATTGGCTACATAATTCATAGTGTTTGATTTGGAGCAATTTTGTCTGTGGATTTTTATAACGGCCAAAGTAGATTAGCACCCATTGACTATATATTCATGTCTACAAGTACAATCCCTACATGTTTCAAACCAATGGAACCAACTTCATGCAGCAGGATGTGAAAATGGATCTAGGGCAACTAGTTAATTTAAAACATTTATGCTGTAGAACATAATGAGGCTAGAGACCTTCAAGTTGAGTCATCTTTGTTCCATCCAGGTGGCTAGAGAATTGAACATGGTGAACACATCCATGGGTAATGTCTTCAGTGTTGTGATAAATACATGAGTTTGTAATGTACATAAACTAAATGACATGATGATAATAATAATAATAATAATAATAATAATAATCTTAAAACATAAACTCAAGCATCACAAGTCTTACCCATTCAGCGTTAATATAAAATGTCACTATGAAACATGCATCGGTCAGTCGTGTTATAGATTATTAATTTATCCTTGATGGATTTCAAGGCTGTCATTAGGTTGAATAGTTTCTAACTAATGAACAGATTTGTTCATTACATTGCTATCGGAGCCATTCTTGGGCAATGTTTTCCTGGGCAAGTTCAAGACTCATTGGCATGTGGCCAAAATTGTCTGATGGTGCCAGAAGATCTCTTTGGGTTATGGGCAGTATTTTTTTGAGAGAAAAAAGAAAAAGAAAAAAGAAAGAAAAAAAAAGAAGACTAAACAAATGTGATCATCTCTGTTGTCGGTTGAGGGGCTAGGCCAAATATAGTTCATAAGAAGAAATAACCCGTATTGCTACAGTCACTGTT
Source organism: Pinus albicaulis (assembly GCA_034641835.2). NCBI lineage: Eukaryota > Viridiplantae > Streptophyta > Pinopsida > Pinales > Pinaceae > Pinus > Pinus albicaulis. The sequence goes on from CM076572.1 coordinate 452,266,412, forward strand.
GAGTATGAGAGAGAACTCACAAAATACAGGAATCTAATGAAGGAAGTCAAGGAGAAATGTGTGAGGAAAGCAGTGGAATAAAATAGCAGAAAAGATAACACCAAATACATGTTGTGGTTCCCTTTGATATACTCCCATGTGAGCTATTCTTCTTCCCAAGGTTGTGGTTCCTAGCAGTGCACTATTGCTTTGTATTTTTCTCTTTCATTTTAGACTCTAGTTCTTAGATCTTGTTACGTTAGATCTTCCTACATCTCACTTTTACAAGAGTAGCCTTTGTTGAGAAATTAAATGAGATGGCAGTTAAAGAATTTCTCGTATTATGACATTATCATGTGATGTTTCTTGTTATTATATGTGTTCTTTCGTTTTATCTTTTCTTATCATCAATACTAATTCCAAACAACAAATAGAAGAGGACAGAAGATGTAGGCACACTGCCATGGAGAAACCCCACTCTTTGGGGAAAACCCAGTCAAAATTCTTCCTTTAGTAGATTCAAAGATGAGATGACCAAGACCCTATACTAGAGACATCCTCGATCAAGTTATCCTTTTCATTTCACTGTCACTGTGTTTGCACTGAGATCATCTCTTCATCATTGTCATGGCACCGAGATCTCGTCAATGTAGTATCCCTGAGACCTCATCACTGTCATGACACCATGATCTCACCTTTGCAATAACACAGAAGTTCTGTTGTAGCACTGAGTCCAAGTGATCTTGTAATAGCTTCCGAAACTGATGTGGCACTGAAACCCAATGTTACGAGACTCAGAATCAGCAATAAATCGGCGAGGCAAAAGAGCGAAGAGTTTTAATCGGATTGGGAAAAAATTGGAAAAAATCAGTGAGTTCAATAAATAAAGATATACACATCTGCTTCTAAAAGTGTATAAAATACTGCATAAAATCAATAAAAAAAACAGTAACCGAAATCTCTTGATTGCTGCTGAAATGAACAGATAATGGTTTGCTACTGAAATCTCAAGCTGAAGCTAACACTAGAACGCCTCTATTGCGTGGAGTAAACTAATCTAAAACCATGCCTTTATTACCTTCTCGACATATGAGTTGTCGAGCCTGAGCAGTGAGAAGTGAGTTACAAACCTACTTTCAATTTTTAACCTATTAATCCATGCGGCGAACAATGCGGCAACCCTAAAAGTTAAAATTTGTGCTCGCTGAGTTGAGGGCTGAAAATTGCCTAATTCGAAATTAATCGGCGAGTCACGAGTCAAACTCCCGTTGACCACGAGTCAAACTTGGTCAACGCGAGTTTGACTCGCCGAGAGTTGAATCGAATCATTTGAGGGAAGACTAGAGTTTGACTTGCAATTAATCGCGAGTGATCAGAGATTCATGTTGCATTGCTGAAGCCTTCACTGTAATGTATCTACAAAAGTCTGTAATGATAGACCATCTCTGTGATAACCGAAACCAGTAACATCTCTGTATAGTACTGAAGTAATCCAATCTTGCATCTCTATGATTAGCCTGAAAATATCTCCTTTTGTTATGGCATCGAAACCTCTACCTGAAGTGACCCTAACTGTAATCTGATCAAACTTATTTCAGAGAGATCCGAATTTCTTTTGTGTGATTTATGCGAAGTCCACACTTGTATTTATAGTAGTTTCCCACAGTAAATAAGCCGGCATGTCCTTGTGAAGAGGCGCGCCTTTGTTTTGAGCCGACTTGAGTTCATTTTGCTAGCGATTCCTTGAGGCAGACTTGAGGATGAAGAGGTCGACTTGAAGAGGCTGAGTTGATGAAGAGGATGACTTGATGGAGTAGTCCAAACTATAAATTGACTTTGAATCAATCCTAATTACATGATTTAAAAGCCTAGAATGGATCAATTTAAATCTGTAATGACTAACCTAGAAGTCCACAATGGGGACCTTAATCTAAATATGACCCATGTATGAAACCCATGCTTTAATAAGTCATCTAATAATAATAAATTCTTTTTTTGACAAAGATATTAATAATGAAGACCGAACCTAGTTACATTCTTCAACAACCTTTGCAATCCCACTTTGTAATAACATTGAAGTATTTAGTAGTCCTACTGACCTATTTGTGGTGATTGGTTGGACATTAATAAAATTTTCTTATCTTATATTATTTCTCACCAAATTACGCTGGTAAAGGGTTGGTTCAGAAGTGATTTTATTTTGTGGAAGGATTTGTTGAATTAAAACCCTTATCAGTGGCACACACGAAGGACTTTTATCTATTCTCAAAAGATTTAAGGGTTGGCAAGGCTATTTTATGTTGATTTTTAATGTACCTTGGACAAGTGGTTTCCCATGGGTTAGTCTCTACCTAGGGAATAGTGTCAAAATAATTCTTTTCCTATGTGTGACTTTATAAAGTGAAAGTGACTTTATAAGTGGTAAAGCCAATGTTAAATTATAAAGTGAAAGTGCCTTTATAAGCGGTAAAGTCAACGCTAAATTATAAAGTGAAAAATGACTTTAGACATAAAGTACAATGTGGGTACTTTATTTAATGGGTGAGTTAACAAATAGAAAGAGAGAATTAAATGCACATTTATTCTCATCCCATGATCTAAATGAATTTGAACCATTAGATCTTAGGGTTGCCCAAAAGTCATTTAGGGAAACAAAAGGGGGAAAAGAAAAGAGAGACTGCATTCATTCATTCATTCTTCATGAGCAGATTGGAGAAAGGAGGTTGAGGGCTGGAGAAAAGTTTCGAAGGAGAAATTTGCTGCAGCAAGCTAAAGGAGTGATTTCTGGGCAAAGATGGGCACGAAAATCAAGTCATAGAAGACAACAGAAGGTACAGTGCGAACAACATTCAATGCTGTGAGATGCACACAGTTCGAGAGAAGTTTTTGAGAAAAAACCTGTATAGTCTGTATAGTGGTACAGAAATCCGTACAGTACAGTCCGTATTCGTACAATACATATTTTCAGCTTCAAGTTGGCACAAAAATAGAGGCAAAGTGGGCACGATTTTCAAGGAGTTTTGGGCTGAAGAGATAAGTTTCACTTTGTTGTTTTGTTTTGTCTGCTAATGTATTTTTTCTGAACTTGAAAGATAAATAAATTTGAAGAGCTCTCTAATAGGTTTTCCCCGGAGAAGATTGAAGGGGTTTTGTGTGGGTCTAAGTTGACCAAAAATTTGTATATTTTTTTTGTGTAGCTGGTCTGTTTATGTCCATATTTATTTTCAACATGTTTTGACAATCCCATGTGTTTTAATCTGATAATTTCATTTCCAGAATTCTATATTTTGAATGTATGTTTATGGAAAACAACATTTAACGGATGGGAGTGATAAGGTGAAATTGAAACTGGGTTGGGATTGCAGGAAACTTTTTAGTCTTTAAATTTCAGCATGGTATCAGAGCTATAGGTTGAAAATTTCCGTTTGAACAACAAACAGTAGTTTGGGACAAAAAACAATGGTTTGGACCAAAGTTACCTGGGAGCGGGAGCGGGAGTGGAGCGCGGAGCGCCATTTTTAAAAGCTTCCAGTCCGGAGCGTTTTCGGGAGCATTTATATATATATATATATATATATATATATATATATATATTTATTTATTTATATTTTTTATATTTTGATGCATATATGTCAACAAAAACATGTAGAATGATGAATTAGACATAAAAAACATAAAAACATAGATTGAATCATATAACATCAATCATCTAGAAGTTATAATCTTCATCAACCACGCCCACAAGTTGGAAGCATACAACATATTGACTCTTGAGTCTCGCAAATCATCAATCTAAAGGTTTCAAGCTTTCAAATTCAATATATAACATTTATCATCATTGATATATAGCATTTATCATCATTGATTTCAAATTTCAATATCTGACATTTATCATCATTGATTCATTGATTTCAAAATTCAATATACATTTATCATCATTGATATATAACATTTATCATCATTGATTTCAAATTTCAATATCTAACATTTATCATCATTGATTCATTGCTAAGTTGCATGAAACGGGGAAACGAAAACGAGTTTCCGAAATGGGAAGCGAAGCGAAACGCGACCTCCCCAAATTTTGGAAACGGGGAAACGTGGTATATATATATATATAATTTAACTTTATATTAGAATTTAGGACATTTAAGAAATATTATGTGAAATCATAAAAGTTTAAAACATACATGATACATGATAAATTCAAAACATAAACTATTACAAGTTACAACACATTTACTCATGAATGATAACAGACACAATGGAAATAGCAATCTCGGAATATCGGATTGGTGCTCTTGATTAAATATGAGTTCCATACCCTAATACATGACAAAATACGATGGAAACATTGCAATCACCCAATCCTGAAATCCTGAAAAACTGATAAGTCTGCTGGATTTTGAATGAGATCTAAAATTCTACTTTCTCCATATGAAATCCAATGAGGTCGGAACCACTCTCAAACATCCTGAGTCATTTCATGATAATGTTAAAAATTTAAGTAAAAGGATGAAAATGAAGATTAAGGAGAATGTCACTTTTACTTTAAGAATTTAACATTACCATGAATCACATATAAATACTAGGGCCATAGGCTTTAAAAATCCATCTACAAGCATCCATAAACGATTACAATAATGTTAAAAAGCACGAAAACCGGAAAAAAAAAAACCAACTTAAATCGCTTTAAAGGCAAGGAAACGTGGCCGTACGGCCCGGAAACGCGTTTTCAGCTGTACTGGCAACGTTTCTTGTACGGGAAACGTGCCAGTACGGCCGGAAACGCGTTTCCAGGCCGTACGGTACGCGTTTCCGTATCGTTTCCGTACGGAAACGAACCCCTTTCCAGCGTTTCCTGCAACTTAGATTCATTGATTTCAAAATTCAATATACATTTATCATCATTGATATATATCATTTATCATCATTGATTCATTGATTTCAAAATTCAATATATAACATTTATCATCATTGATTCATTGATCACCATATAACTTTCATGAAGCATCATATTCATAATTCATAATGACTTGTAAGCAGTAAACTTATAAATGCCAACTTCAAAGTTTCACCTTTCAAATTCAAACTTCAAACTTAAATTGTCATTAAATATATGAAATCAGAAAGAGTCAAATTTCAACTGTTCAATTGTCAACAACAAATAGAAAATACTAGTAAACAACAAATCTATTTTGTCTGGCTGGCCCCTTGCCACGCCCACGAGAAATGTCTAATTTTTGTGAGCCACGAGGAAATGTTGGTCTTCTAGTACTCTCAGGAGTACCACGACCACGACTAGAAGGTGGAGGTTGGATCTGCAAAGGAACAACAGTGTGATATCGAGGAGTGGCACTGGCACTAGCACCCGCACTGCTACCAGTAGATGGTGGGACTGGCCCTGTGTGTGGCGGTGCTGCTGATGCTTCATCATCATCCCTATAAAGTTCTGCTTCCAATTCTTCCAGATGTAACGTGCCGTCCTCCAAATTATCATCCTCTGGGTTGTTGTCCCAGACTCTGTATGATTGATCCTCATTTGTCCGATCACAGTAATGGCTCAACAACCTCAAGTTATAATGCACATAAACCAAGCTTTCAGCTCGGTTTTCATTCAGCCCGTTTCTTCTCACATTGTGTATAAAGCTGTAGGTGCTCCAACACCTCTCTGCAGAAGAAGTGTTCACAACTTGTGAGAGAACTTTTTTAGCCAACTTTGGCAAAAGTCCCATGCCGCCATATGCTTCCCACCATGTGAGAGCATCGAATCTGTCCCTATCTTCCATTGCATGGAATGAACCAAAGTTAGCAGTGCAACTGAAGTATTTGCCTAATTCAAGGCGCAATCTAGCACACTCTTCCCTGTCAGGTACCAATTTGTCCAATGCCTTCATGTACCCTTCTTGTACCTCTGGATCTGTGTGAGGTTTCACCCTAACCCCACCTCCAGGTGCAAGTTGGCCCAACCAAGATGGAGAGTAATATTTTGGCGTAAGGATATATGCCAAAGCATGTAGTGGAACATTGAGTTTATTCCACCGTGCACACACACAGTCATGAATCACAGCATACAAGTTGGGATCATTATCCTTAACAATATCTTTTATTTGCCCCAACATGCTATCCATTTGCTCATAAACCTCTCCAATCACTGGTTTATTAGTATCTGCAAAGCGAATCATGTTATAAATGGGCTTGGTAAAACTCAAAATTTCCCTCACACGTGCCCAAAACAGATGGTCAAGGGCGGTCTCCTCCACATGTTCGAAACCTTGCCTGTCAACTATTGTTGCCGCCCTGTCCTTTAATAGTTGCTAGTGTGGGCTTGATACCATTGCAGCCAATGACTCTCTTACTTTCAAAAGGCGCCTGAAGGTGAGGTAATAGCTAGCAAATCTAGTTTTTGCTATTTTCAACAACTCCAATTTGGAGTGAGTACGGAAAAGACCATGGGTATTGCTATGATTTGTAATAAATTTTATCATTTTTTTACCTCTCTTGTACAAATCACCAAGCCATTTGAATTGAGGTTGTTTGTTTTTGATGATATCATGCATCAAAAGGTTCATTGTGTGAACCAAACATCCAGACCAAAAAATGTTGGGGTATTTATCCTCAATAATTGCTCCTGCTGCCTTACAGTTAGCAGCTTTATCAGTGATGACCTGTATGACATTGTATGGCCCAGTCTTTTCAATTATATCAAGTAATGGTTTTGCAATGTTAATGCCAGTTTTGAATTTATCTGAATAATCATATGCTGCCAGGAAGACTGCACCACTAACCGACACAGCCAAAACATTTATCAATGGTTTTCCTCTTACATTGGTCCATCCATCAGAGACAATGGACAACCCATGCTCATTCCACGAACTTGTCATTCTAGCCAAAGAATTGTTTATTTGAGCTCTTTCATGATCAAGACCCACGGTTTTGGCCTTGTCATACCTAGGGCTTTTGTATCCTTTGGGGGCATCATTAATGGTAGAAACCATTTCATGCCATTAAGGTGAGCGAAGAGCATTGAATGACACCCCACATGCATATAGAAACCGGTAAACTTTTGAATCCACATCATTCCTACACCCTTCGTCTAGGAAATCAGATATGGTTCTACGCCTTAATCCAGTGCCACTGCTTCCAAAACCACTGGCATGGGTGGAAGTTGAACTTGTTTGTCCATGATGTGTTGGGCCTGAATCAACGAAACCCCTAGATCTTTTAAATGATCTCTGTAGGGCAACCCCCTCTTCCTTCCTATATATCTCTCTCTGTGGTGCTGGCACAAAAGCACAAACTTTGATTCCAATATTTTTAGTTCCATCCCCTGGCATTATCGCACAAAGGTGCCTTCTCGCACGGGTGTATGAACCATGGTATTGTTTATTGCAATGGGGGCAAATAAATTTAGTGGTTCCACCACCTTTCCCTCCTTCCATTTTCTGAACATATTTCCACAAAGGAGTTTGGTCTTATTTAGTTGGGGAATCTATGTTCTCAGGTTCTCCACTTCCCACTTCCTCCTCAGCATAATCCTCCTCCTCTTCAGGATTTTCTTCAGATCCACCATAACCCTCCTCTTCATCCTCCTCTTCTCTGATTTACCTCTTTCTTCTAGCACTCTCCAACACCATTATCACAAAGAAAGGAACCAACATGAGGAAAATCCCTAGCCATATAGCCATCATGGAAACAAGTTTCAAGTTTCTAGCCTGCAAAACAAATGGAAAAATGCCAAATGGGAATAGGAAATGCAACATAGGAAAAAAACAATTCATTTTTTAAGTTTTAAATCCAATAAAATGCAACATTCAAGAAAAATTCAAGTTTTCATTTCTAAACAATTTAACAATCTACAAATTCATCCTAGAAAATACTAATTTGGATTAGAAGGCCTACCTCTTTCTTGCAATCCTCCTGTTGCCTTGCTCCTTGCTCTCCTTCAACTCTTGCTCTCGCTCTCCTTCAACTCTTGCTCTCGATCTCTCAACAGTTAACAAACAATAAAAACTAAAATGAAACCCCCCCCTCCCAACCCCTTTTAAACAATTCTATTTTTCACATAAAAAAATTTCCGCGCGGCGGGAAACGTTTTTTTTTTCCGGGGAGCGTTCGGGAGCGAATGCTCCCCGATCGCTTCCGGCGTTTAAAAAACGCTCCCGAAGCGTTTTTTAAACGTCGGAAGTGCTCAGGGAGCATTCGCTCCCGAGCGCTTCCTGAAACGCTCCCGAAAAGGCAGGGAGCATTTTAACAGGTTCGGAAACGCGCTCCCGAAAATGCTCCCCTCAGGAAGTGTTTTCGGGAGTGCATTTCCGAGCGTTTCCAAAACGCTCCCGCACGGAGCGCGTTTCGGAAATGGGAACGAAGGGGGTTTGAAGCTTCCCCGCAACCTAGGTTTGGACAACAAACTGAATTTTTGGAGAACAAACTGATATTTTGGGACATCAAGGTGAAATTTCACACGGACTGAACTTTTGGGACAACAAGGTGTGCTGGAAAGTTCATTTCTCCATTTTTTTGGTTTTGTAAGTTTTGGACAACAAACTGATATTTTGGGACAACAAGGTGAAATTTCACGCAGACTAAACTTTTGGGACAACAAAGTGTGCTGGAAAGTTCATTTCTCCATTTTCTTGGTTTTGTAAGTTTTGGACAGCAGTCATGGCCATGTTCTTATGCATAGAGGACAGACTGGATGGGATATCCAACTACGTCATTTGGAAGGACAGAATTCAGACAGTGTTTGAGGAGGCAGCAGTTTAGGACATAGTGCGGCATGAGGTTGTGCCTCCTACTGATGTAGATGAACTTGCTGAATTCACAAAAAAATAATGCAAAGGCAAAAAGGATTTTGATGGACAGTTTGAAGGATCATGTGAGAGGAAAACACATATGCATATCAGATGTGGACAACTTTAACCACTTTCTATGAGTACCAATGAGAGTAGGAAGATGGTACTCAAAGAACAATTGAAGAACATTAGGATGACAAAGGTTGAAAGTGTAGTTCATTATCTTGGCAGGGTCAAACAAATATGTGATGATTTGACTGTTATTGGTGAGGCAGTTGCACCCACAGAGTTAGTCAGGATAGCTGTAGCGAGGCTTCCTAAGTCTTGGGAGTTCTTCGGAGATACTGTTACCTCTAGGGAGAATCTTCCCAATTGGGACAGATTCTGGGATGATTGTGTGCAACATGAGATACGAAACGCTGACAGTTTTGGGTGAAGATAGCAGATGAGGAGGATGTAGCCTTGACAGCCAGGGGGAAGAACAAAGTGAAGGCCAAGAAAGGGGCCTCATCAGATGGAGTTAAGGGAAAGGAGAAGAAAAATAAGAAAGATACAGATATGTCCAAAGTCAAATGTTGGGCATGTCAGAAGATGGGACACTATGCTGCTACGTGTCCTGCGAGGAAAAACAAGGGGAAGAAGGGTACTGCAGCTTCAGTAGAGGTGGAGCAGTTTGTTTCACAGTTTGACAAGGACTTTGCATTTATTACTTCTACATCTAGTAGGAGTTCATCATCTGATGTGTGGTACATAGACAACGGGGCTTCCCGCCATATGGCAGGTGCACGGGAGTTATTTTTAGAGCTTGCAGAGAGGCACTTGATATTGAGATTGTACTAGGAGATGACCGCACTGTGAGAGCTGTTGGTGTGGGGACTGTGACCTTTGAGAGGGAGTCTTTGCCTCCTTTGAAGGTCATGGATGTTTTGTATGTTTCGGGGATGAAGAATAACTTGATTTCAGTGTCTGCTATGGAGGAGAAGGGGTTTGACGTGACTTTCTCAAAAGGGCAGGTATTGATGCTTCCCAAGGGAGCTTCCATCACTTCGGCCAAAGTGATTGGATTATGCTCTGGGAGACTATACAAGTTCAGTTTTCAGTCGGCAGGAGCATTGGTGAGTAGCACATCTGGTAGGACTCACACTAGTACCACCAATAGTAGAGACTTGTGCGAGTTATGGCACCAGAAGATGGTGCATATGCGTCATGGAACTTTGAGAGTTTTGAGGGAGATCACTACTGGAATTCTTGATTTCAGTGTCGAGCATTATGAGGTCTGCAGAGGGTGTGCTTTGGGCAAGTACACCAAGTTACTATTCTCAATGAGCGACAACAAATCTATAGGTATACTAGACTTGATTCATACTGATGTTAATGGTCGTATGGCTCATATGTCTTTGGGTGGTTATGAGTATTATGTTATATTCATTGATGACTACTCTAGAAGGACTTGGATATATTTCCTGAAGACCAAGGGTGAGGTCTTCAGTCACTTTAAAGAGTTCAAAGCTCTTGTGGAAAAGCAGAAAGGTAGGAAGATTCAGGTCTTGAGGTTAGACAATGGTGGTGGGTACACCGATGGTGGGTTTTCTGACTTCTGTGCATAGGAGGGCATTTGGAGAGAGTTCACGGTTCCTTACAATCCCTAGCAGAATGGGGTGTTTGAAAGGAAGAACAGAGCTATTGTTGGGGCTGCTAGAACAATGATTCATGATCAAGGGTTGCTTTTATTTTTGTGGGTTGAGGCTTGCAATACTGTTGTTTATCTTCAGAATAGGAATCCTCACAGAGTATTGGGGAATATGACTTCGGAGCAGGGTTTGACTAGAGAGAAGCCTCATGTGGGACATCTTCGTATCTTTGGATGTCTCACATATTCTTATATCCCCAAGGAGCAGAGGATGACGTTGGAACCCATGGCAAAGAAGGGTATCTTTATGGGTTACAGCGAGACTTCGAATGCTTATCGGATCTTCATTTCTTCTAAATGGAGAGTGGTGATTAGGAGGGATGTGAAGTTCGAGGAGTAGAGGGCCTATCGGAGATCACGAGAGTACGATGAGAGAGAGTCATAGACTTCTCCTCAGCAGCGATGTTAGGTACAGGGAGCAGGAATTCAGGGTTCTGAATCGACTGGTACAGGAGGTACTTCAATGTTAGTGACATCTGGGGCACTAGTGGTGAGTTCACTGAGCACTTCTTTAGGGAGTCCACTGGTACAGAGTTGACATGGCACTTCAGCTAACACAGGCACATGTGTCGATACAGGTTCTTCGAGGACAGGTGCTGGTATAGGCACACCAGGGTCAGTTGGCAGACCTTCAGGTTCACTAGACTGGGTGGCAGAGGATGAGCTTCCCTATGGGGAAGCTTCTTCAGGGAAGAGGAGGCCCAAGTGGTCTTGAAGGAAGCGGAGTCCGTTGGTCCTTTGAAGAGGGTGAACAGGGAGAGTGTGCCACTTGAGCGGTTTTGCAGTTATGTAGCCAAGGCTAAAATCATTGTTGACTCTGAGCCTACTAGCTATGAGGAGGCTTGCAACTAGGAGGTATGGAGAGAGGCTATGGTGGTGGAGTATGCCTCTATCATTAAGAACAATGTTTGGGAGGTGGTGCCTAGGCCTGAGGGCAAGTCAGTTGTGACTTCGAGGTGGCTCTACAAGATCAAACATGCTGCGGATGGCAGCATTGAGAAGTTCAAGGCAAGGTTTATGGCTAGAGGGTTCTCACAGATAGAGGGAGTTGACAATGATGAGACCTTCACTCCCATAGCTTGGTACACTTCTATCCGGTCTCTTATTTCTATTGCTGCAAAAATGGGTTGGCAGATCCATCAGATGGATGTAAAGACCACATTTCTGAACGAAGTTATAGTGGAGGAGGTGTATGTTGAGCAGTCACAATGCATTGAGGTACTTGGGTGGGAGACCCATGTATGCCGGTTGAGGCGAGCACTCTACAGACTTAAGCAAGCTCCGAGAGCTTGGTATTTGAGGATTGATACTTACTTGCAGTAGATGGGTTTCACGAAGAGTGATGCAGATCTGAACCTATACTACATTGTTGTAGGGGATGATCCGCTCATTCTTGTGCCATATGTTGATGACTTGTTCATTACTGGGTCAAAGAGATTGATTAGTGGTTGCAAGGAGGATCTTGCTATGGAGTTCGAGATGAAGGACATTGGGCTGATGCATTACTTTTTGGGGCTTGAGGTGTGGCAGGGGGAGCGGCATATCTTTCTGGGGTAGGGGTGGTATGTTGTGGATGTGTTGAGAAGATTTCACATGGCAGATAGTAGACCCATGTCTACACCTATGATCACCAATTGGAAGAGGCTTCATGCTTCAGATTCTAGTTTGGTGGATCCCACATTGTATAGGCAGCTTATTGGGTCCTTGATGTATTTGGTGAACACTAGGCCAGATATATGCTTTGCAGTGAACACACTTAGCCGGTTCATGGTTGAGCCTGGGAGGGTGCACAAGGTAGCTGCAAAGCACATTCTTCGCTACGTTCAGGGGATTGTTGATTATGGTCTGGACTATAGGCGGGGAGATGGAGTGAGGTTGGCAGGTTACACAGATTCAGATTAGGCATGGTGTGCTTCTAACAGGAAAAGCACTCTAGGGTGTTGCTTCGGATTGGGTTCGACAGTTGTGTCGTGGTTTAGTCGAAATGAAAAGTCAGTTGCTTTGAGCTCTTCTGAGGCTGAGTATATGGCTGCTAGCCAGGCAAGTTGTGAGGCCATTTGGCTTCGCAAGTTGTTGTATGGCCTATTTGATCGGGAGTTGAGACCGACGGTTATTGCATTAAAGTTGCGGAGAATCCAGTGACAGGTCAAAACACATTGACATCATATATCATTTCATCAGGGACAATGTTCAGAAATAGGCAATGAAGCTGGAGTATATATCGATAGATGAGCAAGTGGTCGATGTTCTCACTAAGTCCTTGCTAAGAGGCAAGCATGTCCATTTCAGGGACAAGATGGGTGTGGTGAGAAACACTTTCCTCCGTAAGAGGGAGCGTTGATTTTTAATGTACCTTAGACAAGTTGTTTCCCATGGGTTAGTCTCTACCAAGGGAAAAGTGTCCAAAATAATTCTTTTCCTAAATGTGACTTCATAAAGTGAAAGTGACTTTATAAGTGGTAAATTCAATGTTAAATTATAAAGTGAAAAGTGATTTTAGACATAAAGTACAATGTGCGTAGTTTATTTAATGGGTGAGTTAAAAAATAGAAAGTGAGAATTAAATGCACATTTATTCTCATCCCTTGATCTAAATGAATCTGAACCATTAGATCTTAGGGTTGCCCAAAATTTCGGGAAACAAAAGAGGTAAAAGAAAAGAGAGACTGCATTCATTCATTCATTCTTCATGAGCAAATTGGAGAAAGAAGGCTGAGGGCTGGAGAAAAGTGTTGAAAAGTGTAACTAGGTCGGTCTTCATGTTGGCTATGTAATTATGTATTTATGTATAGAAGATGTCTATTAGGTTTATGTCTTCTAGGAATAAATACAATCAAGTGTCATATTCATGAAGGATTCAGTTTGACCTTGACATCCCTCATATAATGTTGTAATCAAGTGAAGACAATCTGCTGAAGTAACACCGCTTGGAAAGTAACTACAAGTCATGGTCGGCTCTCATGATGAAGACGGCCTAAACCATATTTGATGGTCGGCCTAAAAAGGTTTGAACTGTCCACTATATATTAGCCAAGTCTGCGGATCATTTGGATGGACAAGTAACGCAGATAGCACACAATTAAATGCAGATTCTCTTATAGTTTGCAGACTTGCGGTTACCACAGTAGAGACGGAGGATACACATATGAATGACTTGCGGTTACCACAACAGAGACAGAGGATATATATAAGAAGACCTTGCTGTTACCACAACAGAGACGGAGTATATATATATATATACACACACACACACACACACACACACACACACACACACATTTCGGACACCACAGCATGGACTGCGATCATACTGCGTTGGTATAAGTGAATATCTCTAATATAATACAACGTTGGGATAAGCGAATATCTACAGGGAAGTTAGTGCGGATATCTATAAGGAGATAGTGCGGATATATTCAAGGATATAGTGCAGACATTTACAAGGAGACAATGCAATAAAAGGAGAGATTACAGTGCGGATAAGGGAAGGACACAATACATATGAAGGAAGGATATAAGTGCAGATAAAGGACAATATAAAATGTGGATCTGAAACAAAGATACAGGAAGAGGGTTGCGGATATCAAGAAGTACAGATTACGGATCATTGAAGGAAGGTTGCGGATAAGTACAGTAAAGATTGTTAAGGGCTGTTGACCTGAAGAAGGAATTTGTGCAAGTTGAGACAATCATTATAAGGAGAAGAGACAACAATAGTGAGGAAGGTAAATCTTTGATTTACCTTCCTACAGTTCAAGTAATTCAAGCATAAGGTTTTGCCCTAGCTTTAGGAGCCTAACTTTTTGGTGTCTTGTGCATTTTGATAATTGACTTGATGAAAGATCAACTAAGCTAAAATAAGAAAAGAGATAATTAACACAAGCTAGCTCACAAGTAATTATCAAGAAGAGAATTTGTATTAATCTCAAGCCCTCCAAATTCTCAACATGGTATTAGAGCTAAGGTGCTGAACACAAGGGCTGCTTGTCAACAAGACACTCAAAGTAGCAAAGATCAAGGTTTGGGTTGGGAAGTCAGATCAGTTTGCAAAGAAGACTATCTAACTACGTCAAGTGAGGTCTCCTATCTCATTCAAAGATTTGCACTTATGACATTGTTTGAAAAGAACCTCAACTTCTGAAGATGCTCTTTGTAATCAAGGGTTCGAGTACACCAACATTGAAGAAACCCTTGACTTCATTCTCAATCATCATCAAGGAAGCTGCAAGCCAATCCACTCAAGTAAGTATTCATGACCCTATCTGTCAAGATGTCTTATTGTAAAGAAAGCAACAAGCTGGTTGGGTCATCAAACTTCAGTGCATGGAAGAAGAGAACAGACTTGAATTTAATTGAAGACGAAGTAATGGACTATATCGAAGGTTCTACTGTTCAACCTTTAAAGGAAGATACTGCAGCCCATGCCAAGTACATGAAGGGAGAAATTAGAGCCCAAAGGATTCTCGTAGAATCCATCAAAGACTCTCTCATTCCCTATGTATCAAAACTAAAGATTGCAAAACAAATATATGAGAAATTGGTGGAGTTATTCTTTGTGAGTACTGCTGGAGAAGCAATCTCTCTGAGAAAAGAATTATACAAAATGAAATTATCAAGGGAAGCAGGAATCGCTCCATACTTTATGAGGATTTCTAAAATAAGAGATCAACTCCAGGAACTAGGAGAAGTGATGTCTGACACTGAGATGACAACAGTGGTGTTGAATGCTCTACCATAGGAATGGGGAAGCTTTACTACTAGTCTATATGGGAAGAAAGAAGCCACTCCATTCCATGATTTATGGTCTCTATGTAAAATAGTGGAAACAACACTGAAGGCCAAAGCTGATACAGGAGCAAGTGAAGAGAATCATGCCTTTGCAGCCTCATACAGGAAGAAAGGAAGATTCAGAAAATTTGGCCCTCAGAATAAAAGAAGAAATATGGACAATGTGCGATGCTTTGGATGTGATGAACTTGGACATTATGAAAGAGATTGTCCTAATTCTGGAAAGGACAAGAGGAAAAAGGAAGAAGCCCATATCACTTATGAAAGAGAAGGACCTGACGCTAAAAGATCTAAGAAGGAGGAAGCAAGAGATCTCTATTATGATTGAGATCATCTTCCTCTGTAAGTGATCTCTGATTAGTTATAAAATTGTATGATAGCATGTACATTAAGAAGCATATCGATAAAAGCATGGAAGGAGCTCTCGGTGAAAAAGCTTCTGCTTAAAGTAAAGCAGTCATCAGATCAAGGGTCATCATGGAAACAAAATTTTGGGATGTGATGACATATTGTTGAAGTAGGTCAAAGGAATGAAGCTCTTCATTCAAGAGAAAATGCTACAGGATGAATCAAGGGAAAAATGTATGAGGTATGTATATATTTATATGCTGACATTGGATGCTATGAAGGCATGTCATGTGGTTGCAGGTAATGGACTTCTATAATTAGAAGTATGATCTATGGAGGAGTATTTTTCAATGCACGGACAGATGAAATCAACATAATATGTCCTCATGGAATATGAGGTAGTTGTATATGAACGGGAAACTAGAAAAGTTGTACGTTCTTGGGAATTAAGAATGTGCAGAGAGGAGGAGATCATGAAATGCAAACCATGACAAGAGGCAGTTGTCATTCGGAGGCCAAGAAGAAGTGACTAGGAGATCTTCTGGAAAGATATGTAGACTCTGACAAAAGTCTGGTAAAGAAGAAGAACCTTGGAAAAACATATCATTAGGAGATGTGTCAATCTGTATGAAGGATGCCAATGCTTACAGAAAGATGTCATGGTGAAGATCATCACTGAGGTAAATTTTGTTTTAAAAGTTCATATGTAAATGTTTATCCGGATGAATTTGTGCAAGGCTGCTAATCATGAGAAAGGATGTATGATCCTGGAAAATGATTCAAAGGAAAGCAACAATAGTGGATCAGATAAGGAAGTCTAATGAATCACTTTCTGATAGCTGACATGACTCAGGATGAAAGTGATGGATGATCTGTGCCCTATGAAGCTAAAAGTTGAAGATTTCTCAATATCGAAAATCCATGACATCAAGGACAGGAATTCTTCATGAGCAGTTGGGTGTCTCACCATTGCTGCTGGAAGTCCCTGGTTAAGAGGGAGCATGATGATAAGTTTCTTACTTGGAAGAAACTTGGTGATTCCTAAGAATGAGCTTAGGTACATTCCTCGTATAGGAATGAGTACATTCCCTTGTGGAATAGGTCCTCCCTGGTTGAGAGGGAGAGATAGACACATAATTTTGGTCTTGGGAAGATAGAATAGAGGATTGGGTAATCATCTGGTATTCGATACTCTTTGAGAATGTGTTAGGGCATTCAAGATAAGAGTAGTCGGGGATCGATATTCTTTGAGGGCTAGCTACCCAAGAGAAGAATAGGTCAAGAAGGTCATACTTTGGGAACACTCGGGTGGAGTATGTACCTTGGAGAGACAATGAAGAGGGTGTCTATAAGTCATGTGTCTCGCCAACATTGTAGCCCATTGTCTCGTTGAGAGATGGGGCTGTTAGTCAAGGCCTTGCACTAGGAAAGTGCTGGTTGATATGATGCTATACAGATGCGATTACCAATTTGATTCTTCTTATGAGATTCTTCAGTTTGAAAGTGACCATGTACCTGTATGAATTCCTCTCTAGTTAATAGGGAGTGTTGAAAAGTGTAACTAGGTCGGTCTTCATGTTGGCTATGTAATTATGTATTTATGTATAGAAGATGTCTATTAGGTTTATGTCTTTTAGGAATAAATACAATCAGGTGTCATATTCATGAAGGATTCAGTTTGACCTTGACAACCCTCATATAATGTTGTAATCAAGTGAAGACAATCTGCTGAAGTAACACCGCTTGGAAAGTAACTACAAGTCATGGTCGGCTGTTATGATGAAGACGGCCTAAACCATATTTGATGGTTGGCCTAAAAAGGTGTGAACTGTCCACTATGTATTAGCCAAGTCTGCGGATCATTTGGATGGACAAGCAACACAAATAGCACACAATTAAATGCAGATTCTTTTATAGTTTGCAGACTTGCGGTTACCACAACAGAGACGGAGAATACACATACGAATGACTTGCGGTTACCACAGCAGAGACAGAGGATATATATAAGAAGACCTTGCGGTTACCACAACAGAGATGGAGTATATATATATACATTGCGGACACTGTAGCATGGACTGCGATCATATTGCGTTGGTATAAGTGAATATCTCTAATATAATGCAACGTTGAAATATTTAAATAGCTACAAGGAAGTTAGTGCGGATATCTACAAGGAGATAGTGCTGATATATTCAAGGAGATAGTGTAGACATTTACAAGGAGACAGTGCGATAAAAGGAGAGATTACAGTGTGGATAAGAAGGACACAGTACATATGAAGGAAGGATATAAGTGCAGATAAAGGACAATATAAAATGCGGATCTGAAACAAAGATACAGGAAGAGGGTTGCAGATATCAAGAAGTATAGATTACGGTTCATTGAAGGAAGGTTGCAGATAAGTACAGTAAAGATTGTTAAGGGCTGTTGACAAGAAGAAGGAATTTGTGCGAGTTGAGACAGTGATTATAAGGAGAAGAGACAACAATAGTGAGGAAGGTAAATCTTTGATTTACCTTCCTACAGTTCAAGTAATTCAAGCATAAGGTTTTGCCCTGGCTCTAGGAGCCTAACTTTTTGGTGTCTTGTGCATTTTGATAATTGACTTGATGAAAGATCAACTAAGCTAAAAGAAGAAAAGAGATAATTAACACAAGCTAGCTCACAAGTAATTATCAAGAAGAGAATTTGTATTAATCTCAAGCCCTCCAAATTCTCAACAAAAGGTTCTGAAGGAGAAATTTGTTGCAGCGAGCTGAAGGAGTGATTTCTGTGCAAATCTGGGCACAAAAATAAAGGCATAAAAGGCAACAAAAGGTACATTACGAACAACATTTAATGCTGTGAGCTGCATGCAGTTCGTGAGAAGTTTTTGAGAATTTTTTTTTTGAGAAAAAAATTCGTACAGTCCGTACGAAATCCATACAGTACAGTGTGTATCCATACAGTAGATATTTTCAGCTTCAAGTGGGCACATAAATAGAGGCAAAGTGGGCACAGTTTTCAAGGAGTTTTGGGCTGAAGAGATAAGTTGTACTTTGCTGTTTTGTTTTGTCTGCAAATGTATTTTTCCTGAACTTGAAAGATAAATAAGTTTGAAGAGCTCTCTAACAAGTTTTCCCCGGAAAAGATTGAAGGGGTTTTTCTTGGGTCTAAGTTGACAAAAAATCTGTGTATTTTTTTTTTGTGTTGCTGGTTTTTTTATGTCGATATTTATTTTCGGCATGTGTTGACGATCCCATGTGCTTTAATTTGAAAGTTTCATTTCCAGAATTCTATATGTATGTTTATGGGAAAGGGCATTTAATTGAATCAGAGTGATAAGGTGAAATTAAAACTGGGTTGGGATTGCAGGGAACTTTTTAGTCATCAAATTTCAACATTTTAGAGGGCCTTTGTTGTATGATTCTGGAATGCTGTTTATGTAAAATCAAACTACATAGGGAAGGCCCCAGTTCAATCAAAATCAATCAAGGATTCTTACTAAGAAAAAGATGGATGTTTGAAAATGCAAACAAAAGGGTTTGATGAATGTCTTCGTAAACAGATCTATTTGAGCGATTAATTTTCAGTTTGGTTAAGGTTTTCTTAATTGTCATTGATTTTGCTCTTGATTTCATAAATCCCCCAATATAACAAATCTTCTCTAGCCAATCTTTTGCCTGCATATAGTCAAGAGACCAAGTTGACGTTGAGAAGATTGAAATGTTCAAATAGGTTTTGACAGAATATCCCAATGATCCCATGGACCTTTTAATTGCCATGCAAGGAAGATAGATATCATCTGGCATGCATGACACATTCTTTGAAGGAGTTGGACTCGAAAACAAAAACGCTGTAGCATTTCTGATTACATTACTAATGATGCTGGTAATATGTTGAATGATATAATACTCACTAATGATGATGACAATGTTTGTGCTGAATTGATGATGATGATTTGTTTATGTTGAATTCATGATGATGATTATGCATTTTGGATATAGATTCTAGATTCTAAAAGATGAATGGTAATATGAAATATATATATGCCGTTTCGTTGACGTATCGTATCGTGAATTTTTGAAAATTTTCCATATCCGTTTCAAATCCCGTATCCGTATCCATTCCCGTATCCGTTTCAATGCAGCTTAGGCTTCAACCACTATGAAGGTTATCAGGTAAAGTACACTATTCTAAGCAATGTTATATGACTATGGCAATGACAGAAATGTTGTAGGATAAATTGGCAGAACTCAGATTTTTTTCTCAAGGAAACCTTTGAAAAGATGACTTACAAGATGAAAAGCAAGGCCACATCTAGAGAAATTGATATATGACAATGCATAGAAGTAACTAATCTAGAGGGAAACTTATTTAAATTTGTAAAGATCAAAAGTCTTGAAAGTGTTAACGTAGTTCTTCAGTATGAAGATCATACGCTACAATGTCAATTAGATGAATGGGGTAACATGGAAAATAAATTTTCTAATAGGGTAACATGGAAAATAAATTTGAAAATGAATAACAAGAATCAAAGAAAAATAATTACAAGCTAAAGTTAATGATCAAGAACTGGCTTAAAGATATGCCACTACCTATTTTAAGCATGAATGGAAGCAAGGGGAGCAAAGGCAAGCTGTTCAAGAGGACTACTGGAAAAAAATGACAAAACTTTGGTAGAGAAAGATAAAGAAATTGTCTGGTTGAGAAAGTATTGTTAAATCTTGCTTGACAAAGAGAAAGGATTAACGCACAAAGGAATTTTTTCCCCAAATGTTGACAAAGAGATGAAATCAATAATATTTTTAGGAGTTGAAGCTAAGTTGCATGTATACAGATACTGGAATAGATACAAGGTCTCAAACAGATATGATGGATTTTTAGAAAATCAGGATACAATACAACTAATGGATGTCATACACATAGACACAAATAGATGGAGGAAGAAACAACTTGCCATGAGGAGGTCTTCTGGATCCCTAGCAAATACTATTCCTGTATCCCTTATAACAATGTTAGGGACCCGCTTCATTATATACCTCCCCCTTATGAAATCCAATCTAAAATGAAGTTTCAAAGTTATTTTACACCTTCCACCACCTCTGTCAATGCTAATGCCTCTCAACCAAGTTAGATTCAGCCAACCTTAGATAACCATTGGATGAAGCAATGCCAAGATGTTGCTTTTGAATACATAGGTAGATTGTGGTATAATTATTTTTGTGTATTGACATTTACATTTATATCTAACAGTAGTGTTGATTGCATGCAACAATTTTTATCAATTTTTTATTTGCTGTATGGCAATGGAAGGTCCCTCCTGATGCAGTTGCGATTTTCTGCAATGGCGGATCTGTAGGTGTTTCATTCTGGTGTCTAGTAGTTATAGTTGTTTTTTCATGTAGTATTGATATTCTCTTTGACAAGTCCTTTTTGTAATCAAACTTTTTCAATTTTCTGGTTCTGTTATTTGAATTTACGGTGGACATTCTGGAAGACCTTTGCCACAATCCAGCAACACTAAATGCTAGATGAAATGACCAAAGGCCGAGTTTTAGATTGACGTTCAGAAAAAAACTTTCAGCCATAGGCCAGGACTAGAAACCTTCTAAAAAATAATCGGTAAAAGTCAGAATCAGGAGTTGCCCTGGAAGGGGCTCTAATAGCAATGTAATTGACTGATATGGTTCATATGACAATATCCAAAATAAATGCGATAAAATAAAAGAATCCATACGGTTTGAAATAATTTTGAAGATATAATATAAGAGGTGGTTACACTAGCATGTGCTGTGTATACTATATGGATACATTACATGGTCATATACTTGAATAGTCATGCATTTTAGACACGTAAGAGTTTTTTATATTCAGGTTTTGTGCAAGACAAAGTTTTTGGAGGCTGTCATGCATAATAATGGGTAATATGTCTTGATGTTGTTACTTGTTGTTGGTTAAAAGTTAAAACATTAACGGTTATGTAAATATAATTGTAGAGTTTTTTATATTCAAGTTTTGTGCATTGTTTGGAGTTGAATCATTGCATCCACATCAAATAAAATATTATTTTGTTCAATCACATGAGCTATACGAAGGTAATGCCACTTCCCTGAACTTGATCAGATCTGACAGCATGACATGGCCCGAGAAACTCCACAAACATTTTCAACACTACTTGGGAGATATCTTTGTCTATCCATTCTATCTGTGAATATGGATATGGACCCTGTTGTCACCTTGCCGCCTACACCTACCTACTAGTTAGTGAGAAAAACCTTTAACCCCACAAGGTGTGGTTGGTGGCAAGGAATTCAGATAAGGGGCTGTCACCTATTCCCGACTCTCTCTGTTTAAACTATCTCCTAGGTTAGCTATGGGGAGTGGTCCCTAAAGAAACACTAAGTTAAAGATGTGATTTTTCTAGAAGAGTTGTTAGAGTGAAACTGAATTTACTTTTTAAAGATTCATGAGCATTTATGAGCAACTTTGAAATAATAATGACGAACCATTCAACCAATGCCTTTACAAATAACGTGCTCAAAAGGTAAAAGTAATGCTTAAAAGAGATGAGAACACAATAACCCTGAAATGGAAACAAAAGATGTTAGCACAAGATATTTGCAAAATAAAATTGATTACGGAATAACCAAATCACAACATTAAAGCATATCTTGTCATAGTTAGAAACAACTAAAAATTAGATGCTAAATATGAAATTAAAATTTGCAAATATAGAAAGTAAGCATCATAATACTTGCATGAGATCAACAACCATCAAAAGACAAGTAAAAAGAAATGTGATGAAGAGTGCTCTTGGTTAATTGTAGTAAAACTATCTCTACAACAAATATTTCAAATCAACTCTTCAATCCCCCAGACCTCACCCTCACCCAAATTATGTGGATCTCACAATGAGGAGTCAATAGGGGAGTAGAGGGTCCCTAGAGGTCTATACAACCAACTTATGTTGGAGGTAAAGTTTTAATGAGTGTTCGTATGAAATTGATGTTGATTAATCTCAATTAAATGATACATGCAATGTTCCACAAGAGATGAGATAACACTTACTTGCAATAATGAACCAAACTTTTAGAGAAAAATAGACTTATGTGTGTTGTAGCATTAAATGACAAGTGGAATGAAATAAATTTTCATTAAAAAGTGTTTTAGTGGTTCTTCAAAATGTATAACATACATGGACTAAATATTGAAGCATAAACATTAACTTAATAGAAACTTGCCAACCATGTGAATTACTCACACATGAAAAGAGATTTGCTTAAGTTTGTAGCCTTTGGAGCTCATGCATGTAAGTTTAATTAAACCCAAAATTTAGTGAGATGGATGTAGTGGGCATTAGTTGTTAATTCTTCAACATGCATAAAATGAAAATCAGAAAATGGGTCAATCCACCCAAGAAATTCCTTCTTCTTCAACCAAGGAAGGGGGATACCATGAGAAAAATATCCCAAACTCCCTCAAACAAAAAGGTTATTTTATTAGCGATTACAAATGAGAAAAAGAGCCTCTAAGAAGGCTGCCCAAAAGGAGGTCCTTTTACAAAGATAGAGCTTGGAAAAAACTAGATCTCCTCCTCAAAGATGACAACAAAAAACTCATGGGAAAAACCTTCAAAACATAAATTTTACAAGGCTCCAAGGCCGACGACAGAGGTCATGTTGCTACTATCCTAAAGGTGCTTACGACCTCCCTAAAATTCAATTTTGAGGTAATGGAAGATTTTGCATGCAAGGAGGATCAATAGTTTTTCGCCATCTTTTCCTCAAACTCATTGTTGTTCATGCTCAAGCTTCTGGGCTGCGAAAGAAAATCAAACATTAGATCGAAATAAACAAGATTTAAAATACAAATTAATATACAAAGACACTAGCCCTAGAAATGGGAGCGAACCCCCATTCTTGCCTAGTCTAGAAAACACTCTTGAAGTAGAAAATATGACTTTAAAATGATCTACAAAGAGAAATTTTTAGATTTTAAAATTTGAAGTAGATGATCAAGTAGTTAGAGAACGAGAAAACTCCCTCTTGGTTTTCCTTTGATGAAAGACTTGAGTTTGAAAATAGCTGAGTCTTGGATCACTTTGAATCTAGGAGTGAGTTGGTCTATGTGAGACTTCTCCCACGCCTAGATGGATTTCTTGCACACAATACACATAGATCTTCCCTACACACTTGAACAAATATTAGTTTGCAAAATGATTAGAGCATTATAATGAATAAAAGAAACCAAACATTCATTCGAAAATGACTTGGCAAGCTTATTTCTAGAATACTACTCTAAATCAATGATGCATGCAAGATAGCTTGTATGTATCAATCCAAGCTAGATGGAAAATATAAACTAATAATGATCAAACATGAAAACGAATTCAAACATAATAGCAATAATATGGAAAAAAATCACCTCATAACGCCAAGAGAACATGCGTCAAGTAGCCCCAAAATCTTGATTTTATTGATATGCAAAAATGGCAGAGTTTCCTCAAACCCAATAGCTCATAACATGATACAATACAATAGCCCATGGCTTTGTTATATAGAGATTCAGGAGCAATTCCCAAGGAAGAATGCATGTGAGAAGTGAATTTGAAGCAAATCCCAAGTAAAGGTAAGCCAAGTTCCATATGGAGAAGAATGACACACCCAGAGAAAAATCGAATATCTTTGTGCACACCAAGGGAAATCGAATTCCCATATGATCTAGTGAGGTCATCCATAAGCCAAACGAATTCCCGTGCTACACCAAGTCCACCACTGTAAACTTGTACCAACTGAAACCGTACCTGTAGATGACCCTAGTGATCTTTTGCGTAGGTCCCTGAGAACTGCGTGTTTCCTCTGAGTGACTGCCCAGTCTAAGCTCAAGGAATGGCGTAAATCCTCTGAGTGAAGTGTTGAGTGTTGCTGCACTCCAGATAGCTCATGAGAAGAGGTCCCCACTTGGTCTTCAGTCAACTGATCCTGTAGAATATTCCTTTTATGCTCAACTGCCTTTAATAAATTCGATTGCCCTTGTGTGTAACTCCTGCTTTATCTTTGGAAAATTCGATTTTAAATAAATAAATGATGAATTAATGATGCAGTGTGCTCAGGCATCCTCCACATATCCGTTGACTCAACTATTTGACTTAGAATAATTTCCAAGTCATTTCTACGTCATTTTGTTACATGGAATATTTTATTTCTCTCTATTTTATTTAATTCTAGCCTAATTAAATGTCACAATTTCCACTAAACTTAGGAAATGTGGGTTTTGAGGGTCCAAAACTCATTATTAACTCCTCAAGGTGTGTCATAGAAGAAAGTTGAGGGTGAGAGGTGTAATTTTAAATACTCATATCCCATACAACTTCTCTATACAACACTTATTACAATCCAATTACAATTTTTATTGCAATTTTTGACTTGTGGGAAATCTAAAAAATTAAAAAATCACTACCTAGACCTAACCAAATTCCACGAAATTTTTTGTGCGATCTAGTATGGTAATATACATTGACTCTAGACACTAAGATGCGTTAGGGGCTCAACCTTCAAGCCGTCACCCCGACTTTGGGGTAATGCAATGAGTGAAAAAACCTAGAAAATTATTCGTTGCTAAAAAGAAGGAATAACTAACCAAGTAAAAAAAAAAACTCCAAGGTGTACTCACTTGCTGATCGAGACACAACATGTTAGGCCTGTTACAGACTCAATACTGACTCAAATTCGTCATTACTAGCATCACTTATTACAATTCCCTGAAGGGCGTGGAATCTAGGTACAAAAGAAAGATGATGAGAAATAGAAGTAGAGTTCAAAAAATCTGTTGAACTGATGATATTTGATGGTACAAATGTCTTCTGGTTCATCCTTGGGCATGGAGTCTTCTCATTATCATCAGGTGCTACTCCAATGGTCAAGTTTCAACAGACCCTAAATATCTCCTTTATGATTCTGAGCCAATGGACAGTGATAAAGACAGTTCCTCCTTATCTCTGAAAGTCTTCGAGTCATTCGAGTTTTTGTTTTTCATCCAGGCTCAAAGTTGAATTTGTTACTTAAGCAACTAGAATGGCTGTTTTTTGTGTTTTTATATTTGGTTGATTATTCTTGGATTAATCTTGATGTATACAGACATGGTCTGACAGGAAGAAAATGTAATTCTGGTTGATGTCAATTCACTAGTTTGTTTGTTATTTTGCAGAGGCTATAAATGTGGAGCTTGAGTTTAAGAATCCTCTTCATATCCCTATAGAGATATCTGCAGTTTCCCTCATATGTGACTTCATTCCTGAAATGATGTTGGAGAAAGTTGGTATTATTCATCTCTAAATATACTCTAGAACTGAGATAGGTTCGCCTTTGCATTGTGTTAGTCTAATGCTATTAAGTGATTGAATGATCATGTAAAAACTATTTTCTTCAGGTGTTGGTCATCATGGAGAAAAAGAAATTGGATCTGAAATTGCACTATCTAATCATAGCATCGATGAAGAGGGGTATTGATTCTCCCTTTCTACAAGTTGAACTGTTGTTTATGTATGCATTAAATGTTTAGAATTGCTCAAGGAAACTTTTGCCAGTCATCATTTGTTTGAATTTATTAAACATGAATAATCTGATCATATTTGGATTTTATAAGATTCTTATATTTATCCCCTTATTACTGATAGGAACATATCTGATCGTGGTGCTTCTTCATTGGTTTTATCTGAGGAGGCTTTTAGTCTGAAAGGAGGTCAAAGTATGATGGTAGGTACTGCATTGCATTTTATACAATGGAAGTTTTGAAGTTGTGTATATCTGTAATAATAATAATACAGTTAGGTGAATTAAGGTTAAAGGGTACATACTTCTTCACTTCATGACCAGTCAATGCATATAAGTATACTGTCACAAGGCCTATTGTAATGATCATCATTCTATCAATCATTTTTATCATTCAATATTTTTATACCTGCAGAAATCTTCATGCAATTTCGGTGATAAACAAGTTTGTTTATCTCAATATCTGACCAGTGATCAAGCTTTTCTTTATTGTAAACACGGTGCTAGCAATACTTTTTCCATTTCACTAGGACTTTTCTATTCTTCCATAAAATATTCTTACGAAATATTAAATAGGGCAAACATTTAGTTACCATCATGCACATTTCACAGGGAATACATGTGTCTTCAAGCATGCTCATACGCTTAGAAAAATGTTTATAAAGAAGAAACATATTTAAATTATAATACAATTTCCCTTTCTCTCAAATATCGATCCAATAGCATTAGAATAATTTGGAAAATCGTGTATTTGAAATGCTTGCATTGACACGTCACCTGTCTAAACGCTATAGTGATGATTTGATATTTGAGAGGAAAGTTAATGATGATAGTTATAATAGTATTAAGGGAGTTAATAAGACTGGTCGATATAGCATAATTAACAAAGGTTGTAATTTACAATTAAAAGGTGTAGCCTCAAGATATAAATACAATGGAGGTTCCACGATGGATAATAGATAAGATAAGATAAGATAATTTTATTAATGTCCATCGAATGACCACAAAAAGGTCAATGGGACTGCTGGTTACAATGATGTCATCACAGTAGCTGGCGGACCAAATGGTCCCCTTTTTTCACAAAAGCAGGAAATATAAAGCTATAAGGAATACAAAAGTAAAGCCTGGATAACTGAATGTCTGATATATCATGACAATGAGCTGCGATGAGGAAGTACTGGAGGAGAAGGATGAGCCTCTTGAATGGAGAGAGACTCCTCCTAACAGCCGAAGCTGATAGAAGAGGACTGAAGGAAACTCGTCAATGTCTGCTGCCTTGAGGAGGAGCTGGATCTAGATTCTTAGACATAAACGTTGTAGTGTATTTTGGAAGGTTGCTTTCTTAAATCGTTCATTCTCTTCTAGATCACCGATGTTGAATTTTAATAGAAAGAGGGCAAAACTTTGCCATGTTATATCCTGGGACCTCTACTAAGAGTACCCTGATTGGTACATCTCAAGTGTCTTGTTTCATGCTAGCATGATTAAATTATTCTATCCTCTTACCCTTGATGTGACGACTTGGAAAATCAACAAGTTAGAAAAATATTGAATCTAATGTAAGATTAAATTTAAGAGCTGCATAATCAACAATACGTAGTCTTCTCTGTATTCAGAATCATGTAATTTCTTCATTAGTCCTTCAAAGATTTCAACCCTTTTATATAGTTAATTTAGTACATATAAACCTTAAAATGTAGATTTATTATCTGAAGTCATTTTTGCAGTAGTTTATTGATTATATCAAAGCACACCACTATCATCCTATGATTCCTCTATCATTTTTCTTTTTATTATATTTATAATTTTACACACTTGTCATTGGAAAGGTAAACTCGTCATTAAGGTCGTAATATAGTTAGGATAGTGAACAGTGTCTCACATGGTTTTGAAGAAATGACAGGGCGGTTTATGCAACCCAGGGGGTTTGCCATTCTTTAGAAAAGGGCTATGCCTTGGTAATTTCTTTGCTCAGCACAGCCCTTTCAACAGATGGAACTTTTGGGTGACAACTTGATAGCATCTATTCCTAGCCTCGACATATTTTTAACTTGCATTGAATACTCCTCTAGGGAACGATCTTGTCTTCCCAGTACTAGCAACTCATTTGGAAGCATTTTTTTAAAATTCAACTTAAATTATCAAAGACTGATAATTCACAATAACACATGACTCGCATGATCTGAATATGCCAGGTACTATGGAAAATTAATGATCTGCACCGTTACCCCAATTTACAAGTTTGCATGTGTTTATTTGGCCCAACCCACATGTTTTGTCATGCTGATATAAATTTCAGAATGCATTTATTGTAAACAGTGAAAGAGTACTACTATTTTTCACTTTCCTATCAGCAGAAAATTAACACATAATTTTAGCAAGCATTTAAGGAGAGACACTTATTTTGGTCAATGTGACCCCAGAAAAACCCCACAGCCTGTTGGGGAAAACTGGTCTTCAAAGGAGGATTTTATTGCTTGAGAAATTAGTCTAAGTACATAAAATTAAATACAGTACTTATCTCCCTTGAGCTGAAGCATTTAAATGCAAATCTGGAAATATGTGCCCACTGATAATTTTCAGATTTTACAAATTTTTCTTGGCCAGGATTTTCTGCACTTTTCCACAGCTCAGCTCATCGATTTTTGTGCCCAGAAATCAGGCTCGAAATATGTGCGGAAACAGCCTCAATTTCTGTGCCCAAATAGTCTCGATTTCTGTGCCAAATATGCCTTGAAATTCGTGTTGTAGACAGTCTCGAATTTTGTGCTGGAAGTTACTGGAGAAACCCTCAAAATTCGTTCCAGGTGACAGAAGAGACTCTTCGAAAATCACGCAGAACAGTCCCTCGAAATTTGTGCTCACTTGCCTTGATTTCTGTGCTGCTGTTTGCCTCAATTTCTGCACTGATTGTCCTTGGAATTCGTGCCTCCTTTTGGCTGCCTCCCTCCTAGCAAATCGAACTCTCCTATTTATGCAACCTTCAAGTTGTCCTCCCCTCTTCTCCTTATGCTCTTTCAAGTGTGAAGTGAAGAATGAGCCTCCCTTTTCTCCATTTGTCTTTTAGAAAAGATTGAATCCCTAAACCTAGGATTCAATGGTTGAGATTAATCTCCAAATCTCAAGATGTGTGGTTGAGATAACTTTTCCCAAATGACCCCCCTCATACATTGGCCCCAATACTTAAAAACCTCCTAGTACCTTTCTCAAGTTGTGTACTTTTTCTATTTTTCTCATAAAGTACATGGTACA
Source organism: Pinus albicaulis (assembly GCA_034641835.2). NCBI lineage: Eukaryota > Viridiplantae > Streptophyta > Pinopsida > Pinales > Pinaceae > Pinus > Pinus albicaulis. Next base: position 452,295,796 of record CM076572.1, read on the forward strand.
ACACCTTTTAAGTGGCTTTCCACTCATGACAAAAGTCACTGCATGAATATGTTGTAAATTGCTGTCTGTACATACTGAGGAAAAGTGTTCTCTACCAATTTGAGTCTCTTCCTCAACATCTCAAATTTTCCCCTTGCTAGGGGCTTGATCATAATGTTTGCAACTTGCAAATTTGAAGGTACATAGTCAAGGATCACTGCACCATTTTGAACTGTCTTTGAGTAAATGGTATTGGATATCAGTGTGCTTAGAGCATTTCTAAGATACTGGACTTTAAGGCAACCTTATGCAACTTTGATTGTTAAAGAAAAATCTGTATACTCTAACAGCTGATTGGTCAACTTTGCAATCAACTTGTGTAGCCAAATGCCCTTTGAGTAAATAAATGTTAATTTTGGACAACTAGGTCCAAACTCCATGTTGTGATGCTTAGATGAAGATGCCAATATTTTTTTTGGATTCCTCTTTCGGAGAGGTGCAAGATCAATCTAAAAATCATCTTGATCCGAAGAGCAGAACATTTATTTTGAATTAAATCCACTTATGTGCAAGGTCGGCCAGAATTGAAATGTAGGCTTGAAGCCCTAGCAGATGTATCACACACCCTCACTGATGGATATATATAGGTCAACGTTGGAGGTCATTTACACTCATTACATCATCACACATTCTCTCTCTGCATCTGATTGGTTCGATCATCACTTGGAGTGACACTTCTTGTTGGCTGACCGTATTGAGACTTTGCTGGTTGAAGCATCCTGTCGACCACCGTAACACACCACAACACATATATTTTGCTGATCAAGTTAAGTGTAATTTTTGGCTTGTCTTCTGTCGATCTACTGGTATGTTCTATCAACATTTTACTTTCTTGTTTGTGTGATTTCTGTTTAATATCGGGGATAAAAGTAAAGTTGCATCAAGCATAGAACATCTACGAAAATTTACATGGTATCAGAGCTGAGGTGAAGACAAAGCCCAAGTTTGTAGCAATCACTGAAGAAGAGCATGGGTACCTCAGACTCTAATGGCTTTAAAGCTGATGACAAATTGACTGGGAAGGAAGACTTCCATGCCTGGAAGATGACTTTGGATGTTATGTTGGAAGACCAAGATGTCATGGACTATGTGCAGGGTAAAATCCAAGAGCCTCCATCCACTGCACCTGCTGCCACCAAGTCAAAGTATAAGAAGGGGGAAATTAAAGCAAATTTGATGATTAGGGACTCAATTCACAAGAGTCTGGTTGTCTACATCTTTGAGCTGGGCACATCCAAGGAGTTGTATGATAAGTTGGTCAACATGTTCAAGGCCAACAATGCAAATCAAGTCCTTTTCTTCAAGAACCAACTGAAGAATATGAAGAAACGCAGGGATGAATCCGTTCAATCATATTTTCTAAAATTGATTGAAATCAGAAATAATCTTCTGGCCATTGGGGAGACAATAGCTGATCCAGAAATGGTTCTCACCGCACTTGGAGGCCTCTCCTCTGAATGGCATGTATTCTATACTACCATTCTCAATAACAATGTGATACTTGATTTTGACGAAGTACTATCGAGATGCGTACAAGAAGTGACAAGGATGAAGGAATATGAAAATGAAGGAAATGCTGCCTTCACTGCTCGTGCCAAGAAGGAGAACAATAGTGGTTCGAGGAACAAAGGAAGAGTAGGGGCTCAAGGAAAGAAAGGTGAATGTTACACATGTCACAAGACCGATCACTATGCTAGAGAATGCCCTTTCAAGAAGGATTCTCTTGATGATGATGATAACAACAACAACTAGAGGAATGGCAATCAAAAGAACAACAGGTTCAAAGGGAAGAGGAAGGCTCCCTCTGGTGGAAATGGGCAACCTTTCAAAAGGTTGAGAAATTCCAGGTATGAGGAATCTAATGTTGTTAATGATAATAGAAATTAATTCATTCTTGTATCTTCCCTCTCTGCTGCATCTCCACTTGACACTATGGATGTCTAGTTGATAGATAGTGGTGCCTCAAGGCACATCACTGGGTTCAAGGAAGCACTTTCTGATATGGTTGAGAAGGATGTTAATCTGAAAATTATCCTTGGAGATAATGTCACATATCCCGTGAAAGGGACAGGGACTGTAACCCTCCACTTGTCGCAAGGTCAAGTCCTCTACTTGCAAGATGTACTATATATACCTGATTTGAAAAAGAACCTTGTGTCAATTTTGGCCATGGAAGACAAGGTTTCAATGTGGCATTCATTGGTTGGAAGGTGCACATCTGGAAGAAGAGTTTCAAGGAAGCTATCACGACTGGGTTTAGAGTTGATACACTCTACCTAGTTGGAGGAAGTCCACTGGGAGCGATGACATGTGATACCATCCAACAGACTGAACTATGGCACCAGAGGTTTGGGCACCTTCACTACAAAGCCCTTCTCAAAGCAAGGAAGGTGGTGACGGGGATGCCCGAGTTCACAAATGATCATGAAGGTGTATGTCACGACTGTGCTGAAGGAAAGCATAGAAGGGGACCTTTCCCCTTAAGTGTTACAAAGACATCTGATGTCTTACAATTGATACATTCTGATATGTTTGGTATGCTGCTCGTGACATCCTTGGGAGGTTGTTCTTATTATATGACATTCATAGATGAATTCTCTCGCAAAACTTGGATATACTTCTTGAAGAAGAAGGATGAGGCTTTCATGTGGTTCTGTACCTTCAAAACCTTGGTAGAAAATCTAACAAGGAAGAAGATCAAGATATTGAGGACCGATAATGCCACTGAATATTAGACGAACGAGTTCAAGAACTTTTGCAGAGAAGTTGACATCAAGAGGGAGACCACAACTCTTTATACCCCTGAGAAAAATGGCATTGCTCAAAGAAAGAATAGGACCATTGTGGAAGCTTCCCGTGCCATGCTATGTGACCAAGGTCTTCCGAAGTTTCTGTGGGGAGAAGATGCAAACACTACTGTGTACATATAAACCATTGCCTGCATTCTGCTCTGGACTCCAAAACTCTTGAAGAGGTTTTCTCTGGTAAGAAACTTGACGTCTAACATTTTAGAGTTTTTGGATGTCCTATTTATTTTCATGTACCGAAGGAGAAGAGGAGAAAGATGGATGCTTCAGGGAAGAAAGGAATGTTTGTGGGCTACAGCGAAACTTCGAAGGCCTATAGAGTCTATGTGCCTGGTTAAAGGGAAATGGAGATATGCCACGATGTTACCTTTGATGAAGATGCTTCCCTGAGGAAAGTAAGCAATCTTCCGAGATTTGAGGAAGATCATGAAGCAATGCCTAGAAATCAAGAAGAACTGAAGGATGGGACGATGCCCGATGTTGAAGGAATGATGGACCCTATTGATCCACCTCCTTCAATGAAGAGAAGACCATCATGGCTCAGGGACACTCTCGAGGATGTCGAGAGACGTATGGCCCTAAGGGGGACATTCCGTGAAAGCAAGAAGCCAAATAGATACCAAGGGTATCTAGCAGCCATGAGTACAATCGTTTAATCTGAGCCTGGATCTTTTGGGGAAGCCGCAAAGCATCAAGTCTGGAAGGATGCTATGCACAAAGAATATGAGTCCATTATGAAGAATGATGTCTGGGATGTGGTTCCGAGACCTGAGGACAAAGCAGTTGTCACCTCGAAATGGCTCTATAAGATCAAGCATGGATCTTATGGTAGTGTTGAAAAGTTGAAGGCAAGATTCGTTGCTCGTGGCTTCTCTCAAAAGGAAGGCGTAGACTATGATGATATATTTGCACCTGTGACCCGATATACCACCATCCGATCTATCATAGCCCTTGCTGCTATGCAAGGATGGAATCTTCATCAGATGGATGAGAAGACCGCATTTCGCATGGTGCGATAAAGGAAGAGGTGTATGTGGAGCAACCTCTGGGATTCGAAGTCCAAGATCGGGACACCCATGTTTGCAGGTTGAAGAAAGCCCTCTATGGGTTGAAGCAAGCACCCAGAGCTTGTTACGAGAGGATAGATAACTACCTGATGAAGCTAGGCTTCACTCGTAGTAATACTGATCTAAACCTTTACTTCAAGGTTGATAGAGAAAAGCCTCTCATTTGGGTGTTGTATGTGGATGACCTCTTCTTGAAAGGTTCTGACCCTCTCATTCATTAGTGTAAGAGGGAGCTCGTTGCTGAGTTTGAGATGAAGGACCTAGAACTGATGCATTACTTCCTAAGCCTAGTCGTCTGGCAGAGACCTGGCGAGATTTTCCTTTCTCAAGGAAAATATATTGTGAAGTTTCTGGAAAGATTTGGAATGGTGAATTGTAAGTCCGTGTCGACACCGACGGAGCTCAACTTTAAGAAGTTGAGTGGCAGCGCTGCTGGGCCTGTGCTAGCAAATCCTACTGAGTATCGTCAACTCGTAGGGGCCCTGATGTTCTTAGTGAACACCCGTCTGGACGTATGTTTTGCAGTGAACACTTTGAGTCAACATATGGTTGAACCTCATCACATTCACTGGGTTGGTGGAGAATTTGTTGAGATATCTTCGGGGCACGATAAACCATGGGTTGAGATAAACTGCCGGGAGCGTGACACTCCATGGATATTCTAATGCCGATTAGGCTAGCAGTGTGGTGGATCGCAAGATGTTAAATTTGGACAACTAGGTCCAAACTCCATGTTGTGATGCTCAGATTAAGTGGCTAATATTTTTGTTGGATTCCTCTTTCGAAGAGGTGTAAAATCCATATAAAATATATCTTAATCCGGTGAGCAGAACATTTATTTTGAATTTATTATTTATAATAAATTATATGTGCAGGTCGGCCTTAAGGTTTTACACCCCCAACAGATTTGTCACACACCCCAATGATGGATATAAATACAGGCAAAGTTGGAGAGCATTTCACAACAACTAAACACACATCTTCTTCTCTCATCTGATTTAGTACGAGCTCCTTGGAGGAAAAGTTCAGCCCACACGTGTGAAGAAGAAGAAGGACGAATCTGTACGGCTGAGAGGAAGAACGAATTTCTGCAGCTAGGGTTTTGCTGGAAGTTTGACCAGCGTTGACTTTGGTCAACGCATGGTCCGAAAGGGCTAAAAATTGTTGGAGAGTTCGATTTTGAGAGGCCGTACACATTGGCACTGAAATCAAGGTCAAAGGGTTGACCGAACTGTTGCTGCGTTGACTTTTAGCTTGCTGCCCTGCGTTGACTTTTCTGGAGTTGACTTGGGTTGACTCAGTAGCTGATTGGAGGACTGTTGTGACACATTCTAGGTTGGCTGACCAAGGAGACTTTGCTGGTTGAAGCATCCTGTTGATCGCCGTAACGCACCATCACATTTTTCAGTTTCTGGTTTGTCTTCTATAAGATCCACTTATATGTTCTATCAGCATTTTACTTAACTATTTGTGTGATTGCTGTAAGAAAAGTAAAGTTGCTTCAAGCATAGAACATCTACAAAAATTTACATGGTATCAGAGCTAAGGTGAAGACAAGCCCTATCTTTAGCAATCACCATCGGAGGAAATGGGTTCCACAAGTTTTGAATTCAAGGAGAATGACAAGCTGACCAGAAGGGATGACTTCCATGCCTGGAAGATGATATTAGATCTCAAATTGGAAGATCATGATCTCTTGGATCATGTACTAGGTAAGATTCAAGAACCTCCATCCAATGCCACCGCTGCTGCTAAAAACAAGTATAAGAAGGCGGAGATCAAAGCAAAGCTGATGATCAGGGAATCCATACATAAGAGTCTGGTTGCCTATATATCTGAGCTAGGCACATCCAAGGAGATGTATGACAAATTGATCCTGATGTTCAAAGTAAACAATGTGAACCAAGTGCTATTCCTCAAGAATAAATTGAAGAATATGAAGAAGGGCCGAGATGAGTCTATTCAAACTTACTTTATGAAATTGACCGAAACAAGGAACAATCTGCTGGCTATTGGGGAGACAAGAGCTGATCGTGAGATGGTTCTCACCGCACTTGGAGGACTCCCATATGAATGGCAAGTATTCACCACTACCATTCTCAATAATAATACCATTCCTAACTTTGACGAGCTTCTGTCTAGATGTATGCAAGAAGAAACAAGAATGAAGAAATTCGATAATGACAGAAATGTTGCTTATGGTGCTCATTCTCGAAAGAAGAACTCTGGTGGTCCTAAGGACAAAGGAAGAACAAGGACTCAAGAAAAGAAGGGTAAGTGTTTCACTTGCCATAGGCCTGGTCACTATGCTAGAGAATGTCCCTTCAAGAAGGATTCTCCCGATAGTGATGATAACAACAACAACCGGAGGAATGGGAATCGAAGAAACGATAGATCTAAAGGAAAGAGGAAGGCTCCCTATGGTGGAAAAAATCAACCTTTTAAAAGGTCTAGAAACTCCAGGTATGAGGAGTCTAATGCTGTTAATAAAAGAAATGAGTATATTCTTGTATCTGCTCTCTCTGCTACATCTCCGCCCGACACTATGGATGTCTGGCTGATAGATAGTGGTGCCTCAAGACACATCACTGGTTTCAAGGAAGCACTCTCTGACATGGTTGAGAGGGATACCAATCTAGAAATTATTCTTGGAGATAATGCCACGTATCCTGTGAAAGGGACAGGGACTGTGACCCTCCACTTGTCTCAAGGACAAGTCCTACGTTTGCAAGATGTACTCTATGTACCTAAATTGAAGAAGAACCTTGTGTCTGTATGAGCCATGGAAGACAAAGGGTTCAATGTAACATTCTCTGATGGAAAGGTGCTCATGTGGAAGAAGAGCTTCAAGGAAGCTATCTCGATTGGTTTTAGAGTTGGTACACTCTACCAGGTTGGAGGAAGTCCGTTGGGAGCAATGACTTGTGATACTATCCGACAAACTGAACTATGGCACCGAAGGTTTGTACACCTTCATTACAAGGCCCTTACCGGAGCAAGGAAGGTGGTGACAGGGATGCCTGACTTTGGAAATAATCATGAAGGTGTATGTAAGGGCTGTGCCGAAGGAAAGCATACAAGGGGACCTTTCCCCTCAAGTGTCACAAAGACATCTGATATTTTGCAACTGGTCCATTCTGATCTATCTGGTATGTTGCCCGTGACATCCCTGGGAGGATGTTCCTACTACATGACATTCACTGATGACTTCTCTCGCAAAACCTGGATATACTTCTTGAAGAAGAAGGCTGAGGCTTTCATGTGGTTCCGTACCTTCAAAGCCTTGGTGGAAAATATGACCGGAAAGAAGATCAAGATTTTGAGGACTGACAATGGCACTGAATATGAGTCAAATAAGTTCAAAGACTTTTGCAGAGAAGCTGGCATTAAGAGGGAGACTACCACTGCATATACTCCTGAGCAGAATGGTGTTGCTGAACGCAAGAATAGGACTATTGTAGAAGCTGCCCGTGCCATGCTATGTGACCAGGGTCTACCGAAGTTTCTGTGGGGAGAAGCTGCAAATACTGCTGTGTATATTCAAAACCGATGCCCTCATTCCGCTCTGGACTCCAAAACTCCCGAAGAGGTTTTCACTGGTAATAAACCTGATGTCTCACATTTTAGAATTTTTGGATGTCTTGTTTATTTTCATGTGCTGAAAGAAAAGAGAAGTAAGCTGGATGCTTCTGGGAAGAAAGGAATGTTTGTGGGCTATAGTGAGACTTCTAAGGCCTATAGAGTCTATGTACCTGGTCAAAGGGAAGTAGAGATATGCCATGATGTCACTTTTGACGAAGATGCTTCCCTGAAGAAAGTAGTAGATCTTCCAAGATCTGAAGAAAATCATGAAGAAAGGCCTAGAAATCAAGAAGAACCGCAGGATGAGACAATGCCTGATATTGAAGGACCAATGGACCCTATTGATCCATCTCCTTCACTAGGAAAGAGACCATCATGGCTCAGAGATACCCTCGAAGATGCTGAGGGACATGCTGCCCCAAGGGGGACATTCTGAGAAAGCAAGAAGCCGTGTAGATACCAAGGGTATCTAGCTGCCATGAGTACTATTGTACAATCTGAACCTGGATCTTTTGAGGAAGCCGTAAAGCATCAAGTTTGGAAGGATGCTATGCACGAAGAATATGAGTCCATAATGAAGAATGATGTATGGGATGTGGTTCCAAGACCGAAGGACAAATCAGTTGTCACCGCGAAATGGCTCTACAAGATCAAGCATGGATCTGATGGAAGTGCTGAAAAGTTCAAGGCAAGATTTGTTGCCCGTGGCTTCTCTCAAAAGGAAGGAGTAGATTATGATGACATATTTGCACCTATGGCACGATATACCACCATTCGATCAATCATAGCCCTTGCTGCTACGCAAGGATGGAGTCTTCATCAGATGGATGTCAAGACCACTTTTCTGCATGGTGCAATAAAGGAAGAGGTGTATGTAGAACAACCTCTGGGATTTGAAGTTCAAGATCGAGACACTTATGTCTGCGGGTTGAAGAAAGCCCTCTATGGGTTAAAGCAAGCACCCAGAGCTTGGTACGAGAGGATGGATAGTTACTTGATGAAGCTGGGCTTCACTCGAAGTAATGCTGATTCGAACCTTTACTTCAAGGTTGTGCAGGGGAAGCCTCTCATTCTAGTGCTATATGTGGATGACCTCTTCCTGACAGGTGCTGACCCTCTCATTCATCAATGTAAGAGGGAGCTCGCTGTTGAGTTCGAGATGAAGGACCTAGGACTGATGCACTACTTCCTAGGCCTGGAGGTCTGGCAGAGACCTGGAGAGATTTTCCTTTCTCAAGGAAATTACATTGTGAAACTTCTAGAGAGATTTGGTATGGTGGACTGCAAGTCCGTGTCAACACCGATGGAACTCAACTTCAAGAAGTTGAGTGGCAGCGCTGCTAGGCCTATCTTGGCCAATCCTACTGAGTATCGTCAACTCATAGGAGCTTTGATGTTCTTAGTGAACACCCGACCGGATATATGTTTTGCAGTGAACACTTTGAGTCAACAGATGGTAGAGCCTCATCACTTTCACTGGGTTGGTGCCAAGAATCTTCTGAGATATCTTCGGGGCACGATAAACCATGGGCTGAGATACACTGCCGGGAGTGTGACACTCCGTGGATATACTGATGCCGATTGGGCTGGCAGTGTGGTGGATCGTAAGAGAACATCGGGATGTTGCTTCAATCTTGGTTCTGCTTCGATCTCATGGATGAGCAGGAAGCAGAAGTCGGTGGCTTTGAGCACCGCTGAGGCCGAATAAATTGCAGCAAGTATGGCCTGTTGTGAAGCAGTTTGGTTGCGCAAGCTCTTTAGTGAGCTGTTTGGACATGTGCTAGATACCACTGTGATACTCTGTGATAACCAGAGTGGGATTCGTATGACTGAGAATCCTGTGTTCCACGACCGATCCAAGCATATTGATATCGGGTACCACTTTATCCGGGATATGGTACAGCGAGGCGCCGTAAGGCTCGATCATATAGGAACTGATGAGCAGGTCGCGGATATTCTCACTAAGCCCCTGGGGAAGGTCAAGTTCCTAACCTTCCGTGAGAGTCTTGGTGTCGTGGAACAACCCTATGATGTGGGTCCTGTTGGACGATGAGCTCTGGGAGCTCTGGGGGGCTTTGGGGATAGCTTCTCGGAGCTATAAGCACTCATAATGCTTCTGCCCCACCCTTGTGATTATTGAGCTGGTTCGCCTCTCATTTATCTGTGCCCCGTATGCATCCTACCCATTGAGTTCGGGGCTCATGGGAAGTACCTCTCATTTGGCCAATGAGGTGGGAAAAGCTAGAGACTATTAGCAAAGACTGATGGACGCATCAGAGATTGCCGTACTCTCTATCTAGGATGGCACGGTCCAACCACTTGATGTGGGATCAAGTTTAGTGAGGTCTGGGACCTCTGCCTGACTTCGGGTCAGATGAACCAACTTCGGGTTGGTTGGAGACTCTTTGTGAGTCTGATAGAGGTTTCGAACCTCTGGACTGATTATGTCAGTGGGGGGATGATGTCTTTGTGACTGACCCACTTCTGTTCTGAAATAAAGAGGCCAGCAAAGCAAGTTACGGCGGGATGACGCACGATGTTTGATTGCACTGATGAATGGAGTTCTCCCTAGTTGAGAGGGAGTGTTAAATTTGGACAACTAGGTCCAAACTCCATGTTGTGATGCTCAGATTAAGTGGCTAATATTTTTGTTGGATTCCTCTTTCGGAGAGGTGTAAAATCCATATAAAATATATCTTAATCCGATAAGCAGAACATTTATTTTGAATTTATTATTTATAATAAATTATATGTGCAGGTCGGCCTTAAGGTTTCACACCCCCAGCAGATGTGTCACACACCCCAATGATGGATATAAATATAGGCAAAGTTGGAGAGCATTTCACCACAACTCAACACACATCTTCTTCTCTCATCTGATTTAGTACGAGCTCCTTGGAGGACAAGTTCAGCCCACACGTGTGAAGAAGAAGAAGGACGAATCTGTACGGCTGAGAGGAAGGACGAATTTCTGCAGCTAGGGTTTTGTTGGAAGTTTGACCAGCGTTGACTTTGGTCAACGCATGGTCCGAAAGGGCTGAAAATTGTTGGAGAGTTCGATTTTGAGAGGCCGTACACATTGGCACTGAAATCGAGGTCAAAGGGTTGACCGAACTGTTGCTGCGTTGACTTTTTTGGACAACGTTGACTTTTCTGGAGTTGACTTGGGTTGACTCGGTAGCTGATTGGAGGACTGTTGTGACACATTCTGGGTTGGCTGACCAAGGAGACTTTGCTGGTTGAAGCATCCTGTTGACCGCCGTAACGCACCATCACATTTTTCAGTTTCTGGTTTGTCTTCTATAAGATCCACTTATATGTTCTATCAGCGTTTTACTTAACTATTTGTGTGATTGCTGTAAGAAAAGTAAAGTTGCTTCAAGCATAGAACATCTACAAAAATTTACACAAGAGCACCTATGGATGCTACTTCGCACTTGTTCTGCTTCGATATCTTGGATGAGCAGAAGGTAGAAGTCGGTGGGTAGCGAGTATGGCCTGTTGTGAAGTAGTTTGGTTGCGAAAGCTCTTCAGTGAGCTGTTCAGGCATGTGATACTCTGTGATACCCAGAGTGGGATTCAGTTGTCCGAGAATCCCATGTTCCACGATCAATCCAAGCATATTGATATCAGGTACCACTTTATCCGGGATATGTTACAACGAGGCGCCGTAAGGCTCGATCATATGGGAACTGATGAGTAGGTCGCGGATATTCTCACAAAGCCCTTGGGGAAGGTCAAGTTCCTAACCTTCCGTGAGAATCTTGGAATCATGGAACGACCCTATGTTGAGGGTCCTGTTGGACGATGAGCTCTGGGAGCTCTGGGTGCTTTGGGGATAGATTCTCGGAGCTATAAGCAACCACAGGGCTAGGCTTGCCGAACCTTGTTGGTGTGCTTCTGCCCTACTGTTATGATGTTGAGTTGGTTCACCTCTCATGATCTGTGCCCCGTATGCATCCTACCTATTGAGTCCCAGACTCATGGGAAGTACCTCTCATTTGTCCAGTGAGGTGGGAAAAGCTAGAGACCAGTAGCAAAGACTGATGGACGCATCGGAGATTTTCATACTCTCTATGTCTAGGATGGCACGTGTCTAACCACTTAATATGAAATCAATTCTAGTGAGGTTTCGAACCTCCAACTGACTTCGTGTAAGGTAAATGAACTTCGGGTTTGTATGTGACTCTTTTGAGTCCTATAGAGGCTTCGGACCTTTGGGCTGTATTTGTCAGCCAGAAATGATGTCTTTGTGACTGACCCTCTTTTGTTCTGAAATAAAGAAGCCAACAAAGCAAGTTACGGTGGGATGACACACGATGTTTGGATGGCACAATTGGATGGAGTTCTCCCTAGTAGAGAGGGGGTGTTAATTTTGGACAACTAGGTCCAAACTCCATGTTTTGATGCTCAGATGAAGATGCCAATATTTTTATTGGATTCCTCTCGTGGAGAGGTGCATGATCGATCTAAAGATCATCTTGATTCGATGAACAAAACATTTATTTTGAATTAAATACACTTATGTGCAAGGTCGACCAGAATTGAAATGTAGGCTTGAAGCCCCAGCAGATGTGTCACACACCCTCACTGATGGATATATGTAGGTCAATGTTGGAGGTGATTTTCACTCATCACATCATCACACATTCTTTCTCTGCATCTGATTGGTTCGGCCATCACTTGGAGTCTCTTCTTCTCCACACGTGGGAAAACACAGCAAAGACATTTCTGTTTTGACCTAGGGTTTCAACATAGATCTGACCAGCGTTGACCTTGGTCAATGCTTGATCAAATTGACCCAAAAAACTCTTAAAATTCCGATTTCTCTAGTCCGCATTTATTGGCACATAAATCGAGGTTAACTGTTGAGTTTGATCGGGTTGCGTTGACTTTTTGCTGCTGCTATTTTGCGTTGACTGTTCACTGGGACATCGTTGACTTTCATTGACTTTGGGTTGACTGATATAGCTGTCCAAGAGGGTTGTGTGACACTTCTGGTTGGTTGACTGTATTGAGACTTTGCTGGTTGAAGCATCCTGTTGACCGCTACAACGCACCACAACAAATATATTTTGCTGATCAAGTTGAGTGTAATTTTTGGCTCGTCTTCTGTCGATCTACTGGTAAGTTCTATCAACATTTTACTTTCTTGTTTATGTGATTGCTGTTTGATATTGGGGATAAAAGTAAAGTTGCATCAAGCATAGAACATCTACGAAAATTTACAATAAAGTTGCCTACCATATACTCAGTTTGTAATATCCCAAGTTGGGAATGGACAGCAATACAAAGGAACACAAGACTGAAACTACAACAAATAGAAGCATGCACGAAAAACACTGCAAATAAACTAGAACTGTTGAGCCATTTTATTAATATTTCTGAAATGAGGGACAAGTACAAATAGTGCTTAGAAGGATATCACCTTGGCTTGCTCTAGGCAAGCTGAAATGGTCTCTCTTTCCCAGTTCAAAAAGTCTGCTCCTTTGCTGCTCTGCGTGGCTCCTCCTCTATGTAGTCCTGTTGGAAATGTTGCTTTTGGCTGGAAAGGAACTGTGAAAAGGGGTTGTTCTACTGCTTAGAAAAATCTGGGACTTGAATACCGGACTCTCCTCCAAAAACCCAGAATAACCCGCGAAGAATTTCCAGAAAGCTTGACCACGAAAAATCACCCTCTTGGGATTGGTACACACTTCTGCTGGGTACGCTAGCCTCTGAACTGACCAACTGGAAAGAGTGTCTGCCATCTACCGAAGAAACTCTACTATGGAAGGGCTGATCCCCTCAGAAGACTCCGGACTGAAATATCTCAATCTTCCTCCTCTCCCGGAGCTGTTCTCCTCCTTGATTGAGTAATTCCCTGAGTGACTCCGCTAGCTTCAGATGATATGCGTATCCCTAGTGTTCAACTGATGATGTTGCTCACAAAAACTGAAGGTAGGACTCCTCTCCTTAGCGGGCACTCGAAGTCCTCTGAAGACGAGGTTGGGATCTCCGCTCGGAGACAGCCGTGTGCTGAACATCACTCGCAGACTCGGTTAAACAACTCAAGCGTGCTCTGGTCTAGATAGACAGAAATTTTGAAGATGTATGAATGAATGAGAATGATTGCCCTCATCCCCCTTTTATGCTATTGAGCCTCGAACGTTCCCTTGGGCCCACTAGTGCTGCGCTATCCCTCTGCCATGCTGTCCCCACGCTGCTCTGCGCTGCTTGTCCCCACGCTGCCATTGCACTATTTGTCCCCACGCTTCCTTTGCACTGACTAAGCTGCCACCTCTCATGCGCTGTCACTTGGCCTCATGGGCCCCATCTTACTTTTAATCATCTTGTCTTAGTGACTTTAGGAAAGTGAGTTTATTCTAGGAAAGTGACTTTAGGTTGGGTTATGGGTCCCATCACCCCTTTATTTCCTGCTGAACTTTAGAAAAGAAAAATTTAACAAAAAATATTACTCCAATTAGATGTCTTCTAATTGGGAATATTACAGTCCTCCTCGCCAAAACGTTGCTTGTCGTCAAGCAACTGCAAGGATGGATGCTCCATGATCTTTTTCCCCTCCCAAGTGGCATCCTCATCTGAAAGTTTCCTCCGTCTGATCAGATATTCCTTGACTGTCTTGCTCCTTAGCTGTCTCTCCCGAGTGTCTAGAATGGCCTCCAGTTGAAGCACCAAATGCCCCCCATCATCTCTAGGTGGGAGCTCCATAGTTGCAGTCACTTGCTGCCCAAGAGCTTTCTTTAGACCTGAAACGTGAAAAAATTTGTGGATCCTGCTCCCGGCTGGCAGCTCTAGATCATACGTTGCCTCCCCAACACGTTTGATCACCCTGTATGGTCCACACAAGCGGGGCTTGAGCTTTTCAGCTCCTTTCTGCTTCAGCGCAGACTGCTTGGACGACTGAAGACGGAGGTAAACCATATCATCCACCTCAAACTGTCTCTCTATGTGGCCTCTGTCTGCATAGAATTTCTGTTGGTTATGTGCTATAGCCAAGTTGTCCTTGAGAGCCCAGAGTATGTCTTGGTTATCTTGGATCTAGTCTTTCGCCCTTAGGGCCTTGCTAGCTCCAAACCAATGTTGCACGAAGCGGGGACATTTTTTGGAAGCGGATACGTGGAAGCGTCATTTCCCAAAAAGCTAGGAAGCGAAGCCTCTTGGAACCGTCTGCTATATATATATATTTATATTTATATTTTTTTTCATTTATATTAAAAAAAACATCCAAAATACCAAACTAGTTGTAGAAGATATGAAAACATGCATATTTGTGTACAAATCAAGATAGATATGGCATCCATTGTACATCAATGGTTAATTATTCGAGAATGAACCATCTAGAATCTAGATTCTTCTCCTCTTGTCTCGCCTTTGCCTCTACCTCGATCGTCCAGGGATATTAGTCAACATTTCCCAATTTTAATCAAACTACCTAATCCAAGGCTTAAAATATGGTGGAAAAAGCTTAACATGCTTGATCAATGATTTTGACTTGATTGAAAGGTAATTTTTTGCTAAGGCCATGACAAAGGAGTTCAACAATTAACACCACCAACACTAGGGTACAAGAGCACATAGAGGGCTTGGTGCTCTTGATTAAATGCCAATCACATACCCTCGTACATGATATAATCTAATGAAAAGCCACAATCTCGTTGATCCTGAATTCCTTAAAATTGTTAAGTCTGTTGAATTTTGAATAGGATATGAAATTCTATTTTCTCCATATGAAGCCCGATGGGGCTGGAACCACTTTCAAACATCCCGAGTCATTTCATGGTAATGTTAAAAATTTAAGTAAAGGATGAAAATGAAAGATAAAGGAGAATGTCACTTTTACTTTAAAAATTTAACATTACCATGATGGGGCATCTAGGAAGCATCTAAGGAAACATCAAGGGAGCACCTTGGGATTTTCTGGGAAGCCCCAACCCAACTTTAGTCAAAGAATTTTATTTATTTATTTATTTATTTTAAATTTAGAACCCCACGGAACTGCCCATCCCCCTCTGGATCCACTGGCAATCCGCGCGGATCCGTGCCCAAACCTCCATGGATCCCCAACGTATCCTTTTCTCGATGCGTGGATCGAGAATCCGTAACTGTGAATCGGGCTTGCGTGGTTCTAGATTTCTAGGAATCGCCTCAAAATGGCAGAACCACATATTTGATTTTCAGATCCGTGGTTTCGTTGGAGGATCGCCCAAGGATCGATACGAGATGCAGTTTCGACCTTGGATCCTTGGGTGGGGGGGGGGGGGGGAGCATCATGAAACATTGCTCCAAACATCACATCAACAAAAGTTAGAGCATGATAACCATACAAAGCATAAAACAGAGACATAACAATCGAGATGTGGAATGTCGCGTTGTAGCACTACTCCCCCAAATGAAGCCAACATAGTCAAGCCCTTTGCTGCCCCGTGACATAGTTTCTCAAGTAGCCCTCCAGCCACCTGTTCACTATCTCTGTCTGTCCATCCGTCTGTGGGTGATAACTGGTACCGGGTGTCAACTCGGTACCCACCAAACAGAATAGCTCCAACCAACAACTGCCCATGAACTGAATGTCGCTGTCACAACTATGGTCTTTGGAAGACCATGGAGTCTGAAAATATCTCGGAAAAACTACTCGGCCACCTGTGAAGCAGTGTACCGTGCGGAGATGGTGACGAAATGCGCATACTTTGTCAGTTGATCAACAACTACAAAGATGCAATCCTTGCGCTGCACCATGGGCAATCCCGTGATGAAATCCATGGAGATGCTCTCCCATTTCCCCTCCGGAATGGGAAGCGGCTGTAGCAAACCTGCAGGGTGGTTCAACTCTCCCTTGATTCTCTGACAAACTTCACTCCCTGACATGTCGGAGTACATCCTCCTTGAGGCCCTTCCATGAGAACCTCTCCCTGATGGCCCTGTATGTTTTAGTGAACCCCTGATTGGCTGAAAGCTGTGAGTCGTGGGAGATAAGAAGACCCTTGACAAGACATATCTTTAGGAGATGTGTCAATCTGAATAGAAGATGTCGATTCCTATAGGAAGATGTCATGGTGAAAGATCATCACTGAGGTAACTTTTGATTTAAAAGTTCATATGTATATGTTTATCTGGATAAGTTTATGTAGGGCTGCCAATCATGTGGAAGGATGTAAGATCCTTGGGAGATGGTTCGGAGGAAAGCAACATGGCATAAAGGTGGACCAGATAAGGAAGACTGATGAATCACTTTCTGATAGTTGACATGCCTCGTGGATGAAAGTGGTGGATGATCTGTGCCAAAGGTTGAAGATTCCTCAATCCATGACATCGAGGGGAGGAATTCTTCATGAGCAGCTGGGTGTCTCACCATTGCTGCTGCAAGTCCCTGGTTGAGAAGGAGCCTGGTGGTAAGTTTCTTTCTTGGAAGAAACTTGAAGTATGTCCTTCCCGAGTTAAGAGGGAGTATCGTATATGATTCTCTAAGACATGTGTCATGCACTAGACCAGGACCAAATGTCGTAAGTCTTAGTGAAGGCCATGTGGAGAGAATGGATAGACACATCATTTTTCTCCTCACTTAGAAGACATAATAGAGGATCGGGTAATCATCTGGCATTCGATACTCTTTGAGAATGTTATAGGGCATTCAAGATAAGAGTAATCGGGGACCGATATTCTTTTAGGGCTGGCTACCCAAGAGAAGAATAGTCCAAGAATGTCATACTTTGGGAACACCTGGGTTGAGTATGTACCTCGGAGAGATAATGACTATGGTGTCTATAAGTCATGTGTCTCGCAAGCATTGTAGTCCATTGTCTCGTTGAGAGATGGGGCTGTTAGTCAATGCCTTGCATTAGGACAATGTTGGTTGATATGATGCTATACATATGCAATTACCAATCTGATTCTTCTTATGAGATTCTTCAGTTTGAAAGTGACCATGTACTTGTATGAATACCTCCCTAGTTAAGAGGGAGTGTTGAAAAGTGTAACTAGGATTGGTCTTCATATTCACTTTGTAATTATGTATTTATGTAAAGAAGACAAGGATAATAAAATATGTTTTTGCTATGCTTGCCTCATCAGTTTCATGAGTAAGGTTTTATTTTAAGTCAATAGTCTTCTTCTTGATGTCTATTCGGATTTGTCTTCGTCTTATAGATGTAATTAAGAGTAATGTATATGAAGAGTCTAGTCAAAAGAATATGCCTCAAGACCTTGTCATTTAACCGAGAAGAAATGGCTCAAGACAACCCTTAAGTCAACCTACTTCACGCTGGAATATAAGCCCTACAAGTCTGCTCTATAACCATATAACAGGTCGGCTAATTTACAGGTTGGAACAACTATATATACCCATCTAGGCTACGTAGAATAGACCAACAGAAAATCAGGTTTCCTCTGAGTTTTTCGGACCAAAATTACAATGAACAGAACATTTGATATGTCTGAAATCGGACCAAAATTACAATGAAGATCTTATTTCAAGAAAGTGCGAAGAAGGAAGTCGAAATAATATATATGTGAAGATACAAGAACTGTTTTAAGTTAAAAGGTTACAGGACTGTTTCTAGTGCGAAGTATCATATGAAGAGGATCGTGTTTAATGTGAAGCATCATAAGAAGAGGACCGTGTTAAGCACAAAGTATAATAAGAATGCTTAGCAGTACAAGTAAGGATTTGATTATTGTATGGAAAAGGGTGGTCTGCTCATCAAAAGGAAACAAGACTTGGGTATGTTGAAGACCAACCTACAAAGTTAAGTAAATGTGGAAGGTGTGCACAGGACAACCTATAACAAGGTGCTGATATCTCAATTAAGGATCACATACAGCTGAAGAAGGAAGAATACTAGTAGAGACTGAACTTTTTAGTTCAGGTGCAGAACAGTGCAGGACGGTGAAGGACGGTGCAGAGAAGAAGGATCATCTTAAGAAATCTAAGAAGAAGTAGTGACAAGGTCTTGGAGGCATACAAGGGTCAAGGGTCTGTGTCATGGCCGTGTTACTTGTCATTTGAAAGTCTATAAGAAGAATTTCTTGTGGGTTTTCCTCTCTAAGAGGGAAAGGTTTTGGCCCTGGCTTGAAGAGCCTAAATTTGTGTCTCTTGTGTTTTTGATAATTAACTTGATGATAGATATAATAAGCTAAGAAGAGAAGACACAAGTTAAAGAAGTAAGCTCATAAGTAATTATCAAGTAGAGAATTTGAATTAATCATCGCCCTATCAAATTCTCAACACAAGGAAGTCCTCTCAAATCTGGTTGAGATGTACACAAATCTAAAGATCATCCTTGGGGACAACTCCAGTTATCCGGTGAAGGGCTTTGGTTCTGTTAAATTTCATTTTGACTCTGGGAATCTGTTCTTCTTCACGATGTTATGTATGTTTCTAGATTAAAGAAGAAATTGGTATCTATATCTACCTTGGAAGACAAAGGGATGAGAGTAGCCTTCATAAGAGGAAAGGTTCTCACTTGGCCTATGGAATCTCGCATGAGAGATGCTGTCACCTTGGGTTCTAGAATTGAAAGACTTTATAGAATCAATGGAAGACCATTGCAAGCATTAGTTCACAATAACAATCATCAATGTGAGTTATAGCACCGAAGAGTGTCACACCTACACCATGAAGCCCTGCCTAAAGTTAGAAGATTGGTTTCTAGGATGCTTGATGTTGAATCTAGTCATGATGGTGTATATCCAGGGTGCGCTAGTGGAAAGAAGAGAAGGGGACCATTCCCCTCCAACAAAAACAAGTCTAATGATATTCTACAACTCATCCACTTTGACCTATGTGGACCCATGCCTGTGCACTCGCTTGGTAGCTACCTCTATTAGATAATCTTTATTGATGACTTCTCTAGGAAAACATGGATATTCTATTTGAAGCATAAGGACGAAGCATTTGACATGTTCAAGGACTTCAAACAGCTAATTAAACATGGAGGAGAATCAAAATTTTCATGTCCGATAATGGTGGAGAATATACCTCAAATGAGTTCGTTGACTTTTGCAAGGAGTCTGGAATCAAGAAAGAGCTAAGTTGAACGTAGCGCCGAAATGTTTCATAGTTTCCAAAATGGGTACGTTTAGAAATGTCACCTCCTAAAAATGGAAACGTCGGTCGAAACGTTGGTTGAAACGTCATATATGTTTATATATATAAAAAGAAATTTATAAATAAGTGAATAACACATTACTTTGCAAGAAAAAAGGGAATAAGACCCATAGATGACAATTTAGAAGAAAAACCAACTCTATATTAACTCCCATAGATGATTACATAATTGTCGAGTTTCGGTCAAGTTTCGGCTGAATTTTGGAGTTTCGGGTACAAGTACGTCTCGAAACGTCAGGTTCCTAGAAGTTTCATGCAACATAGAGAAAGAGACTATCGTACTACATAATCCCGAGTAGAAAGGTGAGCTCAAAGCTAAGAGTTCCTTTGGGGAGAAGCCACAAATACAATGGTCTATGTTCAAAATAGGGTTCCTCATCAAGCACTGGGTAACAAGATTCCTGAAGAATTGTTTATAGGTTTTAAGTTCGATGTTGGTCATTTGAGGATATTTAACTGCCTCGTGTACTTTCATGCGTTGAAGGACAAGAGAAACAAGTTGGATGCCATTGGAAAGAAAGGTATGTTTTTTGAATATTGTGATAATTTTAAAGCTTTTAGAATATATATATCTGGTCAAAGGAAAATCGAGTTTAATAGGGATGTATCCTTTGATGAAGGTTTTGCCCTTGAGAAAGCAAGGGACCTTCCTTTGCCTCCTATTGAAAAGAAGGATGATGACATGGATCTGTTATAAGGTCCTTTGTGCCAGAATTTGAGAAGGATATTATTGATAATCCCATGGTGCCTATGGACCCTTGGATCCTCCTCTATGTGATCCCGCTCCTAGGAAAATATCACTTTGGCTTCGTGACACATTACAAGATGCCGAAGGACATGTCGTTGCCAGAGGAACCTTTAGAGTAAGCACGAAGCCTTGCCGGTACCAGGGATACATTGTAGCTATGAGCTCCATCATACAGGTTTAGCCTCCCACTTTTGAAGAAGCAGTGAAAGAGCAGGTTTGGAAGGATGCCATGGCCGAAGAGTATGAGTCTATTATGAAGAATGATGTATGAGATGTCGTTCCGAGACCTAAAGGAAAATCTTTTGTGACTTCGAAATGACTATACAAGATCAAACATGGCGCTGATGGAAGCATTGAGAAGTATAAAGCAAGGTTCGTGGCTAGAGGTTTCTCCCTGAAAGAGGGAGAAGATTATGATGATATCTTTGCACTGGTTGCTCGATACACTACTATCTGTTCTATTGTTGCCCTTGCTGCTAGTCAAGGATGGACCATTCACCAGATGGTTGTGAAGATTGCATTTCTTCATGACATACTTTAGGAAGAAGTATTCATTGAGTAGCCACAGGGATTTGAAGTGAAGGATAGGAAGACTCATGTTTGCAGGTTGAAGAAGGCACTCTATGGTTTGAAGCAAACTCCTAGAGCCTAGTATGCGCGCATTGATAGTTTCCTGGTGAAGCTTGGACTCACAAGAAGCAATGTTGACTCGAATCTCTACTTTAAAGTGGTCCAAGGTATGCCTTTGATTTTGGTTTTATATGTTAACGATCTATTCTTGACAAGTAGTGAGCCTCTGATGTTTGAGTGTAGAGGGAGCTGGCCTCTGAGTTTGAAATGAAGGATCTTGGTTTGATGCATTACTGCCTAGTATTAGAAGTGTGGCAAAGAAGCAGTGAGATTTTCCTTTCTCAAGGAAAATATGTCATGAAATTATTGGAAATATTTGGAATGGTAGAATGCAAATCCATGGCCACTCCGATAGAAATGAAATTTAAGAAATAATGTGGAGATGCTACTGGACCGGACTTGGCAAACTCCTCTGAGTATCGATAGTTGATTGGAGCATTGATTTTCCTAGTGAACACCCGTCCAGACATATGTTTTGCCGTTAACACATTGAGTCAATTTGTGATTGAGCCCCTTCATGCACACTGGGTTGCTGTTAAGCATGTGTTGATATATTTGCATGGGGCGATCAACCTTGGTCTAAGATAAGTTGTCAGAGACATGAGACTTCATGGGTACACTGATTCTGATTTGGTCGTTAACATTTTTGACAAGAAGAGCACATCGAGGTGTTGCTTTCGTTTGGGTTTTGCCATGATATCTTGTATGAGCAAGAAGTAAAAATCCGTAGCTTTAAGCACAATTGAGGTAGAATGTATTGCTTGTAGCATGTCTAGCTGCGAGGCAGTGTGGTTGAGGAAGCTCTTTGGAGAGCTGTTTGAGCAGGTCTTGGATACGAAAGTGATATATTGCGAAAACAAGAGGGGGATCTGATTAACTGAGAATCCCTTGTTTCATGACAAGTCCAAGCATATTTGTTATGAATACAGTTTTGTTGCTTCAATATTGAGATCATGTATCATTATATATGAGAGATGGTGCAGAGAGTAGTGATACTCCATTACATTTCGACTGACGAGCAAATAAGATACATTCTCACCAGGGCTTTGCTAAAAGGGAAGTTCTTGGTCTTCAGAGAGTAGCTTGGACTAATGGATGTGACCCTCTTGGGTAAAGCTCTCAATTGATCGAGGACATTAAGCTATGCTCTTCCTCCCTATTTGAGCTCAAAGGGAGAGGAATTGAGCCAACGAGCTCTTGGGGTTAAGGGAACCCTGGACAATAGGACAGTCTGTGATCATTACCTTGCATGGTAAGTCATATCCTGCCAATTTTCTCTCTTTGGTCTTGACAGAGTATAGCCTAGTTGGCATCCTACCCTTAAGCTAGGCTTGTTGGGATTGTTTCTCCCCATCTGGCCAATGGGTGAACGACCTTAGATACAATGTGATCCTTAACATTCCTGTTAAGTCGTATCCTGCTCAAGTGATGGGATGCAGGTGTTCTACCATAGACTCTTGAGGGACAGGTTGGGAAGATCAGTAGATAATAGGATAGTTTGTGATCCTTACCTTTACGGTAAGTGGTATCATGCCTATTGTCATAGGTCAATAGGATATAGTGTCATCCTTACCTCACTGTAAGTTGTATCCTGCATATTGTCCTTGGATAGAGGGTGATAGCTTGAGCTCCCCTATGATGTCAAATTCTTCTTCTTTTAGATTCGAGAGTGTTCAACAAATGAACGGAGATGAGTAGAGACGACGTTTGACTTGATGATGATGAGACATTTGAGCTGAGTCTTATGATGTATTCGAAAATTTATCCCTAGCTGAGAGGGAGTGTTAATTTGGCAGCTCAGGGACAAATTCTCTCCTTTGGACAACCTTCCTCATTTAGGGAAGACCCTCTTTGTATTGTTTTTCCACGATCCTGGTGTCTAGGATAGAATCTTAAATAATTGACACTACCAAACCAAGAATCACAACAAATCTACTTTGCACAATGAAATATAAACAACAGTAAATCTACTAATGCACAAAATATACACAACTTTTTACACAATTTTGTACAATAACCCAACTTCCTTATATTAATCCAACTGAATAATACAACAGTCTAGGTCTCCCGTACTAGGGATAATGGCCCTCATATATCCAAAAGTAGAACAATACAAAATTGGAGCTTGGTGCCACTCCATCGAAAACTAATCTACCCTCAACAAGATACTTTGACTATCTGGCTGAAACACGCTCTCTTAGCGACTCTTGGTCGTACCCTGTACGTTGCCAGTCCATCGGCTCTCGATCTGCAACAATGCCTCTATTAACAATCCAAGTTCATCTAGTCACTGAACTTCGTCAATCTAATCTGCTCACTAGTTGCTACTTAGGCCATCAAGGGCACAACACATCGAGAGTCTTGTTGAGTTGTTCACAACTTCACTTGTGAATAACTCTCAACTGTCCATTGCTGCTCCTCAACTACTCAGGGACTTCAACCCACTATAGTCTTCCTGCACTGCTCCAATGACACTAACATAGGGCACATAGGGCTGCCACCTATCACTGTAAGATGTCCATCTCGCACAATGAACACGGGCTATAACACACTGCTGCTTTGGTTGATCAAACATATGAGCTCCAAACTGCCTCCTCTAGTAGCCTCCTTTGCCCATAAAGGAACTACTCATAGGCTTAATACTTCACCCAACACACAGCTGTCCATTGTCCTTCTTGTCCACCTATTCTAAGGCTACTTTGGACACCAGCACGTTGCCCTCCAACAATCCAAAGGTACCCAATACCAAAACCAAACTCCCACTATAGAATTTGGTCTTAGTTAGGGCTTCTAACGAACCAAGTCAACCCTTCCACTTGGCTTCTACAGGCTACAAACAAATCCCATCCAAACTTGTAAACAAACCAACTTAAAACATACTTCTAGGCTGATGTGTCACTGCTGAAGGGTTTTGCTGCTAGTTAGGGCTACTGACAGTCCACGTCAACCCTTCCTCCAAGCTCCAAGAACCTCCTTTCAACTGTGGCCTACCTTCTTTAGAAATTTGCTGCCATACTCTGCCATTCCAGGAGGAGATTAGCCTTGGTTTAGGCATTGCTTCCCTGTCTAACCCACTTGACCCTTCTTGAAGACAACTTACAGGTTTGCAACTACTTTCATGAGGCTGTCCACACACATTTGCCACATCAATCTGCCCATAATTACTTCAGTCTGCACATGGAGAACTCGACTCCTCAAAAGAAGAATTTTGCCCTCAAATTCATGGACAACCAATCCTCGACTTGTCCCTCAAGTCTCGGCTTGGTTAGGGCATCTTGTGCTACTGCAACAACCCTCTAACTTGCTTGCTATCCCTTCATAACAGGTTGTCTAGCCTTCCTTGAAGCTCAGTCCGTTGTTCAGACATGTGGTAGCTTGAACATGCCTCCAAACTAGCACTCTACATCCCAAAACATGCCACCTCAAACCTGGGTCCCTGCTGCAAGCAACAAAGACTTCGACGCCTTGTTTATGAAGGAAACCTTCACTAAACAAGCCGAAATCCACCCTTAAAGAACTCAAGTCTTGCATCTGATCATCTTGGTCCCCAAACAATTATCAATATGTGCTCCAACAACCCTCTTCTTCCTTCGCTGGGGTCTTCCTCTAAACTGCGGCCAAACAGATATATCCTTCACCTAATGCTAGCTCCTTTTGATGCTCAAGGATATCTAAAATAACCTCACACAATGGCTCCTGATATAGGATTCTCAAGGGCTCCAACGCTTGCCCTTGGTGGGCTTATACAACTGTAATTAGACCTCTAACAACTAGGCCGACTTGACTCCTTCATAGACAAGCCCACACATGACATTAAAAAATTCATAGCTCAACTTGTACAACTCGGATTTCGATGATTTCCATTGCGTTGGATTCTCCTCGCCATCCTCTATATCTCCATCCATAACATGTAGACATCTCTCCATGGTTTTGGCCCAACAACTTTGGGTGCAAAACCCTAGGCGTGGGTTTTAATCCCACTAGGCCCCTTGTGGAACTCCTTCCTCCAAACCCTTGATCCTCAAGGCTTGAAGTACCTCACAAGCTACAAATCTCAACACTCCCTCTTAGCGAAGGAGGAACTTCCAACACTAGGAAGTCTCCATCACTATCATCACCGACGACACTAGCCCTTCTCGCGTCCATCATTGCAGCATGCTCTCTAGAATGATCTATGGAATCTCGGTAGTGCCTCTGCCTGATCATATATGAACCTGAAGATCCCAAACCTCCATAGGGCTGCTCCCTCTAAGACTAGACTCCCTTTGAGCCTACACGATCTCCACTGGCTTAGTCCTACAAGCACTATTCCTCCTGAATCAAACACAACTCATGCAAATCCAAGTGTTTGAAAATGCTGCTGCTGCTAGAAAGGAACTGCGAAAAGGGGTTGTTCTGCTGCTCAGAAAAATCCGAGACTTGGACACCGGACTCTCCTCCAAAATCCTAGAATAACCCACGAAGGATTTCTGGCAAGCTTGACCATAGAAGATCACCCTCTTGGGATGGGTACACACTTCTGCTGGGTACTCTGGCCTCTGCGCTGAACGATTGGAAAGAATGGCTACCACCTACCCAAGAAACTCTGCTATAGAAGGGTTGATCCCCTAAGAAGACTCCGGACTGAAATCTCTCAATCTTCCACCTCTCCTGGCGCTGCTCTCCTCCTTGACTGCGTAATCCCCTGAGTGACTCCGCTGCCTTGAGATGATATGCGTATCCCTATTGCTGAACTGATGATGCTGCTTACAAAAACTAGAGGTAGGGCTCCTCTCTTGAGCGGGCACTCGAAGTCCCCTGAAGACGAGGTTGGGATCTTCGCTCGGAGACAGTCGTGTGCTGAACATCACTTGCAGACTCAGCTAAACAGCTCAAGTGTGCTCTAGTCTAGATAGACATAAATTCTGAAGATGTATGAATGAATGAGAATGATTGCCCTCATCCCCCTTTTATGCTATTGAGCCTCCAGTGTTCCCTTGGGTCCACTAGTGCTGCGCTGCCCCCATGCTGCTCTGTGCTACCTGTCCCCACGCTGCCATTGTGCTATTTGTCCCCATGCTGCGTCTGCACTGACTAAGTTGCCACCTCTCATGCACTGTCACTTGGCCTCATGGGCCCCATCTTGCTTTTAATCATCTTGTCTTAGTGACTTTAGGAAAGTGATTTTATTCTAGGAAAGTGACTTTAGGTTGGGTTATGGGTCCCATCACCCCTTTATTTCCTGCCGAACTTTAGAAAACCAAAATTTAACAAAAGTTAACATTCCAATTAGTTGTCTTCTAATTGGTAATATTATAGTCCTCCCCGCCAAAACGTTGCTTGTTGTGAAGCATCGTCAAGGATGGATGTTGCATGATCTTTTCCCCCTCCCAAGTGGCATTCTCATCTGGAAGTTTCCTCCATCTGATCAGATATTCCTTGACTGTCATGCTCCTCAGCTTTCTCTCTCGAGTGTCTAGAATGGCCTCCGGTTGAAGCACCAAATGCCTCTCATCATCTGTAGGTGTGAGCTCCATAGTTGCAGTCACTTGCTGCCCAAGAACTTTCTTCAGACATGAAACGTGAAAAAATGTTGTGGATCTTGCTCCCGGCTGGTAGCTCTAGATCATACGCTACCTCCCCAACACGTTTGATCACCCTGTATGGTCCATAGAAGCGGGGCTTGAGCTTTTCAATTCCTTTTTGCTTCAGCGTGGACTGCTTGTATGACTGAAGACAGAGGTAAACCAAATCATCCACCTCGAACTGTCTCTCTATGTGGCCTCTGTCTGCGTATTATTTCTGCTAGTTTTGTGTTGTAGCCAAGTTGTCCTTGAGAGCCCGGATTATGTCTTGGCTCTCTTGGATCCAGTCTTAGGGCCTTTGGGCCTTGCTAGCTCCAAACATCACAACAACAAAAGTTAGAGCATGATAACCATACAAAGCGTAAAACAAAGACATACCAATCGAGAAGTGGAATGTCGTGTTGTAGCACTACTCCCCCAAATGAAGCCAACACAGTCAAGCCTTTTGCTGCCTCATGACATAGTTTCTCAAGTAGCCCTCCAGCCACTTGGTCACTATGTCTGTCCATTCGTCTGTGGGTGATAAGTGGTACTGGGTGTCAACTCGGTACCCACCAAACGGAATAGCTCCTGCCAAAAGCCGCCCATGAACTGAATGTCCCTATCATGACTATGGTCTTTGGAAGACCATGGAGCCTGAAAATATCCCAGAAAAACTACTCGACCACTTGTGAATCAGTGTACCATGCGGAGATGGTGAAGAAATGCACATACTTTGTTAGTCGATCAACAACTACAAAGATGCAATCCTTGCCCTGCACCATGGGCAACCCGTGATGAAATCCATGGAGATGCTCTTCCATTTCCCCTTCCGAATGGGAAGTTACTTTAGCAAACTTGTGGGGTGTTTCAACTCCCTTTTGTTCCTCTGATAAAATTCGCACTCCCTGACATGCCGGAGTACGTCCTCCTTGAGGCCCTTCCATGAGAACCTCTCCCTGATGGCCCTATATGTTTTAGTGTATCCCTGATGGCCTGAAAGCAGTGAGTCGTGGGTTGCGCGCAAGATCTTCTCCAGGTATTGCTCGGACTTGTCCAACGCATGCATGATGGCCAACATCTCTTTGTCGTATTCGGGGTACGATCTCTCATGCGGCAGTAACTTCCGAGTCTCGAAAGCTATAGGATGGCCCCCCTGCATCAAAACTGCACTTACTTCCTCTCCTGAAGCATCACACTCCAACACAAAGTGCTGCGTGAAATCAGGCAATGCCAACATCGGGCAACTGCTCATCATCTCCTTGAGCCTGTCAAAAGCCCTCTGCGCAACATCTGTCCAATTGAAAGCCCCCTTCTTGGTGAGATCGCTGAGGGGTGCTACAAGCTGTGAAAATCCCTTGACAAAGTTCTGGTAGTAGGTGCAGATGTCTACAAACCCTCAAAGCTCTGTCATGTTCTTTGGTTCCGGCTAATCCCGGATGGCCGAGATCTTCTCCTCATGGATCCTCACTCCGTCCACTCCGATGATATGCCCCAAGTAGAGCATCTCTGTAAGCCCAAACTCGCACTTGGACAACTTGGCATAGAAATGCTGCTCCTCCAAGATATGCAGTACAATCTCAATGCGCTGCAAATGTTCATCTCTTGTGCGGCAGTAGATGAGAATGTCATCGAAAAATACCAGCACAAACTTCCTCAACTGACCACGAAAGATGTGGTTCATAGAAGACTGGAAGGTGGCCGAAGCATTGGTCAATTCAAAGGGCATCACCAGAAACTCAAAGTGGCCGTAGTGGCATTTGAATGCAGTCTTGGGGACATCCTGGTCCCTCATCTTGATCTGATGGTACCCCGACCTCAGATCGATCTTGGAGAAGAACTTCGCTCCCCTCAACTCATCCATCAACTTATCAATATTGAGGTTTTGGAGTGTTGGGGTAGCATCGAATGTGCTCTATTTCCCAAACTTTGTGGAGGGACTAGAGTACATGAGATCTCCAAGACCCAGTTACTTAGGAAATTCTACTGCTTAAGAGATAATTAATTAATTAATATTTTTAATTAAGGACCCTAATTCTAACTTAGGAAAACTAAAATATTTAAGGTAATTAATTAAAACATGTGATGGAAATGACTCAAGTCACAGGGATCAAGCTTTCTTTTAATCTTAGCCATCGATTCAAGATTAGATCATGGCTGTTGGTTTCCCAACGAGAAAGTATAAAGGAAAGGCTTGGGGTCATTGGACAACACACACGGGAGAAGTAGCACTGAGTCTAAGTCAAAATTTAGGCGTGGTTCAAGAATTTTCAAGTGTTTCAAATACTCTGCAGAGAGGGGTAGTATTGGCTAAGGGGATGATCTCGATCCCCAAGATAAGAATCAACAAGAGGCAAAGAGGCAAGAATCAATGCAATACAAGAAGCAAGGGTGATCAAGAACAACAACACGTAGGATTCAACTCACATGTAAGTTAATGCAGCCTGGAAAGGGCAGCACTGGGCAACAAGATACCCTACAGGGTTACGCAGAGACCCTTCTAGGGTAGCGTAGGGTTTGCGTCACCCATTCTGGGGTTACGCAACCCTCTCCAGGGCAGCGCAGAGGCACGCAGCGGTTGACAGGGTTGACGAAGGGGCTTCAGGGGCAGCGCTTGGGTTTCTAGGGCCAGAAATTAGCTGAGTCTTGTAAATCCCATTTGAGGGTGTGGATCTGTCAAGTTTTTGATCTCAAAACGACAGGTTAGCTGTAGATCTATTATTTTTGTCTGTCGGTTTAACCAGTAAGGTGCCCAGATTTGCTGTATTCAGAAACTACATAATAATATTAACCCTTCAACAGCTAGAAGACCTGTTTTCGCGCATTGGGTTTTTCTGGGGACAGTTATCTAGAAAATATTGTGTGTCACTTTGTCTATGTGCATATATTTCTGTGTTAGATCTGAATCGGTGAAATTCTGTCAAGTGTTTACTTCGATGTTAATTTGAATATTTTAGCATTAATAACTTGTTTAAGTAGGAGAAGTATAACCAAATCTAACAATAGAATTTCTGCATAAAGTAACATTCAGAAATTTTCACATGATATCAGAGCGATTGCAGATCTACCAGAATCACCAGTAGAAGTCTGAAGATTTTTTGCTGCAGAAAGTAGTAGAGAGAGCAGCAACAATCATAGAAAGCCAGATTTGAAGGGACAACACAATAACAGAGGGAGCAGAGCCACGCAGAGGCCAGAGTGACACAGTCCTACGCTGTCAACATGCAGGCCCACGTACTTACTGTGCAGCGACAACGCTGGGGCTGTCTACTCATGCAGAGGCCAGCTAAGGGCGACGCAGTTCTGATTCAGAAGTGCTGGAAAAGTGCTGCAGAACTTTCGAAGTTGGTGGGGTTAAATTTCTGAAGATTCAAAACTTAGCCTAAGCACTAGGTGACAAAGAGCGGGGGGAGATCATCTTCTCAGAGGGTTTCTAGCCAAAGAAATCTGCAGATCGATGAGAGGATCGAAGAGAGCTGTTTCATTGCTGATTTGGTGGATTTCCAAGAGAGGAAATCTGTTGTCAGAGGGTGCAGAGGGTGTGTTTTTTGCCAAGGACCCTAGATCCGAGCTTCAGTAGAGAAGCAGGGAGAGGAAGATATGTTCCGATAGAGTAGATCTGAGCAGATGGCACCTGACGGACTACGTGATCAGGATAGGTTGGACGGTCTGTCCAACTTTGCAGTTTGGAAGGCCAGAATCCTAGTAGTCATGGAGGCATACGATCTAAGGGACCATGCAGAAAAAGTCCTGGCCACGCCGACCACTATAGATCTCCTGAAGAAGCATGAGGAAGTTGTGGCACATGCCAAACGTTTCATAATGGATGGGTTAAGGATCATATCGTTCCCCACATAGCCGAAAAGAAAATGGCTCATGAGATGTGGAAAGCCTTAACAACCTTATATGAGTGGAAGTCCGTCCAGAGGAGAATGCTTTTGGAGAATCAATTGCGATCATTAATGATGACCAACGGAGAAGAAATAGAGCCCTTCCTTTTCAGATTACAGGTGATCAAAGATCAGTTGTCTACCATGGGAGCAAAGGTGGAGGATG
Source organism: Pinus albicaulis (assembly GCA_034641835.2). Lineage (NCBI taxonomy): Eukaryota > Viridiplantae > Streptophyta > Pinopsida > Pinales > Pinaceae > Pinus > Pinus albicaulis. The sequence goes on from CM076572.1 coordinate 452,326,374, forward strand.
ATGTGATGGTAAGGATTGCACTCAATGCGGTCACAGAAGAGTGGGAAACTTTTGTCCATAGTTTCTTGGGCAGAGTGGACCTTCACAACTGGGATAACATGTGGGCTATCCTCCATCAAGAGGAAATCCGCAGTATGACGAAGAGACAGTACAACATTGGTTCGAGTAGACTCAAGAAGGAAGAAGAGGAAGATGCAGCCTTAGCATCAAAGAGGCAACAAGGGAGGAAGAAGCAAGATCTGTTGAAAATCAAGTGTTTCCAGTGCGGCAAACTAGGACATTTCGCCAAAAATTGTCCTCAGAAGAGAAAGGACAAGGAAGCTTCTAGCTCCAAGGCTATTGTGGAGGACAATGGCTGCGGAGATGACATAGCCATGAGCGCTCATGAACCACGAAAGTGGGGCGATCTTGATCTATAGAGTAGCTACAGAGTGGCGGCAGGATCATTAAGTAGCCCAACTCTTGGATCACATACGAGCTACGGGAGCCTTAAGATGGTAGCGGGGTAAGTGGAGCAATGGGTGCAGAGAAACACAAATGGAGCAAAGGAAAAGCTGTATGGTGAGAGGGAGTAGTGCAGTGCAGATGCAGCAGCAGCACAGAGAGGCTGGTGTGACCTTAACAACGTAGAGAAGGCTTGCTTACACAGCGCAGAGGCTTATGGAGGATAGCGCAGAGGCTTCAGGAGGACAACGCAGTGTAGAGGACTTAAGCGCAAAAGCAGCGCAAAGGAGGTCTGCTCACGCAGTGCAGAAGCTTCCAGATGATAGCACTAAGCAGCAGCCTATGGAGCTTCAGTGAAAAGATGCAACCAAACTGACTTTTCTGTAATATTCTTTTTTTGGTATCACCTATGATAGGGTTTGGATGGACTTCCAGAGTTAGGAGCAGAGAGGTCACGGTACATGTTGGTGTCATCAGCGGGCCCAGGGGCTTTTTGGAGGAGTTTTGAGGAGTTTCTATGATGTCGGGTGGCATTCACTTGATATATTCCATCATCCGAGCAGTTTGCCTTTCGTTTCGGTGCATTCCGACCACTTTGCCATTGCGTGGCTGTAGGTCTCACACTAACCCAACATTTTACCATAAAATTACTGAATTAATAAACAGAAGATTTCCATGTAAAATAAAATGCATAAGCACTGCAATCCATTAACACATCGAATAGGAAGAATCTCAACATTTTTCTTATAAATAATAACTTGGGTTACAAATACATCTGACCCAAAAGAGCTGAGATGGAGAACTGGCCATCAAACTGAACTGTTGCACTGCACTGCCTCCAAAACTGAACTGCTGCACTGTCCCTCTGACAAGAACTACCAATGAATCCACTGAAGCACCCGTTGAGGATCTGAATGATCCTCACTCCAATATCTTTGAAGCTCTGCGAAACTTCTGAATGAAGTCTCCTCAAAGAGAGTTCGGTTTCCGTCCAACACTCACAAACCACTCGAGGGTTTCCGTCCAACACTCACAAACCACCCAAGGGTTTCCGTCCAACACTCCCTCTTACCGAGGAATGTGCTCTAGCAACAATACTTCACCCTGAAGTGTTGCACTGATCTCTGGTGTGGGTCTCTGCGCTGATGCTTGGCTTGCTGCCCTTCATCACTGAGCTGTTGCTGCTCTCCCGTACTTGCTGCCACTGCCACTGCTTCATCCGTACTGCAACTTCCTCTCAATCTACTGCATCATGTTGCCAACTGCTGCACTGTAACTCAGTTGCTGAGAGTAAGCAACTGAAGAACTCCTGCCCAATCTTTGACATTACGTGGTTGTAGGTTTGCGCTGCTCTGCCCAGTTACTCGCCAAAAATACTGCTGCTGCTCTGGCTTTGCGCTGTTACTCCTGCTCTATGCTGCTACTCCTGCTCTGCGCTGTCAGTGGTCATAAACGCTGTTGTTGCTCTGAATGAAATGTTGCCAGGGCTTGCTAAGTTGCTTAGAAAATTCCGGGATTTTAACCATAGACTCTACTCAGGAAACCCACAATAACCCATCAAGGAATTGGCCAAATATTGACCTCAGAATTTTAGCCCAATTTTCGCTTAGCTCCTCTAGCTGTTGGTTGAGTTGGAATCCTTGTTTGGCCTCTTAATTCTACCCAGAAATTTATGCCAAATTAATCTTGGCCTCTCCAAAATTAACCCAGAAAAACCCAGAAAGGGTTTGTCTCAGTTTTGACCTCGAAAATTGGTTGTTGGGCTTGGTTCACCCAGCTATTGGGAAATTCGGTCATCCTGGAAATTTTGCTGCTGGAGGCCACCAAAATGCCTGAGAAACCCCTGTTAGGAATCTCTAAGCCTCCCCACCAAGTGTCCTCCCGAAATCTCCACTCACTCTTCTAGCCCCCAGAGTGATCACTTCACTAATTACGCAGCCTCTGCACTGCTGTAGATGCCACTGCGCTGTGGATGAAGGCCTTGCTGTTGAAATGCTCCTCCAAAATCATAAGACTCCTCTTCTGAGTAGGCACTCAAGGTCCCCCGAGGCAGAGGTTGAGATCTTTGCCTGAGAATATCGTGTGCTAAACAACACTGCAGACTTGGCACTCGACACAAGCGTGCCCGCTGTCAAAGACAAAGTCGAAATGGATGATTGAATGAATCCCCCAAAACAACAACTTGCTTCCTTTCAACTAAGCTTGCCCAACCTTCCCTTGGTCTCCAAAAAAACATAGTATGTCAAGTCAAGATTTTGTTTCAGCGATGGGTACATTTTTAGTAGGGTCATGATAGAGGAGTTTTTCAACCAATGTCAGTAACATCAAGGTACATAGAGGGATTGGTGCTCTTGATTAAATGCAAGTTCCATTCCCTAATACATGACTAAATCCAATGGAGACATTGCAATCCCCCCAATCCTGAAATCCTGAAAAACTGATAAGTCTGCTGGATTTTGAATGAGATCTAAAATTGTACTTTCTCCATATGAAATCGAATGACGTCAGAACCACTCTCAAACATCCTGGGTCATTTCATAGTAATGTTAAAAATTTAAGTATAAGGATGAATGTCACTTTTACTTTAAGAATTTAACATTACTATGGTCATAGGCTTGATCATTAGGTTGCCCCACTCAAGAATCATTTGTTTCTTTGAAAAAGAATTTCATTTGGAATGTTATTGCACAAAGAAAAATTGCAAAAAATGTTAGGGAGCGAAAATTTCGCTACCGGGGTCGCTCCCGAAGGGGGCGCGTTTCGAGAGTGGGTTTGAAGGGGGGAGCCGCTTCCCCACAACCCTGATCAAAACCAACATCACTGGGAGAAATACTAGTGGAGGATGATGCCATTAAGGGAGGGGGACAAAAACAATAGGGTCATTCCTCCAGCTGTCCTTGTTGAATGAGCCATGATTTTTGTGAAATGAGAAAGAAAATGGACTATTGTAGGAAAAAGCGTAAAGTCTGGTTGAAAAATCTCTTTGCCCAACACCTGGAATCCCCATCAAAGCTACAACATAACCCTCAACTACATGTGAAGACACTGTTGTTGCACAAACTAGCAGCACTTGTGAAGAGACAAAAGCTAGAGGGAACAATATTACCGTGGGACAGAGGCCCACTGTCACCACAACCTAAGTCCCCTTCTCTTCTCGGATTTTCACCGACGGGGGGAGTCCTAGTATCCCTCACTTATGATAGATGTATATATGATGGGTTTGAACTTTAAAGTGAGGCAAGATAGCTCATTCAATGGAAAGGTTCAATGAAAGTACGAGCTTTCGCAGAGGCTAGGAAGACTTTCCAAGAAAAACCCCTTGAAAGAAAGACTACATGAGACCTAGGTTTGTGATATTTGACGAGATAAGAGTGCATCAAAGGTCGAGGTAGATAAGAGAAAAGGTTGCGAATGATATACTTTAACAAGTACTAACGTATAAACCTTTAAGGAATCCCCAAGTTCAAGGATTAACACGTAGGGTTCCCTCTTAGTGCGATGGCTAGGGCATCAAATTTTGTGCAGAATCCACCGTGAGAATTGCGTCAAATTTGGAGGAGAGCTAGATGAAACACCAGTGTAGAAGGCTGTCCAAGTGGTTCTGAAAAAGATAATCTATAATGAAATTTGCATCAAGCCCTAGGGAGGCCTCCTTATCCTTAAGGGGACGCATTTGAAGAAGAGGAAAGAAGGAAAATTTATGGATTAAATGCAGGTTTGACCACCAAGGGATGAGACTAGTGTCTAGACCATTGGGTGTATGGAGTCACATATGCTTTAGGTGAGCTAATTAAGGGGGCCAAAAGCAGAAGCCATAGCTGCCACTTTTTAATTACCCTCTTTAAACAAAGTTAATGGAGTTCCATGGACAAATTACAACAATTCTCCACTAGGAACATTCATTTCATATCATCAATGAGTATCACATGCAAAACTTCCGAAGAATCACAATTTCATCCCTTTTCAAATAAATTAGGGCATAAATCTTCACTGCGAGAATGATTTCCATGCATTAGACATTTACATAACGATATTCAACTAGAAAAAGAAGTTACTAGACAATATGAAGTATATCCATCCATTATACCATGAAAAAGAGGCTCCAAAATGATTCCAAACCAACTCCAAATATCAAAGTGCATTTATGAACATCCAAAATATTCCCAAATTGCAGGTTCGAATTATCTTCTAGCCCACACGAAAATCTATTTAGACATGTTTTGGGAGTTCGAATTCGTAATTACAAAGCCCCTAAAACATAACTAATGATGTGATGACCCTTGGTTACAAGCCAAACAAGGTAGCTTGACAAATAATCATTATTTAATCTCCTTTTAGCCCACGTTGGGATGACATCATCCATGTGAAGTTATCTCCAAGGAAAGCATTGAGGCCTCATGCGTTGAGGTCCGAGGATGAGGGTGGGGGCCTCAAAAGTGATGAACAAGAGGGGGATGCCCAAATGGGTCTGATGGGTCTCCAAATGGCTCAGGATCAAGTCGATGTTTCATCAATGGAGGCTATACGATGACACATTCCCTTCCATGTCTCCCTGGGAAAAAAAAAACTCCTCTGGGCCTTGGATCAATTGTCAAGTGTCAGGTGCAATGTGTAGCCGACCATGCAACGTGGTCCAAGTGCATCATCATATCTGTATAACTGGTGCATGAACGAGTAATGTGGTGGTGCTGAAGAAGTCCATGGGGTGACAGTCAATGCTCTGCATGGCTGGAGGCCCATGGCTCTTAACCCACATCCTATAAGTGCCATTGTGATCCTCTAGAGGGCTTGGATCTCGGATAGGGAGGCCAAGTCTGATATGAAAACCCATGTATAATCTTGTATAAGGTCCAATGTGTCTCCTTACCTTCTAGTATAATAATCCGTTAGTGCAATTGACAAAATATGCTTGCTAATCAGGGGTAGAAATATGTCACTTAATAGTGGCATGCCCTTCCAAATGGGCTTTGAACATGTACTGGTGTTACCTTCCTGACAAGAGAGGTTAATGAAGGACCCTTTTAGGTGGTTTCAACCTCAAAGGGAGTGATAGGTCCATGGTACATCCATTAAATGGCAGGTGTCATGTGAAATAATGATGGAATAGAGTGGGGGAAAGAGGGAAGGCTCCAAGCGATATGCCATGGTACAGGGGTAGCTATGATGAAGGAGGCCCACACCTTGGGTGTATGAATGTAGGAGGGAGCAATCGTGGTACATGAGTTACCTTGGCCTTTGTTTTTCCACCCTTCTTCTTTTGCCATTTATTGATTTTTCTTCATTTTACTGCTCGGGGCTCAAGGGGATGCGAGCATGATGTGTAAGATGTAACAGTGATTTCCCCTTTAAGGCGGGGCAGTTCATTGCCCACTCGGGGTTAGGACAATCATTGGCTCCTTAATGATGAAAGGGACACTTGTAGGGACCCTAGGAACCAGGGTGATGGCCATAATGGTAGGCGATAGTGCTCATGTTTGATGTAATATTACTAATGGAAATAGACAATGCTAAACTAAGCAAACATAGAAAAAACACATACAAAAATCGAGAACACTTTTAACAACCAGAAATCTCCATGAACTGCATTGATCTGAGCCATTTTATTAATAAATAAGAGGGTACGATGTGGTGCTAGAAAGAGTGCACCCGGGCATGCATAAGGCAAGCTAGCAAAGCCCAAATGGAAGATATGAATTCCGTCTCTGATCTGCTGCTGCTCTCTCCTTGCACTATGCTGAACTGCCTAAAAAATAAGCTGTTGGCTGCAAAGAACTGTTGCTAGGGCTTCCTCAGATGCACATAAAATTCCGGGAAATTAACCAAGGGCTCTCTACCAATAACCCACAAAAATCCACAAAGGAATTGGCCAAATGTTGACCTCGGATTATTTTCCCCTAGCTCCTCTAGCTGGTGGCTGAGTTGGGACCCTTGTTTGACCCCTCAAATTTGCCCAATAAATTCTGCCAAATTAATCTTGGCCTCTCCGCAATAAAACCATAAATATCTAGAAAGGGTTTGTCCTAGTTTTTGTTGGAAAGTGTAACTAGGTTCGGTTTTCATAATGACTAAGTAATTATGAATTTATGTAATGAAGAAGACAAAGATATTAAAATATATTTTGTAATGCTTGCCTCATGGGTTTCATGAGCAAGGAGTTTTATTACAGGTCAAAGACTTTTTCTTGATGTCTTTAGGGTTTTGTCATCTTGTCATAAATATATAATTTAGAATCATGTATATGAAGTGATGTTACAATTGTATAGACAAATTTTTGATGTATAATGTATGCTCCAAGACCTTGTCAATACACTCCATAAAGTCGACTCAAATGGTGTTGGAAATCTCCTTGATAAGGTCGGCCTACACCCACTTATTCATGTCGGCCCAAGGCAGTGGAATAGTCCCGATATAAAGGGTGGACAACAACGTCATTAGTACACCACAAGTTCAGACAAGTTCTGTAATGAATTGCGAAGATAAGGTCTGTTGATTCGGTGCAAAGTAAGGAGATAGATCAGCGAAGAGAGAAGGCTCTGACACATATATGTTTTGGGTATAAAACATCTCAGATAAGTTCTAAAATAAAGTGCAAGGTACAATCAACAAGGAAAGACCATTCAACGAAGATAAAAAAAGTTTGTTATATTTCTGTCATGGGCTAAGCTCTGTAATAATATTGCATGGTTCAAAATTACAGTCAGTATGAAGACAGTGCAAGAATCTCAGCAAGAAATAACACTGTGAATGGGTTAAATATTATGCAAAGAAAAAGGTGATTTGACAGCATAAGGAAGGTCTTTGCAAGGAGTGCAGAGAAAGGATAATCCGACCTCCATAATGGTTATAACATCTCAGACAAGCACAAAAGGAAGTTCAAGGGTGTTCATCGTATGAAGGGTATTGCAACAAGTAAGCTATCTTGAATACAATAAGAAGGTCTACAAGGAGTCTCTTGAAGGTCGAAGTAAAAATAAGAGAAGCACATCAGTTAGAGACTGAGTTCTCTAGTATTGGTGCAAAATGGTGCAAAAAAGGAAGATCAGCATAAGGAGCCAAGAAAAGAGCAGTGACAAGGTCTTGGAGGCATACATGGTCAAGGGTCTGTGTCATGGTCATGGTACTCGTCAACTGTAAGTCTATAAGAAGAATTACTTGCGGGTTTTCCTCTCTAAGAGAGAGAGGTTTTGGCCCTGGCTTGAAGAGCCAAAACCTTGTGTCTTTTGTGTTTTGATAATTGACTTGATGAAAGACCTAATAAGCTAATGAAGAGAAGATCTAAGTAAGAGAAATAAGTTCGCAAGTAATTATCAAGTGGAAAATTGAATTAAACTACGCCCTATCAAATTTTCAACGAGCTTGACACTCCAAAACTGACCCCCAAATGCTTGGCCCTCCTCCACAAGCAGAATATGTAACTCATAGCAAATGCTGCATTTTCTGCTCAACCAAAATGCTGGAAAAGCCCCCACAACACTTCCCCGGACTCCACCTCAAGTTTCAGCCCCTAACTACCTTCACTCCTCCTCCTCCAAGCATGCCTCCTCCAAGAACTGTGCAATCCCTATGGTGTTGCTACTGAACGTCTTTACAAACTCGCCTTCTCTGCCGCTGGTATGAACTGGTATAGGTGGGACTCCCTCCTTGAGCTAGCACTCGAAGTCCACCAAAGCAAGGGTTGAGATTCCCGCTCGGAAACACTCGTGTGCTAAACAAAACTTGCAGACTTGGCTTCAGCTCAAGTGTGCTATGTCAAAGACAATTTTCTCAAATGATCATGAATGAGCCAATTGAGTGCCTCTTGCTCTTTTTGTCAAAGAGCCTCTCAAATGCCCATTTGGGCACAACTTGACTTCCCCCCCACCAAATTCCCTCCAATGAAAGTGTATTTCCTCATGTGGGCTGTAATTCTCCATGGGTGTCCCCCACGCCCCACTAAGGCCGCAATTTATCCCTCCAAATGTAATGTACGAGCTTGCTTAAAGTCAAAAATACATGTGGGTCCTCTAAACCCACATTCCCCAAGTGCAAACATGAATTAAGACAGAATTTTCCAAAATTGATATGTCACATAACAATAATGCTAAGTGGGGATATCACATTTGACTTTTGCTCACGTGCTAAATTTTATTGTCTTGGCGATCTTTTTGCATTCTGTGGTACATTTCCTGTCATATGTGGCCAATTTATGCTTTTGTCTTTCTTTTTAATTGCGTCAACCTCTGGGGCGTCTTTCTAGGCCCGTCCCAAGGTGTGGAGTAGGGGAAGGAGAGGGAACACCTTGTGGACCTAATGGAAAAATGTGGATCTAGATGGGGAAAATGTGAAATGGGCTTGAAATGAGCAGAGGGGAGTGAGATATATGGTTTGAGGAAGTGGGACCATGCAACCAAAATTACGGTTTTACTCCTAAAGCTAGTAGCCAGTAAAGGAGACCCCATGGGACTAGGATACAAGATTAACCCCCAAGTTGAGGTAAGGGAACAAGAATATAGCCAAAGCCCGTTCTTTCCTTCAAATCCCGCCACTAATCCATGCCCAAGTGTGCCCAAGAAAAGCAAGCATAAACACCTAATTACATAATGAAAAATCATACCTTCGGGGTTGGATGGCCCACCTTCAAACATACGATCATGACAGATGAGCGACGATCCACAATGGTTGGCTCAGGTGGCAGAGAGTGGTAGCACATCGAGCTATTAGGTGGCTGCAAGGGGTTGCCGGCTTTTGGTTGATGACAAATCTAGGAGAAAAAATTCTCCTATAGGGTACCCACTAGTGGTGGGTAACAAACACCTTAGAGCTCTGATTTGCTTAATAAAATCAGAGAAAAAGTGGCTCATGTTGTCCTTTTTGAGAGGACATATTTCCTGAAATTGAGACATGTATAGGGAACATGTTAGACATGAGTTTGGCAGGTCTTGTGAATAGGACATGCCAAACTCATGTTCAACATGTGTCCCTTCAAATTTGTGATGGACTTGTGGGATACATCATCTGGGACATGTAGCCCCTTAGGTGCATGACCTGTGACTTAGATTCAAACCCTAGCTAGGTCATCCACCATCAACAACACACCCTAATTAGCGAACATGGCTTAGCAAGGCATGATGTCAAGCTAGTCCTAGCCACTCCAAAGTCCTAATGAAATCCTAACATTAGTAGCAAGAAGCTAACCCTTGATCTTTCTACTTCATTCTAATGCCCTTGAATTGATTTAGAGTTTATAGTAGAGAAATCCTAAGCTTCCTTGCATCACACAAGCACAGGCCTTCAAAGGCAACCATAGTGCTAGTCTCTTGTGTTTCTTGTCCATCCTAGGGTTTGAATCTAAAAAACGCTAGCTATTCATCTCTTGCATCTACACCGGTGCCAAAGCCTCTAGACAAGATCATCAATGGAATATCAACAAGTCTTATTCCAACCTAAACACAACACCAAGCTGAAATTTCCACTGTAACACTCCATGATGTTACTCTAGACTCCATGCATCATGTTGAAGAATGTAACTAGGTTCGGTCTTCATAAATTGTACTTGAGTCAAAATGTAATATACTTGTCAAAAGAAAGCAAAAATAATTTTATTATTAATTGAATCGACTTGTTAAAGTATGGGTTTCATGCTTGGGTCAATTGTCATGGGTCAAGCGTCCATTGTAGGCTTTAGGATTATTTATTTAACTCAAAGTCAATTCTTGTTTGATCAAAGAATTCTCCATCAAAGTCTCCTTGTTGTCAGCCTCAATATATATGATGATCAAGTCGACCTAACCTTATACAGAGACATATCTTCATGAATTCATGTCGAATCATTTATTATGGACAAATAACTATATATACAAGCATAAGCACTTCTCTCAAAGGACAAAAAACAAGTTCGGACAAAAATTGCAGAGATGAACTCGTAAGACCTTAAAGACAATTGTGGATCGCAGAAGGAAGCTTGAACCTAATTCAGGGAGTAATTGTCCATAAAATCACATTCAAGAAGAGATGATACTTGACTCAAATTACAGAGAAGGATTGGGTCAAATCAAGTGACAGGGTTTCAGCATACTACAAGGAGTCAAATTTGGATCAACCTTAGTAATGAATTTGTGTGATCTCAGAAGCAAGTTCAGTGTGAAGTTCGGTGTTAATCACAGTCACAGTCATGTCATAAAGGAGAATTCAGGCTCAGTAATATATGGTCGAAGCACTGATATGTACTTCCAGAGTTAGGATGGACTTCTAGAGTTGGGAGCAGACAGGTCACTGGTACAAGTTGGGGTCATTAGTGGGCTCAAGGGCTTTTTCGAGGAGTTTTTATGAGGGCCGATGGAATTCGCTTGATATATTCCATCAACCGCACAGTTTGCCTTTCGTTCCAGTGCATTCCAACAACTTGATATTTTCTAGGAGTTGCAGACTAGGTTGTTGAGCATTTGGAGGGGAGAGAAGTTGGTCTCACCTGCTGCTTATGAGCTAGCCCAAGGGCTGGTTGAGCAGAACATTGGGCTATTCCGGAGACAGTTGACTAGGGAGGAGCTGCTCCAGTTTGGTGGATTAGGTAGCAAAAATGAGATAAGGAGGAAGGGACTTTGGTTCATCTGCAAAGAACCTTGGGGGCCTGATCACTCATGCTTGAGAGATGCAGATGAGGTGGCAGAGGTAGAGCAGGAGGACATTCCTTCTGTATGTCAGGATGAGGACTCTTCTTTGGATGAGTCCGTGGGTTCATATGAGGATGCTTTTGGGGAGCATGAGCAGTCATGTGGAGTTGATGACCGTCGGCCAGAGTTGTATTTTAGTGAGCACAGTGGACAGTCAGGGGACCCTATGGGAGATACTCAGGGTGATGAGTCACTTGTGACGATTCAACCAGAGCACATATGGTGGAGCATGAGTCAGCAGAGGAGGAAGATATGCACAACATGCACGATAGTCCTTTTGGGAGAGCCAGATGGAGGTTCACATTGAGTTTGTGATGGATATGTGGCTAACCTTGGGGTTAGCCATGGAGGAGGAGCAGACATATGTACGAATATCTAGTAGGGTGACAATGGTTGCAGATACTTATCCTCGGGAGATGTTGGAGGCTAATAGTGTAGTTCTGCGAGAGGATAGTAGACAATATGAGTATGAAATTCTTGATCATGAGAGGGAGGAGCTGTTGGAGATAGTGGTGCATCCATCTTTGGGCCGACCCACTGATGAGGTGCTGGTAGATGCACATATAGTTAGCATGGTTGTAGTACTTTCAGGGAGTAGCACTCTTCAGGAGTACATTGATGGAGTTTGCAGCATATCTTGCCCACTTTGACCTATTATATACAGAGGGGCCTTCTTTTTCAGGTAGTTCTTATTAATAGGCGGGACAGAGCAACATGAGTTGAGTACGATCTGGCAACAACACCCCAGACTTGTTCCGTATGCATGTGTCACTGCATTTGATTCTTCTTCCTAGGTAGATTGGCAGGAGATCATGAGTTGGTATCCTATAGCGAAGCAAGGACCCTTCGACATGGCATATGCTACAGTTTCCAGTCGGCAATGGGACACGGGTCGACAACTCTTCAATATTCTGTTCCGACCTCAGGAGAGCAGGGTTAGCATTGGATTGAGTCCAATGTTTTAAAAACTGGCCGGTTTGAACCGGTAACCGGCCAAACCGGCCGGTTAGACAGCCCGGCGGTTGAAACCGGCCAGGCAACCCGGCCAAACAAGGCATTTCGCCCATTTTTCACATAAACCGGTCCTAACCGGCCGGTTAGGAACGGAACCAGCTGGTTTATGCATAAACCGGCCGGTTCCGTTCCTAACCGGCCGGTTATGTGCCAACTTCTACGCGGGCGGCAGCGGACCCACATTTTCGGAATTAATGAAGTGTTAGGGCTGATTTGGAGCCAAGGGGAGGGTTGTTTCCCTCCAAAAACACCCTCCCCAATCTTTTATAAGGAGGAGCAGCCTCTCCTTTGCTCACACCAACTCATTTGTTGTTTGTGAGTTTGATTAAGAGCTTGGAGAGTGTTGAGTGTTTGCCGGAGCAGTTATCTTGGAGATAGTTTGGAGCTGTCAATAGCGTTGGCATCTTCAAGAGGACACTAAGGAGGCTAGTTTGCATTGCCAGGTAAGAATTTGCACTTGAAAAATCCTTCATTTCATTGCTGTTCATGTATTTATTTTCTGAGTTCTCATGTGTTTAGCTATTTTATTGCTCTAAAATCTCTAGTCCTATGCTATCAAATTTTGTATGTTTGAATGTGCATTTTTTTTTGTAAATTTAGCTTTAGTTGTCCATTTATCTTAGCTGCAATTTTTTTTAAATGGCAGATTTATTTCCAAATTTCAATTATTTCAAGTCAAGATGGCTCCAAAAGCCAAGGACAGTGCATGGGTCCATTGTGATGTGATTGATGGAAAGATGGTATGCAAATTTTGTCGAAAATGTATTGGAGGTGGGGGTATTCTTAGATTGAAACATCACTTGGCTGGGATAAGAGGCAATATAACACCATGTGATGCACCTAATGAAGTGTTAGGTCCGATTAGGGCAGAATACCTTGCCAAGCTTGAAAAGTTTGAGGAGACTAAGGCTAGGGAGAAGGCCATCCAAGATGAAATTGCAAAGAAGAGGGAAATAGTAGAAATGATGAGAGAGAGTGGGTATGAAAATGAGGAGTATGATATTCAAGACTCCTCTTCTATCCCTTCCACCAATAACCCCTTTCAGTATGTTCCTCCTGTTGGCAAAAGATCAAACCCAACAAAGAGACCCAACCTCATGAGTTATTTCTCGTCTAATGCTAATCCCACAACCACTGCCAGTGCCTCCATGTCCCAACCAACTCCAAGTCGTCAACCCACTTTGGATCAACATTGGAAAAAACAATGCAAAGAAGCTTCTCATCAGTACATTGCTAGATGGTGGTATGATTCATATATCCCATTTAATGCTGCTAACTCACTTTATTACCAAGCTATGTGGGACTCTTTTTGTTGCAGGAAAGGGCTTTAAAGGCCCTACTGCACATGAGTGAAGGGGAGCTCTTTTGCAACAAGAGATTTCTAGTATTGATGAGTATTTGGCTGAATATAAAGAGTCATGGCTCAAAACAGGTTGTTCCATCATGTCAGATGGATGGACTGATGGAAGGAACCGCACTATCATTAACTTCCTTGTTGCTTGCCCTCGAGGAACAATGTTTTTGAGATCAGTTGATGCATCTGATAAGGTGAAGGATGCAACCCTTCTATTTGAGCTTTTGGATGAGATTATTCAGGAAGTGGGAGAGCAAAACGTTGTGTAGGTCATCACAAATAATGCCTCAAACTATGTTCTTGCTGGAAAGATGCTTGAGTCCAAGTATAGTACCATATTTTGGACTCCATGTGCTGCACATTGCATAGACCTCATGCTTGAGGACATAGGCAAACTGGAATGGGTAAAAAGCACTATAGAGCATGGCAAGTGCATTACAAAATACATTTACAACCACTCATGGGTATTGAACCTAATGAGGAAAAACACGGGGGCAAAGAGCTTGTTAGGCCTGCCATTACGAGATTTGCAACTCACTTCCTCACGTTGCAATGTCTCAATTCTCAACAGAAAAACCTGTAGAAAATGTTTTCTTCTGATGATTGGACTGAATCCCGGTGGGCTCGTAGACAAGATGGAAAAGACACCAAAAAGAAAGTCTTTGACAATTATTTTTGGAAAAGGTCTTCAGAGCTGGTAAAAATTACTGAGCCCCTTGTTAAGGTGCTAAGGATGGTGGATGGGGAAAGGATGGCAATGGGATACATTTATGAGGCTATGGATCAGGCCAAGGAGCAGATACGGGCAGCTTCCAGGGACAGGTTAGCTAAATATGGCCGGATATGGGAGATCATTAATAACAAATGGAACAATCAACTCCATCGTCCTATACATGCAGCTGGGTATTTTTTGAACCCAAAGTATCATTATAGAGCTCGGCTAGGAGATCAGCAGGATGGGGAGGTCAGATCTGGATTGATTGATTGCTTGGAGCGCATGATCCCTAACCGTGCAGACCTTTTGGAAACACATAAACAACTTACTCTTTTCAGTATGGCAGTTGGTACCTTTGGAAAGAACTTGGCAAAAATGGCAAGAGATGTGGATCAACCAGGTAAGCAATTCCAATTTGTTTTTCTTTTCATGTTAAATTGTTTGTAAATAAGTAATGAAATGAACTATGTTACTAATGAATGTCTTTTTATTTGCAGCACATTGGTGGGAGTCATTTGGCGGCCAATGTCCTCAATTGCAAAGATTTGCAATTAGAATCCTCAGCCAAACTTGCAGTGCTTCAGGTTGTGAGCGCAATTGGTCTGTTTTTGAGCGCATACACACAAAGAAGAGAAACTGTTTGGAACAGAAACGGTTAAATGATCTTGTGTTTGTGCAATACAACCTTCGCTTGAGGCGGAACCAACTGATGAGCAAAACACCTGATCTAGATCCCATTGTGTTGGATGATATTGATCCAACATCAGAATGGGTGGAGGAGATTGAAGATCCAGTGTTTGAAGCTGGATTTTGATTTTGATGCAGCAGTAGCGGGGGGTGAATTTGAAGCAGATTTGGTGGCGCCATCAGATGCAGACCTAGGATTGGTAGTTGCATCAAGAAAAGGTAAACAACCAATGGAAGACACTAGTCATGCACCTCGATTAACTCGTTCTTCCATTAGGTCCACTTCTATTGTTATTGGTGGCAGGGGTACTGAGGTTGCAGATGAGCCTGAGGCTGAGGCATCCTCAGAATCTAATCCAGATGATGTCTATGTAGCAGCCGATGTTGATCCTGTGTCTAGTAGCGGTGATGAATTTGATGATTGATCATCATTCATGTGTAGTCTTGTATTAGGCCAATGGCCTCATAGCTTGTAGCATTGTTTTTGGACTTTATGGGCCATTTGGAGCCTCATTTCTTATGTCTTTTTCGATGATATGTATTGCACTCGGTGCCATTTTGATATATTCACCTTTGCATGGTATATAAATGAGAAAACTTTGCATATTTTGTCTCTATTGGCTTGGAATCATGGTTGCAAATCTTAAAAATAGTTTTTTTTATTAAAAAAATAATTATTTAATGTATTTTTTTTAAACCGGTTCATTGGCATCTGACCGCTCCCGGTTAGACTGGTTCCGGTTAGAAACCTGGTTCATTAGGTCCACCGGTCCGGTCACCGGTTCCGGTTTTTAAAACATTGATTGAGTCAGGATTTGGATTGGAGGGAGGTGATGAGTTGGTATCCTATTGATGGAGTATCATTCTTAGTCTCGGGTACATTTCGGCAGGAGCACTTGGACGAGAGAGATGTTGCATGTTCCATTGGGCCATGGATTGTGGACTGACAACCTATCAGTATTTCAGTAGCACTAGCTCGACATCTGCAGATCGGGATTGACCTTGACCTAGGGCGGAGGTTGGATTGGAGAGAGTGGCTAAGTTGGTCTTTGCTTCATGGGGTGACAACTACAGCTAGAGACAGTGCGTAGTCCGAGTCAGGGGATTCAGGCGATGACTGGCCATGGTGGTGTTGGGATCTGGGAGGATTGATTGATGGTAGGTGCGGTGAGAGATCAGTTTGGGATCTTGTCATTGAGGGGTCTGTTTTGGGTGGCTTGACACAGGAGCATAGCAACATCCAGGGGTTTGTATGGGATCTGGGCATTGGGCATTGGGTCTCAGTTGCATTGGGCCAACAGGGTGGCCAACATATTATTGCTTGAGGGCAAGCAATCTTGGGGCGGAAGGTCTGTAATATTCCTTTTTTTGGTGTTCCTATGACAAGGTTAGGATGTACTTTCAGAGTTGGGAGGAGACAGGTCTCAAGTACATGTTGGGGTCATCAGTGGGGTCTGGGGCTTTTTGGAGGAGTTTTGAGGAGCATTTATGAGGGCTGGTGGCATTCGCTTGATATATTCCATCAACCACACAGTTTTCCTTCCATTCCTGTGCATTCCAACAACTTTTGGAAAACTGAGTTATTTTTAGGCTTAACTCAATTAATTACACTCAAGGT
Source organism: Pinus albicaulis (assembly GCA_034641835.2). NCBI lineage: Eukaryota > Viridiplantae > Streptophyta > Pinopsida > Pinales > Pinaceae > Pinus > Pinus albicaulis. The sequence goes on from CM076572.1 coordinate 452,342,855, forward strand.
GGCATTCCGGGAGGAATATGTAATAGAACACCTTAGTGTAATAACACATAGGAGCCGGAACGCGAATACCTAGATGATGGGATGGTTGGACATGAGTTTCAGTGACCTGAGGAGACATGGTAGCCAATTTACTCTTTCCTTCATTAAAAAAGAATATTTTAATTGGAAAATAAGAGGGAAAAGTGCTCCATGATTAAAATAATAATAAAATAGAAGGCTCTAGAGGGGTCCATGAGATTTATAAAATAAGAGGAGGCCATTGAGGAATATACTGGGTTTGATATCTTTCTTGCATGTGGGTTGAGAACCCGATTCTCTACTCCATTGGTAGCCCCAGGATGAAAACCCTCGGGTGTGTTGTCGAGTGTTGGATGAAAACCAAACTCTCTTTGAGGATACTTCATTCAGGGGTTTCACAGAGCTTCAAGGATATTGGAGTGAGGATCATTCAGGTCCTCAATTGGTACTTCATTGTCTTTCAGTGGATTCAGTGGCAACATTTGTCAGAGGGAGAGTGCAATTGTGCAGTTTTGGAGGTTGGTGCAGTACAACAGTTTATATTGGAGGCCAACTCTCCATCTTAGGTCTTTTGGGTCAAATATACATGTAACCCCAGTGTCATTTATAATAAAAAGTTGAGATTCTTCCTATTTAATGTATAATGGATTGCAATACTCTATTTGCTTTTATTTTACATGGCAATCTTCTGTTAAAAAAATGTTGATTTTACGGTAAAATTTTGGGTTACATTATTTCATGCAAATTTAGGCATAATATCCCATCTGAGATATTATAAATAATGAAAGCATAAATATATTGATCCATACATATTGAATTAAATAATGAAATACACTGATCGATATTCATCGTTCTTACTGGTACATACATCATTCATACTCATCATTCATCCATACACCACGAGATTTAATAATGAAACTAAATGAAATACATTGATCCATAGTCATCATTCACCATTCAAGTATTTACATTGATATAAAAATTAAATTTATCATTCATCATTCTAGAATGTATTGATTTAAAATTTAAATTCATCATTCATCATTCTAGAATCTAATTAGTACCAAGCAAAATAGACTATAATAGATAGCCATGTCATCGAAACTGAATTAGATATCGAGTTGGAAAACCGCCTGAACTGAGAACCAGTGAAAACTAGACTGGAATTAGTGAAAAAATTGGACCAAAAAACCAGTCGACCTAAAATACCTAAAATATTCAAATTTGAAAGAAAAACATATATATTCATGTACATCCATATGAATCCAAACCATTTATGCACAAATAAGAAAAATTTCTCATTTATATAGCACATAGCCAAAATAACACCGAGTGTAATCCATCTCTGGATGGAAAATATATCAGCAAATAGGCTCTAGGTGGCTTCTAACATCGAAAAAAATCATGCTACAACATATATGTACATATAATGAAAATCATTACCTATATTGGGATCTTCGTGTTTAATGTCACCCTTTAAGCATTAAAATAAGATAGAAAAAATGTAGCTGTCAAGTCAAGATTTTTTTTGAGTGATGGGTACATTTTTAGGAGGGTCATGATAGAGGAATTTGTCGACCAATGTCACTAACATCAAGGTAAATAGCGGGAATGGTGCTCTTGATTTAATACTAGTTCCATACCCTCATACATGACAAAATCTAATGGAAACGTTGCAATCCCCTCGATCCCAAAAATAGGGAAAAATGTTAAGTCTAGATATTGAGTGAGATCTCAAATTCTACTTTCTCCATATGGAATCCAATGAGGCTAGAACTACTCTCAAACATTCTGAGTCATTTCATGGTAATGTTAAAAATTTAAGTAAAAGAATGAAACTTAAAGATAAAAGAGAATGCCACTTTTACCATGAATTGCATAGGTATTAAAATCTTCCAAAGGGGGTGGAACCCTTAAAAACAGCTCCGTAAAAGCCTCAAATAATTCTCGCTAACCTTCAAGATATGTTTGAAATGAATTCCCTTGCCTATAACTCAAAGGAAGGTTATTTCGTGAAGCCTGGGAATGACTTTAAAAGTAATAAGATGGGTCATTAAATCGCCAAAAGGAAAATTGACTTCATTGTTAGAAGAGGGCCAATTTGGCTTGAGGAGACAACATTCAAATTGAAATATGTTGACAAGGTTTCATTTAGGTGAAAGCATTGTTCCTTGCTCAATTTCCATTCAATGTTTAGAAATAAAAGGTGGAACATCCTCTATGGAAAGTCAAATAAAGCTTTCACAATGAACATTTCTCTTCTTGGGCTAATTAGTCTTCAAAATATGTTTTTAAGTCATCTTTGCATCATAATTTCACATTAAGTGAGTGCCATGTCATCTTATTAGGCTAAGACCTCACTTAAATGACCTCCACATCACCAGAGAATCATAAAATTACCCACATGTGTGGGTTGGCCCTCCATAATGATGGAAAACAACTTTAAATTTCCAAAAGTGGAGAGCGCTTTAGCATGGGACATGTGACATGTGGCATTTGTAAAGGGGGTCCATATGGATGCAAAAATCCCATTTGTGCCTCAAAGAGCATGATGAATGCTTTGCAAAATGTGATATGCTCGAGAATTGTGAGATTTCCTTGGGAAGTGTGACATTGGATAAGCACAAGTAGAATCAGCTCAAATGATTCATGGCCAATGTGTGGTACATACATAAGAAAAAAGAGGGTCCATATGGGTAAAATAGGTGTGCTAAACTATGGATGTGACAACCCTTACAAAGCGCAATTACCTTTACATAACAATGAAATAAGTTCGTAGCTAAAGCTTCTGTAAATCATGTGTCCTATTAGATCCATCCCAAGGTAATTGCATACCTACCCAGGACATAAATGCCCAACATGATGGGGTTCACCACCACAAAGGGATAGCCAAATGGAGCAGTAAACCAAACACATTGAGAATGAGGACTAAATGAACCTAACATGACCTTCCACTTTAGGGGATCTAGGCCACCAACTAGCCAATACTTGTACATCGTCATTCGACAAGGCCACAAACATAGAAATCATCACAATTTGGGCTCATGAGCATGGTCACATCTCCTAAAAAAATGTAGGGTAGACTGTAGAGGATCAAAGGTGTAACAAGCCCCATCTTGATGGTATGCGTGGAGTCGAAGTTCCCTTCTGTGATGGCTATATCTTTACCCTTGTGGATTGGAAGGCTGCGATTTTTTCTTCTTTGTAATTTTCCTAATGGAAAATTAACAATGATAACAAAAAACATGCAATTATAGCAACACAAAAATTTTAAAAATTAACACATTAACCAGAAAATTGCATCAACTCCATAAACTGGCCAAATTTTATTATATGATAACACTCTGGTACAATAAGTTGGAGAAAATGCACTTGGGCTTGCACAAGTCAAGCGACAAGCACCAGGTGACGAGTACAAGAAAATCCAACAGCTCCAATAGCAAGCTCCTCCAGAAAACTGCACTGCTGCTCCAAGACTGCACTACTTCTTGATATCTACCTCTGATTTACCCACTGAAAACTGCCCAAAAAATTCTAGGAATTTGGGAAGGTGATCCTTGCCCAAAACCCAGAAAGGGTTTTCTCTAATTTCAACCTTCAACACTTGACCCTTCACAGCTTGGCCCTCCTCCAAATTCGAATTCTATCACTGTGCCTGTTGCTATTACTTACTTCTCTCCAAACTCGAACAAAATCTCTTCAAGGCCCCTCCAAATAGTTCCCCAACACCTCAGCCCCAAATTCCTCCGGCAAATGCTACCCCAAAATGGCTACCTTCCTATGATTGTGTAGTCTTAGAGAGGATGATGTAATCCATGGTGTATGGCTGATGGGAATTGCGTGTAGATGGTTTCTCCCTAGCTGTAACTATTCTCACACTTCAGAAAATGGCCAAGGATCCTTCTTGTAGATGCTCCAGACAATTCTTCCACAACTCAACTCGACAACCACTAGCTATCTCCCTCTACTGTGTAATGCTTGCTGAATACTGCATCCCAGGCTCTCCTGAAATGTGTGGGACCTGTAGATGCTATCTCCTCCGGTCACAAGGTAAGGAAAGCCTTCCTTTGGTGGCACTCGAAGTCCATCGAAGAAAGGCTGAGCTTCATTCCTTGCGAAGCTCTTGTGCTGAACAACACAATGTTTGGCTCAGCTAAGAAGCTAAGGAAAATCCATTTCTCAAATGAACCAAAGACCCTAATGACTTCATTTTTCCTTCCTTTTATAAGTGTTGTCCAAGCATCCTTATGGGCCCCTCGATAATTCGATTTTTCCCCGGGGAGTTCGAAATGCTTTTTGCCTAAGTACGTTTTCCTTGTGGGTCCCATATTCCACTAGCAACTAAATATTTCATTTCTCCTATGTTCTCCACCAAAATTGCCTTTGGTTAGCTTTAATCAAAATTGTCAATATTTATTTCCTAAGACCTTAGGAAAATTTAGAAAAATATAGGAAGGGACATTACTATCCTCCCCTCCTGGATGTTGCTTGAACCCAAGCAACTGTAAACCGAAGGCTGCAAATTCTTCTTATTTTCCCAGGTAGCATCCTCCTTTGGCAAATCCTTCCACTTGACCAAATGCTCCATGACTACTCTGTTCCTCAACCTCCTCTCCCTCACCTCCTCTCCCTTGTCTCCAATATAAGCTCTGGTGTCAAAATCAAATGCCCTTGATCATCTAACAGAGGCAAATCGGTTGCTGCTATCACCTGCTGTCTCAACGCTTTTTTCAGGCATGAGACATGGAATACATTGTGAATCCGACTCTCAGGAGGCAACTCCAACTCATAAACCACCTCACCCACCACCATCTTGACAACCTGGTAAGGTGCATAGAACTGTGGCTGCAATTTCTTCGAACCCTTCTGCTTGAGCGAAGACTGTCTATAAGGCTGGAAACGTAGGTATACCAAGTCTCCTACCTCAAACTGTCTCTCCGCCCTGTGCTTATCAACATATATCTTTTGCTGATTTTGGGCTACCTACAAATTGTTCTTGAGAGCTCAGAGAATATCCTTGCTCTCTTGAACACATTCCTTAGCCCGCGGGGCTCTACTGTCTCCAAGCACCAAATCAGAAAAAGTAAGTGCGTCATATCCATAAAGAGCTCGGAAAGGGGACATACCAATCGACATGTGGTAGGTCGTGTTGTAGCAAAACTCCCAGAGATGTAGCCACTTGTCCCATGCTCTTTGCTCCCCTGTCACGTACTTGCGTAGGTACCCCTCCAACCACTTGTTCACAATCTCGGCTTGCCTATCAGTTTGGGGATGATAGCTAGTACCGGGTGTAAGCTCAATCCCCACCAAACGGAACAACTCCTGCCAAAAAGCCCCCATGAACCTGCTATCCCTGTCACTCACTATGGTCTTGGGGAGGCCATGCAACCAAAAGACCTCCCAAAAGAACAACTCAACCACCTGGGAGGTTGAAGACCTTGATGAAATAGCAAAGAAGTGGTCAAACTTTGTCAATCTGTCGACCACTACACAGATGCAGTCTCTCCCCTGCGCAGCCGGTATCCCCTGATGAAGTCCATAGATACTCTCTCCCACTTCCTCTTCGAGATGGGAAGCGACTGTAGCAACTTGACTGGATGAGAAAGCTCTACCTTGTTCCTCTGGCAATCTACGCACTCCCTCACATGCCTCAGAACATCTCCCTTGAGTCCCCTCCAAGAAAATCTCTCTCTGACAGTACAATATGTCTTGAGGAAATTGGGGTGCCCTGCTAGTGGAGAATCATGTGCTGCCTGCATGATTCTCTCCCTCAACTGAGATCCTGGTACCAAATAGATGGGTCCTTGTAGTAGATCACATCATCCATCTCCTGGACTCGGTCATCCATGTGCGCACCGTCCAGAATCTCACAAGCCTGCATGTCCTTGGCATACTCATCTAACAGTTGAGCTTTCCAATCCTGCATGTCCTTGGCATACTCATCTAACAGATGAGCTTTCGAATCCTGCATGACATCCATCAAGGATAGTGCCGCTAGTCTCCGTGAAAGGGTATCAACTACCACACTGTGTTTGCCCTTCACATACTCAATCTCAAAATCATAGGCCTGAAGCTTACTCACCCACTTCTGCTACATCTCCTCCAGTGGCTGCTACTCAAGGAAGAATCAGAGACTGTTGTGAACCGGTTTCCCACTAGATACTGCCTGAATTTGGCTAGTGCATGCATCATTGCCAACATCTCCTTATCATACTTTCAATATAGCCTCTCACGAGGTAGCAACTCCCTGCTCTCAAATGCGATGGGATGGCTTGCCCGTGTCAAAACAACACCAACCCCTTCACCAGAGGCATCACACTCAAGCACAAAGGGAGGTGTGAAGTCCGGCAACGCTAAAGCTAGGCAACTACTCATGACACTCTTGAGCCGCTCAAATGGCTCCTCTGCTATCTGTGTCTACTCAAAGGCTCCCCTCTTTGTCAAATCCGTAAAAGGTGTTGCAAGTTGCGAGAATCCCCTCAGAAATCTCCTGTAATAGGTGCAAATGCCTAGGAATGCCCTCATCTCCGTCCGTTCCTGGGTGTGGGCCAATCCAGTATAGCCCGAATCTTCTTGTGGTGTACCTTCACTAAATCTTTCCTGATCACATGCCCAAGGTACAACAACTCTGTCAGTCCGAACTCACATTTGGACATCTTCGCATACATTTGTTGCTCCAATATGCGTAGCACTTCCTCCAAGTGTTGGAGGTGTTCCTCCCATGTTCGGCTATAAATGAGTATATCAGAAAAGCGTCTTAACTGTCCACGGAACACGTGGTTCATACAAGTCTGAAATGTAGACGAAGCGTTGGTTAGTGTGAAGGGCATCACCAAAAACTCAAAATGACCATAATGGCAACATAAAGCAGTCTTACATCCTTCTCCCTCACGCGTATTTGGTGATACCCCAAACGCAAATCTATCTTAGAGAAGTATTTAGCTCCTCTAAGTTCGTCCATCAACTCATTTATGCGTGGAATGGGATACATGTTCTTTAGAGTCTTTTTATAAAGGGCATGATAGTCTATGCACATATGAAGCGTCTTATCTTTCTTATTCACCAGCACCAGGGAAGAAGCAAATGGACTTGAGCTAGCCTTGATGTGTCCCAATCTCAATAGCTTCTGAATGGCCCGCTCTATCTCGTCCTTATAGGCCTCTGGGTGCCTATAAGGGGTGGTGATGACTACATTCACCCCATCCTCTAGCTCAATAGTGTCATCAAATCCACAATTTGGTGGTCTCCTCGGCGGAATATCTCCAAAAACCCCCTGATGCTACTCCAAAAAGGCTAATATATCCGGGTGCGTAGCCTTTGCCCGTGTCCTAGTCTCAGAAAAGCGTAACTCAATTGCCCACTCCACATCTCCATGCCACAGATTGACCTCCATCTTGTGAGATGAAACTGTCTGAGGTGGATAAGAGTGTATCCCCCTCAATAACCCTGGCCTCCCATCTGGTCCCTTGAACTCCATATCCAGTTGGTTCCAATCAATGGTGACCTTCCCCAATGTGTACAACCATTGAACTCCAAACAACACATTCTTATCTGGGATATCAACCATAAAGAAATGATCAGTGAGTGAGTAGTTCCCCATTTGCAAAGTCAATTCGGGAACATACCTTGTACATTACATGGTCCAGTCTCTTGGCACCAAAACAAAAAACCCCTCAAATGTGGATGTCTGGATGCCCCTATGGTCCACTTTTTGGGCATCAAGGAAATTGTGGGTGGCCCCACTATCAACTAGAACTCACACACGCTGCTCTTGAATGGTTCCTCTAATCCTAAGTGTCAGATACTTCGACACACACCGAAGTGAAGAAAAGACTCCTCCTATTGGGGAAAATGGTCCTCCTCCATGTGGGGGTGGTGGTGGCCCTCCTGCTCTTGATGGTCCGCCCTCATCCCTTCGCTCCTCTACTATCTCGGTCTCCTCCTCCTCTGGCTCACTGTTTGAGAACACCTCAATGAAATGGGCCTTGTCGTTGGTGCATTTGTGCTCTGCTGCCCAAGGTTCCTGGCACATGAAACACAATCTCCTCCTCCTGAGGTCTCTTTGTGTCTCATCATCCAACTGGCCATGCCCTCCATCTATCTGTGGTGGCCTCGTATATCTGTTCCCCTGTGGGTCTTGTGGGAACAAAGGCCTGGTTCTTGGGCACTGCTTCAATCATGTCTCGGGCTCTAGAGATGGAATCCTGTAGTGATGTGGGCTTATAGGCCCTCACCCAACGACGTAGTGGTTCAGCGAACCCCTCCACAAACAACATAATCAATCGACTCTCTGAAATATCCGTCACCATCACTGCTAGTTTCTGAAACTCTGTGATAAATGCCTTTGCGCTGCCTGTCTATCTCAAGTGGGCTAGCTCCCTGAAGTGTAGCTTTGGGTCCTTCCTCTCAAACCTCTCCAATAACCTCCAGGTGAACTCTGTGTATGATGTGATGTTGATATGCCCCAATGTGATCAGCCCCTGGTACCACCATTCTTGGGCATCCCCTTGCAAGTGAAGGGTGGCAAATCGAATGGCATCTGCTTCCCTCATGGGGTTTGGGTGTAAATAGGTGTCCAACTTTTGTATCCATGCTCTGGCTGAACTCTTTGTTCCCCCATCAATGTTTGGAAGTGTGACCTTCCCTGCTAATCTCTGTACATCCTGGTTAGAAGATCCTCCTCTTTAATGGTTCCCATCCCCCGTGGTACGCCTCTCCTTTAGGTGATTGTACTCACCAAAGGACATCACCCATTTGATCCCGACATCCAACCCCTTGTACTCATCTATACCAGATGCAACCGAGTGAGCCAAATCTGCAACTGAGTTCGACTCCCTCTCTGGTTCTGTTTCATCTATGAAATGTGGCATGAAAGGTCTGCCAGCCTGCCCACGCTGTGGAGTGTGTGGGAGCTGGTAGGTAGGATTGCCTCCTGCTCTAGAACCCCCATCACCTTGAGGTTCTGCTGCTCCATCTGGCCTTCCACCCACATGTAATCCCATCACCTGCTGCATCATATCCATCATGATCTGCCCTTGTCTTATCATCTGTTGATTTGCTCTCAGAAGCTCCTCGAAAATTTGGTCCTGGCCACTTGGCCTACGCTGCTCATCCTCCTCATGCGAGTCCATTCCTCCCCTCCTGGTTTCTATCTCAATGTCTGAAAACGGGTCTGGGTTATATTCTCTCCCACGACCTCTACCTCTGCCTCTACCACGACCTTCTTTTTCCTTCGTTTTATAAGTGCTGGCCATGCATCCTTGTGGGCCCCCCATAATTCGATTATTCCTTGGGGAATTCGAATTTCTTTTTGCCTAATTGCGTTTTCCTTGTGGATCCCATATTCCACTAGCAACGAAATATTTCATTTCTCCTATGTTCTCCACCAAAATTGCCTTTGGGTTAGCTTTAATCAAAATTGTCAAAATTTATTTCCTAAGACCTTGAAAAATTTAGAAAAATTTAGGAAGGGACATTACATTCTTTTTCCTCTTTTACCTTCAATTCTACTTCGATAGTGACTATGGAGTGGGTTACTCTTACATTTTATTGATGGATATAATCATTTATATTTATATTTACTTTCATTTTTATTGTTGCTATTATGTATCTTCGTTACTTACTGTGGTAGCATTTTAGCTTTTTTTAGCTTCTAGCTTTAAGGAGTCACTTTTGCAGTCCCACTGTTTATCACCAGTGATGTATTCTTGAGCCCCAGTCACGTTCCTTTTTGGTCATCTCGGGATATCAATAAAATTATACTGTCTTATCTTATGAAGAGAGTATCATTTTGATAGGGTTTTGTGTGGATCATAAAGAGTGGAATTCCATTTAAGGTGCAATAAAGAATTTCCTTGGATTTTGGATTTTGAACTTGCCAAATAACTTCTGACGATGTTTTGTTTATGCTATGCAGGTACACTTGAAAGTGACTCCTAAAATGGAAGGTTTCCTCCAGATAGTTGGTGTGAAATGGGTTTTGTCACAGACTGTTACTGGACGATATGACTTTACTTCTCAATTACCAAAGAAAAAAAGGGTCAAGGGGAAGAGTAAGGATTCCACAGAATATCCTTCACATCAACGTTTAAAGTTTTTTGTCCTAAAGGTACATGTTTATTTATTTGATGCAAAATTGTGTTTATAGTGAATATTTTTCTCTACTGTTATGATTTAATGTTTATATTTTTTTAGGACTTCATAGTCACGTAATTTTCTTATTTGATGTCAAATGATGTTTTTGTATTTCGTTGTTGTCTATCTACAGCATTTGTCAAGGCTTGAGGGAACTATCCATAGAATGCCAGTCAAAACTAATGTTGGAGAACTTCACCGCTTGGTACTGGAGCTTTCAAATCGATCTTGTGAAACAATAAAGGTATCATTCCTTTTGGATGGTAGCGAGGCATAAGGGAAATTATTAGCCAAAGAATTATCAGTCACAAACTACCTTGTTTGCTATTGACAAGATCCTCAAGTTACCTGCATGGCATGCATAAAGGACACCTTTTTGAATTGGATTTATGGACAAGTTTGTTTGGATTTATAGATTTATTTATCTAAGCCATAGTTTCATGCAAACTGTATAAGTATGCAATTTTAAAACATCTTATTTCTAAATCACACTGTTCATGTCAGAACATGAAGCTGAAGATCAGTCATCCAAGATTTCTCATGGTTGGGGAGCTAGAAGATCTTGATGCAGAATTTCCTGCATGCCTTGAAACCAAGAAAAACAAAAGGGATCACGCTGGATGTGTCATTGAGGATGATTCAGATGTTAAGACCAAATCCAGCAACACTATATTCACATTTCCTAAGGTTTTCATTCTGCAACTAAGCATAGATTTTGTTGTCTTATATAACATCTGCAAGTATGCATTGACAAGTTAAGATAATTGACAATATTTGACGTATCTGCAGGATATTTCAATTGAAGGGGAATCAACCCTCTTGTGGCCGCTTTGGCTACATACTGGTGAGGCAGGCATGATATCTTTGAGCATGTCAATCTACTATGAAATGCAAACACCGTCAGAATACATGAATTATCGCGTAATGCGAATGCATTATAACGTACAGGTAAAAGGATTCTCAAATATCTTGTAAATAATGTCATTTGATAATTTGTTAGTAATCAGCACATTGACAAACTTTTGTAGATTTGCACCTTTAAGTAGTCTTCTTCACGAGAATGAACCTTCAAAAGTCAATATAGCAAAGATCCTTCAACACTGGTGTTTTACTTTGATCTGCATTCTTTTGATCTGTGGTGTCTGGAAAGATAGAGTGGAAACTTAATGATATCTTGTGTTAGAGTGTATGAATTCCTTGATTACAATAACCCATGTTTAAACTGTAGGGTTTTCTAGAGTTGAAGCAGAACACCACACTACTAGGAGTTTTACAAATATGCAGGCTGTTCTCATAGAAATTTAAGACATAATAGTATTGTATCATTAGATGCTTTGTAATTATGAGATTGGAGAATTCTCCATATCACGTTATATTAACAGACACTTGTGTCTTTGGTGTGAGGGTCAACTTTAGCAGTTGGTCTGATTGGCAGTTGTGATGAAACTTTAGCCATGTCTTAACATGACAGTGTTATTCAGTGATATTCCTCAAATAAGTAGACGATTGCAAGGTGTCATATGGTTTCAATTCTTTTAATGTACCTGCTGTTATCTGTTACTGAAGGCTTATGGTCATCACAATAAGAATTTCAGATGTACAAGTATTAATATACTAGCTAAGCTTTATACATATAACAAAGTTTCCATCTATATGTAAGTACTCAAAATATTTGTGCTTGCATTTTAAAGATACTTGAATTTATAATGACATTGCCTGGAAATCAAGGCCCTATTTTTTTTACTGTGGAATCTGATTGTTGTGTGTTCTCTATGAATATGCATTTATAAGTTATCCTAGCATTTTTGTGTGAAAACGGTTGATGGTTTCCATGGAGTCCATTTGTTAGCTATATTTTCTAACAGCTATTTTATAATTTGAGGACCAAATTCTAATTAATGCTACTCTATGACAGGTTGTTCCGTCACTAGATATATCTGTGCATATCACTCCCTGCCCATCGAGGCTGCAAGAGTTTCTTTTACACCTAGACATTCGCAATTATAATAGTTCTGAAAGCTTTTGGCTTCGTCAAATATCATCTGTGGGAAAGCAATGGAAACTTGCATCCTTAAAACCGTCTTTGTTGGATATCAAGGAAACTGCAGATGAGTCTGATTCGAATGCAGTAAATTCTGCTTATCTGTCAGCATCTGTGTGCCCCTCACAACTTTTACCAGCAGGCCAGGCTTTGTCTCTTTTCTTCAGACTCATGGTTGGTTTTTTGATCCTCATGTCTAAAACTTTACAGAGTTCACTAGAAGTTACGAGATTACACCCAAGGGACATAAATTTCAAATAAGCATAGGCTTTGATTCGAGATAAAGCTATAACTTCAGAGAACCATGTCATATTTTGCTTGAGATTTTCTTGGTTGTACGTTGATATGTAATTTCTCTCTGTATTTGTTTTACACCACCATTTTCTGGAATATACGAAAGGATTTACTAGATAAACTATCACATATGTATAGAGTACATAGAATCCAAATTCAAACAATGGGCCAGAAATTGGAAGAAACACACAAAGCATGATTTCTTATCTTTTTTGAAACAAATAGATATAAATAGAGCAAATACCTGTAGTTCTTTTTATTATTATTTTTTTTGAAATTTCTGAAAAAATTGAAATTTTTATTAAGAAAATAAAAAGTTACATATGCACATGCCGAAGCATTTCTGATACTGATGATCTATATAGTTCTGTCCACGGTCAAAATATCAAAACTGTGCCTCTGAATAGTGAGGAAACAGCTCTCAGTTCTGTAAAAAAAAACAGTTCTAGACATCCACTTGAACTGAACAAAGTTCCTTCACAAACTAAATACTCCAGAATACTTGGAATACCAAAATATCCACGAGGATACAAATATTATATTAAATAGTAAGATGAATTAATTGATATGAATGTTACAAATGAGACCTGCTTATATACCTAGGCAGGTGCCTCTTCACGAAAGGTCATGTCTCATTATAGATGCCTCTTTAACTTAATTACTAATTAACTAATTAATCATTATTTATATTATTTTATTCATTACATTGCTTTCCTCCACAAAAAGTTTTGTTTTCAAAGCTTGTTGATGAAAGGCTTTGATTTCTTTTCCTGCTACGAATGTCTTCTTTTCTCGGGACAGTCATCCTTGTCAATACAAGTTGATATGATCCTCTAAGTGACACAAAATTGTCGCACTGAGAAGGGATCAAACCACATCCTAGATCAATCTTCTGTGGAATCTTGCGATGGCTGGCAACTTGTGACGACTTGTTATCACATGAGTGGATTGCACTGACATTAGTATTCTTCGGAATATTAGCTTGTTGATTTTGTTCTGAATACGTAGCTTGATCGAGTTGTCTACTACGGTGATTCGGATGTCGATAGGGAATTCTTGTGATTTGAGTTTCCTTTATCTTGTTTGTGTCGTTTTCTGGATTTGTGTTGCTAACTGGATCGTTATTTGATGTCTTTTCATCAACTTGAATTTCTACATTTGATAGTTTCGATGACTCCTTTTCAACAAGTTGTTGCACTTGGTTTTCTAATGACTTCTTGTCCTTCTTCAGTTTCTTAATTTGCATTAGTAATTTTTCGTTGTGGTCCTTAAGGCGAGCAACTTCTTTATTCTTGTTAGTGGTGATTTTGGCCATTTCGTTTTGCATATTTTGAATCGCCTTTTTACTTCCTTGAAGAATTACGATTGAGATTTCTTGTATGTCTTCTGGCGTCATTGAGTTTGGGTTCACGGTAACATCCTGTAGCGTTATTTTTTTCTTTTTGTGGGAAAATGTCAAAAACTTTTTTTTTGTATTTAGGATAAAGGATCCTAGAGTTTCCATCGAGGGTGAACCGAACACAATGTCACTATCATTAAAAAATAAGGATTTCTCGGTAACTTGCGAGATAAAAGTATAATCCCCAATACTTAGTTGTAGATTATTTATGTCGTATTGTTTGTCGCTTGTTGAGTCAACAAAGTTTGTTTCAATTATATTCGATTCAGGAATCACTAATTGGTTAACACATTTAGGACTAACATAATTACTCCCTTTAGTAGGACTGATAGAGATTATAATATCTCTTCCTGCGAGTGATCCTTTAATTTTAAATAGTGTATCAACACATTTACTAAAAGTTTTAGGAAATCTTTCGTTACTGGTCTCCATTTTTTCTTCCTTCATTATTTTCGAATTCTTCCAGAAATTAAAGATAACTCTTTGAATTTTCTCCTTTAACATGTACTTTTATACTTGAAATCTCTTTTATTTTTTATTTTTTAAGTCTTTTTTATATAATTTTTTTGGTTTAATTTTTAATTTCTTTCTCCTTATTTTTTTAACATATATGCTCACTTTATATATATATATATATATATATATATATATATATATATATATATATATATATATATATATATATATATATATTTCCTTTGAAGTACCTTGAAATAATACCTTAGTACCTCTTCTTTTTCTAAACCTTTGCTAATTTCCTCTTTAACCTCTTTAATATTAATAATCTGTTTATGTGGGGTATTAAAACCGAGATAACTTGAATAAACCTTGGATTTAACCTAAGAATAGTTGTGATTAAACCTTGGAATAATTTCTTGGATGTGTTATGAGGAGTCACAATTATATGTATAAGCCCGGATGGCGGCAACGCTTCAACATAGGTTAATCCCAATTAAAGTGACTAGCGGAACCCAGGCAAGAGGGGTTATGGCAAAGTCGTAGCGGCCAACGGGTACAAAGATGGCAGATGGCGCAGATGTGGCCATGAACAGTGTTGTCGTGCTGAGTGACGATGGATGGTTGGGTTCGCAGGGAATTGGCTGTGGAGAAGAAGGCGATTGGACGCGACAAGGTGTCAGACAGACAATAGCGGACTACAGATGCAATGGCACAGGTGGTCGTTGCTCGAGCAGAGTCGACAGAATCGGTAGTCGCCAATGGTGGCTAGAATACCATGCCAACAGAGGATCACATTGATGGTTTTCGGCTACAGTGGTACTATGGTTGGGGTTTCTCACTATTGATGGTGGTGTGCTGACTCTTTCACGAATGTGGGTATGGTGACTCAACCTCACAGTGGTAGCAATTCAAGGCAGCGCGTCGGGTGTTGACTGCGTCAGCTGGTAGGTTCGATTCCGCAATATTGCAGCCTGGTTGTAGATATATATATATATATATTGTATTTCTTTTTATAATGTAATTTTATTCTTTTCCTTTTTTTGTTTTTGTTTTTGGAATAATAATTTTATTTTAACTCTTTTTTTATTTTTAAAGTATATGCTCTTTTTTTTCTCTTTTTTTCTTTTTTTATATGGCCAAAGGCCTATTGGCGGAAACGGAGAAACTCCAAAACTGATAGCGAAATGCTTCGATGACAACGACGTTGACGAATTTGACGGTCAAGGACCCGGATCAGAGAGCGTGGCTCTGTGCAACAGTGAGTGGCAGAAGATCGAAGTGCTCTGATACCAAATGAAGTGAACAAAGTTCCTTCTCAAACTAAATACTCCAGAATACTTGGAATATCAAAATATGAATTGATATGAATGTTATAAATGAGGCCTGCTTATATACCTAGGCAGGTGCCTCTTCACGAAAGGTCATGTCTCATTAGACATGCCTCTTCAACCTAATTACAAATTAACTAATTAATCATTATTTATATTATTTTATTCATTACACCTCTGTTATTTAGAAAATCAAACCGATCTAGTACCATAAGAAGATAAATAGTCTGATAGTCTGCAAGCAAATAGCTACAGAGAAAACAAAAAGCATACATAGGCATTTTCACTAAAACACTGTCATAATATCAAGAAGTCATGGCAAAACATCTGAACCTTGTGGAAAGGTTTCATAAGGAAATAAAAGGCTGATGTAGATATTCCTGAACCTTCCCCTATAGTTGATCTTTGATCTGCCAAACACCCAAATCCTGTCCAGTACCCTCCTTAGATAGGATGTCTGCCTCGGTGTTGCGTTCCCTGTAAATGTGGCAGCATGAAATGTAATAAAAAAAATTGTTTTATGAACTGAATCTCCTTTAAAATAGGCAATAAAACATGGTTTTGACCTCTCTGAACAACATTGAACCAGTTGATGACGTTTAGGGAGTCCCCAAAAATTTGTAGTGATCTGACTCCTAATTCCCTAGCCCAGCATAGCAAGAGTTTTAAGGACAAGAGTTCTGCAAAATTGTTGGTAACGCTACCCAAGCCTATTTTGGATTTTAAACAGTACTGATGTGTGAGGTAGATTATCAAACCTCCTCCGCACCCGTTATTTGTATCTGAACAAAATATAAACAGGGAATATGAGTGTTTATCTCCTCCTCTTTTATGACTCATGGGATTTGGTTTGATTGATTAGTGGGGAGAAGATTGCAGCAGTTTTAGAAGCGATGAGAGCTTGGTCCAATGCTTGGTCTCTTAAAATGCCTTTATTCCTCGTGTGCCATATTTCCCAACAGAGTAAGGGGGGAATATTCGAGTTTTTCATCTCTTGACCCATCCCACCAAACTTTCCATGCTTCCCCAAAACTTTGACCTCTCCATTCTAAATTGCATCCCAGAAGTCTCTTAGTAGGCTCTAAAATACTGAATGAGAAAGGGCACCATTGAAATAGATGTTTGACAGATTCTTTTGCATTTTTGCATAAAACACACCATCTAGGACCCTGCTTTTGTCTTTTTTGAATATTGTCCTAGGTTAGAATTTTATTCCTGAGTAAACACCAGAGAAAGAGCCTGGCCTTTTTTGGGCACTCCAACATCCAAATAGGTTTCCACCACTAGATTTGTTGATTTTGCATCCTGGTCTCTATTTGAAAACTGTATCCAAATTTTGGAGAGTAATTACCCGAAGTAGAATAAACCCATCTAAGGGAATGTTCCTGCTCCCTAATTCAGGTATGCAACCTTTGGAGTCTTGATATGTATTCCTTCCAATGCACTGCAAAATCGTCATTTAAGTGAAGTTCAACAAACTTCCAACCCTGATTCCAGAAAGAGTTCGTTCTTCGTCCAACATGTGCTTAAGGAAGGTTATTCCTGGTTCATTCAGGGACAATACCAACTCTCGAGGAAAAGTATGATTTGCTTTGCAACCAACCCAGGGATCTATTCCAATGTTAGAAGCCAACGGGAAGCATGTAGGGGCTTGATTAATGATACCTTCCCCTATGTTCTAACCACCCGATGCCTCTGGCGCTGCATGTTGATTTTTGTAGCATCGGATGTGCTCTAGCCTTTAGATTTTGCAGAGAGGCTAAGAAACATGCATTCCACAATACCCATAAAGCATTTTGGGAAATTCCACCCAAAGAGGATTTAATTAAAATAATTAATCATTTTAATGTATCCCAAAGTCTAAACTTAGGAAATGTGATTAATTAAAGTGTATTAATTAGATCCCGTGTGAATCTTCTAGATAATGACACAGATCAACTCCTAGTTAGTCTTAGCCTTTGATTATGTTTTAATCTTGGTCGTTGATATGTCAACGAGAGATTATAAGAAGGATTTTGATGGGTATTTGGAAAACACATCGAGTGAGAGATCTAGAGATCAAATTCTCAAGAGAACAATGCAACAATTGCCGGAGAGAGTCCGAGTTGATTTCTTGCAGTGAGGGGAGGGGATAGTTTGCCGGAGGAAGTTTTTCCTGATCCAGAGGGTGCAAGGTAGAGAAGGCAATGAGAAGTCCAGAGAGGAAGCACAGTGCCACGTAGAGGCAACATAGAGCTTCAGAGGGAGTCAGAAATTCTGTTGGGGAACAGTCGAGATCTAGTGTCGGAGTCAGGGTGTGAGACTGGGAGGCCAGAGGGTCGAAGTTTCCAACGAGCAAGGGATCAGGAGGAGGTGCAACACAGTTCCAACAATAGTAACACAGTAACTGCGTGGGCAGACACAGATACTATGCAAAAAAACGCAGAGGTCTCATCTCCAGTCAAATTAGTGTCGGATTTTCCAGTGATAGTGTGAGATCTTCTTACTATCTTTTTGTCCAGTTTTATCTTTGTATCAGATAGCCAGTTTTGGCATCCAATGGCTTGTATTTAGAAACTATTGCATAATAATTAAACCCTCAGCTGCAGCACCGATTTTCCCGCATTGGGCTTTTTCGGGGACATTGGCCAAAAACAACGGTGTTTATGTGTGTGTTTATTTCTTTCCTGCTCAGTACTTGTTTCCACAATATTTTTTATGTTGTGAAGACTGCAGTTGTATTTATTTCGATGTTTACTGTGTAACATCATAAATAATTTGTATCAGAATTAACAAGTAGAAGAAATAACATCAGATTGTTGCAGTAGGGATTCCCATTGTTAAATTTTCACATGGTTTTAGAGCGCAAGTGAATCTAGAGAGTAGAGAAGGAAGAGCCCAACGCTGAGCTGAAGGAGGAGTTCGAAGGACTGCGTAAGCAGCAGTTCGAACCCCAGGGGGGCTGCGCAGTCCATTGGCTAGGAAGGTTGATTTTTGTGGAAAATTACTTCTTTGAGTGAGTCGATGAGTAAATTTTTTGGATCGAGATCTTGTCAGAGGCAGAGGGAGTAGCACAACAGATTCAACGTTGAGTAGATCTTTAGCTAGGACGTTGTTTTTTGCAGCAATTTGCTGGGATAGAAAAGCGTCAGAAGAGGAAAGAAAGGCACATATTGAGGGAATTTATTCCTCAGAGAATTCCGAGCCAAGGAATTCGATTTCTCACTAGAGAGCAGTAGTAGCCGGGAGCAGATCTTCTTACTCCAAGAGGGAGTGCATAGAGCCAGTTAGTAGCTACTCAGAGGAGAGAGGAGGCAGTTTGACATTTGATATCAGCTGGGTTGCGAGATCAAGATTAGTTGTAGGGTGTCGCCAACTATGTTATCTGGTGTTGGAAAGTGTAACTAGGTTCGGTCTTCATTTTGAGTATGTAATTATGTATTTATGTAATGAAGAAGAGTTCGATCTTCATATTGAGTATGTAATTATGTATTTATGTAATGAAGAAGAAAAAGCTAATAAAATGTATTTTTAGTATGCTTTCTTCATGGGTTTCATGAGCAAGGTTTTATTATAGGTCAAAAGACTTCTTCTTGATGTCTATTAGGGATTTGTCATTTGGTCATAAATGTACTAATTAAGAGTCATGTATATGAAGAGTTAAGTCCCACTTGTATGCCTCAAGAACTTGTCACATAAGCCTTGAAGTCATGGCTCAGAATGTTGCTCAAGATCAACATTGAAATACCTCCTCAAGACAACCTATGAACAAGGGTCAAGTCGGCTCATATACTCCTGAACAAGTCAGCCTACACATAGATTGCAAGGACAGCCTAAATCACAGAAAGGAGTACACTATAAAAGGTAAGGTTTGCGGTTCATTTGAGTAGATAATCTCGGACAAGTATGAAGTAGAATGCGAGGTACAGTCTGTGAAGAGAAGTAATATTCTAGCGTAGCATGAAGGAATTATAATATAGAAGTAAGAACTAATGTTCTTATATTTAAGTCTGCAATAAAAGTGCGGATTGCAGTGCATAAAAGAGGAGTATGCCACAGAAAGGAGGTCATCTTCAGCGTGAAGAGAGGCAGTTATAAACCGTATCAACAGTTTGGTATTGATCTAAAAGGAACCTATATACATCTCGATCTCGGGCCAGTATATCTCAAAAAGGAACCAAAGGTAAGTTTTGCAAGTAGGATGTCTACTACAGCGTAAACTAGGGTTCGATCTTGAACCTTAGTGATATCTAGAGGGTGTTGAAGGTAAGTCGAGCAAGAGATTATAGGAGAAGGCTGAAAAAGAGTCTAATTGAAAGGAGCTCACTGAGTGGAGACCGAGCTCTCTAGTCTTGGTGCTGAAAGGTGCAGATTGGTGCAGGAAAGTGCAGGAAAGAAGAATCAGCTCAAGGAGTCATTGAAGAAGTAGTGACAAGGTCTTGGAGGCATACATAGGTCAAGGGTCAGAGTCATTGTCGTGGTACTTGTCAATTGAAAGTCTATAAGAAGAATTTCTTGTGGGTTTTCCTCTCCAAGAGGGAGAGGTTTTGACACTGGCTTGAAGAGCCTATATTTGTGTCTCGTGTGTTTTGGTAATTGGCTTGATGAAAGACATAATAAACTAAGAAGAGAATACATAAGTAAGAGAATTAAGCTCACAAGTAATTAACAAGAAGAGAATTTGAATTAAACCTAGCCCTCCCTAATTCTCAACATGGTATCATAGCTAAGGTGCTGAAAACAAGGGCTACTTGACAAGGAGACACTTAAGGAATCAAGAATCAAAGTCTACATTGAAAATTCAAATCAATTTACAAGGAAGATTCTCAAGTCATCTCAAGAAGACTTTCAATCTCATTCAAAAAGATTCACTTATCAAGGAGATAATATTTTATATTTAAGACCTTGTTAGAAGAGACACTATTTTTTTCAAGACATCCTTTATCATCAGGGATCCAAGGTCACCTACATTGGAAAATTCAATCTAAGAAGAAGTTCTTAACTTCATATTCATCATCATCAAGGAAGCTGCTAGAAGGAGGAAGTCATCCTACTCAAGTAAGTATCTATGACCTTATCTAAATCTGTCAAAATGACTTATTGCAAAGAGAGCAACAAATTGGCTGGGTCATCAAACTTTAATGCATGGAAGAAGAGGACAAATTTGAATCTAATTGAAAATGAAGTTACGGGCTACATCAAAGGATCTTCCATTTAACCTTCAAAAGAAGACATTCGAGCATATATCAAATACATAAAGGGAGACATAAGAGCCCGAAGGATTCTTATAGAATCCATAAAGCACTCTCTCATTCCCTATGTATCAAATCTAGAATCCTCAAAAGAAAGATATTATAAATTGGTGGAGCTATTCTCGAAAGGTTCTATAAGGGAAATAATATCCCTCAGACAAAAATTATACAAATTGAGAATGTCAAGAAAGGAAGGAATAATTCCATACCTTATGGAGACTTTCGCAATACAAGATCAACCTCAGAAATTGGGAGAAGTAATGTCTGATGGAGAAATACTTACTATGGTACAAAATGCTCTACCTAAAGAATGGGGAAGTTTCACTTCAAGAATTGATGGGAAAGAAAAAGAAATGCCATTCCAGGATCTATGTAAGATAGAAGAAACAAGATTGAAAGCCAAAGCTGATACAGGATGAAGTGAAGGGAATCAAGCCTTTGCAGCCATGTCCAGGAAGAAAGGAAGATTTAGAAAATTTGGTCTTCAGAATAAAAGAAGAAATATGGACAAAGTACGATGCTTTGGATGTAATGAACTTGGGCATTATAAAAAGGATTGTCCTAAATCTGGGAAGGACAAGAGGAAAAAGGAAGATGCCCATGTCACAGGTGAAAGGGAAGAACCTGATGCAAAGAAATCTAAGAAAGAAGAAGCGAAATATCTCTATTATGATTGAGATCATCTTTCTCTTTAAGTGATTTCTGTTGGTTGTAAAATAGTATGATAGGAAGCAGAGTATATTAATAGCATCATGATAGAAGCATGGAAGGAGCACTTGATGAAGTAGCTCCTAGGAACCTCACTAATAACAACATTGATGGAAGATAGTCATCTAGATCAAGGGTCATCATTCAGGAATCAATATGAAAATAGGTGCTGGCATTTTTGTAATGGAGTGCTCTCTGGATTCACTGACTAGAAGGAAAGTAAAAGGTTTCATTGGGATTTCTATCTTGTAGAATTCAAGGATTAGAGTATGATGACATATTTATGAAGCAGGTCAAGGGAATGAAGTTCTTCATTCTAGTAAAATTGTTGCAGGATGACTCAAAAAGAAAAGAATGAGGTACTTATATCTATGTGTTGACACTGGATGCTGTGAAGTCATGTAATATCGTTGCAGGTAATGGATTTCTATCTTTAGAAGTATGATCTATGAAGGAGGATCCCTTATGGTGCACCGGTTGCTACTAACAGATGGAATTAAATATGTCCTCATATGAAATATGAGGTGGTTAAATACAAGCAAAGAACTGAATACTGGAAGTTCTTGGGGATGAAGTTGTGCGGAGAAAGATTGGAAGAGATCATGAAGTGCAACCATGTTAAGTGGCGGTTATCATACAGAAGCCAAGAAGATGTGACTAGGAGAGCTCCTGGGAAGATATGTGGACTCTGATAGAAGTATGGTAAAGAAGAAGACCCCTGACAATACATATCTTTAGGAGATTGTGTCATTCTGAATAAAGGATGTCGATGCCTACAAGAAGAGGTCATGGTGAAAGATCATCACTAAGGTAGCTTTTGATTTAAAAGTTCTTATGTATATGTTTATCTGGATGAGTTTCTGCAACACTGCCTATCATGTGGAACGATGTAAGATCCTTGGGAAATGATTCGAACGAAAGAATCATGGCATGAAGGTGGACCATTTGAGAAAGATTGATGAATCACTTTCTGATGGTTGACATGACTCATGGATGAAAGTGATGGATGATCTATGCCCTATGAAGCCAAAAGTTGAAGATTCCTCAATATCGAAATCCCTGACATCAAGGGGAGGAATTCTTCATGAGCAACTGGGTGTCTCACTATTGCTGCTCTAGGTCCCTGGTTGAGAGGGAGCCCGGTGGTAAGTTTCTTACTTGGAAGAAACATGAAGTATGTCCTTCCTGAGTTAAGAGGGAGTAATGTATATGATTCTCTAATTCATGTGTCATTCACTAGACGAGGACTAACAACCGTAAGTCTTAGTGAAGGCCATGAGGAGAGAATGGATAGAAACATATACTCTTTGAGAATGAGATAGGGCATTCAAGGTAAGAGTAGTCAGGGACCGATATTCTTTGAGGCCTCGCTACCCAGGAGAAGAATAGTCCAGGAAGGTCATACTCTGGGAACACCTCGGTGGAGTATGTACCTTGGAGAGACAATTAATATGGCGTCTATAAGTCATGTGTCTCGCCAACATTGTAGCCCATTGTCTAGTTGAGAGATGGGGCTGTTAGTCGAGGCCTTGCACTAGGACAATGCTGGTTGTTATGATGCTATACATATGCGATTACCAATCCAATTCTTCTTATGAGATTCTTCAGATTGAAAGTGACCATGTACCGTTATGAATACCTCCCTAGTTAAGAGGGAGTGATGGAAAGTGTAACTAGGTTCGGTCTTCATATTGACTGTGTAATTATGTATTTATGTAATGAAGAAGACAAAGATAATAAAATGTATTTTTAGTATGCTTGCTTCATGGGTGTTGAGGAGGTAAATCCCCTCTGCGGACAGAGGCGATCCCTACTAGCCCAGCAGGGGTCTAGCAACAAACAAACAATGCTATGACGCAAGCTCCTAGTTACGAATGGAAGACTTGGGATAAGAGCCTACCTGAATTCCAACGCTAGATCTGAAGAAGAAGATGTCCCCGTCCTTCAGCCCTGGCAGATCACAATCCTTCCACGATCTCCGCAGATGAACACCTGCACATAGAAGAAACGAACAGATACAAGCATAGGAACCAGCATACGTAACTAAACATCGGTCAGAAAAGATATAACTCGCATTAACATGATGGAAAACGGAGTGGAACCATAATCATAGTCATCTATTAAGTAATAAACGAATAGAAGTTACAACCAAGTTCTGACGTCGCAGCTTCCTTCGAACGGGTCTCCGGTCGTCCACGTCTCGCAAAGCTCGCCAAGGAAAGGGAAACCTCTCCAGAGTCTCGTAACGATGGTCTCCTCGCTTGAATGGGCCTTAAGGGAAAGAAGGGATTCTTTACAACACAAAGGTACTTGGGAATAGGGAGATGCAAAGCTTCAGCACTTCAAGACTAGCTTGCCATGGATCTGAGCAAGCTTTTATAGATGGGGAAGGAGGGAGTTGGGATCCCTATTATTATGGGATTGGCCCTATCAACAAGGAAGGTTCCATGGGAGGTGGAAAAACCAATTCCCTTCCATAGAACTCCCGCAGCCAAACCTCCCAACTCAAGATAGGCAGTGGTTTGTGAGTTTGTTTGAACTCAACTTCCGCCATCCATATTTAAAAAACAATCCCTAAAATGGGTGGCGCGATTGCTGCTCTATGACAGAGCGCCAAGTGGCGCGACCTCTTTACAGGATTTCCCTGATTGGCGCGAGCACTGAACTGTATACCCGCGCCAATGCAAAAAGAGTTGTTTTTCATGAGTTTTGCAAGGAGATGTCTCAAGGGAAAATGAAGCTCATACTCAGAGGGATGCATTGATGATGTTTTCAAGGCATGATAGTGTTCACAAGTCACATAATGGGTCCTCCATTGTGTGGGACGGGGAATGGTAGGGACGGTGAAAAATTACTGTGTAACAGATGCCCCCTAAAGCATGAGGCCCGAGAGAGAGAGGGGTGAAATGCTTTACGAGAACATGTCCAACTGAAGGCCCGCCGTCGGAAAACCTGCGCAGAAAGATACAACTGATATATCAAGTACATGATGTATATATATAGTATGGACGCAGCCATCCGAACAGAGTATGCTATAATCCGGATCCAGGGTATGGGCGCAGCCATCCAACTAAGATCAAACAAATAGACTCAGGTATGGTCGCAGCCATCCAATCAGTGAGTCATGTACATAATGATAATAATCCACAATCGCGGCCTGGATTACAACAGACACAATCCAGGGTCTTGCGCTCCATCTCGACCCAAACAAGTACAAGTTCTAGCATGCGAATGTGTGAGCCGATGTCGAACATGCAAGAACATCGTCTGATTACCAGCCAATGATGAAAGCCGTTAACAGACGCGAGAGAAACCACCAATAATGACAATGGTCCTCAAGGTACTACAGGTACAATCTACGGCATGCGAATAAATGAGTTGACGTCGAACACCCGCAGAATCATCCGATCGGAAGTCAATGATGTAAACTTCACGTCGAATGCGACGAACCTGCCATTGAGGCATGCAGGCTCCAAGGTACCATCAGGAGTCTCTAGACCAGCTTCCTGGATACTGAGTTAAAGTCGACAGGAAGTGACCTTGATCAAAGGTGGGCCATAATGATTCCCACATCATCGACACGAGACAGAGGAACATAGTGTTTTGTTGTGAATCAGGATTGTATGAGAAACAGAGGAAGGTTGATATTTGCAGAGGCCAACTTCTCTTGAACACATAAACGGCACGACAATGGACTTGGCAGTATTTGACATCAACGGATCAAAGGTCATGGCGACGAGGCAGTGAACAGATGAGAGGTCAAAAGAGATTACCCAAATCCATGGAAGCAAAGTGAAGCAGCGAGATGAGATGTCCCCCAACCCGACACGAATGCAGACAAGTGCCATGTTCAAGAGCGACATACTGCCGACGACAACGACGATGGTTCCATTTTTCCCCCACCATTTCTGGCGAGTACCCCAATTATTTTTGATAACAAGCTTGAAGGGGATAGCATATGCTTGTGATATAAGTTCGCCCTTCGGGCGAATCCATCCTAGTGCATTTAACGAGTCCTAGGAAGGAGAAACTCGGAGAACGTCATTTCGACGAAATCCAATGTCATCAAGGTTTAACGAGTCTGACAAAGGAAGAACTCGGCGTCTTTTCATGTTTAGAGAGTTTGAAAAGACAGCGGAAAAGAAAACTCCACAGGTCCCTTTTCGTAAATAGTTCCCCGGATCCGAAAAGGTAGAAAACAATATCCGGGAAAACCTCCTAGTCGCGATAGGCTAGGGTATTCCTTTTTCGTAATCAATCCATCCCAGCCCGAAAAAGGGTTAAACTTATACTGGGTGAATGTCGATTCGTGTCCATTTTAACGAGATCGAAACGACGAGGGCCTCGGCGATCTTTTCATATTTAGAGAGTCAGAAAAGAGCTGAAAGATGACTGCAGAGTGACTTTTTCGTGTGTTTACCGAGTCCGAAAAAGTATAAAATACAACTCGTTTCCACCTTTTAAGTCGCAAAAACCTGCCGCTGCACATACCCAACAAGCGTAAAATCCATTTTCGACATAATACATGCAAATATTTGACGAAAATAACTTTTTAGAGCTCTTTTAACGTCGAAAAGTTATAAATATGTCTAATTGGTAAAAAATGAAATTACTTTTTACTATTTACCTTGTGGAGAGCAACAGTGGTCCATTTGGAGCAGAATCTTCCGTCGGTGATTGCGACCAATCCAGGCAACCATTCAGCGTCTCGTCTGTGACAGGTAAGAGGCGCTCCTTTTCTCTTTCTTTCCATACATTTTTTAATGATCTCCCTTCATAAATCAGCTCTGTAAGGGCACTTTTGAAATTTTAGGGCCGGGCCCAGTGGCGCGGGTATCGGGCACGGACCCGCGCCACTGAGCTCTTTTTACTAAAGGGGCCGCGCCACCTGGCGCGACTGTTAGCAAAACAGTCGCGCCAGCGGCAGAACCCAAATTTCCGCCTAAAATTCCGACATTTATACCAAATTTCTTGAATTTTGAAGCTTACAAAAGATCTAATCAGGGGCTTTTGACCATGTGAATGCAGATAAACACTCAAAATGGCAATTGAATGGAAGGAACGAGAGCACGGAGATGAGGATGAAGAGGCCATGCAAAGCCAGGCTTGCATGAACGCTCTGAGAGATTGCGGATTGAAAAAATTCTTCCTCACGCCATGTTTACGAGCTCAGCCCGAGCTTCTCCAATATCTAATCAACCTCTGGGATGAGAATGACCAAGTATTCAGAATACGAGACCAGGTGCTGGAATTGGAGGTCACTGACATTTATTTTATTACTGGATTGTCCCGCAGAGGTCCAATCCCTGTACTGACTGGGAGCAGACCATCAGGGGAAAAGATGGAAGAGGTAATGGCGCGGGTGTGCCGAGGGGCACAAACAGGATCAGGAAGTAAGAAAGTATACGTCTCCACCATCCCTGATCTAGCAATGAGAGTAGTTCTCCACACCATTACGCGGGCTGCTGGGTCGCAGGCTCCGCACGAGGCCACGAAGACTCAACTCCTGTTAGCCTCAGAATGCATGGGTCCCCGACTGTATGATTGGGCAACAGTTGTGACCATCAATATGAAAAGGCAGCTCACAAAGTGCAAACAGGGGAAACTGAAGCAGTTTGGGTATGGTTCTATCTTGGTATCGTTCATTCTGGAACGCATACCAACCTTCCAGGGCCAAGAGGCCCATGTGGCGAGTCCGGTACCACGAGAGCCGCGAATGGCTCGCTGGGCAGCACTGATGCCCAGATCTGGAGGTGGCCAACAGATGTCCTGGAAGCCATAGTTCTTTAGGTGGTTACGGCGCCAACTGATCGTTGTGGAAGATTGGCCCTATTCGGGAACTGACTTTACCGGGGACCCAGATCTCCCATTACCAGAAGGAGACGACTGGGACGAGGAGCTGGGTAAGACCTCATATTTTGATTTCATGTTTATATGTTTTTTTTTTGTTAATACACACTTGTCTTAACACAATTATATATGCATGCAGATGTAGGACCTGAGAGACCAGCCGGGATGTCTCCTATCTCCCGGAGGACACAACTCGCCCCTGAGATCCAGGGGGAAGGCACCGGAGGAGAGGCACTGGTCCAGAACCTTGAGGGGATCGTCCATGGGATCCCAGACTATGCCCGACTGTCAGACGTACCGATGGAGTACCAGTGCCATACGGTGGGAGTTCCAAACCGGCTCCGCCGAATCCTGAGGCGGCTAGTGCGTGCAGTGATGTGCTATCATGAGCACCATGCGGATTAGTCTCTAGGATTTATGCCACACCTATTTTTTGAGAGACAGAGTGTCTCAGGATGTATTAAGACAATTATGTATATTTTTTGAGTTTTATGCGACACACTTTATGTAAACATTTCGATATCTATATATATACATATCTATTTCTGGATGAGTCTTCTTCACATGTGATGATGATTTATAAATTGCGCAAATGCCTGTCTAACACCAAATTTGCTACTGCATCTGTTAATGTATTCAAATGTCTGGGTATATGATGATATGTAATGTATTCAAAATTCCTTTCCAGTAATCGAATACGCAAATACAATCGTAAAATAGACGGGTTTCTTACCGAATAGTGCCCGTTCAGTTGCAACACTACAAGCTGTGAATCTAGGTACACGAGCAATTCACGGATACCAAGGTTTATTGCCTCGGTTAATAATTCCAACACGGCGCTATATTCCGCGATATTGTTCGTGGTACGTCCTAAACACACACCTTGCAGGTCAATCAACTCACCAGCAGGATCGTAGATTACCCAGGCTGCGGAAGACAGATTCCTGGTACTGCGGGAGGCACCATCCGCGAAACCAACAAATGGATGAATAGACATATGCACAACCAGGAAGACCCGATCAGCAGAAAGATGTTTACAAAGCACACCACACCATGCACACAAATGACAATCACACACCTATGTACACACACCACACCAAGAAATCATTTCAGGTGTAGTACTTCTTAAGGTACAGCCCATTTCTGGGCTGCGCCAATGGAACTCCTTCGTAGTCTATAAGCTCGTAGGCCCCATTTTTTAAAACACGTTTTACTATATAAGGCCCGTGCCACATGGGCTGGA
Source organism: Pinus albicaulis (assembly GCA_034641835.2). Classification (NCBI taxonomy): domain Eukaryota; kingdom Viridiplantae; phylum Streptophyta; class Pinopsida; order Pinales; family Pinaceae; genus Pinus; species Pinus albicaulis. The sequence goes on from CM076572.1 coordinate 452,371,560, forward strand.
GCTTCTCGGCACCAAGCTTGTCATGTGCCTGATCGTATAAGAGGACTAGGTCTCCTTCGATAAAAGAACGGGGAGAAACAGATTGATCAAAATGAGATTTGACCCTCTTCTTTTGTGCTTCGATGATCAAAGCAGCTAGACGACGGGTTTCATCCAATCGTTCGAGATACAGAAGACGCTCTTCCTCAGGAGAAGTATCCGGTAAGAGCTCCACAGCTAATTTGAGCGAAGGAATTTCACATTCAACCGGCAAAGTAGCTTTCAGACCGTACACCAGTTGGAATGGTGTGAATCCGGTTGCACTTTTAGCAGATGTTCGGTACGCCCAGAGAGCTGAGAACAGTTGGAGATGCCAACTGGATTTATGAATCCCAACTGTTCGTTGAAGCATGGTGACCAAAACCTTGTTCACCGCTTCAACCTGACCGTTCGCTTGAGGGTAGTATGGCGTTGAGCTGTCGTGACGCAGGCCCAACGCAGCTGTCAGCTCCGCCATCATGTAATCACGAAAATGAGTACCGTGATCAGTGACGATAGCTTGAGGAACCCCGAATCGTGCAATAACATGGTTGAATAAAAAAGAAGCAGCCGTTCTTCCGTCAGCAGCAAGTGTAGGCATCGCCTCGGCCCACTTAGTGAAGTAGTCGACGGCGACGATGATATACGCATGCCCCCCGGCCGAGTGAGGGTTACACGTCATAAAATCTACGCCCCATTTCGCGAAAGGGACGACGGTAATAACGGGATGCAAAGGCAACGGCGGCGCGCGCATCTTGCGCTGAAAAATCTGGCACGGATGGCATTTTCGGACTGCAGTGATGCAATCCTTGAATATAGACGGCCAGAAGTAACCTGCCCTCAGAATCTTTTGGGCAGTGGCATGTCCGGACATGTGTCCACCACAGGCGCCACTGTGGCAGTCATTCAAGACTTTCTCAGCCTCGTCCAAGGTAAGGCATCGTCGGAGCACCGAATCTACTCCAATACGATATAAGGTATCTCCTACTATGCGGTAGGGTTGGGACTGGTGCCGAATCCGACGGCGTGCGGCTTTATCCAACTCAGACTGAAATGTCGCGGTCTGAAGATACACTATGATGTCACCGTACGAAGGATCACGAGTATCAATAAGAAACAGCGTTTCGTCCGGTATATGATCTTCAGAGTGTTCAGGAAGAGAGTCTGTAGGGAGAGAACATATCAAATCCGCGAAGACCAATGATTTAGTTGACTTGGCAGTGGTGAACTCCAAATCAAACTCCTGCAGGATGACGATCCATTTGGAGTACTTGCCCCCTAGTAATTGTCTAGAAAGAATATACGTCATGGGGTTGCAGTCTGAAACCACTGTTATCGTGCGCAAAAGGATGTAATGGCGAAAGCGTTGTACGACGTGTACGGCTGCTAAGGCCAACTTCTCAACATGTGCATAACGCGTTTCCGGGTCGAGAAGGTTCCGAGATAGGTAATAAACAACATGTTCGTCACCGTTCTCGTCATCCTGCACCAAGACCATGGCGATGGTGCTTAATGCGGCGGCTAGATACAAAGTAAAGTCGCGGTGGTAGTCCGGAGGACGAAACAACGGAGCATTGACGAGCAATGTCTTCAGCTTCTCAAAGGATTCTTGAGCGATTTCGTCCCAATGAAAGGGAACATTCTGCTTTAACAAACGAGTGAATCCTTTGGCCACCTCGGCGTAATTCGGGATGAAGCGCCTAAGAAAATTCGCTTTCCCTTGCAGACTCTGCAACTGATAAAGGGAGGAGGGTGACGGAGATTTATAATGGCCTCAACCTTCAGAGGGTCGAGGTGAATTCCGTCTTTCGAGACTATAAAGCCTAAAAGACGGCCAGAGTCGACGCAGAAGACGCACTTATGAGGATTCAGCCTAATATTGTAGCGTCTGCAACGAAGAAATATCTGGCGAAGATGTTCCGGATGATCCTCTCGCTTACCCGAATGGGCAGGCAAGTCGTCCAGATAAGGCTGGACAATATGGCGAATATCATGAAAAGCGTATGACATCGCTCGCTGAAACGTGGCGCCAGCGTTCTTTAAGCCGAACGGGAGTTTTTTGTATGCAAAAGTGCCCCACGGATAGATGAATGTGGTCTTATGTTGATCCTCAGGTGCAATGTTAATCTGGTTGTAACCTGAGAAACCGTCCATTAAGGAGTAGATCTCACTCCCGGCGCAATCGTCAATAATCTGATCGATAAACGGAGTGGGATAATTATCCTTAGGACAGGCGCGATTGATATCGCGATAATCCACACAGACTCGAATGGTACCCTGCTTTTTATCGACAGGGATGATATTGGACACCCATTCTGTAAGGGGAATAGGATAAATAAACCCCGCGTTCAGAAGTTTTTCAACCTCTGCCTTGATAGCGGCGGCTTTCCGAGGATGCATGGGACGCAAGCGTTGGCGCACGGGTTTCGCACCTGGATAGGTAGGAATCTCGTGCACGACAATACTAAGATCAATTCCCGGCATTTCCTCGTAGGACCATGCAAAAACATCTCTGAATTCTTTGAAAAGTTCCGTATAGACCTGAATCTCCTCGGGAGAACAAGTCACACCCACATGAATGTTCTCAACAATCCCTGGTTTAACAGAGATGTTGATAGGAACTGTTTGAGTAATGTTACTCAGATTACCCTCCGAAAAAACCTCGTGCGTCAAGATCGGTGTTTGAAGAGGAGGGGAAGGAACCTGAGTAGCATAGCGCTCTAGACAGTCAGTCATTGCCCCCAAGCTAGGCATAAACGAGGAGCGATGATGCCCATCACCCCAGGGTAGCTCCTCAAGAGACATAGTTTCAATGATAGCCTCATCTGAGGGAAAAGTCTCTCTAAGAGGATCAGGTGAATCAACCTGACCAAGCCAGGGGGATTGTGAGTAGACGTCAAGAGCCATGCTCATCGGAGCATGCTGAGGAGGTGGAGGGTCCGATGCAGCAACAATCTCACAGTAGCTGATCTCTACCGGCGTTAAAGGCATGGACTCTCCAAACTCATATACCTGCTCAGGTGTAGGAATCAGCCAGGGGTCATCAGTCCTGGACAACATGTTGACTTGAGCGGTATTCGGTGGCGGCGCAGGGAAAATACCCATGAGGACTGGGTCTTTGAAAAGACCGGGTCCTATGCTGTCTGGGGGATTCGGAATTTGATCCACATACGGCACGTTGTTCTCGGAGCTAGAGGTAAAAAATGACAACTGGTCTACCGTGACAATCTTGCCCTCGTGAGGGAACTTGATGAATCGAAAGACAGTAGACGACACGCAGAGCATGGCATGGGTCCAGCTGCGGCCAAGAAGTATATTGTAGTTGAGTTTAGCGTCAACTACTTCTACTTCTACGTTGACAGTTTTTCCCTGTAATGTGATCGCCAGACTCTCGAGAACTCCCAGGGGTTTAGATTCCCGATCATCAAATGCCTCAAGGGCATTGGGAGATGACGACAAAGTTGGAGAGCCGATGGCCTTCCAACAGGCGGAGGACATAACGCAAGTAGATGCACCCTCATCTACGACGGCTCTGTGAACGTTCAGACCGTTAATCCCGACTTGAATGATCAAAGCAATTTGATGTGGAAGCCGGGGAGTAAAATTCTCCAGATCAAAGGTGAGAAGGCTCGAGTCGGCGGGGTTGATACCACCGATGGCAGACAGTAAAGCCTTCCGTTGCGAAGGACAACTTTGAAGAACCTCAAGCGCAGACATGGCACATGGCGCCTGTGCCAGATCCTCAACAATACTGTAATGTTGAGCGGCACGAGCGTTTGGATTATAAGAGGATCTCCGAAGAACACCCTTGGGAGGTGGCTTCACAACGGGTTCGAGAGTCGGCTTCTCGATTTCCAACGGACCAGAAACAGGTGGGGGAGGCGGCCCATCCACAACTGCCTTCCCGGGTGCCTGCTGCTGATTATTGTAATCCTTCGATCTAGTAGCAATAGTGATAGGTGCATTAGTTTTCATCATGAAAACCTGAGACCCAAACGGTGCAGATGATGAACCTTGTTCGACCATCTGGGTCTGCTGAGATGGAAAAGGCTCTTTTAAAACAGCCGGAGTCCCTTTTGAGCCTTTAAGAAGTTGACTAATTTCGGACCGTCGTGGACAATCCTTAGTGTAATGGTCACCTTCACAGATGAGGCAAGGGAATTTCGGCTTACGTTGGGAGCCATCCTCGGTTCGAGTTTTAGATTCTGGTTTTGGGGCATCAGATTTTGATTTGCCTTTGCCCTTCTTCTTCCCCTTGGAGGATTTGTCTGCAGGATTGGCCTGAACAGCATTTACCTCCGCGGATTTACCAGAATCGGATGAGGCGGGATTAGCAGAGGTATTGTTGGAAGAATTAGCCTTATGCTTCCCATTCGAAGACTTCTTCGAATTTTGAGAAACGAAACCAATGACACCATCCACCGTAGGGGTAGGCGGGGCCTTTTTGGCTCCGGGCCGTGGAGCATCAGGCAGGATGTCATAAAGCGTGCCAGATTGTGAATAAACAAGATCCAGGTACTGGGCACGCGCGATAGCTTGTTCCTCCGTCACACACGCTCCCATCGCGATATCTTGAGCGATTTTATTGACAAAGGAGGTGGTGAACCAGTGAGTCAAAATCTGATCAGGTATGTGAAACTTGATCAGTCGACGACGACGCCGCCACTCATGGATGTGATCCGAGATGTGAGTGGCCGAGTCCTGCTTCAGGGAAGACAGGAGGTGCGTCCCAGTCTCATATCGGACTGGTAACTGGAAATGCGTGAGGAAAGCCATAGCTAACGAGTTGAAATCCTGAAAAATACCACGGGATAGCTCTATGTACCACTTAGCAGCAGCTCCTGTTAAAGTACGCTGGAAAAGACGCAAACGAACCGAATCGTGAGTCCAAGAGTTAGACGAACACCAGAGGTGATACGTCATCACATGCGCCTGGGGGTCTTCTCCAGCTTTGCCCTCAAACTTGGGACAGTCACCTGGTATCTTGGTGGGAACCGGAGGCCAATATGGATTATGAGCAATCGGATCATTGGTCAACTTCGAAACGTCCGGCAGTTCCAAGGTAGCCAGGAACGGCAATGGAGGGTTAACTACCATGCCAGTCCCAGGATAAGGTCTGGTACCTGTGCTCCACGATGGTTGTGAATATCCCTGCCCCCATGGGTTCTGTCCCTGAGGATTCTGACCGTAAGGGGCATAGTTCGTATAACCAGACTGATTTGGCTGCTGGTAACCATAGTGCGGGGCTTGATAACCAGGGTTCGGGCCCTGATTAGGTGTCTGCCCTGTATAAGCAGCGTTTGGATTTGGCTGCTGAGCGTAGGTAGAACCGGGTGGAGGAGGATGATACTGAGAACCTCCAGAGTGGTTATAGTTCGGTTGAGATTGACCATGAGGATAATAACCACTCTGAGGATGAGTAGGCTGCTGATAAGTGGAACCCTGCGGAGCCTGGTACGTAGGGCGCAGCTGTTGATTTGGCTGCGGCATTGAATGAATAGGCTGTTGAGCAGAGTGAACGGAATGAGAGGGCTGCCCTGAATGAACAGGTTGACCCAAATGAGGGGGTTGGCCTGAATGAACAGGCTGGCCCGGGTGACCAGGCGGTGCTGGTTGCGCAGGCTGACCTGGTTGTAAGTGAGCCCCAGGTTGTGCCGGATGGGTCGGCTGGCCTGGAGGCGGGACACCGGGCTGTACCGGATGAACCAGTTGGCCTGGTGGCAGAACAGGACCAGGTGCTTGCTGGAAACCAGTTTGACCTGAAGCAGAACCATAGAGTGGTCCCGGCTGATATGCAATGTTAGATACAACAGGATACTGTGGTTGCATCGGTAAAGAAGGCTGGATTTGCCCCCCAGGACCATAGGTTGGTCCCGGTTGATACCTCGGCTGAGGCTGAGCAGGTTGACCAGCAGGACTGTAATGTGGTCCTTGCGGATTGTACAATGGCCCTTGCTGGCCCGCAGAGTAGCCTTGAATGGGCTGTCCCTATGGGTCGTACTGATAGCCAGGTTGGCCTGCGGGTTGGCCTTGGAAAGGCTGTCCCTGCGGGTTGTAAGCCTGGTTGTACGGTAAACCTTGAACATAAAGATAAGCCTCAGGAGCAGGAAGGCGCAAAATGTCCCCATGCTCGTCAAGCTGACCCGGAAAACCATACACGGGAGTGCCGTCTTGTGCATAGTGCGAAAAGAAAGATCGGTAAGGATCTTGGGGGAGCTGTCCAGCTCCGGCGTTCGGCTGCTGTAAAAACAACCAATACTCCTCCGGAGAGATATTCTCTGGTATAGCAGTAGCTAGATAAATGTCCTCTGGAGTTGGCCCAGATCTAGTAGCAGATGTTGAGGCAACAGCAGAAGAGGCAGCCACACAAACAGTGGGTCGCACGGGAACAGAAGTGACGGGCGTCGAAGGAGACACCCCGGGTGTAGTGGCAGCTGGCCTCGAAGCAGGAGATGATATTCCCATAGAGGCAGCAGCCGAAATAATCTGACCCAGAGATCTGTATCCCTGTGGCAAAGAAGGACCAGCTGACGATGTGGTAGCCGGCTCAGACTCATCTCCCTCAAACAATCTACGAGGGATGCGCTGGTAGTCATCAGACCCGGGAATTTCCTCACCAGAATCACTCATGGTTGATCCTGCCGTTAAATCACGCAGAAGACGGCGAGGACTAGGATGAAAAACAGCAGCAATAAACGGTGAACCCGATGTAAGAGAAAGGAAATCAGCTCCTAATCTCAATTCAGACACAGGGTCCGAAAAGGGCCAGTTGAACTCAACTGGTTCTCCAAAGGGTTGCTCGACGAGGACCGGTCCCCCGTCAGGGAACTCGGAAACAACAGGCTGCTGTGGTTCAACAGAAGGCTGAGAAGCCTCTGAAGAATCGTCCGTGTAAGGACTACTAGTAGACGAAACCGAAGGTTCCGCCACCGTGGCAAGAGACTAGAAGAAGAGAGCAAACACACACACGGGCTGAAAACGAGTTAAAACACACGATCAAACAGTCACAAGCAATGTCTAAACGGGTGTGTAATCGTGGGAGATTGATTTTACCACATTGGAAAATAAACGAATTCTACCGTTTCATGTTTTAAGAGTCGAGAAACGATAAAAAGATGACTCTATCTCTTTCAGAGTTGATACAAGCGTGAAAGGACAAGCGCTTGACGGTCTTTTCAAGTTTAGGGAGTCAGAAAAGACCAAATGACTGCTCGGGAAAAACTAGGCACAAAGGGTGTACCAAATATCCGTGAACTGCAATATACACCTTGGTTTCAAATAATGAAACAGAAATTGACCAAGGACTTTCCGTACGTGCAGGTAGTCTCCCCGAATGCTGTGTTCGGTGTATCACGGGTATAGGGCGGCAGACTCGGCTTCCTGTGGATAAAGGATTGAAAACCTAGAGGGGTCTCCCTTTATATACGCGACGGTACGGGGAGCGCAAGTCCGTGCTAGCGCTGTCTAAAGCCAACAGGCGAACGACAGCTGCTAGGTTTAACGACGCCGGAACACGTCTCTAGCCTAGACCTTCTAAATATGTTTCGTTAAGTTCCAATGTTGCCTTAGGTTAATTGAATAAATTTTACGGTTGATCTTCAATTAAGTTTCAATTTCCAGGCCCTATCGTATGTAGTGTCTCGAAAGACTCCTAAATGCAAGCTATATGCCACGGTGCAACATTTCGTTCGATGAAAACTAGTTAAATAAGAGTTGAGAGCTTTTATACAAACGAAATGAACGGAATACAAACAACAATGTCTCTAATGCAACTAATGCAATTGCACACTTTTCATTCAACACTAATCACTAGCGATATGGAAAAAGATCACAATTTGCACTAATTAACAAAAGCAAAAGAGATTTTTTTTTTAATTTTCAATGTTTAATGGCTAATGTGCACTGAAAACAAAAGGAACAATTTGAGAATTGATATCGAAGGGAGCGAAACAAACAACATTCACTCAACAAAGCAAGCAACCAAATCTCCAAATCGACCCAAAGTCCCTCAAAGCGAAGAAAGACTCAAAAACTTCCAATGGACCGTGTGATCTAGGTCCAAAGCAAGGGCAAACGAATTCCGAATGAAGGAATAAACAATCACTCAAAAGACGCAGCAAAACAATCAAAGACTGTTAAGAGAGTGCGGAGAACCAATCAACAAGTTGACAGGACAATCAAGACACCAAAACTCCCAAGGAGGGCTCGATACACTAAGCCACTAGATGCCCTAGGGCTCAAATCGTGAAATCGGTAGATAGAGGCAAACAACCAAAGGATAGCGGTGAATTCCAGCCAAATAAGACTCCAACACACTCAGACAATCAGGAAATCAAGAAGAAAAGTACTGGTCAAGTCCAGAAAGCTAAAAAATGAAGAAACTCAAAAAAGTCACAGGGGTGGCGCGACTGTGGACTTGAAACTGGCGCCAGAGGCCAATTGGCGCGAGACAGACAAAGGCAACAAGCGCCAAGTGGCGCGACTGTCGGGTTAAAAACCGCGCCAGTCGAGATCTTCAATAAAAATTAAAAAACAAGCTACTCTGGAAGCAGACCAATACAAGCTAAGCAAACCAAGAAGCTATAATAATGAAAGAATCCAACCCAGAAGGTTCATCAAGCAAGGAAAACGATCAAGGCGAACCGACATAAACGAGACAAGGAAAACCGGACGATCCCCAGCGGAGTCGCCAATTTGTTGAGGAGGTAAATCCCCTCTGCGGACAGAGGCGATCCCTACTAGCCCAGCAGGGGTCTAGCAACAAACAAACAATGCTATGACGCAAGCTCCTAATTACGAATGAAAGACTTGGGATAGAAGCATACCTGGATTCCAACGCTATGATCTGAAGAAGAAGTGTCCCCGTCCTTCAGCCATGGCAGATCACAATCCTTCCACGATCTCCGCGGATGAACACCTGCACATAGAAGAAACGAACAGATACAAGCATAGGAACCAGCATACGTAACTAAACATCGGTCAGAAAAGATATAACTCGCATTAACATGATGGAAAACGGAGTGGAACCATAATCATAGTCATTTATTAAGTAATAAACGAATAGAAGTTACAACCAAGTTCTGACATCGCAGCTTCCTTCGAACGGGTCTCCGATCGTCCACGTCTCGTAAAGCTCGCCAAGGAAAGGGAAAACCTCTCCAGAGTCTCGTAACAATGGTCTCCTCGCTTGAATGGGCCTTAAGGGAAAGAAGGGATTCTTTACAACACAAAGGCACTTGGGAATAGGGAGATGCAAAGCTTCAGCACTTCAAGACTAACTTGCCATGGATTTGAGCAAGCTTATATAGATGGGGAAGGAGGGAGTTGGGATCCCTATTATTATGGGATTGGCCCTATCAACAAGGAAGGTTCCATGGGAGGTGGCAAAACCAATTCCCTTCCATAGAACTCCCGCAGCCAAACCTCCCAACTCAAGATAGGCAGTGGTTTGTGAGTTTGTTTGAACTCAACTTCCGCCATCCATATTAAAAAACAGTCCCTAAAATGGGTGGCGCGATTGCTGCTCTATGACAGAGCGCCAAGTGGCGCGACCTCTTTACAGGATTTCCCTGATTGGCGCGAGCACTGAACTGTCTACCCGCGCCAATGCAAAAGAGCTGTTTTTCATGAGTTTTGCAAGGAGATGTCTCAAGGGGAAATGAAGCTCATACTCAGAGGGATGCATTGATGATGTTTTCAAGGCATGACAGTGTTCACAGGTCACATAATGGGTCCTCCATTGTGCGGGACGGGGAATGGTAGGGACGGTGACAAATTACTGTGTAACAATGGGTTTCAAGGTTTTATTATAGGTCAAAAGACTTATTCTTGATGTCTTTTAGGGATTTGTTATCTGGTCATAAATGTACTAATTAAGAGTCATGTGTATGAAGAGTCAAGTCACACTTGTATGCTTAAAGACCTTGTCACGTAAGCCTTGAAGTCTGTTAATCTAGGTTGTCATTGATGTCAATAGTTGATGTCAGTGGCCAGGATGTAAAATATTCTTGCAGATGCGAGAGGATGATTACAAATGAAGATGTTAAGACATAAATGAAGTGTCAATCATGTATCTTGATGATCATAATGGAAGACTACCATATCACTGCACTTGATGAAGGACTAGAAGACATACACATGATGACATGTGCTACCTCCAATGATCTTGATGATAACACTACAGGATTACATGTCCTACTTTCGATAATTTGATGATGAGATGACAAATATCCAATGATGTGAAGCTTGATGTCCTTATGATTAAGACTACATAATGATGCTGCAAGTGGTTGATGAAATATCTCTGCACTATCTTAAGGACACCTGACCTAATGACCCTATGTTGAAGAAGGCAAAGACATGAAGATGGTGATCCTATATTGAAGAAGGCTAGGACATGATTATGAAGACAATCAATGAGGAAATCAAACTATGAAGAAGCCCTACACTCAAAGGCATTCTTCCCTGCCTCCATTTCTGCACTCATAAATAATCAGTCACATTAAAAAATATTTTTTCTACCTTAGAGGCAAAATTCCTTAATGAAACCTACACCATCTTGAAGAGCATAATTTTGCCTTTACAATGAGTTATTACTCAGCACGAAACTCCAAGCGGTTTGAAAGTTATTGATTTTCCAAGTTTAAGGTAAATTTCTGTTAGTGAGCCGACCTAAGCCGACTTGTGTAGGCTCATGCCTCATGGCCAAGGGACGTGTCCCTTCGTCAAAAAGAAAAATGAGTATAAATATAAGGTCGTACTCCTCATTCTACCCATCAAATTTCGGTGAAAATCATAGAAATTGAGAGAGAAATAAGAGGAGGCGGAGGAGGACTTTGAAACCTGCTTGGGCAATTTTTGTTTTGGGCTAGTTCTTCTATATTCTATTACAGCACAGTGTACAGTCACACCTATTTGCAAATCTGTGGCAGCTGCTGTGTGAAGAAGCTTGGACACTTGCACCTTTTAAAGCTTGGATTTCAGACTTGTAAAAGCTCAATTACAAACCTAAAGAACAGTCATTTAAAAAATGGCTCGGATTGAAAATTAGAAGCTAGGATTGCTGCCATTATTGTGAAGCTCAGTTTAAGGACAGTTAGGCAATCTTTTGTTGAGGTTACAATGACCTGTTGTAGCTCAGAATTAAAGGCTGGACAGTCCCATTGGAAAATTCACCTCAGCTCAGACTTGTTATGATAAGCTAGCTGTGCTTGTAAATCTTCGATAGCCACCTGAATTGACTTGGACAATTTAAGGATTACATCTCTAACCTTTAATTACAGTGCTATCTGTGAGTGGACAGCAACCTGAAGTGTACACCCAAGGTTACTTGGAAGCGGGAGCGGGAGCGGGAGCGCAGAGCGCCATTTTTAAAAGTTTCCGGGTCCGGAGCGTTTTCGGGAGCGTTTTTATATATATATATATATTTTTTAATATTTTTTATATTTTTTATATTTTGATGCATATATGTCAACAAAAACATGTAGAATGATGAATTAGACATAAAAAACATAAAAACATATATTGAATCATATAACATCAATCATCTAGAAGTTATAATCTTCATCAACCACGCCCACGAGTTGGAAGCAGAGAACATATTGACTCTTGAGTCTCGCAAATCATCAATCTGAAGGTTTCAAGCTTTCAAAATTCAATATATAACATTTATCATCATTTATATATAACATTTATCATCATTGATTTCAAATTTCAATATCTAACATTTATCATCATTGATTCATTGATTTCAAAATTCAATATACATTTATCATCATTGATATATATATTATAACATTTATCATCATTGATATATATATTATAACATTTATCATCATTGATTCATTGATTTCAAAATTCAATATACATTTATCATCATTGATATATAACATTTATCGTCATTGATTCATTGATTTCAAAATTCAATATATAACTTTTATCATCATTGATATTATATAACTTTTATCATCATTGATTCATTGATCACCATATAACTTTCATGAAGCATCATATTCATAATTCATAATGACTTGTAAACAGTAAACTTATAAATGCCAACTTCATTAAAAATTTAAATATATGAAATCAGTAGCAAGTCAAGTTTCAACTGTTCAATTGTCAACAACAAATAGAAAATAGTAAACAACAAATATATTTTATCTCGCTGGCCCCTTGCCACGCCCACGAGAAATGTCTAATTTCTGTGAGCCACGAGGAACTGTTGGTCTTCTAGTACTCTCAGGAGTACCATGACCACGACCAGAAGGTGGAGGTTGGATCTGCAAAGGAACAATAGTGTGATATCGAGGAGTGGCACTGGCACTGGCACCCGCACTGCTACCAGTAGATGGTGGGACTGGCCCTGTGTGTGGCGGTGCTTCATCATCATCCCTATAAAGTTCTGCTTCCAATTCTTCTAGATGTAACGTGCCGTCCTCCAAATTATCATCCTCTGGGTTGTTGTCCCAGACTCTGTATGATTGATCCTCATTTGCCCGATCACAGTAATGGTTGAGCAACCTCAAGTTATAATGCACATAAACCAAGCTTTCAGCTCGGTTTTCATTCAGCTTGTTTCTTCTCACATTGTGTATAAAGTTGTAGGTGCTCCAACACCTCTCTGCAGAAGAAGTGTTCACAACTTGTGAGAGAACTTTTTTAGCCAACTTTGGCAAAAGTCCCATGCCGCCATATGCTTCCCACCATGTGAGAGCATCGAATCTGTCCCTGTCTTCCATTACATGGAATGAACCAAAGTTAGCACTGCAACTGAAGTATTTGCCTAATTCAAGGCGCAATCTAGCACACTCTTCCCTGTCAGGTACCAATTTGTCCAATGCCTTCATGTACCCTTCTTGTACCTCTGGATCTGTGTGAGGTTTCACCCTAACCCCACCTCCAGGTGCAGGTTGGCCCAACCAAGATGGAGAGTAATATTTTGGCGTAAGGATATATGCCAAAGCATGTAGTGGAACATTGAGTTTATTCCACCGTGCACACACACAGTCATGAATTATAGCATACAAAATGGGATCATTATCCTTAACAATATCTTTTATTTGCCCCAACATGCTATCCATCTGCTCATAAACCTCTCCAATCACTGGTTTATCAGTATCTGCAAAGTGAATCATGTTATAAATGGGCTTGGTAAAACTCACAATTTCCCTCATACGTGCCCAAAACTGAGGGTCAAGGGCGGTCTCCTCCACATGTTCAAAACTTTGCCTGTCAACCACTGTTGCCGCCCTGTCCTTTAATAGCTGCCGGTGTGGGCTTGATACCATTGCAGCCAATGACTCTCTTACCTTCAAAAGGCGCCTGAAGGTGAGGTAATAACTAGCAAATCTAGTTTTTCCTATTTTCAACAACTCCAATTTGGAGTGAGTACGGAAAATCCCATGGGTATTGCTATGATTTGTAATAAATTTGATCATTTTCTTACCTCTCTTGTACAAATCACCAAGCCATTTGAACTGAGGTTGTTTGTTTTTTATGATATCATGCATCAAAAGGTTCATTGTGTGAACCAAACACCCGGACCAAAAAATGTTGGGGTATTTATCCTCAACAATTGCTCCTGCTGCCTTACAGTTAGCAGCATTATCAGTGATGACCTGTATCACATTGTATGGCCCAGTCTTTTCAATTATATCAAGTAATGGTTCTGCAATGTTAATGCCGATTTTGAATTTATCTGAATAATCATAAGCTGCCAGGAAGACTGCACCACTAACCGACACAGCCAAAACATTTATCAATGGTTTTCCTTTTACATTGGTCCATCCATCAGAGACAATGGACAACCCATGCTCATTCCACGAACCTGTCATTCTAGCCAAGGAATTGTTTATTTTAGCTCTTTCATGATCAAGACCCACGGTTCTGGCCTTGTCATACCCAGGGCTTTTGTATCCTTTGGGGGCATCATTAATGGCAGAAACCATTTCATGTCAATAAGGTGAGCGAAGAACATTGAATGGCACCCCACATGCATATAGAAACCGGTAAACTTTTGAATCCACATCATTCCTACACCCTTCGTTTAGGAAATCGGATATGGTTCTACGCCTTAATCCAGTGCCACTGCTTCCGAAACCACTGGCATGGGTGGAAGTTGAACTTGTTTGTCCATGATGTGTTGGGCCTGAATCAACGATACCCCTAGATCTTTTATATGATCTCTGTATGGCAACCCCCTCTTCCTTCCTATATATCTCTCTCTGTGGTGCTGGCACATAAGTACAAACTTTGATTCCAAGATTTCTAGTTCCATCTCCTGGCATTATCCCACAAAGGTGCCTTCTCAGACGGGTGTATGAACCATGGTATTGTTTATTGCAATGGGGGCAAATAAATTTAGTGGTTCCACCACCTTTCCCTCCCTCTTGTTTCTGAACATATTTCCACAAAGGATATTGGTCTTGTTTAGTTGGGGATTCTAGGTTCTCAGGGTCTCCACTCCCCACTTCCTCCTCAGCATAATCCTCCTCTTCAGGATTTTCTTCAGATCCACCATAACCCTCCTCTTCATCCTCCTCTTCTCTGATTTGTCTCTTTTTTCTAGCACTCTCCAACACCATTATCACAAAGAAAGGAACCAACATGAGGAAAATTCCTAGCCATATAGCCATGATGGAAATAAGTTTCAAGTTTCTAGAATCTAGCCTGCAAAACAAATGGAAAAATGCCAAATGGGAATAGGAAATGCAACGTAGGAAAAAAACAACTCATTTTAAAAGTTTTAAATCCAATAAAATGCAACATTCAAGAAAAATTCAAGTTTTCATTTTCAAACAATTTAACAATCTACAAATTCATCCTAGAAAATACAAAATTGGATTAGAAGGCCTACCTCTTTCTTGCAATCCTCCTGTCAGCCTTGCTCCTTGCTCTCCTGTCAGCTTTGCTCCTTTCTCTCCTGATTCCTGTCAACCAAACCTTGCGCTCTCGGCTCTCCTTCTCGCTCAATCTCAATTCTCAACTCAACAAACAATAACTAACAATGAAACCCCCCCCCCCCCCCCCTTTTATAAAAATCGAATTTTTTCATAAAAAAATTTCCGCGCGGCGGGGAGCGTTCGGGAGCGAACGCTCCCCGAATGCTTCCCGCGTTTAAAAAACGCTCCCGAAGCGTTTTTTTAACGTCGGAAGCGCTCAGGGAGCGTTCGCTCCCGAACGCTCCCTGAAACGCTCCCGAAAAAACAGGGAGCGTTTTTTCAGGTCGGAAACGCGCTCCCGAAAAACGCTCCTGACAGGAAGCGTTTTCGGAAGCGCGTTTCCTAGCGTTTCCGAAACGCTCCCGCACGGAGCGAGTTTCCGAAGCGGGAGCGAAGGGGGTTTGAAGCTTCCCCGCAACCCTGTGTACACCTTTGTGGAGCTTTCAAAACAGTGATTGAATTATCCCCAGTTCGGATTGCTGACCTATGTGTGGGTAGAAATATCTATGGTTGGGCTAAAAAAACTTCCTCCAGTGCAACTCAGAAAGGACAGTTACTTGAGGGCTCGTTGAATTGCTGATCTAAGGAGGTATAACAACTTGGTGGTGTACTAACCTTGAAGGACAATCAAGGTGGTTGGACAGTGGTTTGTGAGTAGACCTACTTGGTAGACATTGAAACTACTCTTGGAACTGCTTGGAAATTTGGTGTCTATTGTGGGCAGATCATTGAGCATCATTGAGGTGTATGGAGATTTGAGAGTTGGAGCCTAGAATAGTGAATTTGGAAGCTTGAACTAGTGTAGCAACCTTGGAGCAGTGAAGTTTTTGACAATGGAGTATTAGGAGCCTTGGAGCAGTGAAGTACTTGGAACTCTTGAAGAGTCCTTGGGGCAGCGTATTAAAGACACTTTAAAGATTTCTAGAATCCTATTGAAGACCTTGAAGCTTCCTATTTGGAATCAAACCTTGAAGTTGTTATTGAAGAATAAGTGTAGAACTTGGACAACTTATTGAACGTCTTGGAGCGGTTTGGGAGACTATGATGCATTGCTGATGTCATCATGAGGTGACCTTGAAGAGAAGTGTTTGGGTAACATGAAGAGCAGTGGCGATACTTTCATGATAAGATAAGGTTGTCATTGATGAAGTGATTCGGAGAGGGCATTGTTTGATCGGGATTTATGGAGAAACACAATAAAATACAGAAATAGACATAATCACAGAGACGCAGCGGAAATAATTCTTCATTTCATTAATATCAAATAACATAAATATGCTTACAGACATAATGGAAATAAATTAGCTAGGGCATTGGTAGCTTATCTCTAAGAAGAGATGTGGTGGCTGCCTTTGAACTGTGTTACAATGAGGCTCGATGGCCTATTTATTATTGAGAAACAATAGAAAACCTTAAACATCCAAAAACCTAACCGTAGGAGATGAAGTGCCGAAACTATGGTCCTCGTTTGGGTAGATTGGTGTTTCAACTTCCCGGGGACGTAACTTTGGCATACAATCTTTGTTTCACGTGCACCATACTTTGTTAGAAAGATCTATCCGAGGACTACAACTTTTGATGTGAGCAACATCGGTCTCGGTTTTCCCAAAAAATGCCGTTTAGGGCCTCAAAACAACTTCAGAAGTTCAAGACCCAAAAAACTGCGAAAAATAGTAAGTTGTGCTACAACTGAAAAACTGAAAGAACCGATGGTGGGGATTCAAATGGAATAAGTGGGTGGCCACCAATATCCATCTAGATCATTAGGGGGCCTCAAAACGGCTCTGGAAGTTCAGTACCCAAAAACCTGCTAAAAATAGTAAGTTGTGCTGAAATTGAAAAACTGGAAGAACCGATGGTGCGGGTCCAAATGGAATAGGTGAGTGGCCACCAATATCCACCTGGATCATTCCTCCATGAGATGAGGCAAATTTTGCTGAATTGGGTATTGGATTCGTTGAAGATGTCATGGACTCGCAGGTGGACATGTTGGATGCGTTCAATAAATTTGGTTGCTTTATCAACCTCATAGTGTACATGTGTGGATTCTGTCTGTGGGGTTGTATGAGGTATGGAAATATTAGGCGGCGGTACGCCTGGGGTCAGAGAAATGGAGTGCTTGACCTGACAGTGTAGAGGAACCTCTGTGGGTGAAGAGAAAATGTCCTCCTATTCCTCCATGCCTTTGTCCATTTTTAGCTGCCGTGTAGGGGAGCCCTGTTTCGAGGCTGTGGCCACAATCTTCTTCTTTCCCTGTGAGCGAGTTGTAAGGAAAATAAATTTCTTGGTTTGGGAAACAATATTACTGCATTGTTTTGCATTAGTCAAGGAGATGGCAGGAGGCGTTACTACCTCTGGTATCCTGTACAATTTATTTCCCAAAGTAATAACAACAAAACGAGGCCTAGACTCATACACAACATGTCGCCTCCAAAGTATGGTTGGCCCAATAATACATCAAGAGGAGCAACATCACACAATACCTCATCTGTGAATGGCTTGATGTTGTATGGAAGGCGACACTGCTGGCGGACGCAGAGATCTCTCCCCGGGTGAAGCCACCTGATTGTATACGACTACAGGTGTGCTATGGTCAGTAGGCCGAGCCGATTCACGACCTCTCCTGAAATGAGGTTCTTTTGGCTTCCGCTATCAACAAAGAATTGCAGTGGAGAACCCTTCACCCACATATGTGAATGGAAGAGGCGCTCCCCCTCCTCTGCATCCTCGGGATCCTCCCTCTGGAGCTTGGTGGTGGCAACAATGGCACTGGGGTCCACATCAATGATCTGCTTCCTTTTTTCATCTCCCTTGTTTGGTTCTGGCTCAGGATCAGAACATACATCTGATTCGGGTGCCTTCAGTTCAACCACCAGTGACTGTTTGGCCAGACACTTGTTTGTGCTGTGAGTGGGGCTATTATGAAATTCACACCACTTCCCCATGTCCTTTGGATTTGTGGTGTTGTCCTGAGTTGCCCCGCTTTGGCTTTGCCCCCTATTTTGTGGTTTGGGGGCGCCTTTCCTTGGCTTCAGATTCGCGGATCCAAAGTCTCGCTTCTTCTGCTTAAATTTCTGCTCGATCTTGGCGCATTGCGATATGCTGTGCCATGCAAGGTAATTTCAAGGAACTCCATTTCCTCCTGAATGTGTCTGTGCAAACAACTGCGGTACTTGAGCACCAAATGTCTCTCTGAATCTTTAATACCCAACTTTGTGCGCAGGGTATGGAACAAATTCGTCAGTTCGTGCACATCTTGATCCCTTTGCTGCCGCAGCGTGGTCCATTGGTTGTACTTGTCCTCATAGCTCCCCACGGGGTAATATTATTCCTTGATGCCATCTCGGAATGAATTCCAAGTGGGTGCAGTCGAGAACAGAGAGGATTCCCTCTCATCCTTTTGCTCATAGTAGGTTTCCCACTAGTCTTTGACATGGGGAGTAGCTTTGAGGAGTGCAAATATAATCTTTTCTCGGTCAGAGAAATCATGGATTGAGAAATACCCTTCTAGCAAATTCAACCATATATCTACGTCGTCTACATCTATCTGGCCTTCAAATACAGGAACGTCAAAGTTTACCTGTACCTTGAAGGGAGTGGTGCCTCCAGAGTGGTTGTTGGATGCAAAGGCACCGTAGGTGGGTAGCCGTTGAAGGATCTGAGCAAAGTTATCCATCATCGCGTTCTTTTGTTTCTTGAGGGCCTCCTCGAGCAATATTTTGATAGTATCTCCTACTCCCTCATCTTTCTTTTCTTCTGCCAAGGGAGGTCGTCGGGGTTTGCGAGGCTGATCTTGCAAGGGTTCAACCAGATCGAGCCCTAACTCCTTATACCCTGACCTCGTTGGGGACATGAAAAGAAAAACAGAGAAATATCAGACCGTTTTGATACCACTGATCCAGATTTATGCAGGAACGCAATAAAATACAGAAATAGACATAATCACAAAGATGCAGTGGAAATAATACTTCATTTCATTAATATCAAATAACATAAATATGTTTACAGACATAATGGAAATAAACTAGCTAGGGCATTGGTAGCTTATCTCTGAGAAGAGATGTGGCGGCTATAGGCCTCTGAACTGTGTTACAATAAGGCTCGAGGGTCTATTTATTATTGAGAAACAATGGAAAACCCTAAACATCCAAAAATCTAACCCTAGGAGATGAAGCGCCAAAACTATGGGCCCCGTTTTGGTAGATTGGTGTTTCAACTTCCCTGGGACATAACTTTGGCATACGATCTCCGTTTGACGCGCACCATACTTTGTTAGAAAGATTTATTCGAGGATTATAACTTTTGATGCGAGCAACAACAGTCTATGGATCGTTTTCCCAAAAAACGTCGTTTAGGGCGTCAAAACGGCTCCGAAAGTTCAGGACTTGAAAAACTGCTAAAAATAGTAAGTTGTGCTGCAACTGAAAAACTGAAAGAACCGATGGTGGGGGTTCAAATGGAATAGGTGGGTGGCCACCAATATCCACCTGGATCATTAGGGCCTCAAAACGGCTCCGGAAGTTCAGTACCCGAAAACCTGCTAAAAATAGTAAACTATGCTGAAAGTGAAAAACTGAAAGAACCAATGGTGCGGGTCCAAATGGAATAGGTGGGTGGCCACCAATATCCACCTGGATCATTGTTGCGAGTGAAGATATTGTCAGGGTAGATTGTGGAAAAGATTGGGAGCCTTGAAGATCATTAACTCATCTTGACAAATTGAGGTAGTGGGTTGGAGCCCTAGAGGATAGGTGCCCTCAAGAAGACCAGGTTGGTGCCTGTACCAGAGATAGGGTTAGAGCCCTAGAGGTTGGAGCCTCAAAGTGACAAGGTTGGAGCCTTGGAAGATAGGGCTAGTGCCCTAGAGGTCAAAGCCTCGTGAAGTCCAAGTAGGTGCTCGACAAAGTACAGGTTGGTGCTTGGAAGGATTGAAGATTGGTGTCTTCATCTAGGGTTGGAGCCCTACACTTATTGTATCTATTTTATTGTAAAGAAAAATTTAATAAAAGCATTTATTCTTATTGTTCCTATTGTGTTCTAAATATAAGTGATCTAACTGGTAAAAATAACAATTGGAAAGAAATCTCGATTCACGCCCCCTCTCAGTATTTCCAACAATTGGTTTCAGAGCCGGTACCTTCATTCAAAGCCTAACAACTTGAAGGTTGATCATTAGAACACAAATGGCAAAGCCAAGGAATAAAGGCTCCAAAGCATGTGAAAATGTCTCTTCCTCAGTTAAGAATTCAGATGTAAACCAGGTCAACAAAGCTCCATTGTTCAATGGAAATTTTGATATATGGGAGGCAAGAATGAGGAATTTCTTGAAGACTCAAGGAATTGAAGTTTGGAAATTAGTGATTACAGATGACATGATGGACAAAGAATCCAAGGAGTACAATACAAGAGCAATGAAGGCAATTTTGAATGGGGTTGCCAAATTCTGTAAAGGCCAATTATGAAAAATGTTCGTCAGCAAAAGTCATATGGGACAAACTTCAAGATCTTCGCTCAAAAAGAGCGTTGACCATGATCTCAAGTCAAGAAGATGATGGAAAACAAGGAAGAAGTCCAAAACCCATCAATGAGGCTGAAGGTAAGAGAGATGAAAACAAGGCTAAAGAAGACCCAGAAGATTAAGAGAACAAAGAAGACTTTGAAGAAGATCTCCTGAATAAACTTCTGGCTTCCATGGAAGAGATTAATAGGTTGAAAAAGGAAAATGAGGAACTTAAGAGGGAAGCACAAGTTGGTGACCAAAACAAGACAAGGAAGGAAGTTGAGCTTGTCAAGCTTCAAGTTCAAGAAAGAGATGAAGAGCTTGCTAAACTTAAGGAGGAATTTCATTAAAACAAAAGAAAGCATCATGAAGAAGTCATATCCATGAAAAATCAATTGGATAAGTCAAAGAAAAGGGAAGAAACTTTGTAAAGACATGTTGAACAAAGACTTAAAAGCTTGAACAATTTTGAAGCAGAGATTGGTCAATACAAGGAAGAGATCTCTTCTCTTAGATCTCAACTAGAAGAAGCAAGGAAACAAGCACAAGGAGCCGAGAAGGTGATGGAAACTTTGGCATTCATAGAAGGACAAGTTGATGAAGCAGAAAAGGAGAGAAACACCATGATATGCCAACTAGAAGACAAGGATGAAGAAATCTTCAAACTAAAATCAAACATCAATCTTCTCAAGGCCCAATCATGTGAAGCAACCAAGATGGAGAAAGAAATGGAGATAAATCTATCAAATAAGGATGAAGAATGCAAGAAAATGAAAGCAGATATTGATATCCTTAAAAAGGAAGTTGATCATCTGAACAATAGCCTAAAGCGCTCCCAAACCCTAGATGACATCTTGAGTCATCAAAGATCTCCTCTTGATAAATCGGGTCTTGGTTATGCAGGTGAATCTTCAAACAAGAATGGTGCAATCCCTAATGCTCCAAACAACAAGGATGTGGAAAAGCTTGGAAGAAATATTGATGCCTCTAGTTCCAGCTAAGGCAAGAAGAAGAGTCAAGATGACATTGGAAGAAACCGTACTCCAAGAAGATATGTTGATGGTGTCAAGAATGCTAGAGGTAATAAATTTGACCAAAGGATCCCAAGAAAAAATTATTTTAGAAGTACATCATTTCAATCTCCATTCTCCAGGTACAAAAGTATATTTTTGGTTATTTTTATTCTTGTACAAATTTTGGGCACATGGCAAAGGATTGTAGGGCATACCACAAGGACAAATATAATGGTCCCCATCAGTTTCCTAGAAGCAACTTTGCAAGAAGAAGTCATGATCTCTCACTCATGAATAAGATAGAGTGTTTCAATTGCCATAATATTGGACACATGGCACGTGATTGTAACTTGACTTGGGTTCCTAAACAAGCTAAAACCATGACAACCAACCCAGAAAAGAAAGTATTAGAAGTATGGAGAAGGAAGCAAGTTGAATCCGAAAGTCTCTTGAACACTTCGACCAACAACACATGTTGTTGACTTGATAAAGTCATCTTTTATATTCCAGGTATTTGATGATGAGAGTCTACCTAAAAAGAGACCGTGCATACAGTTAGGGGGAGTTTTGTGATTCTTGAGCTTTCTTGCAGAAATTATTCGTGAATGGGCCCTATGAAATCTTTGATGAGTCACCCATGGACATTCGTCATTCGATAGATCATCTCTCAGGGGCAGCAACATTGAAGAATATGATTCCAATATTGACTTCTTCCACCTAATCACAAGGCAACAATCTTTCTTGAATCTAGACGCGGTTATGCAGGCAGGGGGAGTTGGTTCTTCACATGAAGAAATGCAAACATATCATGGACCACATTGCCAGAAAGGAAGAGCGCCATGACAGGGGGAGTAACGTACCTATGAAGAACTACTATTCATGAAGAAAAGAAGCAATTTGTCAGGGGGAATACTTGGGCACCCCGTTTGCCATTGATGCCAAAGGGGGAGAGAATGTTGAAAGGGAAAGAATATTTCCATCAATGACAAAGGGGGAGATTGTTAATCTAGGTTGTCATTGATGTCAGTGGCTAGGATGGAAAATATTCTTGAAGATGCCACAGGATGATTACAAATGATTACAACTCTTGTTTAAGATGTCAAGACTCAAATGAAGTGTCAATCATGTATCTTGATGATCATAATGGAAGACTACTGTATCACTGCCCTTGATGAAGGACTAGAAGACATACACATGATGACATGTCCTACCTCCAATGATCTTGATAATAACACTGCATGATGACATGACAAATCTCCAATGCTGTGAAGCTTGATGTCCTTATGATGAAGACTACAAAATGATGCTAGATTTGGTTGATGAAATACCTCTGCACTATCTTAAGGACAACTGACCTAATGACCCTATGTAAAAGAAGGCGAGGACATGATGATGGTGATCCTATTTGAAGAAGGCTAGGACATGATTATGAAGACAATCAATGAAGAAATCAAACTATGAGGAAGCCTTACACTCAAAGGCATTCTTCCCTGCCTCCATTTCTGCACTCAAAAATAATCAGTCACACTAAAAAATATTTTTTGCTACCTTAGAGGCAAAATTCCTAAATGAAACCTACACCATCTTGAAGAGCATAATTTGCCTTTCCAACGAGCTATTACTCAGCCCAAAACTCCAAGCGGTTTGAAAGTTATTGATTTTCAACTTTAAGGTAAATTTCTGCTAGTGAGCCGACCTAAGCCGACTTGTGTAGGCTCATGGCCAAGGGACGTGTCCCTTCGTTAAAAAGCAAAATGAGTATAAATATAAGGTCGTACTCCTCATTCTGCCCATCAAATTTTGGTGAAAATCACAGAAATTCAGAGAGAAATAAGAGGAGGCGGAGGAGGACTTTGAAACCTGTTTGGGCAATCTTTTTTTGGGCTAATTCTTCTATATTCTATTACAGCACGGTGTACAGTCACTCCTGTTTGCAAATCTGTGGTAGCTCCTGTGTGAAAAATCTTGGACACTTGCGCCTTTTAAAGCTTGGATTTCAGACTTGTAAAAGCTCAATTACAAACCTAAAGAACAGTCATTTAAAAAAAGGCTCGGATTGCTGCCACTATTGTGAAGCTCAGATTAAGGACGGTTGGGCAATCTTTTGTTGAGGTTACAGTGACCTGTTGTAGCTCTGAATTAAAGGCTGGACAGTCCCATTGGACAATTCACCTCAACTTAGACTTGTTATGATAAGCTAATTGTGCTTGTAAATCTTGGACAACCACCCGAATTGACTTGGACAATTTAAGGATAGCATCTCTGACCTTTAATTACAGTGCTATCTGTGAGTGGACAACAACCTGAAGTGTACACCTTTGTGGAGCTTTCAAAACAGTGATTGAATTATCCTCAACTCAGATTGCTAAACTATGTGTGAGTAGAAATATCTGTGGTTGGGCTAAATAAACTTCCTCCAGTGCAACTCAGAAAGGACAATCACTTGAAGGCTTGTTGAATTGCTGATCTAAGGAGGTATAACAACTTGGTGGTATACTAACCTTGAAGGACAATCAAGGTGGTTGGATAGTGGTTTGTGAGCAGACCTACTTGGTAGACATTGAAACTACTCTTGGAATTGGTTGGCAATTTGGTGTCTCTTGTGGGCATTTCATTGAGGATCATTGAGGTGTATGGAGATTTGAGAGTTGGAGCCTAGAACAGTGAATTTGGAAGCTTGAACTAGTGTAGCAACCTTGGAGCAGTGAAGTTTTTGGAGAATGGAGTATTAGGAGCCTTGGAGCACTGAAGTACTTGGAACTCTTGAACAGTCCTTGGGGCGGAATATTAAAGGCACTTTAAAGATTTCTAGAATCCTATTGAAGACCTTGAGACTGTCTATTTGGAGTCAAACCTTGAAGTTGTTATTGGAGAATAAGTGTAGAACTTGGATAACTTATTGAACGTCTTGGCGCTGTTTGGGAGACTATGATGCATTGCTGATGTCATCATGAGGTGACCTTGAAGAGAAGTGTTTGGGTAACATGAAGAGTAGTGGCGACACCTTCATGATAAGATAAGGTTATCATTGATGAAGTGATTTGGAGAAGGCATTGTTGAGAGTGAAGGTACTGTCAGGGCAGATTGCAGAAAATATTGGGAGCCTTGAAGATCATCAACTTATCTTGACAAATTGAAGCAGTGGGTTGGAGCTCTAGAGGATAGGTGTCCCCAAGAAGACTAGGTTGGTGCCTGTACCAGAGATAGGGTTGGAGCCCTTGAGGTTGGACTCTCAAAGTGACAAGGTTGGAGCCTTGGAAGATAGGGTTGGTGACCTAGAGGTCAGAACCTCATGAAGTCCAAGTATGTGCTTGGAAAAGTACAGGGTGTTGCCTGGAAGAATTGAAGATCGTTGTCTTCATCTAGGGTTGGAGACCTACACTTATTGTAAATAAGAATTTAATAAAAGCATTTATTCTTATTGTTCATATTGTGTTCTAAATATAAGTGATCTAACTGGTAAAAATAATAATTGGAAAGAAATATTGATTCACCCCCCCTCTCAGTATTTCCAACAAAGTCATGGCTCAGAATGTTGCTCAAGGTCAATTTTGAAATACCTCCTCGAGACAACCTAGGAACAATGGTCAAGTCGACTCACATACCCCAGAACAAGTTGGCCTACACAGATTGCAAGGTTGTCCTAAATTACAGAAAGGAGTACACTATAGAAGGTAAGGTCTATGGTTCATTTGAGTGGAGAATCTCGGAAAAGTCTGAAGCAGAATGTGAGGTACAGTCTGTGAAAAGAACTAATATTCTAGCGTAGAATGGAGGAAGTATAATACAAAAGTAAGAACTATTGTTCTTATATTCAAGTCCGCGATAAAAGTGTCAATTGTAGTGTGTAAAATGTGAAATTTTCAAAATGAAAACTATATAGTTGTAGTGATAGATTTATTCCTCC